>LR738711.1:779164923-779179161 GCA_902687465.1 Secale cereale
GGGGGGGAAGCCCACCAGCGCACAACCCACTTCCTCTTCCTCCTTTCTTTTCTCATCGCGACACCACCCTACCCTCTCAGCAGCTGACACACGTGTTCCTGTGGGCAGTGGCGGTGCCAGCCAAAATAATCTGTGGGGTCAATGGTATTTTTCTTGAATTTTTTTCTTCAGAGTGAACAGTAATAAACAGTACTTATAAGCTGTTTTTGTGGGGTCGGCTAACCCCACAACTTACACATAGATTCGCCCCTGCCTGTGGGACCCACTCATCAATGACTGTGCCTACAACCCTGCACCCACTTTCGCCTACCTTTGGTCCCCCTCTCATGCTAGCGTGCACATGGCCACCCGAGACACACCGTGCTTGGCCCCGCTAGCCCATGGCCTTATCATTTCCTTCCACTCTGCATGCCAGGAGATGCTCCACCATGGTCCTCCCAGTTCGTTTTCAACCGTGAGCGCTGCGGCACGACATGGTCTCAAGCCTTGCTCCCGTGGCCCTTTGCCCATTCTTGCTGCGTAGATAAACTCACAAGCGCACATGGATGTTGTTGGCACTTGTAGTTCCCTCATTTTCAAGCTCCATCCCACTTCATCCTACACCACCAGAGCACATCTCCGCGAAACCTCATCGCCGACGAGGATTCTGACCCTCGTACATAGCATGCGTGCATTGATACGTCCATTTTGCATCATGATTTCCTACTATTATTTATAATGTTTTACATCTATATTTCACTTTACGATGCATTTCTAATGCATTTTATCTCTTAAATTGGAATATAGACTTGAAGGGGGAGATTGCCGACAACGTGAATTCGAAGCCTGAAAAAGCTACAACACAAATAACTATTCTCCGGAGCTCCAAATGGCGTGAAAATTGACGAAGAATTATTTTGGAATATATAAAAAATACTGGAAGAAAGAAGTATGAGAGAGGAACCTCGATGGCCCCACAAGGAAGGGGGACGCATCCTACCCCCCATGGCGCGCCCAGGTGCCTTGTGGGCCCCACAAAGATCCACGATGCCCATCTTTTGCTATATGAAGCCATTTACCCTCACTGGTACAACGAGGCACTATACAAATGGTTTTTAATCCCTTTCCGCGACGATGTTCTGAACTGTCACCAAGTGAGTGACTGCGATAGGGGGGGGGGGTCCTCCCCACACGACCCAGAAATCGTCCGGGATAGGCCCTCCCGGTACACACGCTCGGCAAAATGAGGTCGTGTGCGACCGACGAGCGATGAAATACGGTTATACATATAGTTGTGCTAAAAAATTATAATTATACAGGCCAAATCATTTTTGGTCGTAAGTACATCTCACACAGTCAGTGCCGGCTAAACGTTTTCATTCGTATGTACATTTCACAGGGTTAATCTAAGGAATGCGTTTCCGTTACTATGTACATCCCACATAGTTAATCTAAGAAGTACGTTTCCGTTCGTATATACATCCCACACAGTCACTCCAAGGAAAACATTTTCGTTCGCAGGTACATCACACACAACCAGAACATCACACTGTTAATAGCTGAAATAAACAAGGCATACTACGAACAACCAAAGATGGCAATTGGAACTGGACATATGCTAACTACAAAGGACCATAAACCATAGAAATAAACAAGGCGTAATGCAAACAACCAAATATAGCAATAAATACTGGACATGTTCTCACTACAAAAGGGGCCCGAGAAAACAAATCATGGGTTTCCTCACTTGTCATAGATTGGCTCCTCCTCGTGGTCGTCGTCGATGAGGCTTGACTTGCGAGCTAAGAATCCCAAGCCAGCGTCGCAGAACGTGTCCTTCAGAAATGATAAAAGGGGCTCCACGGCGATGAAGGATGGCAAATTGTTCATAACGAGCCGCAAGAGATCAGCGGTAGGGCCATCGATGAGATCGACGGCTGTCGAAACCGAAGGGTTGGGAGTGGGCAACTTAACATGTAACATAACCCGCGTCAAGTCGTCGGTGTCGATGACCTCGATGTCGTGGCCGGTGTCCGCGACATGCCAGAATACTCTTCAACAACAATTAAAATATGTGTATATCCATTAGAGGATGGAAAAGGTCTCATGAAATCAAAACCCCAAACATCAAATGGTTCAATAACAAGTGAATAATTCATAGGCATTTCCTAATGTCTACCAATATTGCCAATTCTTTAACATTCATCACAAGATAAGACAAACTTACGGGCATCTTTAAAGAGAGTAGGCCAATAAAAAATGGATTGTAATACCTTGTGTGCCGTTCTATCTCCCGCATGGTGTCCTCCGTAGGCCTCGAAATGACACTTGCGTAGGATTTGTTCCGGTTCATGCTCAGGTACACAATGTCTAATAACACCATCTACTCCTTCTTTATAAAGGTGTGGGTCATCCCAGAAGTAATGTATTAAATCATAGAAAAACCTTTTCTTTTGCTGGTATCTAAAACTCTATGGTATAACTTTGGAAACAATGTAACTAGCATAGTCT
The DNA here is from genome assembly GCA_902687465.1 of Secale cereale. Taxonomy (NCBI): domain Eukaryota; kingdom Viridiplantae; phylum Streptophyta; class Magnoliopsida; order Poales; family Poaceae; genus Secale; species Secale cereale. The sequence continues at coordinate 779,167,414 of LR738711.1, forward strand.
GCATACCATGGAGTGCTACGAGAAGTATTTACGATCGCTAATTGTTCATCAGGAAAGCTATCATCAATAGTCCTGGCCATGGGTAGCCCGGCCAGAACGGCCCGACCCGGCCTGACGCGAAAAAGCCCGACCCAGCCCGACGCTGCTCCCGGGCCGGGCTCAGGCCTATATTTTGAGCCCGAAGACTAGGTCGGCCCAGGCCCGGGCCCGTTGTTTTCGACGTTTATTGAAGAGACTCGTCCCGAGGCCCGAGGGTCTTTTTGCAGTGGCGGGCCGGGCTCGGGCTTGAAAAGTAGGCCCGATGGTCGGGCCGAGCCGAGCTCGGGCCTGAGTATTTTACCTCGGGCTTGGTCAGGTCCGGCCCGGCCCGGTGGATGGCCAGGTATAATCATCAATATGTAGTGGGTCATAAAGAATATTCTCTAGCATAGACAAGTTGTTTGCTATGGGGTTCCCAGCTCATTTTCTATCTATAATATGCAAATAAAATTCTTGCAGCAAAATAACCCATCTAATAAGTCTAGGTTTAGCATCTTTATTTTCCATAAGGTATTTAATAGCAGCATGATCAGTGTGAATAGTTACTTTAGAATCAACAATATATGATCTCAATTTATCACACGCAAATACATTTGCTAAGAATTCCTTTCCAGTAGTAGCATAATTTCTTTGGGCATTGTCTAGAGTTTTACTAGCATAATGGCTAACATTTAATTTCTTATCAATGCTTTGTCCTAGAACAACACCAACAACACAATAACTAGCATCACACATGATTTCAAACGGTAGGTTCTAGTCAGGTGGTTGAACAATAGGTGCAGAGACTAAGGCTTTCTTAAGTATATCAAATGCTTGTACACAATCATCATCAAAAACAAAAAGAACATCTTTTTGCAAAATATTAGTAAGAGGCCTAGAAATTTTAGAGAAGTCTTTAATAAATCTCCTATAGAAATCAGCATGACCAAGGAAACTTCGTATACCTTTGATATCTTTAGGACACAACATTTTTTCAATAGCATCAACTTTAGATTTATCAACTTCAATAACTCTTTCAAAAAATTTATGCCCCAAGACAATACCTTCGCTAACCATAAAGTGGCACTTCTCCCAATTCAAGACAAGATTAGTTTCTTCACATCTCTGCAAAACTCGATCAAGGTTGCTCAAGCAATCATCAAATAAGTTCCATAAATGGAAAAAATCATCCATGAAAACCTCAACAATATGTTCAAAAAAATCAGAGAATATAGTTGTCATACATCTTTGAAAGGTAGCAGGTGTATTGCATAAACCAAAAGGCATACGTCTATAAGCAAAAGTACCAAAAGGGCATGTAAAAGTAGTTTTTTCTTAGTCTTCTTTTGATACAGGTATTTGGGAAAAACCAGAATATCCATCTAGAAAGCAAAAGTGTGTCTCTTTTGATAGTATTTATAGCATTTCATCGATGAATGACAAAGGGCAATGATCTTTCCTTGTAGCTTTGTTCAATTTTCTAAAAACAATTACCATTCTATAACCTGTAATAATTCTTTGTGGGATCAACTCATTTTTATCATTAGGAACAACAGTAATACCTTCCTTCTTAGGGACACAACGAACATGACTTACCCATTTACTATCATCTATGGGATAGATTATACCTTCTTCCAGAAGTTCTAATATTTCATTTCTTACCACTCCCTTCATCTTGGGGTTTAACCGTCGCTGATGATCAACAACTGGTTTAGCGTCGGGTTCCACCTTAATTTTGTGTTGGCATTGAGTGGGACAAATGCCCTTCAGATCATCAAGAGTATATCCAATAGCGGCATGATGCTTCCTTAGAGTTTTTAATAATCTATTTTCTTCATGCTCTGAAAGGTTAGCACTAATAATAACATGATATATCTTCTTTTCATCAAGATAAGCATATTTCAGTGTATAAGGTAATTGTTTCAGTTCAAACACAGGGTCACCTTTAGGTGGAGGAGGACCTCCTAAAGTTTTAACAGGAAAATTGGGCTTGAGCAGATGTTGTTGGTCGAAGAAAATTCTAACTATTTCATTCCTTTTCACTCATGAACATATCATTTTCATGATATAGCAAATATTGTTCTAAAGGATCAATCGGAGGTACAACAATAGAAGCAATGCCAATAATTTCATCCTTACTAGGTGGTTCTTTATCATGAGGTTGTCTACGAAATTTAGAGACATTAAACTCATGAGACAAATCGCCAAAGTTAATACTAACCGTTTTCTTAGTACAGTCAATTCTGGCATTCACTGTATCCAAGAAATGTCTACCAAATATAATGGGACAAAAATCATCTTGTGGGGAACCAAGAACTAGAAAATCAGTAGGATATTTTATTTTCCCACACAAGACTTCAACATGTCTAACAATCCCAATTGATGACATAGTATCTCGATTAGCAAGCTTAATAGTGACATTAATATCTTCTATCTCAGTAGGTGCAATATCATTCCTAATTTCTTGATAAAGAGTAAATGGAATAGCACTCACACTAGCACCCAAATCACATAAGCCATGATAACAATGATCTCCAATTTTGACTGAGATAACAGGCATGCCAGCAACATGTCTATTTTTATCTTTTCCATTGGGTTTGGCAATTCTAGCAGCTTCACCAACAAAGCAAATAACATGCCCATTAATCTTACCGACTAAGAGATCCTTAACCATAGCAACATTAGGTTCAACTTTAATTTGTTCAGGGGGTGTAGGTATCCTAACATGACTCTTATGGACTACGGTTGAAGCTTTAGCATGTTCCTTTAACCTAACTGGGAAAAGTGGTTTCTCAATATATGTATTGGGAACAACTAGATTATCATTATAAGTAACGGTTTCTTCTTGAACCTTAGTGGGTTCTACTACTTTCACTTCAATGGGAGGATGATATTTAAACCACTTCTCCTTAGGGAGATCAACATGAGTAGCAAATGATTCGCAGAAAGAAGCTACTGTCTCAGAGTCAAGTCCATACTTAGTGCTAAATTCACGAAAAGCATCGGTATTTATAAAAGATTTAACACAATTGAACTCAAGGTTCATACCCGACTGCTTACCTTCATCGAGTTCTCAATCTTCAGAGTTGCATTTAATTCTTTCCAAAAGTTCCCATCAAAATTCAATAGTCTTCTTCACAAAAGAACCGGTACAAGAAGTATCCACTACTAGGGAAAACCATAGTAGTAGCATGGGGTAATTTCCTAGCAGTAGCGTGGGGGCCTGCGCTACTGCTAGGGCGCTACAGCTAACTTTTAGTACCCACGCTACTACTACTTCTAGTAGTAGTAGCACGATTTCCACGTGCACTACTACTACTTAGTTGTAGCGTGGGTCAGGGCCCCATGCTACTACTAACTAAAAAAAATCCATCTACGGCGTCTGCTTTTGCTGGGCGTCATCGTCCTCTCCATCCATGGCTGCTACTGGTCCTGGAGGGGATGAAGTTGTCCATGGTGATGGTGCTTCCCCACATAACTTGTGCCTGCACCTCTCATCAACTGCTGCTACAATAGAAGAGAAACTTATTAGAAAGAGGAAGAGAAAGATAGAGAGCAGTAGGAGGAGGAACTCACCGGTGGCCGCCGGAGTTGGAGCCGACGGCCGAAACCCTTGATGAAGCCCGGTGACCTGCTGCTTCTTGTCGTGGGACCCTTGACCCGGCGAGGAGGTGCAAGTGCCTGCGTCCATGGCGGATCTCACCGCCACCATTGGACGATGCTCTGGTGGTTTCCCTCTCTTTCCAACATCGGAGAAGAAGGAGGATGGAGGGGGAGGGTGAAGGAAATATCCCCTAGAGGCAATAATAAAGTTGTTATTTATATTTCATTATGTATCATGATAAATGTCTTTTATTCAAGCTAGAATTGTCTTAACCAAAAACTTGATACATGTGTGAAAACATAGACAAAACAGAATGTCCCTAGTATGCCTCTACTAGACTAGCTCATTAATCAAAGATGGTTGACTTTCCTAACCATTGACATGTGTTGTCATTTGATGAATGAGATCACATCATCCTTTAGCTTAGCATAATGATCGTTTAGTTTTATTGCTATTGTTTTCTTCATGACTTATACATGTTCCTCTGACTATAATATTATGCAACTCCTGAATACCGGAGGACCACCGTATGTGCTATCAAACGTCACAATGTAACTGGGTGATTATAAAGATGCTCCACAGGTGTCTCCGAAGGTGTTTGTTGAGTTGGCATAGATCGAGAATAGGATTTGTCACTCCAAGTGTCGGAGAGGTATCTGTGGGCCCTCTCGGTAATGCACATCACTATAAGCCTTGCAAGCAATGTGACTAATGAGTTAATTATGGAATAATGCATTATGGAACAAGTTCCAAAGACTTGTCGGTAACAAGATTGAACTAGGTATGATGATACCGACGATCGAATCTCGGGCAAGTAACATACCGATGTCAAAGGGAACAACGTATGTTGTTATGCGGTTTCACCGATAAAGATATTCGTAGAATATGTAGGAGCCAATATGAGCATCCAGGTTATGCTATTGGTTATTAACCAGAGATGTGTCGCGGTCATGTCTACATAGTTCTCAAACCCGTAGGGTCCGCACACTTAACTTTCAATGACGATTTGTATTATGAGTTATGAGTTTTTGGTGACCAAAGATTGTTCGGAGTCCCGGATGAGATCACGGACATGACAAGGAGTTTTGAAATGGTCGATACATAATGATTGATATATTGGACGAAGGTATTCGGACACCAGAAATGTTTTGGGATGTTTCGGATATTTATCGGGGAACCGAGGGGTTACCGGAACCCCCCGGGGAAGTTATGGGCCTTGATGGGCCATAAGGGAGTAGGAGAGGGCAGCCTGCAGGGTGACGCGCCCCCAAGGCAGTCCGAATTGGACGAGGGGGAGGGGGCGCGGCCCCCTCTTTCCTTTCCCTCTCCCTCTCCTTTCCTCCTTCCCCTTCTTGGAATAGGAAAGGGAATCCAACTAGGATTGGGAATCCTAGTTGGACTCCCCTATTGGCGCGCCCCCTAGGGCTGGCCGACCTCATCCTTGAGGGATTCCTATATGCAGGGGTCCTCGGGTATCCGAGCCATTGAAGCTGGGCCGCACTGATGGGCCGCGTAAAGAAGAAGCAGAAGACCCTCCCCCATATTCGGTCAGGACTCTTATCTACGTAGAAAGGCAAATGTAGAGTCCGGATGTATCGATTAGTTCCTCCCCAAGTCACCCTTGTAACCCTAGGTCCCCTCAGGCGTGTATATAAGCCGAGGGGTTTAGTCTGTAGAGGGGATCATCATCATCACAATACCCCCATAGGCTGGACTTTAGGGTTTAGCCATTATGATCTCGAGGCAGATCAACTATTGTACTCATATTCATCCATATTAATCTAGCAGGAAGTAGGGTATTACCTCGATCGAGAGGGCCTAAACCTGGGTAAACATCGTATCCCCAGTCTCCTGTTACCATCGATCCTGTAAACACATAGCTTGGGCCCCCTTACCCGAGATCTGCCGGTTTTGACACCGACAATGGTGCTCTCATTGAGAGCTCCGCTATGCGCTCGCGATGAGCGATCGATGGCTCGTCTCGTCATCAATGATGGGATCACCCTTGAAAACTGCTTGACCGTCGGCCAGGTTCTCCAGCTCGGCGGGTTCGCTGTATGCGCCCGCATGGCCTCTGGGCTGGCCGCTCTCCCTGCGGCCATCGAGCACCACCTTTATGCCGATTCCGGCCACTCCGATGAGGCGACCTTGGCAGAACTCTCGCCCATAAACGAGCTGCTGGATCGCATCGCCGCCCTGGGGCTTTCATCGCCAGGAGATTAGACCGGACTTAAATCCGACCATGATGAGATCGATCCTTCTCCGATCACTCATCTGGTAGCATCAATTGATGATGGAGCCACATAGACTTCTCCTCTCCAGATGGAGACCGCAATAGTTCGGATCTCCGAACCCATCGAGCCGAACACGTCCCGGTCAGGAGACACTCTATGTTCTTTGAGCTCTGGGACTGACACGGGACCCGAAAGGCGACTAGATCCCGTCGAATCCGGATTGTCACCTTCGGAGGTTGTCAAAACCACGAATACCACTTTGGTTCGGGATTCAAAACTTCCAACACCCACCCACCCTGGGAAAAACTCTCCAAGTAAATCCGGAATCCCGGACATAGATGATCTCGCGAACATACAACAGCAGCCCGAGGAAACGGTCAACCACTTCTAGGCCAGATTCCTACTTGTTAAAAACAAGATCATGGACTGCTGTGACGACAAAGCGGTCTCCCTATTTCACCGCAATTGCAGGGACGAGGGAGTCTTGAACGCCCTCAAACGACATTGTGTTCTGAGTTTCACAGAATTATCGCAGCTAGTATGGAAGTACTGCACAATGGAAAATACTTGGAAAGCCCAGAATACACCTCTAGAACAGTCCATATTTGGACGATACATTACCAAGGCTAAACGGACATACCCTAGCAGGTCATTCGATAACATGCCAATTGGCAAGAAAAACAAACCTTTTTTAAGGTACAGGTCCCTACTGGACGAACTACTCGACACACCTTGCCAAATACACGCAACCCCGGACAATGCCCCTAACCATTGCCTTAAAGCATGCCGGGTACTCTGGCAGGTAGCAAAAAGCGGTACGACAATTCTTGACACCACCGCAACGAGGGAGAGGGATGTCGATGTCTTCACCGTCTTCGAGACGTTCTCCTCAAACAACCACCGCAAGAGAGCAAATTGCGAACTTGCCGAGGTTTACCAAACTAGCTCTGCAAGCCCATGGAGCAACACGACAAATAGTTTTTCTGCCGATGACGCACCTCGAGTCCGACCGATCCGAGCATCAACAACTCTTGTACTAGATCCAATAGTGGACGGCTTCCGCCTCACTAAAGTACTTATGGACGGAGGAAGCGGACTAAATCTCATATATGAGGAAACACTTGCAAAGATGCAGGTGGATAAATCCCGCATTGAGCACACCAACACAACCTTTAGAGGAATTATACCAAGCCGCGAGGCCTAGTGTCCGGGAAGCATTAAACTCGACGTAGTATTCGGCACGCCCGATAACTACAGATCACAGGAACTACTCTTCTATATTGTGCTCTTTTATAGCGGATACCACACCCTTCTAGGACGGGACGCTTTCTCACGCTTTCAAGCTATACCCCATTATAGGTACATGAAGCTTAAAATATCAGGGCCCAATGGAATGATCACAGTAACAAGTGATCTGGATAGAGCACTCCGCACCGAAAACAAGACGACATCCTTAGCCTTAGAGGCACTATCCGAAGCCCTCGCGGCCGAAGAATTAACTACCCTACAATCAAAGGTAGACAAGGACGACGTGATCCTCGCCAAAAGATCAAACTCTACCTCCTTCAAGCCAGGAGACGAAATCATCAAATTGCAAGTGCACCCAACGGACCCTAATAAGACAACATCCATCGGGGTATAGCTGGATCCGACGGTGGACAACACATTACGCGCCTTCCTTTGGGAAAACTGGGATATATTCGCCTGGCACCCTTCAGACATGCCAGGAATCCCACGCAGGCTAGCCGAACACAACCTCAATATTATCAAAGGATTCAAACCGGTCAAGCAGTCATTGCGACGGTTTTCCAAACCCAAAAGACAAGCAATGGGAGAAGAGCTAGCCAAGCTATTGGAAGCCGGATTCATCAGAGAAATTAAATATCCGGATTAGCTAGCCAACCTAGTCATGGTACCAAAGAAGAATAAATCCTGGCGCCTCTGCGTGGACTTCAGAGACTTGAATAAAGCCTGTCCATAGGATCCCTTTCCTTTGCCCCGCATTGATCAAATCATCGATGCAACTACCGGACATGACTCGTTGTGCTTCCTTGATGCTTATTTCGGATACCATCAGATAAAGATGAAGGAATCCGATCAGGCCGCAACGACATTTATCACCCCGTACGACCCTTTTTGTTTCAACACTATGCTCTTTGGACTTAAAACGCTGGCACCACATATCAACGCATGATTCAAACATGCTTAGAAAAGCAAATTGGCAAAACAGTGGAGGCATATGTTGACGACGTAGTTGCAAAAACCAAACACGTTGAAACTTTGGTGGAGGATCTCCGCCTTACGTTTGCCAACCTCCGAGAATACGACAGAAGGCTCAATCCAGAAAAATGTGTATTCGGCGTTCTAGCCAGAAAGCTATTAGGGTTCATCGTATCCCATAGAGGAATCAAAGCTAACCAGCCAAAATCCGGGCCTTGTCAGAACTCAAAATACCAACTGATCTCAAGCAAGTGCAAAAGCTAGCAGGCTGCGTAGCGGCCTTAAGCCGCTTCATCTCCTGATTAGGAGAAAAAGCATTGCCACTTTACAGATTGCTATGAGGCACTGACAATTTTGAATGGACGAATGCGGCCACAGCTGGATTGGAACAAATAAAAGCTCTACTAGCGAGCAACCCAATCCTAGCCGCCCCCGGGGTTGGCGAACCAATGCTGCTATATATATCAGCCACTCACCAGGTAGTGAGTGCCATGCTCGTTGTCGAATGAGCCGAAGAGGGACATAAATTCCCCGTTCAAAAACCCGTATACTATGTATCCGAGGTCCTAACACCATGCAAATCACGGTACCACCACTATCAGAAAATTGCCTATGCAGCCTTCATGTCATCTCAGAAACTTCGACACTACTTTCAAGAGTGTTCGATCACAGTGGCATCCGAGGTACCACTCAATGATATTATCAACAATAAAGACGCCACTGGACGCATAGCCAAATGGGCCATTGAGCTCTTACCATTTGAAATATCCTATAAACCACGCCGGACTATTAAATCCCAGGTGTTGGCTGACTTTGTCGCAGAATGGACTGAAGCCGAACTCCCTAAAGAGTACGGCTCATATTCCCACTGGACAATGTACTTCGACGGTTCCAAAATGCTAGCCGGACTGGGGGCCAACGTAATATTGATATCCCCAACTAGGGAAACAGTCCGGTACGTCCTATAGATTATGTATACGGACTCGAACAATGCAGCTGAATATGAGGCCCTATTACATGGTCTCCGCCTAGTTGTATCCATGGGCATACAACGTCTCGAGGTACACGGAGACTCAAACCTCGCCATCTCCCAAATCAATGGGGATTTTGATGCGAAGGATTCCAAAATGGCAGCTTATCACAATGCCATATTAAAAATGTCAGCTCGATTTGAGGGGTTGGAATTCCATCACGTAGCCCGGGATAATAACCAGGCCGCTGACGTACTCGCTCGCATGGGGGCTAAACGTGACCCCATCCCACCTAACACATTTGTGGAAAGGCTGTTTCAGCCATCACTAATATGGCAGGACGCAAATAGCAATACGAATTGGGATCCGAACACACCCCCGACCGAACTCAATCAAGATGTCATTGGAGACTCAAACATGGAGATAACTCCCTTGGCTCACAAAATCATGGCTGTCATAGCCCCCTAGAGAGAGCCCTTCCTTGCTTACCTTAAAAGACAGGAACTCCCCGATGACCAAAATGAGGCCCGCTGCATAGTCCAGCGTTCTAAAGCCTACAAAGTTCACGAAGGTGAACTATATAAGAAAAGCACAACTGATATTCTCCCAAGGTGCATCTTCGAAGAGGAAGGAAGTAAAATTCTCACTGAAATACACGCTGGAACGGGCGGCTACCATGCCGCAGCACGGGCGCTCGTAGGCAAAGCTTTTCGCGCTGGATTTTACTGGTCTACTGCCCGAGCAGATTCCCAAACCTTAGTCCAACACTGCGTTGGCTGCCAGCTCTTTGCAAATCAAAGTCACATGCCTCCAATCGCTCTGAGAACAATCCCCATTACTTGGCCTTTTGCGGTCTGGGGGCTTGATATGGTCGGACCCCTTAAAGGGGGAAGTCATAAAAGGAAATACTTACTGGTGATGGTAGATAAATTCACTAAATGGATAGAAGCCAAGCCAGTAAAAACAGCTGAGGCAGGGCCTGTGATAGATTTTATATCAGGGGTGGTACACCGTTATGGTGTCCCGCATAGTATTGTCACGGATAATGGCTCCAACTTCACAGCTGATGAGGTAAGTAATTGGTGCGCAAAGTTAGGTATTAAACTTGACTATGCTTCTGTATACCATCCTCAAACAAACAGTCAAGTCGAAAGAGCCAATGGTCTGATAATGAGCGGCATTAAACCCTGACTAGTGCGCTCCCTACGGGAGTCTGATAAACACTGGGTCGAAGAGCTTGACTTCGTACTCTGGGGGCTGGGAATCACACCCAATCGTACGACCGGATATACACCTTTTTTCATGGTGTACGGCACAGAGGCTGTTCTGCCCTGCGACATTATTCATGACTCACCTCGAGTGCGCATGCACGAAGAGAGAGAATCCAAGCTAGATCGATAGGACGACCTAGATGGACTTGAAGAGGAGCGCGACACAGCGCAAACACGTTCCACACTCTATCAACAACAGGCCAGACGATACCAGAGCAGAGAAGTGCGGGCCAAGACATACAACGTTGGCGAACTCGTTTTACGCCTCCCAGAGAAGAAAAAGGACAAGCTCAAACCAAAATGGGAGGGCTCCTTTATTATCGACGAAGTACTCTCTAGTGGAGCCTACCGCCTTCGCAATGCACATGCTAACCGCCTTGAGCCGTACCCATGGAACGCTGCCAGGCTCCGACAATTTTATGGTTAGTACGGTAGCAATTTTTTTCCTCCTTACAAGTTAGGTCTTGTCCTTTACTTTTTCATCTTTTCTCTTTTCCCCTTTATATTTTTCTCTCATTGGCAAGTATTCGGTGTCAGGACCGGTTTACCAGTAAAATCTTTACTGAGAAGCCGACCTTTTTATCGGACCAGTGTAGAAGAAAACTTCTCACTGGTATACAAGTCCTTGATACAGAATTCCAGAGTACTGAATATTATACAAGGTTGAGCTGAGGCTGCTCAACAATTTATTACAAGCACGCCGATATTATACATAAGGGCGGATATGACACAAGGGTAGGGTGGCATAACTACTAACTCGTAATAAAAGTGGTGGTGGATATGTCACAGCGTAGTGGGTGACACGACTCCAATATCTTACTGCTCATCGAGTGTCGGAGTGAGACCCGATGAATTTATTTGGTGGTGGCGGAAGCGGTTATAATACAGTGATCAACTCCAAGATCACAAGAGACTGACTGGGACTCCACTAGGCGTCGGACTCGCTATCGAACTCTTCATCCAAGAGATCGCCTTCGTCAACATCTGGCCAAATCAACAAGCCAGGTGAGTACTTTGAATGTACTCGCAAGACAGATTGGACATAAGATATAACAAATGCAAACATGATGCATATGAGCAGACTAACAATATGCACTCAAGAATGAATTTGCGCTGCGAAAATAAAAATGGAAGTCGGGCGGTTGTCCTCCCGAAATCCCAAGGAAATAAAAGAATACCGGTCGAGTGTCTGAGCGACGCCTCGTAAAGAAAAATGAATAAACATGCCACAGTCGAACGTCTGAGCGACATCACATAAAGGGCTTATATTCAAAAGTAAATAACGAGAATGCCATAGTCGGACGTCTGAGCGACATCACATAAAGGGCTTATATTCAAAAGTAAATAACGAGAATGCCACAGTCGGACGTCTGAGCGACATCACATAAAGGGCTTATATTCAAAAGTAAATAACGAGTATGCCACAGTCG
>LR738711.1:779179172-779307595 GCA_902687465.1 Secale cereale
ACGTCTGAGCGACATCACATAAAGGGCTTATATTCAAAAGTAAATAACGAGAATGCCACAGTCGGACGTCTGAGCGACAGCACATAAAGGGCTTATATTCAAAAGTAAATAATGAGAATGCCATAGTCGGACGTTTGAGCGACATCACATAAAGGGCTTATATTCAAAAGTAAATAACGAGAATGCCACAGTTGGACGTCTGAGCGACATCACATAAAGGGCTTATATTCAAAAGTAAATAATCAGAATGCCACAGTCGGACGTCTGAGCGACATCACATAAAGGGCTTATATAATCTTTGGTATGACGGTAAATCATCTCAAGGGATTAATCAGTGCGGAAATAACTGGTTGGTTCATCTACCAGGATGACCCTTGACCATATCACCATTATTGTCACTATCATAGAGTGCTCGAGACGGTTACTGAGGTTGACACGGAGATTGACGCTAGGCCATAAACATGGCTACTTGGGAGATTTTGACTCTGCAGAGTTTGTACTCTTAAATCACAGCCAACGGATTTCTCTAGCCACAAAGGGCTAGTTCCGTCTACGGTGTTTTAGCAGAAACACAACTAACCAGTACACACCCATTTCACTTCCTGCTGCCCGGAATCACCTGAGACAATGTTCACGAAAAACTTTAAGACGGGGAGGCTACAACCTCGAATAGCATGGGATCAATTTTTTATCGCGCGCTCTAAGGGGTGCCCCCCTCTCGGTCCCAACCGGAAACACCCATGCCCCCTGACCGGATGACGGGCTTTAATCCAGGGCCATGGAACCCTCATCCCGGCCCCTCTATTTGGTGTGTACACGAAAAGAGGTTTGCCGCTGACTAAACCGTAATCTTTGCAGAAGACATGTGCCAGTACCAAAAAGGAGACGAACGGGATCATGACTTGATCCACGTTAGTACTAGAGTTAATGGTTGACTGGCATGCTTCAACAATACCAGCTCACAACCTATCATGTCACCGCATGCTCAGGTTGGTTCATCATCATCTATCGGGGTTCACACGGAGCTTGCCTTGCATGAAATATAACATCCACAAATGCTTATATGACCATGCCACGAAGAAGAACTACTCAAGCAAACATGCAACACACTCATCATATCAAAGGTTCAAACATGCTTGCCTGGTTCGGAGTAGTCGGAGTCTAACTCGGTGAAGTTCGCAGCTCCGTCACTTCCTTCGGTATCTACAGATACAAATAAAACGGGTACGAACATAAATACCGCGCGTGTATAAAAGTTATCCCAAATATTTTTCGAATAAACGTGATAAAAAACTAGACATAAAACTAAAGAGGACAGAAAAAGAATCAACTCAAAATCATCTTTACTTTAAAAGTTATTGAAGTTTTTGTCCAGGGACTTGTCTGTAATGAAACAGAAAGTTCCCAGGGGCTAGAATATAAAAATAGAAAACGATTCAGAGCGCAGTATGCCAGCTGAATAGGGAAAGCGTACTTTGCCCGAAGGCGCTTTCCAGAAAAATGATTCGAATGAAACAGAGAGACTGACGAGGGGGTCCCACCCGTCAGGTTTGAATCTTCGAATCGAAAACAGAGTCGCGCCGGCGCCAGAGAGCTGCGGTGGTCGCCAGCGCCGATCCACGGCGAGGTAGGGGAAGTGGGTGGTACCTACGTGCTCACGGTGCTCTTCCGCATCGGTGGGTGGTGGGGTTGGACGTCGGCGAGCACCACGTCGACGACGACCTTGTCTCTGGCGGACGGCGGCTCGGGTTTCGTGGGTCTCGTCGGAGAGAGCTGCGGGGGTCAAATTGGAGTGGGGGTTAGTCGTCTAGGTGTGTCAGGAGACTACATGCAAGACTAGGGCGGTGGAGGAGCTCTCACCAGAGGAGGAGCTGCCGGAGCCCGAAGCGGATCGGGGCGGCCGGAGTTGGGGAAGAAGGGCTCCTCGAGGCTCTTCAAGTGGCTGGGCGGAGTGTGGTGAGATGGTGGAGCTGTGCGGGGTCGAGTGCGAGCTTGGGGGTGCTATTTATAGCCGGCCCGATGCGGTTGCCGCAAACGGGATAAGTCCGGCGAGCGATTACGGTGAGGCTGTGGCTGGACAGGTGGCTTAAGCACTTGAGCATCGACGAGACGGTTTACTAGTTCCATTCCGACGCAGAGCTTAGCAAGACACGGGTGCTTACGATACTTTTCCAACGGAACGGCCGAGTGGGCACGTCGGCGGCAGAGAGCACGCTCTGCGCATCTCAGGCCACGACGACGGTGCTGCAGCGTGCACAGAGAAGAAGACGGCCACGCGGAGCTCCCAGGTGGCTTGGGCGGTGCAGAACGGCATTGCTTTGCAGGGTGGCCCATGTCGGCCGCCACGGGTGGCTCTGCCGCCGCGGATGCCGCCGGCGCAGGCAGTCCACAACGCCACCAACGCTCACAACCAGCCAAGCGAGCATGTGGCGCTAAGGATAAGGGAGAGGAGCAGTGCGGCAAGGTGCCAAGGTGACACTGGCGAGATTGACGAGAAGCTCTGACGAACTGCACTGTCGACTGAATTCTTCAGTTAACTTTTTCTGAATTTTGACAGAAACAGTGCACATCAACTATTTGATGAAATGATTCAGGTACTTGCTAAATTTTTCTTGGGCTGAATTTTGGTGAGGTGGTCTCTTGATGCATCCACAGTCTGCCTGAATTTTCATAGATTTTTAGGAAGAGAGAAAATATGGATTTCACCAAAGATGGCAAATCTGGTCCAAACTTGCAGCAAGTGAAATTTGAAAATTTTGAACTGTGGACCAGTGGATCATGATGGATCTAGGTTGAGGGTACTAAGGACTAGCCAGGGGAGCTTGTTTGGGATCAAAACTCAAAAGGGAACTGGTGGTTCCTTTGTAAATCACCAAGGTTCAAATTAATAGACATAATTTGTTTTTGGGATAAAATAATTAGAAGAAAAATCTAAATGAGGTTGAAACCTTCTGGAATTGATGTTAGACTTGTTCCAAGGTGGGGATGAAGGTTTTGGGAAGAAAGATCTTCACTGGGAGTCATGGTGGAAGAAAGCTTTGAGGGGGGGGGGGTGAATAAGCCCAAGATTGCTATAAGAAGACTTTTAATTAAAACAAAAGCTTAACAAAACCCTTTTGAAAATAATAATATGTGTTGAGCCAACACAAGGTGAAAACTTTCAAGACCAGAAAGCGAGGTTGGGAAGGGCATGGAATACTTTTGCCAGAAAAGATTTGAGAAAGGGGTTCTAAGAAAGGTTCAAATATCCCCCTTCCAAAAGACCAAAAAGTTTGATGAAAACAAATCCAAAATTTTGGAGTGTTACAACACCTACCCCCTTAGGAAAAATCTCGTCCCCGAGATTTCAGCTAATCATCAAATAGGTGTGGGTACTCTGTCCGAAGAAAATCCTCTCTTTCCCACGTTGCCTCATCCTCGGTGTGATTGCTCCACTAAACCTTGAGAAATTTAATTGTCTTCTGACGTGTTCTTCTTTCAGACTCCTCCAATATTTTTATTGGGCATTCCCTGTAGGTGAGATCTGGCTGCACATCAATGTTTTCATGCGACACATGCTTCTCCGGGTTGCTTACACATTTCCTTAAGTGAGACGTGGAACACGTCGTGGACGTCTGATAATTCTTTGGGAAGGTCTAACTGGTAGGCTATTGTGCCTCTCCGTGCAATTATACTAAAGGGTCCGATAAACCGTGGTGCTAGCTTTCGTTTGACTTTGAATCGTTGCAGGCCCCTCATAGGAGATACACATAGATACACATTTTCACCGGGTTCAAAACTGACTTCACGATGTTTTTGATCGTAATAACTCTTCTGTCGGCTTTGGGCTGTCTTGAGTCGGTCCCATATTAGTCTAACTTTTTCCTCAGCTTCCTTGACCATGGCTGGGCCGAAGATACGAATGGGGCATGACATCTTCGTCCGTACAAGGCTTCAAAAGGTGCCATTTTCAGACTGGCTTGGTAGCTATTGTTTTATGTGAACTCGGCATACGGCAAGCTTGCTTCCCAACTGGTCCCATAGGTGAGAACACATGGCCTCAGCATGTCTTCTAGGATTTGATTTACCCGTCCAGTTTGTCCTCCAGTCTGGGGGTGGTATGCTGTACTGAATACTAGTTGCGTCCCCAGAGCTTGCTGTAAATGATCCCAAAATTTAGAGACGAATTGAGTGCCTCTGTCGGATATTATAGTCTTTGGAACTCCATGCAGGCATACTATACGGGCGAGGTAGAGTTTGGCAAGCTTCTGGGTGGTGTGGCTTGTCTTGACTGGGATGAAGTGTGCCACCTTAGTTAGTCTATCTATGATGACCCATATGGCATCATTCCCGTGCTGTGACCATGGTAGTCCAACAATAAAGTCCATCCCAATATCGCCCCATTTCCATTCAGGTATCTTGTTTGGCTGTAATAGCCCTGCTGGTTTTTGGTGCTCGGCTTTAATGCGTTGGCATGAATCACAACATGCAATGTATGTGGCTATATCCCTCTTCATACCGTGTCACCAAAATCTTTCCTGAATGTCCTTGTACATTTTGGTCCCTCCAGGGTGAATTGAATATGGAGCGATGTGGCCTTCTGCTAGAATTTGCTATTTGAGGTCTTTTATATTGGGTACGCAAAGCCTGTCTCCGAACCATACTATTCCCTCATCGTCTATGAAAAATTCTGAGGCCTTGCCCAGACTCACTTTTCTTTTTATGCCTTCAATGCTGGGGTGTCCATGCTGAGCTTTCTTAATCTGTTCTATTAGTGTAGGTCGTATTTCCAAATTTGACACTTCGTCTTCGGTGACCATCATCAAGTTGAGCTTGGCGAATTCCTGCTGAAACTCAGGTCTCAAGTTTTGTAGACTGCCGTTGTCCGAGCTGAGGTTACGGCTGAGAGCATCTGACACTACATTTGCCTTTCCTGGATGATAGTGAATGCCAACGTCATAATCTTTCACCAATTCCAACCAGCTTCATTGTCGTAAAATGAGTTCTGGTTGTGTAAAAATATATTTGAGGCTCTTATGGTCCGTATATATTTCACAACGATTCCCAAGCAAAAAGTGCCTCCACTCCTTGAGTGCATGAATGACTGCTGCCAACTCTAAGTCGTGAGTAGGATAATTTTCTTCATGCTTCCGTAGTTGCCTGGAAGCGTATGCGACTACCTTGCCTTCTTGCATCAGTACGCATCCGAGGCCCTTCCGGGATGCGTCGCAATATACTTCAAAACTTTTGTGCATGTCTGGTATGACCAATACTAGGGCTGTTGTTAATTTCCTTTTGAGTTCCTGGAAGCTTTTCTCACAAGCTTCAGTCCATACGAATTTCTTATCCTTCTTGAGTAACTGTGTCATGAGTTTGCCTATGGTGGAAAATCCCTCAATAAACCTTCGGTAATATCCAGCCATTCCGAGGAAACTTCGTACATCTGTTACGTTGGCTGGTGGTTTCCAGCCAAGTACGGCCTTGACTTTTTCTGGGTCCACAGCAACTCCTTCCTGTGTTAATACGTGGCCTAGGAAACCAACCTGTCTTAACCAAAATTCGCATTTGCTCAATTTGGCGTATAGTTGATGTTTCCTTAATTCTCCCAGTACAATTCGGAGATGTTTAGCATGTTCTTCAGGTGTCTTAGAGTATACTAGGATATCATCAATAAACACCACAACAAATTTGTCCATAAATTTCATAAACACTTTGTTCATGAGGTGGACAAAATATGCGGGGGCGTTGGTCAGTCCAAACGGCATTACTGTAAATTCATATAGCCCGTATCTGGAGGTGAATGCTGTCTTTGGGATATCTTCTGTCCATACTTTTAATTGATGATACCCCGACCTTAAATCAATTTTTGAGAAAACCTTGGCTTGGGCGAGCTGGTCAGATAAATCATTTCCCCGTGGCATCAGATATTTGTTTTTGATAGTGACCATGTTGAGCGCTCAATAGTCTATACACAGCCTCAATGTCCCATCCTTTTTCTTGGCAAATAGTACCGGCAAACCCCAAGATGAGGAGCTGGCCCGTATAAATCCTTTGTCCAGTAACTCTTTTATTTGCTTCTTTAGTTCAACCAATTCGGACGGTGCCATTCTGTATGGTTTCTTGTAAATGGGGGTGGTTCTAGGTGCTAGCTCAATAATGAATTCTATTTCCCGGTCTGGTGGCATGCCTGGCAGTTCTTTGGGAAATACGTCCGGAAACTCACATACTACTGGAACCTTACTTAACTCAGAAGTGTCTACCTTGTTCAATTTTGGTTGCCGTGATACTGGTCTTTCTTGAGCTGCGACTCTTATCGTCTTTCTGTGATGATGAGTAAGAATCACAGTTCGGTTGAAGCAGTCTATAAATCCTTTGTTGGTGGTCAGCCAGTCCATACCTAGGATAACATCCAGTCCCTTATTTTCCAACACAATGAGGTTTGCCTGGAACTTTAATCCTTCAATCTCAATGATCACACCTTGGCAGTAACTCTGAGTGATCTGCTTACTTCCGGGGGACTTGATGGTCATTGATTTTCCCAGGGGGAGCATCGAAAAATCATGTTGCAAAGCAAAGTTCTTTGAAATGAACGAATGAGAAGCTCCAGAATCAAACAAAACCGTGGCAGGTATTGTGTTAACAGGGAACGTACCGAGTACGATATCCGGGGCATCCTGTGCTTGCTCCTTGGTCACATGGTTCAGGTGACCTTTCTTGTGGTTGTTATTGGGGTTGAAGTTGTTACACTTGGGTGCTGAATTGTTACCATTGCTGTTCGGCTTTGGGGTTGAGTTCCTTGGTTTTGGGCACTGTTTGGCATAGTGTCCCTCTTCTCCACAAGCATAGCAAGTAACGCCTAGGCGATACGTAAAATCCTTGTCCCTTGCATGAAATTTTTTGTTCGGACGCGGATCATTGGTCATGGATTTGTTCGCCCCATTTCTCTGAAAGTTAGTCTTGTTCCGATTGTTGCGAGTGTGGGTAGTCTTATCCCTTTTTCGCTTGCGAATATCTTCCAAACTGCGGCACTCATTTTCCTAAGTAATAGCCTTGTCCACAAGTGTCTTGAAATCTGGAAAGGTGTGTATGACTAGCTGGCATTTAAGTGCCGGTGCCAGACCGTCCAGGAATTTTTCCATCATTTTATTTTCAGTCATGCGTTCTTCATTGGCATAATGAGATAATTGAGTAAACTAGCTGTTGTATTCAGTCACTATCACGCCTCTCTGTTTGAGGTCATCAAACTCCCTTTTCTTGATCTTCATAATGCTTCTAGGGATGTGCGCTCCATGAAAACCTTCTTTAAAATCCTCCCAAGTGATATCATTTTCATTTGGGTGCATATGCAGAAAATTTTCCCACCATGATGCAGCTGCTCCAGTGAGATAGTGTGGTGCATAAAGTACCTTTTCATGATCCGAGCATTGTGCAATAATCAATTTCCTTTCAATGTCTCGAAGCCAATCATCGGCCTCAAGTGGTCTGTCTGTGTGAGAAAATGTTGGCGGACGTGTCTTCTGTAGTTCAGACAATTTTGAATGCTGCTGATGTGGCTCACGGTGATTCCCCATATTGATAACATGGTTCATCATTTCTTGGTGCTGCTGCTGGCTTTGCTCGTAAAGGCGACATACTTGAGAAAATGTTGTTTCGCTGCCCTGCTGACTTGACTGCCCCTGCGTGAAATTGTTACTTGTCTGGTGTAGCGACCAGACCTCAAACAGTCTGATCTCTGTGCATCAGTGTCATCCCTGGATCAGTAATGCTGACACACACAGTACTTGAAGGAATTATAACAGAGTGGCAATCACACACTTATTACATCGAAAGTTCCAAAGATGAACTTATTACAATAAAAATGGCTTAAGGCCATCTAACAACGATAACAGCAGAAGGCTTGGAAGATAAGTGAGTCCATCAACTCCAACGACATCAATGAGTATAGAACCACAACCTAAAGGCACCTTACTCATCGTCTGAAAAGTCTGCAACATGAACGTTGCAGCCCGAAACGGGTCAGCACATGGAATATGCTGGCAAAGTAACACATAGAGAGTAACAAAAGTAAAACTATGCTATATGCAATATGGCTGGTGGAAAGCTCTATGGTTATAGTTTTGCATAAAGCCAATTTTTTCCCTACTGCAAAGGAATAGCATTTTAATTTAACTATCATGGTAGTTGAAACATCATTGAGAAGGTTCACCCAACTCAATCCCAATTAAAGTAAACATTAACCCAACAAATTAACTTTTAGAGTGTCGAGATACACATGATTATCCAAGTACTAGATACTCAAAACGTCCATAACCGGGGACACGACTAATCATGATTAGTTTGTACACTCTGCAGAGGTTTGTGCACTTTTCCCCACAAGACTCGATCGCCTCCGTTGGGATTCTCGCACTACATGTTGTTTGAGAAACGGATGACCGAGACATAGTCTTTCAGAAGCACTAGCACCTGACGATCGGGTGGACCGTACCAACCTACATCCCCTACATTTGCTAGTCCACCACTGTAAGAGTTCGCACGACTTAGTCAACTATGCTAGAGCCCATAATAGCTTGTGGCTGCACACGAAAGTTTCTAGTATGAATAACCTCATGATCCCTTTGAGCCTGGGTGGTGGTCCATAAAGAAAAACAGGCAGTCGCTGGAATACCCAGGTGCCGCAATCCACCCAGATGTGTGTTCAAGTTGTCACCTTAAGTTGAACCATTAATTTAACAATCTCACATCTATCATGGATACACTCACCCAATCCACGTCTACTAGCATAGCATAACCTAACAGCAAACGTAGAAGTAACTCCCAAAGGTTTGAATATAATGCAGGGAATAGGTACTACCTCATCTACTTCCCAGTCCCACATGTTAATAGATCCTACTAATGCAATGTGTTTGAGGATAATACTAATGCAATGAAAACTGGGTATTGGGAAGTATGATCAAAGTGTTACTTGCCTTGCCGATGATCCGCAAAACCTAGAGATTCAAAGTAGCAAGCGGCGCACTCCGGGTACTCTATCGCAAACAAACAAGCATACAATAAGTACTCAACTAATGCACGGGTAAAACTCAAATAAGAGATCTAAACAAAAAGTTCAACTTAAGAACTCCGGTTTGCAAAAAGAATCAAACCAAACGAAACAACGGAAGTCAAACGACGAAAAGAACCGACTACGCTACCAATCTGGACCTAAGTCCAAATTTAACAGAAGCAAAAGCTTGGTTGAGTAGGTTAAACGGAAAGAGGGTTTCGAGACGAAACTCCAGGCGCTTGAATCGCCAGATTCCGATAAACAAGCGAAAAGATAAACTAGAACGAAGATCGGATCAGAAATCGCGATCAGAAAATAACTACGAAACAGAAAACTGAAGAACAACTTAACGAACGGACATTCGTTAACTAGGACTAATCGACGAATTCGTTCGTTAAAATGGACGAACGAGTGAACGCTCCTTAAACAGCTAAACCGAAAAAGAAACAAAACCGATCTAATCTAAAAAAAATGAACTAGGGTTTCTAAAAAAAAACGGGGCGGTTTTCTTCCGAAAACCGACGGGCGGCGCGGCTACCTCGTCGGACTCCGGCGGGGTGGCGTCGGCGTCGGGCGGCAGGCGGCGGCGTCGGAGGCGGCAGGCGGCGGCGAAGCTACCAGCGGCGGCGACTGCTGTACGTGGCTACGGCGGCGGGGCAAGGCGAGGCGAGGGGTGAGGAGGCGGTGGGCGGCTGCATTTATAGGAGGGGGGTGCTGCGGCTTGGAGGAGGGGGCAAGGCAGCGGCGGCGGCGTCGGTGTCCGGCTCGGACACGAGTCCGGCGCGGTGGGGAAGGCGGCGGCGCGGAGCGGGCCTGGCTCGGCTGGGCCTTCGGCCCAGTCGGGCACGAGGACTCCTATTTTTTTTAAATTCGCCGAATCTACGAAAAATTCTAGAAAATAAAATAAAAATCTAAAATTGCCAAAACAAATTTTCACCGTCTAAATGAAATATTTAGAACAAGATGAACATTTTTCTTGGCCCTAAATGCATTTTTGAAAACATGCAATTTTTCCTAAATTCAAATAAAATAGCAAAAACTCCAAAATAAAACTTATTTGATTTTTCTATTAAATCCTCAGTATTTCTTTATTTTTGGGAGAGTCATTTTACTCACTCTCTCATATTTTCATATTAGAAATACTTGAAGATAAAATAAATAAAATCAATTATCCTATTTTCAAAATTTGAGAAACCTCAAATATGAAAATAACGAAATCCCCAACTCTCTCCGAGGGTCCTTGAGTTGCGTAGAATTTCTTGGAATCACCAAAAGCAAGAAAATATGATATGCATTGATGATCTAATGTATAACATTCCAAATTAAAAATTTGGGATGTTACATCTGGATACCATAATTTTCCTCTGGCGGACTTGGCATGGAACGAGTCCAGGGACGAGTCATTTTCCACTCTCGGGTATTATTGCAGAACTCATGAGAAAAACTGGGCGGCAAAATAAATAAATAATTTTGCAAATGCTGAAAACAAACAAACCCCAAAGATTTTAAATAAAATACTTGATTGCGCATGGAGAAGGACCGCTTAGTACATACTTACACGCGAGTCGTAATTATACAATATGTCACTCATGATGCGCGCACACATTCCTGACATGTTATTTAGGCTGGTGCACTTCTCCGAGTTCCTACATGATGCGCAAACAGACTACTTCTCACCAACCTATTTTACATATAAAACATATCATACAAGCGGACACATCGTGTCGCGGACAGGCATACTTAGTCGGAGATGGTGAAGACTTCCTTCGGCCTGCCGAGGGTAAGACCCAGTGGTGATGGAGACTCAACCTCCTCCTCACTAATAGGCTCCAGGCATGGAATACTGGTGCGAGGAGTTGGTGCGGGCGCGACAGGTGGTGCAGCTCTGATTGGGGTAGGAGCAATGACTTGGTCAAATTCTTCAGTGGTAGGTAGGCGGCGAGCGGTGGCTAAGATGGCAGGTGCATAAGATGCTGAGGATGAGACATATGTCAGTGGTGGTGAAGTATGGAGAAGCTCCCTCCTATTGGCGGAACCACTCTGAACTAAGTCCATACGAGCAGCCACCAAGTCGTCCACAAGGTTATCAAAAGCTGCCTCAAGAGCCTTGAGGTACTCAATCAACGATTCGATAGCTTCATCACGTTCTCCCCTTGCGCAAGCAAATGCGTAGTGGCACGTGTAAGGCACGCGGCATGGGAGGTAGCGGTAGCGACGAGTCTTCATCGAAGGAAGAGCATCCCGGAGACGAGCTATCACCTCGCGGGCAGCCATTTGCATGGCATGCCTCTCCGTAGGCATGGCCCTGCCAACAAATCAGAAGCGGCGTGCCTCAGAACGCCCTCCCTTGAATTGCACCGCGGCCTAGTGCATCGACACGCTATCGCTGATCTTGTGCTGGTAGAGTGTGAACTCTGGACGAGTCGATGGCCTAATAGTGACTTTGGTGATGGCGACGAGGAGCTTGATAAACCCCTCAGGAATGTTGGCGAACACCTGTGATTCACAGTCGCTGCTGGCCATCTACAAAAGTAGACAAAAATTCCGAATAGTCAATTCATAAATTTATGATGACTAACAGAAAATTGCTACAAATGTAAAAATGCTGGAATAGCACTCAATACGCTAATAACCAATTAGCGATCGCACCTAGTGGCTTCCTATAGTCAGCCTGGCTCTGATACCAAGGTTGTTAGGACCGGTTTACCAGTAAAATCTTTACTGAGAAGCCGACCTTTTTATCGGACCAGTGTAGAAGAAAACTTCTCACTGGTAGACAAGTCCTTGATACAGAATTCCAGAGTACTGAATATTATACAAGGTTGAGCTGAGGCTGCTCAACAATTTATTACAAGCACGCCGATATTATACATAAGGGCGGATATGACACAAGGGTAGGGTGGCATAACTACTAACTCGTAATAAAAGTGGTGGTGGATATGTCACAGCATAGTGGGTGACATGACTCCAATATCTTACAGCTCATCGAGTGTCGGAGTGAGACCCGATGAATTTATTTGGTGGTGGCGGAAGCAGTTATAATATAGTGATCGACTCCAAGATCGCAAGAGACTGACTGGGACTCCACTAGGCGTCGGACTCGCTATCGAACTCTTCATCCATGAGATCGCCTTCGTCAACATCTGGCCAAATCAACAAGCGAGGTGAGTACATTGAATGTACTCGCAAAACAGTTTGGACATAAGATATAACAAATGCAAACATGATGCATATGAGCAGACTAACAATATGTACTCAAGAATGAATTTGCGCTGCGAAAATAAAAAATGGAAGTCGGGCGGTCGTCCTCCCGAAATCCCAAGGAAATAAATGAATACCGATCAAGTGTCCGAGCGAAGCCTCGCAAAGAAAAATGAATAAACATGCCACAATCGGACGTCGGAGCGACATCACATAAAGGGCTTATATTCAAAAGTAAATAACGAGAATGCCATAGTCGGACGTGTGAGCGACATCACATAAAGGGCTTATATTCAAAAGTAAATAACGAGAATGCCACAGTCGGCCGTCTGAGCGACATCACATAAAGGGCTTATATTCAAAATTAAATAACGAGAATGCCAAAGTCGGACGTCTGAATGACATCACATAAAGGGCTTATATTCAAAAGTAAATGATGAGAATGCCACAGTCGGACGTCTGAGCGACATCACATAAAGGACTTATATTCAAAAGTAAATAACGAGAATGCTAGAGTCGGACGTCTGAGCGACATCACATAAAGGGCTTATATTCAAAAGTAAATAATGAGAATGCCACAGTCGGACGTCTAAGTGACATCACATAAAGGGCTTATATTCAAAAGTAAATAACGAGAATGCCACAGTCGGACGTCTGAGCGACGTCACATAAAGGGCTTATATTCAAAAGTGAATAATGAGAATGCCACAGTCGGACGTCTGAGCGACATCACATAAAGGGCTTATATAATCTTTGGTATGACGGTAAATCATCTCAAGGGATTAATCAATGCAGGAATAACCGGTTGGTTCATATACCAGGATGACCCTTGACCAGATCACCATTATTGTCACTATCATAGAGTGCCCGAGACAGTTACTGAGGTTGACACGGAGATTGACGCTAGGCGATAAACATGGCTACTTGGGAGATTTTGACTCTGCAGAGTTTGTACTCTTAAATCACAGCCAACGGATATCACTAGCCACAAAGGACTAGTTCCGTCTACGGTGTTTTAGCAGAAACACAACTAACCAGTACACACCCATTTCACTTCCTGCTGCCCGGAATCACCCGAGACAACGTTCACGAAAAACTTTAAGACGGGGAGGCTACAACCTCGAATAGCATGGGATCAAATTTATTTCGTGCGCTCTAAGGGGTGCCCCCCTCTCGGTCCCAACCGGAAACACCCATGCCCCCTGACCAGATGACGGGCTTTAATCCAGGGCCATGGAACCCTCATCCCGGCCCATCTATTTGGTGTGTACATGGAAAGAGGTTTGCAGCTGACTAAATCGTTATCTTTGCAGAAGACATGTGACAGTACCAAAAAGGAGACGAACGGGATCATGAATTGATCCACGTTAGTACTAGAGTTAACGGTTGACTGGCATGCTTCAACAATACCAGCTCACAACCTATCATGTCACCACATGATCAGGTTGGTTCATCATCATCTATCGGGGTTCACACGGAGCTTGTCTTGCATGAAATATAACATTCACAAGTGCTTATATGACCATGCCATGAAGAAGAACTACTCAAGCAAACATGCAACACACTCATCATATCAAAGGTTCAAACATGCTTGCCTGGTTCAGAGTAGTCGGAGTCTAACTCGGTGAATTTCGCGGCTCCGTCACTTCCTTTGGTATCTACGGATACAAATAAAACGGGTACTAACATAAATACCGCGCGTGTATAAAAGTTATCCCAAATATTTTTCAAATAAATGTGATAAAAAACTAGACAGAAAACTAAAGAGGACAGAAAAAGAATCAACTCAAAATCATCTTTAGTTTGAAAGTTATTAAAGTTTTTGTCCAGGGACTTGTTTGTAATGAAACAGAAAGTTCCCAGGGGCTAGAATATAAAAACAGAAAACGATTCAGAACGCAGTACGCCAGCTGAATAGGGAAAGCGTACTTTGCCCGAAGGCGCTTTCCAGAAAAACGATTCGAATGAAACAGAGAGACTGGCGAGGGGGTCTCACCCGTCAGGTTTGATTCTTTGAACCAAAAACAGAGTCGCGCCAGCGCCAAAGAGCTGCGGTGATCGTCGGCGCCGATCCACGGCGAGGTAGGGGAAGTGGGTGGTACCTACGTGTTCACAGTGCTCTTCCGCATCGGTGGGTGGTGGGGTTGGACGTCGGCGAGCACCACGTCGACGGCGACCTTGTCTCCGGCGGACGGCGGCTCGGGTGGTCACGGGTCTCGTCGGAGAGAGAGCTGCGGGGGTCAAATTGGAGTGGGGGTTAGTCGTCTAGGTGTGTCAGGAGACTACTGGCAAGACTAGGGCGGTGGAGGAGCTGCCAGAGCCCGAAGCGGATCGGGGCGGCCAGAGTTGGGGAAGAAGGGCTCCTCGAGGCTCTTCCAATGGCTGGACGGGGTCTGGTGATATGGTGGAGTTGTGCGGGGTCGAGTGCGAGCTTGGGGTGCTATTTATAGCCGGCCCGAGGCGGTTGCCGCAAACGGGATAAGTCCGGCGAGCGATTACGGCGAGGCTATGGCTGGACGGGTGGCTTAAGCACTTGAGAATCGACGAGACCGTTTACTGGTTCCATTCCGATGCAGAGCTTAGCAAGACACGGGTGCTTACGGTACTTTTCCAATGGAACGGCCGAGCGGGCACGTTGGCGGCAGAGAGCGTTCTCTACGCATCTCAGGCCACGGCGACGGTGCTGCAGCGTGCACAGAGAAGAAGACGGCCACGCGGAGCTCCCAGGTGGCTTGGGCGGTGCCGAACGGCGTTGCTTTGCAGGGTGGCCCCTGTCGGCCGCCACGGGTGGCTCTGCCGCCACGGAAGCCGCCGGCGCAGGCAGTCCACGACGCCACCGACGCTCACAACTAGCCAAGCGAGCGTGCAACGCTCAGGATATGGGAGAGGAGCAGTGCGGCAAGGTGCCAAGGTGACACTGGCGAGATTGATGAGAAGCTCTGACGAACTGCACTATCGACTGAATTCTTGAGTTAACTTTTTCTGAATTTTGACAGAAACAGTGCACATCAACTATTTGATGAAATGATTCAGGTACTTGCCAAATTTTTCTTGGGCTGAATTTTGGTGAGGTGGTCTCTTGTTGCATCCAGAGGCTGCCTGAATTTTCATAGATTTTTAGGAAGAGGGAAAATATGGATTTCACCAAAAATGGCAAATCTGGTCCAAACTTGCAGCAAGTGAAATTTGAAAATTTTGAACTGCGGACCAGTGGATAATGATGGATCTAGGTTGACGGTACTAAGGACTAGCCAGGGGAGCTTGTTTGGGATCAAAACTCAAAAGGGAACTGGTGGTTCCTTTGTAAATCACCAAGGTTCAAATTAATAGACAAAGTTTGTTTTTGGGATAAAATAATTAGAAGAAAAATCTAAATGAGGTTGAAACCTGCTAGAATTGATGTTAGACTTGTTCCAAGGTGGGGATGAAGGTTTTGGGAAGAAAGATCTCCACTGGGAGTTATGGTGGAAGAAAACTTTGAGGGGGGGTGAATAAGCCCAAGATTGCTATAAGAAGACTTTTCATTAAAACAAAAGCTTAACAAAACCCTTTTGAAAAAAATAATATGTGTTGAGCTAACACAAGGTGAAAACCTTCAAGACCAGAAAGCAAGGTTGGGAAGGGCATGGAAAACTTTTGCCAGAAAAGATTTGAGAAAGGGGTTCCAAGAAAGGTTCAAATATCCCCCTTCCAAAAGACCAAAAAGTTTGATGAAAACAAATCCAAAATTTTGGAGTGTTACATTCGGCTCGCCCGAACTGTCACAGGATAAGTACATCTTCAAATGTATATACCCCAAATATACCCGGGGGCTTCTTTAAGGAAGCCCATTATAAATAAAGCTTATTGCTTAAAATGTCGCTTGTTTTTACGGTTCTTCCTTGCCATGATATGCACCGATATGACTTAAGTTCTAGCCAAGATGGGTTGCCTGGCTCCTATGCTTAACCCTACGTCCCCGATTGTTTGGCTAGTGTGTAAAGGGAGCACCTCCGCGATTGTTACAAACGGGTAATCTGGATATGTACCTCAGACTGGGTGAAGCCAAAAGCTAGCGCTCTTAAGGGAATAATTGGTCGGCTTATACACGACATATCGCATTCTAAAGCGTATTCTAAACTACCTCAGGTTATGGCATCCTACAATCCTTTTCATAAGGAGCAAAAGCCTAGGCCCGCATTTTTTATGCACGCCGACCCAGGGAAAGGAACCCCTAACGGAACTATTCTCTCCGGAAGATGTTTCTTATGTTAAATAGTAATATAACATAACTCCCCGAAAACAGTACGTTTATTTAAGCAATTATGACCGGATTGCCTGGTTTCCGAACATATCACGTGTTTTTACCACAGATATAGTATTCGGAAGCACTCCAGCCTTTGGGTTTATGGAGGTCGAAGCAGATGGTCGGCCATGACAAACTTCATATAAATTCGACTAGAGATAAGTTTGATTGTAAAGGTACATTGATACATAGAACCAAACGACTACTCATTTTCTATTCCCTCTATGAGGCTGTCTAGCTTAAAGTCCTGTTGGGAAAGTTTGGCAGCTATCTCTACTTAATCATATACCAAATGCAGAGGAATTTCTTGTCCATCGGAACCTCGAGGTCTCACATGGGCCATGTGATTTGGATCAAGACGAGTGTAGCACATCTTCACCATGGCCCAGGCTTCTCGGGCACCCATGCGGCATGCTGATGCTTTCCATAGTTCGAAGCAGCGTCGAGCCCCTTTGAACAGGTCCATGAAATCCTCCATAGTTTCTGGAGGTTAGTTACAAGGCCATAGAGCTCTGGCCATACTGTTCATGACCTTCCGAGCCCGCTCATGGACTCTGGAAAGCTCTTGCAGCACGTCACGCTCAAAACCGTACACTCCGCCTTCAGACTGCCCAGTCAACAAACCTGCATGAAAAGTTTTATAAGAAACTTGACTATAAGGAGAGATAGGTATAAGAGACATACTAAACATGCTGGTTTTTAGCCTCCGGTTATCTTCCAAGGCGCTTGAGAGCTGGGCCTTTACACCCTTCAGCTCCTGTTCGAGCCTAATATTTCTATCCTACACTTGGTTCCTTTTCTCCATGGCTTGCGTCAGTGCACGCTCGCGAGTGGCTGTTTCCCCTTCGGCAAATTTTTTGTCGGCTAAAGCAGCTCTTAGCTCCCTCTCCAGTTGGTCGATCGATCATGTTGCTGTATTACACATTAGTACATACATAATAGTAATCAGCAGCACTATTATAGCTTCCGGACACAATTATTCTTACCACCAGCATCCTTTCCGGATTCCTTCAAATTTTTCAAATCGGCGAGCTGGGTCTGGCACACTTCAAGTTCTTTGGATAAAGAGTTATTCTTTTCTCGAAGCACCTATAAAACACAAAGATCCTCAAATCAGTTGTACCAACTGCTTCAAGTTTTGGGGGCTATTGGCATGGGAACACTCAAAATAAACACTCACCCGCATATATTTTGAAAGCTGATGAGTGGCTCCGACGAGTCCGTCTTGAGTGGCTCGGATATATGCATCTGCAGAGTTGAGGGTGTTACACGCCTCCTCAGAAAAAGCGGGGTCACGCATGGCTGCTTTCCACCGCCGGTGGATCATCGCAACCTCCACTTCGGAATTGGTAGCTCACACTTCCTCTGAATCCTCCTGGAGAGGACAATCCTGTTGGAAATATGCCCTAGAGGCAATAATAAATTGGTTATTATTATATTTCCTTGTTCACGATAATCGTTTATTATCCATACTAGAATTGTATTGATAGGAAACTCAGATACATGTATGGATACATAGACAAACACCATGTCCCTAGTGAGCCTCTAGACGACTAGCTCGTTGATCAATAGATGGTTACGGTTTCCTAACCATGGACATTGGATGTCGTTGATAACGGGATCACATCATTAGGAGAATGATGTGATGGACAAGACCCAATCCTAAGCCTAGCACAGATCGTGTAGTTCGTATGCTAAAACTTTTCTATATGTCAAGTATCTTTTCCTTAGACCATGAGATTGTGCAACTCCCAGATACCGTAGGAATGCTTTGGGTGTACCAAACGTCACAACGTAACTGGGTGGCTATAAAGGTGCACAACATGTATCTCCGAAAGTGTCTGTTGGGTTGGCACGAATCGAGACTGGGATTTGTCACTCCGTATGACGGAGAGGTATCTCTGGGCCCACTCGGTAGGACATCATCATAATGTGCACAATATGTGATCAAGGAGTTGATCACGGGATGATGTGTTACGGAACGAGTAAAGAGACTTGCCGGTAACGAGATTGAGCAAGGTATCGGTATACCGACGATCGAATCTCGGGCAAGTGCTATACCGATAGACAAAGGGAATCGTATACGGGATTGATTGAATCCTTGACATCGTGGTTCATCCGATGAGATCATCGTGGAACATGTGGGAGCCAACATGGGTATCCAGATCCCGCTGTTGGTTATTGGACGGAGAGTTGTCTCGGTCATGTCTACATGGTTCCCGAGCCCGTAGGGTCTACACACTTAAGGTTCGATGACGCTAGGGTTATAGGGAAAGTATGTACGCGGTTACCGAATGTTGTTCGGAGTCCCGGATGAGATCCCGGACGTCACGAGGAGTTCCGGAATGGTCCGGAGGTAAAGATTCATATATGGGAAGTCCTATTTTGGTCACCGGAAAAGTTTCGGGCGATATCGGTAATGTACCGGGACCACCGGGAGGGTCCCGGGGGTCCACCAGGTGGGGCCACCAGCCCCAGGTGGCTGCGTGGGCTAAGTGTGGGAGGGGACCAGCCCCAAGGGGGCTGGTGCGCCCCCCCACCAAGTCCCTAGGCGCATGGAGTGTGGAGGGGGGCAAACCCTAGGTCCAGATGGGCCTTAAGGCCCACCCTAGGGCGCCCCCTCTCTCTCCCCCCCTTGGCCGCACCCTAGATGGGTTCTGGGGGGCTGCCGCCACCCCTAGGGAGGAAACCCTAGATGGGGGCGCAGCCCCTACCTCCCCCCTATATATATGTGAAGTTTAGGGCTGCCCAGAACAAGTTTTGACCTCGGTCGATTGGCGCAGCCCTACCTCTCTCCCTCCTCGTCTCCCGCAGCGCTTGGCGAAGCCCTGCTGGAGTCCCGCGCTCCTCCACCACCACCACGCCGTTGTGCTGCTGTTGGATGGAGTCTTCCCCAACCTCTCCCTCTCTCCTTGCTGGATCAAGGCGTGGGAGACGTCACCGGGCTGCACGTGTGAAGAACGCGGAGGCACCGTCCGTTCGGTGCTAGGATCTTCGGCGATCTGAATCGCGGCGAGTACGACTCCATCAACCGCGTTCTTGAACGCTTCCGCTTAGCGATCTACAAGGGTATGTGGATCCAACTCTCCCCTCGTAGATGCATCTCCTAGATTGATCTTGGTGAACGTAGGAAAATTTTTGTTTCCCATGCGACGTTCCCCAACAGCTGTTGGAAATATGCCCTAGAGGCAATAATAAATTGGTTATTATTATATTTCCTTGTTCACGATAATCGTTTATTATCCATGCTAGAATTGTATTGATAGGAAACTCAGATACATGTATGGATACATAGACAAACACCATGTCCCTAGTGAGCCTCTAGACGACTAGCTCGTTGATCAATAGATGGTTACGGTTTCCTAACCATGGACATTGGATGTCGTTGATAACGGGATCACATCATTAGGAGAATGATGTGATGGACAAGACCCAATCCTAAGCCTAGCACAGATCGTGTAGTTCGTATGCTAAAGCTTTTCTATATGTCAAGTATCTTTTCCTTAGACCATGAGATTGTGCAACTCCCAGATACCGTAGGAATGCTTTGGGTGTACCAAACGTCACAACGTAACTGGGTGGCTATAAAGGTGCACAACAGGTATCTCCGAAAGTGTCTGTTGGGTTGGCACGAATCGAGACTGGGATTTGTCACTCCGTATGACGGAAAGGTATCTCTGGGCCCACTCGGTAGGACATCATCATAATGTGCACAATATGTGATCAAGGAGTTGATCGCGGGATGATGTGTTACGGAACGAGTAAAGAGACTTGCCGGTAACGAGATTGAGCAAGGTATCGGTATACCGACGATCGAATCTCGGGCAAGTGCTATACCGATAGACAAAGGGAATCGTATACGGGATTGATTGAATCCTTGACATCGTGGTTCATCCGATGAGATCATCGTGGAACATGTGGGAGCCAACATGGGTATCCAGATCCCGCTGTTGGTTATTGGCCGGAGAGTTGTCTCGGTCATGTCTACATGGTTCCCGAGCCCGTAGGGTCTACACACTTAAGGTTTGATGACGCTAGGGTTATAGGGAAAGTATGTACGCGGTTACCGAATGTTGTTCGGAGTCCCGGATGAGATCCCGGACGTCACGAGGAGTTCCGGAATGGTCCGGAGGTAAAGATTCATATATGGGAAGTCCTGTTTTGGTCACCGGAAAAGTTTCGGGCGATATCGGTAATGTACCGGGACCACCGGGAGGGTCCCGGGGGTCCACCAGGTGGGGCCACCAACCCCAGGTGGCTGCGTGGGCTAAGTGTGGGAGGGGACCAGCCCCAAGGGGGCTGGTGCGCCCCCCCACCAAGTCTCTAGGCGCATGGAGAGGGGAAGGGGGAAACCCTAGGTCCAGATGGGCCTTAAGGCCCACCCTAGGGCGCCCCCTCTCTCTCCCCCCCCTTGGCCGCACCCTAGATGGGTTCTGGGGGGCTGCCGCCACCCCTAGGGAGGAAACCCTAGATGGGGGCGCAGCCCCTACCTCCCCCCTATATATATGTGAAGTTTAGGGCTGCCCAGAACAAGTTTTGACCTCGGTCGATTGGCGCAGCCCTACCTCTCTCCCTCCTCGTCTCCCGCAGCGCTTGGCGAAGCCCTGCTGGAGTCCCGCGCTCCTCCATCACCACCACGCCGTTGTGCTGCTGTTGGATGGAGTCTTCCCCAACCTCTCCCTCTCTCCTTGCTGGATCAAGGCGTGGGAGACGTCACCGGGCTGCACGTGTGTTGAACGCGGAGGCACCGTTGCTTCGGTGCTAGGATCTTCGGCGATCTGAATCGCGGCGAGTACGACTCCATCAACCGCGTTCTTGAACGCTTCCGCTTAGCGATCTACAAGGGTATGTGGATCCAACTCTCCTCTCGTAGATGCATCTCCTAGATTGATCTTGGTGAACGTAGGAAATTTTTTGTTTCCCATGCGAAGTTCCCCAACAGTGGCATCATGAGCTAGGTTCTTGCGTAGATGCTTTCACGAGTAGAACACAAAAGGGTTTGTGGACGTTGATGTTTAGATTGCTTCCCTCCTTAGTCTTTCTTGATTCAGCGGTATTATGGGATGAAGCGGCCCGGACCAACTTTACATGTCCACGTACATGAGACCGGTTCCATCGACAAACATGTGACTTTTGTTGCATAAGATGGCTGGCGGGTGTCTGTCTCTCCTATCTTAGTTGAATCGGAATAGAACAAGGCGGTCCTTGTAGAAGGTTAAATAGCAACTTGAATATCACCGTTGTGGCTTTGCGTAGGTAAGAAGCGTTCTTGCTAGATACCCATAGCAGCCACGTAAAACATGCAACAACAATTTAGAGGACGTCTAACTTGTTTTTGCAGGGTATGTATGTGATATGATATGGCCAATGACATGATGAGATATATTTGATGTATGAGATGATCATGTTGTAATAGTTAATATCGACTTGCATGTCGATGCATACGGCAACCGGCAGGAGCCATAGGGTTGTCTTTAATTTTTGTATGACCTGCGTGTCAATCATTAAGCGCTATGTAATGCTTTACTTTATCGCTAAGCGGTAGCAATAGTAGTAAGAGTATGGTGGGCGCACGACAACCTCGATGGCGACACGATGATGGAGATCATGATGATGGGGATCATGGCGTGGCGCCGGTGACGATGGAGATCATGCCGGTGCTTTGGAGATGGAGATCAAAAGCACGAGTTGATGGCCATATCATGTCACTTATGATTTGCATGTGATGTTAATCCTTTTATGCATCTTATTTTGCTTAGGACGGCGGTAGCATTATAAGATGATCCCTCACTAAAATTTCAAGATGAAATTGTGTTCCCCCCGAGTGTGCGCCGTTGCGAAGGTTCGTCGTTTCGAAGCACCACGTGATGATCGGGTGTGATAGACTCTACGTTCGCATACAACGGGTGCAAGCCAGTTTTGCACATGCAGAACACTCGGGTTAGACTTGACGAGCCTAGCATGTACAGACATGGCCTCGGAACACGGAGGACCGAAAGGTCGAGCATGAGTCATATAGTAGATATGATCAACATGTTGATGTTCACCATTGACACCACCTCATCTCACGTGATGATCGGACTTGGGTTGGTGAATTTGGATCATGTCACGCTCGAATGACCGGAGGGATGTCAATTTGAGTGGGAGTTATAAGTAATTTGATTAGTTAAACTCACTTATCATGAACAATAGTCTAAGTTGACTTTGCAAATTATGTTGTAGATAAATAACTGCGTTGTAGCTCCCTGTTTAATACGATCCTAGAGAAAGACTAAGTTGAAAGATAATGTAAGCAAGGATGCGGACTGGGTCCGTAGTCCGAGGAGTGTCCTCACTGCTGCACAGAAAGCTTACGTCTTTGATGCACCGCTCGATGTGCAAACCCCTACAACGTTGTCTGTGGATGTTGTGAAACACCTGACAGAGACGTCCTGATGACTACTTGATAGTTTAGTGCACCATACTTCACGGCTTAGAATCGGGATTCCAATGACGTTTTGAACGCCATAGAACATATGAGATGTTCTAAGAGCTGAAATTGGGATTTCAGGCTCATGCCCGTGCTGAGAGGTATGAGACCTCTGACAAGTTCTTTTGCCAAAAAGATGGAGGAGAATGGCTCAACTAGTGAGCATGTGCTCAGAATGTCTGGGTGCTGAAATCACTTGAACCAAGTGGGAGTTAATCTTCCAGGTGAGATAGTGGTTGACAGAATTCTCTAGACACTATCACCAAGCTACTAGAACTTCGTGATGAACTATGACATGCAAAGGATGGAGATGATCCCGGTGCTGTTAGCGGTTCTTAGTACCGCAAAAGTAGAAATCAAGAAGGAGCATCAAGTGTTGATGGTTTAGCAAGACCACTGGTTTCAAAAGGGGCAAGGGCTAGAAGGAAAACTTCATGAATGGCAAACCAGTTGTCGCTCTAATGAGGGAACCTAAGGTTGCACCCAAACCTCGAGACTAAGTGCTTCGATTGTAAGGGTAACGGTCACATGGTAGCGGAACCACCCCAAATACATGGTAGATATGATAGCTGGCAACTTCAACAAAGTATATTTGATATACGTGTTATTGATGTGTACCTTAGTAGTACTCCTTGTAGCACCTGGGTATTGGATACCGGTTCAGTTGCTATTATTAGTGACTTGAAGCAAAAGCTACGGACTGAACGGAGACTAGCTAAGGACGAGGTGACGATGTGTGTTGGAAGTGTTTCCAAGGTTGATGAGATCACCATCGCACACTTCCTCTATTTTCGAGATTAGTGTTGAACCTAGATAAATGTTATCAGGTGTCTACGTTGAGCGTGAAAATGATTAGATCATGTTCATCGCAATACGGTTATTCATTTAAGTTAGAGAATAATGGTTATTCTGTTTACATGAATAATACCTTTATGGTCATGCACCCAATGGTTCATTGAATCTCGATCATGGTAATACACATAATGATAATATTAATGCCAAAAGATATAGAGTTAATAATGATAGTACCACTTTCTTGTGGCACTGCCGCTTAGGTCATTTTGGCATAAAATGCATGAAGAAACTCCATGCTGATGGACGTTTGGAGTCACTTGATTTTGAATCGCTTGACACATGCGAGCCATGCCTCATGGGCAGGATGACTGAGATCTCGTTTTCAGGTACAATGAAACGGGTAAGTGACTTATTGGAAATCATACATGCTGATGTATGTGATCCAATGAGAATTAAGGCGTGTGGTGGATATCGTTATTTTCTCATCTTCACTGACGATTTGAGTAGATATGGTATATTTACTTAATGAAGCAAAAGTCTGAAACGTTTGAAAGGTTCAAAAATTTCAGAGTGAAGATTAAGAATCATCATAACAAGAAGATCATGTTCCTACGATCTGATCAAGGGGATATTATCCGAATTATGAGTTTGGCAATCACTTAAGACATTGTGGAATTGTTTCGCAGTTGAAGTCCCCTGGAACACCACAGCGTAATGGTGTGTCCGGACATCGTAATCGAACCTTATGAGATATGGTGCGATCTATGATGTATCTTACCGATCTACCGCTATTATTTTGAGGTTATGCATTAGAGACAGCTGCATTCACTTTAGATAGGGCACCATCTAAGTCCGTTGAGACAACGCCGTATGAACTAAGGTTTGGCAAGAAACCAAAGTTGTCGTTTTCTTGATGTTTGGGGCTGCGATGCTTATGGCTTCAGCCAGGAAAAGCTCGAACCCAAAGCGGACAAATACATCTTCATGGAATACCCACTGGTAACGGTTGGGTGTACCTTCTATCTCAGATCCAAGGACAAAAATGTTTGTCGCTAAGAATGGGTCCTTTCTCGAGAAGGAGTTTCTCTCGAAAGAATTGAGTGGGAGGAAGATAGAACTTGATGAGGTTGTCGAACCCTCACTTCAACCGGAGAGTAGTGCAACACAGAAAGATGTTTCTGTGGAATCTACGACAGTTGAAGAGGAAACTAATGATAGTGATCATGAAGCTCCAGATCAAGTTGCTATCGAACCTCGTAGGTTGACAAGGATATGTACTACTCCTGAGTGGTACGTTGATCCTGTCTTAGAGGTCATGTTGTTGGACAACGATGAACCTACGAACTATGGAGAAGCGATGGTGGGCCCATATTCCGACAAATGGTTAGAAGCCGATAAATCCGAGATAGGATCCATGTATCAAAACAAAGTATGGACTTTGGTGGACTTGCCCTGTGATCGGCAAGCCATTGAGACAAATGGATCTTTAAGACTAAGACGGATGTGGACGGTAATGTCACCATCTATGAAGCTCGACTTGTGGCGAAGAGTTTTCCACAAGTTCAAGGAGTTGACTACGATGAGATTTTCTCACCCGTAGCGATGCTTAAGTCCGTCGGAATCATGTTAGCATTAGCTGCATTTATGAAATCTGGCAGATGGATGACAAAACAAGTTTCCTTACCAGTTTTCGTAAGGAAAGGTTGTATGTGATACAATCAGAAAGGTTTTGTCGATCCTAAGGATGCTAAAAGATATGCTAGCTCCAACGATCCTTCCATGGACTAGAGCAAGCATCTCGGAGTCGGAATATACACTTTGATGGAGTGATCAAAGTTTTTGGGTATACAAAGTTTGGTGGAAACTTGTATTTACAATAAAGTGAGTGGGAGCACTACAACATTTCTGATAAGTATATGTGAATGACATATTGTTGATCCGAAATGATGTAGAATTTCTGGAAATCATAAAGGGTTGTTTGAAATGAGTTTTTCAAAGGAAGACCTGGATAAAGCTGCTTACATATTGGGCATCAAGATCTATACAGATAGATCAAGACGTCTGATGATACTTTTAAAAGGGTCACACACCTTGGCATGATTTTGAAGAAGTTCAAAATAGATCAGTCAAAGAAGGAGTTCTTACCTGAGTTGTAAGGTGTGAAATTGAGTAAGACTCAAAGCTTGACCACGGCAGAAGAAAGAGGAAGGACGAAGGTCGTCCCCTATGGTTTTGTCATAGGCTCTATACGATATGCCATGCTAAGTACCGCACCTGATGTGTGCCTTGCCACATGTCTGGCAAGAGGGTACAAAGGTGATCCAGGAGTGGATTACTAGATAGTGGTC
Source organism: Secale cereale (assembly GCA_902687465.1). Lineage (NCBI taxonomy): Eukaryota > Viridiplantae > Streptophyta > Magnoliopsida > Poales > Poaceae > Secale > Secale cereale. The sequence continues at coordinate 779,205,293 of LR738711.1, forward strand.
AAAATTATCCTTAGAGGAATAAGGAAATATTTCTCGGTTATGGAGGTGATAAAGAGTTCGACGTAAAGAGTTACGTCGATGCAAGCTTAACACCTATCCGGATAACTCTAAGTGGAGATACCGGATACGTATAATGGAGCAACAGTTTGGAATAGCTCCAAGTGGAACGTGGTAGCAGCATCTACGATATGACATAAAGTTTTGCGAAGTACATAGGGATCTGAATGTTTCAGACCCGTTGACTACAACCTCTCTCACAAGCATAACATAATCAAACACAGAACTCATTGAGTGTTAATCACATATTGATGTGAACTAGATTACTGACTCTAGTGAAACTCTTTGGATGTTGGTCACATAGCGATGTGACCTGTGAGTGTTAATCACATGGCGATGTGAACTAGATTATTGACTCTAGTGCAAGTGGGAGACTGTTGGAAATATGCCCTAGAGGCAATAATAAATTGGTTATTATTATATTTCCTTGTTCACGATAATCGTTTATTATCCATACTAGAATTGTATTGATAGGAAACTCAGATACATGTATGGATACATAGACAAACACCATGTCCCTAGTGAGCCTCTAGACGACTAGCTCGTTGATCAATAGATGGTTACGGTTTCCTAACCATGGACATTGGATGTCGTTGATAACGGGATCACATCATTAGGAGAATGATGTGATGGACAAGACCCAATCCTAAGCCTAGCACAGATCGTGTAGTTCGTATGCTAAAGCTTTTCTATATGTCAAGTATCTTTTCCTTAGACCATGAGATTGTGCAACTCCCAGATACCGTAGGAATGCTTTGGGTGTACCAAACGTCACAACGTAACTGGGTGGCTATAAAGGTGCACAACAGGTATCTCCGAAAGTGTCTGTTGGGTTGGCACGAATCGAGACTGGGATTTGTCACTCCATATGACGGAGAGGTATCTCTGGGCCCACTCGGTAGGACATCATCATAATGTGCACAATATGTGATCAAGGAGTTGATCACGGGATGATGTGTTACGGAACGAGTAAAGAGACTTGCCGGTAACGAGATTGAGCAAGGTATTGGTATACCGACGATCGAATCTCGGGCAAGTGCTATACCGATAGACAAAGGGAATCGTATACGGGATTGATTGAATCCTTGACATCGTGGTTCATCCGATGAGATCATCGTGGAACATGTGGGAGCCAACATGGGTATCCAGATCCCGCTGTTGGTTATTGGCCGGAGAGTTGTCTCGGTCATGTCTACATGGTTCCCGAGCCCGTAGGGTCTACACACTTAAGGTTCGATGACGCTAGGGTTATAGGGAAAGTATGTACGCGGTTACCGAATGTTGTTCGGAGTCCCAGATGAGATCCCGGACGTCACGAGGAGTTCCGGAATGGTCCGGAGGTAAAGATTCATATATGGGAAGTCCTGTTTTGGTCACCGGAAAAGTTTCGGGCGATATCGGTAATGTACCGGGACCACCGGGAGGGTCCCGGGGGTCCACCAGGTGGGGCCACCAACCCCAGGTGGCTGCGTGGGCTAAGTGTGGGAGGGGACCAGCCCCAAGGGGGCTGGTGCGCCCCCCCACCAAGTCTCTAGGCGCATGGAGAGGGGAAGGGGGCAAACCCTAGGTCCAGATGGGCCTTAAGGCCCACCCTAGGGCGCCCCCTCTCTCTCCCCCCCTTGGCCGCACCCTAGATGGGTTCTGGGGGGCTGCCGCCACCCCTAGGGAGGAAACCCTAGATGGGGGCGCAGCCCCTACCTCCCCCCTATATATATGTGAAGTTTAGGGCTGCCCAGAACAAGTTTTGACCTCGGTCGATTGGCGCAGCCCTACCTCTCTCCCTCCTCGTCTCCCGCAGCGCTTGGCGAAGCCCTACTGGAGTCCCGCGCTCCTCCATCACCACCACGCCGTTGTGCTGCTGTTGGATGGAGTCTTCCCCAACCTCTCCCTCTCTCCTTGCTGGATCAAGGCGTGGGAGACGTCACCGGGCTGCACGTGTGTTGAACGCGGAGGCACCGTTGCTTCGGTGCTAGGATCTTCGGCGATCTGAATCGCGGCGAGTACGACTCCATCAACCGCGTTCTTGAACGCTTCCGCTTAGCGATCTACAAGGGTATGTGGATCCAACTCTCCTCTCGTAGATGCATCTCCTAGATTGATCTTGGTGAACGTAGGAAAATTTTTGTTTCCCATGCGAAGTTCCCCAACAAATCCGTCACTGAATTAGCATTTACCGCTGTCGGGCCTGATGCCGGATTGACTGGAGCTTGGCCTGCATTACCTCCGGAGACAATCTGGTTGCATTCCTCCTAAAAGGAAGAAACAAAGCGGAAATTTATAATGCCGATTTCACCACCCAGCACATGTTAAAACAAACATACCTCTTTGAAGGTCCACTGGTGTTTGCGGTCCTTTTTCGCTTCAGGACCTCGCCCGACGAGGCCGCCGCACTCTAGGTTGACGGTCTCCACGCAGTTCGATGTGAGGAGCACCGTCCCTGTTCAAGTATGATAGAATACAGTGGGTAAAAGCGCATTAGGAATGTTCTCTTGTGACGAGATGTGTCCTGAAATACTTACACGGGAAGAAGGAATGAGGCCTGGATAATCGGCTACTGTAGCCACCAGGGGACCCTCACGGCAGGCTTGGTAGAAGACTCCCTCTTCTACCTCTATACCTATGTCCGGATCTTCATTGTATCCGGGGCCCGCATTCTGAAATCGGTCCTCAGGCTGTGGGGCGGGACTGTTAATCCCCTCGATCACCTTCCTCCACTCCTATTAGGAGAAACCTAATTCAGTTCAGATAATACATCATAATAAAAAATGGACGGTCATTAGAGAAACTCACCCAGTCAGGAGGATTGTACATTGAAAAACCCTGCTGGCACGTCAGGCGAATAAAGTCTTGTTTCTCTCCCTTATAGAGACCTTCCAGGACAACGGCTAGAGCGGCAGGGTCATCTAGACCTAGGCGTAAGCAGCGCGAGGCATCATCTTGGCCATTATAGTGCCACACTGGAAATCCTCTAGCTTGAAGCGGCTGCACGCATCGCTTTATTGAAATAGCCATCACTTCGATTATGGATAGCCCTGAATTGGCGAGCAATCTGATTTTACCAGCCAGTGTGCTAACCTCCGCTCTCTCTTCTTCCGAGGGATTGCGAGGACACCAATTGTAAAGTTTCTTTGGTGGAGCGCTGGAAAACTTGGGGAGTCCGCGCTGGACTGGATCCGGCAGAGCGACGTCCTCAATATAGAACCACTCTGAAGGCCACTCTTCGGATGCTTTCTTCAGAGTACCGGGCAGATAGCCTGTCCCGGCTATGCGCCATACTACGGCGCCCCAACTTCAAATATGGATCCTTCTTCCGATCGAGGGACAAGGCAGAAGTACTTTCTCCACAGCTCAAAGTGAGGCTCGCAGCCCAAAAATAGTTCGCACAAAGCGACAAAACCCGCAATATGCAGGATGGACCCCGGCGTAAGATCGTGCAGTTGAAGACCGTAGAACTCCAGGAGTCCCCTAAGAAAGGGGTGGATGGGGAATCCTAAGCCTCTTAAAAGGAAGGGAACGAAACATACCCGCTCTCCATCGGAGGGGTTGGGAAAACTCTCTGCCAGGGCTTTATTGTCGACATATGTTAGTCCGACCCGTACGGGGACTAGATCCTCTTGGGGGAGATATCCCTAAGCTTGAAGTGTCCTCAGATGCGCCTGGGACATAGAACAACTTTTCCAATCTCGTGTGCGAGGGCCGTGGGGGCGCGAGGAGGAGCTTGGGGCGCCAACCATGTTTGAAGATTTTTTGCATGCACTAGGGTTTCTTCCGCGTGGAATGGGATAGAGAGGCAACTGGGATCTATCTTCTTATATAGGCGCCTACTCTACACCGTCAAGGGGGGTATTTGTATAATTGCCTAGACGATTTGCATTCATTGGACACGTGGAAGCCAAGGCAACGGCGGCGAGGAATCGATGGAGTACAACATCTAAAGAAGCCGAACAGTCATCTAGAAGGACTCACCTTGCAAGGCCGAAGAGATGAAGCCGGACACAATCTCGTCCTTGAAGGCAAGTCCGGGGGCTACCGAGGGAGTACTGTATTCACGGGTCCTCAGGTATCCGGTTTGCTGAAGCTGGGCCGTACTGATGGGCCGCGTAAAGAAGAAGCAGAAGACCCTCCCCTGTATTCGGTCAGGACTCTTATGTACGTAGAAAGGAAAATGTAGAGTCCGGTTGTATCGATTACTTCCTCCCCAAGTCACCCTTGTAACCCTAGGTCCCCTCAGGCATTTATATAAGCCGAGGGGTTTAGTTTGTATTGGGGATCATCATCATCACAATAGCCCCATAGGCTAGACTTTAGAGTTTAGCCATTACGATTTCGAGGTACATCAACTCTTGTACTCATATTCATCCATATTAATCTAGCAGGAAGTAGGGTATTACCTCGATCGAGAGGGCCTAAACCTGGGTAAACATCATGTCCCCAGTCTCCTATTACCATCGATCCTCTAAATGCATAGCTTGGGCCCCCCTACCCGAGATCTGCCGGTTTTAACACCGACACTCCTCCTCCTTTATATACATGGGCAGGGGGCACCCCAAGGACACACAAGTTTCTCTTAGCCGTGTGCAGTGCCCCCCTCCACAGATTACACTTTAGATCATATTGTCGTAGTGCTTAGGCAAAGCCCTGCGTGGATCACATCATCAACACCGTCGCCACGCCGTCGTGCTGACGAAACTCTCCCTCGACCCTCTACTGTATCAAGAGCTCGAGGGATGTCATCGAGCTGAATTTGTGCTGAACACGGAGGTGCCGTACGTTCGGCACTCGGATCGGTTGAATCATGAAGACGCTCGACTACATCAACTGCGTTAACATAACGCTTCCGCTTATGGTCTACGAGGGTATGTGGACACAGTCTCCCCATCTTGTTGCTATGCATTTCCTAGATAGATCTTGCATGAGCGTAGGATTTTTTTTTGAAATTGCATGCTTCGTTCCCAACAGTGGCATCATGAGCCAGGTCTATGCATAGATGATATGCACGAGTAGAACACAAAGAGTTGTGGGCAATAATAGTCATACTGCTTAACACCAATGTCTTACTTTGATTCGGCGGTATTGTTGGATGAAGCGACCTGGACCGGCATTACATGACCGCGTTCATGAGACTGGTTCTACTGAGGTTCTTTACACATAGGTGGCTGACGGGTGTCTGTTTCTCCAACTTTAGTTGAATCGAGTGTGACTACGGCCGGTCCTTGTTGAAGGTTAAAACAACACACTTGACGAAAAATCATTGTGGTTTTAATGCGTAGCTAAGAACGGTTCTTGCTACAAGCCCGTAGCAGCCACGTAAAACTTGCAACAATAAAGTAGAGGACGTCTAACTTGTTTTTGCAGGGCATGTTGTGATGTGATATGTCAAGACATGATGATGAGTTATACGATATTGTATGAGATGATCATGTTTTGTAATTTATCGGTAATCGACAGGAGCCTTATGGTTTTCTCTTTATTGTATGAATTCCGAACGCCATGTAATTTCTTTACTTTATCACAATGAGTTAGCGATAGTAGTAGAAGCAATAGTTGATGAGACGACCACGATGCTACGATGAAGATCATGCTGTCAAGCCGGTGACGATGGAGATCATGATGATGCTTTTGAGATGGAGATCAAAAGCACAAGATGATGATGTCCATATCATGTCACATCTTTTGATTGCATGTGATGTTTATATTTTTATGCATCTTATTTTGCTTAGTACGGCGGTAGCATTATAAGATGACCCCTTACAAAATTTCAAGGTACAAGTTTTCTCCCTGAGTATGCACCATTGCGACAGTTCGTCGTGCCGAGACACCACGTGATGATCGGCTGTGATAAGCTCTACTTCACATACAACGGGTGTAAGACAGTTTTGCACTTGTAGAATACTCGGGTTAAACTTAACGAGCCTAGCATGTACAAACATGGCCTTGGAACACTGGAGACCTAAAGGTCGAGGGTGAATCATATAGTAGATATGATCAATATAAGATGTTCACCATAGAAAACTAATCCATTGATACGTCCATTTTGCATCATGCTTTTATGTTGATATTTATTGCACTATGGGCTGTTATTACACTTTATGTCACAATACTTATGCCTTTTCTCTCTTATTTTACAAGGTTTACATGAAGAGGGAGAATGCCGCCAGCTGGAATTTTGGGCTGGAAAAGGAGCAAACACTAGAAACCTATTCTACACAACTCAAAAAGCTCTGAAACTCCACGGGACACTGTTTCAGAAAATATAAAAAATATCTAGCGAAAGATATTCATCAGGGGGGCCACCACCTGTTCACGAGGGTGGGGGGCGCGCCCCCCTCTCTGGGTGCGCCCCCATGTCTTGTGGGCCACCAGATGGCCCCCCAATGCCCATCTTCTTCTATATGAGGTGTTTTGACCTGGAAAAAAATCAGAAGGAGGCTTTCGGGACCAGACGCCGTCGTCTCAAGGCGGAAACCAATATAGGGCTCCGTCAGAGCAATTCTGCTGGGGATACTTCCCTCCGGGAGGGGGAAATCGTGACTGCCGTCATCACCAACAACTCTCCCATCTTGGGGAGAGTTATATTCACCAACATCTCCACCAGCACCATCTCCTCTCAAACCCTAGTTCATCTCTTGTATCCAATCTTTGTACCCAAACCTCAGATTGGTACCTGTGGGTTGCTAGTAGTGTTGATTACTCCTTGTAGTTGATGCTAGTTGGTTTATTTGGTGGAAGATCATATGTTCAAATCCATTATGCATATTAATACCCCTCTGATCATGAACAATATTATGTCTTGTGAGTAGTTACTTTTGTTCCTGAGGACATGGGAGAAGTCTTGCTATAAGTAGTCATGTGAATTTGGTATTCGTTCGATATTTTGATGAGATGTATGTTGTCTCTCCTCTAGTGGTGTCATGTGAACGTCGACTACATGACACTTCACCATTATTTGGGCCTAGAGGAAGGCATTGGGAAGTAATAAGTAGATGATGGGTTTCTAGAGTGACAGAAGCTTAAACCCTAGTTTATGCGTTGCTTCGTAAGGCGCTGATTTGGATCCATATGTTTCATGTTATGGTTAGGTTTACCTTAATACTTCTTTTGCAGTTGCGGATGCTTGCATTAGAGGTTAATCATAAGTGGGATGCTTGTCCAAGTATGGACAACACGCAAGCACCGGTCCACCCACATACCAAATTATCAAAGTATCGAACGCGAATCAGATAATCGTGATGAAAACTAGGTTGACGATAATTCCCATGTGTCCTTGGGAGTGTTTTCCTCCATATAAGAGTTTGTCCAGGCTTGTCCTTTGCTACCAAAAGGATTGGAACATCTTGCTGCACCTTATTTACTTTTACCTTTTATTACTCGCTACGAATTACCTTATCACAAAACTATCTGTTACCTATAATTTTAGTGCTTGCCGAAAATACCTTACTGAAAACTGCCTATCATTTCCTTCTGCTCCTCGTTGGGTTCGACACTCTTACTTATCGAAAGGACTACGATATATCCCCTACACTTGTGGGTCATCAAGACTCTTTTCTTGCGCCGTTGCCGGGGAGTGAAGCGCCTTTGGTAAGTGGAATTTGGTAAGAAAATTTATATAGTGTGGTGAAATTTACTGTCACTCGTTACTATGGCTCATCATCCTTTGAGGGGCTTGTTCGGGGTATCTTCACCCCGACCAAAAGAGCAAAGAGTTGCTCCTCAACCTACTGCACCTACTGAAAATGTTTGCTTTGAAATTCCTTCGGGTATTATAGCGAAACTGCTAGATAATCCTTTTACAGGAGACGAAACACTGCATCTCGATTTACACCTAATCTATGTGGATGAAGTTTGTGGATTATTTAAGCTTGCAGGTATGCCCGAGGATGTTATCAAGAAGAAGGTCTTCCCTTTATCTTTGGAAGGAGATGCATTGACATGGTTTAGGCTATGTGATGATATTGGATCATGGAACTATAATCGACTGAAGTTGGAATTTCATCAGAAGTTCTACCCTATGCGTCAGGTTCATCGTGATCGTAATTATATATATAATTTTTGGCCTCGCGAAGGAGAAATCATTGCTCAAGCTTGGGGAGGCTCAAGTTAATGTTATATTCATGCCCCAAACATGAGCTCTCAAGGAAAATGATCATATAAAATTTTTATGCTCGGCTTTCCCTCAATAATCACACCATGCTCGATAATTCCTGTTCTGGCTCTTTTATGATGAAGACTGTTGAATTCCAATGGGATTTATTGGAAAGAATTAAACACAAATCTGAAGATTGGGGTCTCGACAAAGTAAGGAGTCAGGTATGACCCCTAAGTTTGATTGTGTTAAAGCTTTTATGGATACCGATGTTTTCGTGAGTTTAGCACTAAATATGGACTTGACTCTGAGATAGTAGCTTCTTTTTGTGAATCATTTGCTACTCATGTTGATCTTCCCAAGGAGAAGTGGTTTAAATACTATCCTCCCATTGAAGTAAAAGTAGTTGAACCCGTTGAAGTTGAAGAAAAGACTATCACTTATAATGTTGATCCTATTGTTCCTACTACTTATATTGAGAAACCACCTTTCCCTGTTAGAATAAAGGATCATGCTAAAGCTTCAACTGTGGTTCGTAACAGTAGTACTAGAACACCTACACCCTCTAAGAAAATTAAAGTTGAACCTCTATGGTTAAAGATCTCTTGGTTGAAAATTTAGATGGACATGTTATTTACCTCCAAGAGGAAGATGCTAGAATAGCCAAACCCGATGCTAGGAACAAACATAGACCTGTTGTAGGCTTGCCTGTTATCTCTGTTAAAATAGGAGATCATTTCTATCATGGTTTATGTGACGTAGGTGCTAGTGCAAGTATAATCCCTCATTCCCTATATCAAGAAATTATGCATGATATTGCACCTGTTGACTTGGAAGGGATTGATGTTACTATTATGCTTGCTTACAGAGACACTATTTCACCAGTTGGGATTGTTAGAGATGTTGAAGTCTTGTGTCGGAAAGTTAAATACCCTGCTGATTTTCTTATTCTTAGTTCCCCACAAGATGATTTTTGTCCCATTATATTTGGTAGACCCTTCTTGAATACTGTTAATGCTAAGATAGACTGCGTAAACGATATTGTTACTGTTGGTTTAGGGGATATGTCTCATGATTTTAACTTTGCTAAATTTCGTAGACAATCCCATGAGAAAGAATTACCTAGTAAGGATGAAATTATTGGTCTTGCTTCTACTGCTATGCCTCCTAATGATCCCTTAGAACAATATCTACTGGACCATGAAAATGATATGTATATGAATGAGAGAAGGGAAATAGATGAAATATTCTTTAAGCAGGGACCCATCTTGAAAAACAACTTGCCTGCTGAAATCCTAGGGGATCCTCCTCCACCCAAGGGTGATCCCGTGTTTGAACTTAAACCATTACCTGATAATCTTATGTATGTTTATCTTGACGAAAAGAAGATATATCCTGTTATTATCAGTGCTAACCTTTCAGAGCAGGAAGAAGAAAAAATATTGAAAACTCTGAAGAAGCACTGTGTTGCTATTGGATATACTCTGGATGATCTTAAGGGCATTAGTCCCACTTTATGCCAACACAAGATAAAATTGGAAGAGGACGCTAAACCAGTTATTGATCATCAACGACGGTTAAATCCTATGATGAAAGAAGTGGTAAGGAAGGAAATACTAAAGCTTCTAGAGGAAGGTATTATCTATCCGGTTGCTGATAGCAAGTGGGTAAGTCATGTCCACTGTGTCCCTAAGAAGGGAGGTATGACTGCTGTTCCCAATGATAAAAATGAATTGATCCCACAAAGAATTGTTACAGGTTATAGGATGGTAATTGATTTGTGCAAATTAAATAAAGCTACTAAGAAAGATAATTACCCTTTGCCTTTTATTGGTCAAATGCTAGAAAGGTTATCCAAACATACTCATTTTTGCTTTCTAGATGGTTATTCTGGTTTCTCTCAAATACCTGTGTCAAAAGGGGATCAAGAAAAGACCACTTTTACTTGTCCTTTCGGTACCTTTGCTTATCGACGTATGCCTTTTGGTTAATGTAATGCACCTGCTACCTTTCAAAGATGCATGATGGCTATATTCTCTTATTTTTGTGAAAAGATTGTTGAGCTTTTCATGGATGATTTCTTTGTTTATGGAACTTCTTTTGATGATTGCTTGAGCAACCTTGATCGAGTTTTGCAGAGATGTGAAGACACTAATCTTGTCTTGAATTGGGAGAAGTGCCACTTTATGGTTAATGAAGGCATTGTCTTGGGACACAAAATTTCTGAAAGAGGTATTGAAGTTGACAAAGTTAAAGTTGATGCTATTGAAAAAATGCCATGTCCCAAGGACATCAAAGGTATACGAAGTTTCCTTGGTCATGTCGGGTTTTATAGGAGGTTCATTAAGGACTTCTCCAAAATCTCCAGGCCTCTGACTAATCTCTTACAAAAAAGATATTCCTTTTGTCTTTGATGATGATTGTCTAGAAGCATTTGAAATACTTAAGAAATCATTGATCTTTGCACCTATTGTCTAGCCTCCTGACTAGAATTTACCCTTTGAGATTATGTGCGATGCTAGTGATTATGCTGTAGGTGCTGTTTTAGGGTAAAGAGTTGATAAGAAATTGAATGTTATCCAATATGCTAGTAAAACTCTAGACAGTGCTCAGAGAAATTATGCTACTACTGAGAAAGAATTTTTAGCAGTTGTATTTGCTTGTGATAAGTTTAGGCCTTATATTGTTGAGTCTAAAGTAACTATTCACACTGATCATGCTGCTATCAAATACCTTATGGAAAAGAAAGATGCTAAACCTAGACTTATTAGATGGGTTCTCTTGCTGCAATAATTTTATTTGCATATTATTGATAGAAAGGGAGCTGAGAACCCCGTTGTAGATAACTTGTCTAAGCTAGAGAATATACTTGATGACCCACAACCTATTGATGATAGCTTTCCTGATGAACATTTAGCTGTCATAAATACTTCTCGTACTGCTCCATGGTATGCTGATTATGCTAATTACATTTTTGCCAAGTTTATACCTCCTAGCTTCACATACCAGCAAAAGAAAAATTTCTTTTATGATTTGGGACATTACTTCTTTGATAACCCACATCTTTATAAAGAAGGAGTAGATGGTATTATTAGACGTTTTGTACCTGAGCTTGAACAGGAACAGATCCTACGCAAGTGCCACTCGGAAGCTTATGGAGGACACCATGCTGGAGATAGGACCGTGCATAAGGTATTGCAATCTGGTTTTTATTGGCCTACTCTCTTCAAGGATTCCCTTAAGTTTATCTTATCTTGTGGTGAATGTCAAAGAATTGGTAATATCAGTAGACATCAAGAAATGCCTATGAATTATTCTCTTGTTATTGAACCATTTGATGTTTGGGGCTTTGATTATATGGGACTATTTCCTTCCTCTAACGGATATACACATATTTTAGTTGCTGTTGATTACGTTACTAAGTGGGTAGAAGCTATTCCAACTAGTAGTGCTGATCACAACACCTCTATTAAGATGCTTAAAGAAGTTACTTTTCCGAGGTTTGGAGTCCCTAGATACTTGATGACTGATGGTGGTTCACACTTTATTCATGGTGCTTTCCATAAGATGCTTGCAAAGTATGATGTTAACCATAGAATTGCATCCCCTTACCACCCTCAGACTAGTGGTCAAGTAGAATTAAGTAATAGAGAGCTGAAATTAATTTTGCAAAAGACAGTTAATATGTCTAGAAAGAATTGGTCCAAGAAACTAGATGATGCATTATGGGCCTATAGAACTGCATAAAAAAATCCTATGGGTCTGTCTCCATATAAGATGGTATATGGAAAGGCTTTTCACTTACCTCTCGAGCTAGAACATAAGGCGTATTGGGCTATTAAAGAGCTCAATTATGATTTCAAACTTGTTGGTGAGAAGAGGTTATTTGACATTAGCTCTCTTGATGAATGGAGAACCCAAGCTTATGAGAATGCCAAGCTGTTTAAAGAAAAAGTTAAAAGATGGCAGGACAAAAGGATACAAAAGCGTGAGTTTAATGTAGGTGATTATGTCTTGCTATAAAAGATGGGAAAGAAGGGGAACTTCAAGAAGAATAGCAAGCCAGTTACTACTCTCGGGAAGAAACCCAAGTCTGGAGCCAAGCCTGGAACTTAGTTCTTCTACTGCAAAGGGACTGGTCACTGGAAGCAGAACTGCCCCAAGTATTTGGTGGATAAGAAGGATGGCAAAGTGAACAAAGTTATATTTGATATACACGTTATTGATGTGTACCTTACTAATGCTCGTAGTAGCACCTGGGTATTTGATACTGGCTCGGTTGCTCATATTTGTAACTCAAAACAGGGGCTACGGATTAAATGAAGATTGGCTAAGGACAAGGTGATGATGCGCGTGGGAAATGGTTCCAAAGTCGATGTGATCACCGTTGGCACACTACCTCTACATCTACCTTAGGGATTAGTTTTAGACATAAATAATTGTTATTTGGTGCCAGCGTTGAGCATGAACATTATATCTGGATCTTGTTTGTTGCGAGACGGTTATTCACTTAAAGCATAATGGTTGTTCTATTTGTATGAGTAATATCTTTTATGGTCATGCACCCTTGACGAGTGGTCTATTTTTGTTGAATCTCACTCATAGTGATACACATATTCATAATATTGAAGCCAAAAGATGTAAGTTGAAAATGATAGTGCAACTTATTTGTGGCACTGCCGTTTAGGTCATATTGGTGTAAAGCGCATGAAGAAACTCCATGCTGATGCTTTTGGAATCACTTGATTATCAATCACTTGGAGCTTGCAAACCATGCCTCATGGTCAAGATGACTAAGACTCCGTTCTCCGGAACAATGGAGCGAGCAACTGACTTATTGAAAATAATACATACTGATGTATGCGGTTCGATGAGTGTTGAGGCTCGCAGAGGCTATCGTTATTTTCTGACCTTCATAGATGATTTGAGAAGATATGGCTATATCTACTTAACGAAACATAAGTCTGAAACATTTGAAAAGTTTGTAGAATTTCATAGTGAAGTGGACAATCATTCACCGTAACAAGAAAATAAAGTTTCTACGATCTGATCGCGGAGGCGAATATTTGAGTTACGAGTTTGATCTTCATTTGAAACAATGTGGAATAGTTTCGCAACTCACGCCGCTTGGAACACCACAGCGTAATGGTGTGTCCGAACATCGTAACCGTACTTTACTAGATATATGGTGTGACCTATGATGTCTCTTACCGATTTACCACCATCGTTTTGGGGTTATGCTTTTCAGACAACTGCATTCACGTTAAATAGGGCACCATCTAAATCTGTTGAGACGACACCTTATGAACTATGGTTTGGCAAGAAACCCAAGTTGTCGTTTCTTAGAGTTTGGGGTTGCGATGCTTATGTGAAAAAGCTTCAACCTGATAAGCTCAAATCCAAATCGGAGAAATGTGTCTTCATAGGATACCCAACAGAAACTGTTGGGTACACCTTCTATCACATATCCGAAGGCAAGATATTCATTGCTAAGAAGGGATCCTTTCTAGAGAAGGGAGTTTCTCTTGAAAGAAGTGAGTGGGAGGAAAGTAGAACTTGATGACGTAATTGTACCTTCTCCTGAATTGGAAAGCAGTTCATCACATAAATCAGTTCGAGTGATTCCTACACCAATTAGTGAGGAAGCTAGTGATGATGATCATGAAACTTCAGATCAAGTTACTACCAAACCTCGTAGGTCAACCAAAGTACGTTCCGTGCTAGAGTGGTATGGTAACCCTATTCTGGAAGTCATGTTGCTAGACCATGACGAACCTACAAACTACGAGGAAGCGATGATGAGCCCAGATTTCGGAAAATGGCTTGGGGCCATGAAATCTGAGATGGGATCCATGTATGAGAACAAAGTGTGGACTTTGGTTGACTTGCCCGATGATCGGCAAGCCATTGAAAATAAATGGATCTTTAAGAATAAGACTGACACCGATGGTAATGTTACTGTCTACAAAGCTCGACTTGTTGCGAAAGGTTTTTGACAGGTTCAAGGAGTTGACTACGATGAGACTTTCTCACCCGTAGCGATGCTTAAGTCTGTCCGAATCCTGTTAGCAATTGCCTCATTTTATGATTATGAAATCTGGCAAATGGATGTCAAAACTGCATTCCTTAATGGATATCTCAAAGTATAGTTGTATATGATGCAATCAGAAGGTTTTGTTGATCCTAAATGAGCTAACAAAGTGTGCAAGCTCCAGCGATCCATCTATGGACTGGTGCAAGCATCTCGGAGTTGGAATATACGCTTTGATGAGGTGATAAAAGCATATCGTTTTATACAGACTATTGGAGAAGACTGCATTTACAAGAAAGTGAGTGGGAGCTCTATAGCATTTCTGATATTATATGTGGATGACATATTGTTGATTGGAAATGATGTAGAATTTCTGGATAGCATAAAAGGATACTTGAATAAGAATTTTTCAATGAAAGACCTCGGTGAAGCTGCTTATATATTGGGCATCAAGATCTATAGAGATAGATCAAGACGCTTAATTGGACTTTCACAAAGCACATACCTTGATAAAGTTTTGAAGAAGTTTCAAAATGGATCAGTCAAAGAAAGGGTTATTGCCTTTGTTACAAGGTGTGAAGTTGAGTCAGACTCAATGCCCGACCACTGCAGAAGATAAAGAGAAAATGAAAGTAATTCCCTATGCTTCAGCCATAGGTTCTATCATGTATGCAATGCTGTGTACCAGACCTGATGTGTGCATTGCTATAAGTCTAGCAGGGAGGTTCCAAAGTAATCCAGGAGTGAATCACTGGACAACGGTCAAGAACATCCTGAAGTACTAGAAACAGATGAAGGCTATGTTTCTCGTTTATTGAGGTGACAAAGAGCTCGTCATAAATAGTTACAATGCAAGCTTTGACACTGACCCGGATGACTCTAAGTCACAAAGCGGATACATATTTTTGTTGAACGGCGGAGCTGTCAGTTGGTGCAGTTCCAAGCAGATCGTCATGGCAGGATCTACGTGTGAAGCGGAGTACATAGCTGCTTCGGAAGCAGCAAATGAAGGAGTCTGGATGAAGGAGTTCATATCCAATCTAGGTGTAATACCTAATGCATCGGGTCTAATGAAAATCTTTTGTGACAACACTGGAGCAATAGCCTTGGCGAAGGAATCTAGGTTTCACAAGAGAACCAAGCACATCAAAAGACGCTTCAACTCCATCCTTGATCAAATCAAGGAGGGAGACATATAGATTTGCAAAATATAGACGGATCTGAATGTTGCAGACCCGTTGACTAATCCTCTTCCATAAGCAAAACATGATCAACACCAAGACTCCATGGGTGTTAGAATCAGTACTATGTAATCAATATTATTGACTCTAGTGCAAGTGGAAGACTGAAGGAAATATGCCCTAGAGGCAATAATAAAGTTGTTATTTATATTTCCTTATATATCATGATAAATGTCTTTTATCCATGCTAGAATTGCATTAACCAGAAACTTGATACATGTGAGAATACATAGACAAAACAGAATGTCCCTAGTATGCCTCTACTAGACTAGCTCGTTAATCAAGGATGGTTGAGTTTCCTAACCATTGACATGTGTTGTCATTTGATGAACGAGATCAAATCATTAGGAGAATGATGTGATGGACATGACCCATCCATTAGCTTAGCATAATGATAGTTTAGTTTTATTGCTATTGCTTTCTTCATGACTTATACATGTTCCTCTAACTATGAGATTATGCAACCCCCGAATACCGGAGGAGCACCTTGTGTGCTATCAAATGTCACAACGTAACTGGGTGGTTATAAAGATGATCTATAGGTGTCTCCGAAGGTGTTTGTTGAGTTGGCATAGACCGAGAACAGGATTTGTCACTCCGAGTGTCGGACATGTATCTCTGGGCCCTCTCGGTAATGCACATCACTATAAGCCTTGCAAGCAATGTGACTAATGAGTTTGTTACAGAATGGGGCATTACGGAATGAGTAAAGAGACTTGCCAGTAACGAGATTGAACTAGGTATGACGATACCGATGATCGAATCTCGGGCAAGTAACATACCGATGACAAAGTGAACAACGTATGTTGTTATGCGGTTTGACTGATAAAGATCTTCATAGAATATGTAGGAGCCAATATGAGCATCCAGGTTCCGCTATTAGTTATTGACTAGATATGTGTCTCGGTCATGTCTACATAGTTCTCTAACCCGTAGGGTCCGCATGCTTAACGTTCGACGGCGATTTGTATTATGAGTTATGAGTTTTTGGTGATCGAAGATTGTTCAGAGTCCCGGATGAGATTACGGACATGACGAGGAGTCTCGAAATGGTCGAGACATAAAGATTGATATATTGGACGAAGGTATTCGGACATGGGAAAGGTTTCAGGACGTTTCGGATATTTATCGGGGAAACGAGGGGTTACTGGAACCCCCCGGGGAAGTTATGGGCCTTGATGGGCCATAAGGGAGTAGGAGAGGGCAGTCCGCAGGGTGGTGCACGCCCCCAAGGCAGTCCGAATTGGACTAGGGGGAGGGGGCACGGCCCCCTCTTTCCTTTCCCTCTCCCTCTCCTTCCCTCCTTCCCCCTCTTGGAATAGGAAAGGGAATCCAACTAGGATTGGGAATCCTAGTTGGACTCCCCTATTGGCGCGCCTCCTAGAGCCGGCCGACCTCCTCCTCCTCCTCCTCATTTATATACATGGTCAGGGGGCACCCCAAGGACACACAAGTTTCTCTTAGCCATGTGCGGTGCCCCCCTCCATAGATTACACCTCAGATCATATTGTCGTAGTGCTTAGGTGGAGCCCTGCACATATCAAATCATCAACACCGTCGCCACGCCGTCATGCTGACGGAACTCTCCCTTGACTCTCTACTAGATCAAGAGGTTGAGGGACGTCATCGAGCTGAACATGTGCAGAACACGGAGGTGCCGTACGTACGGTACTCGGATCAGTTGGATCGGGAAGACGTTCGACTACATCAACCACGTTAACATAACGCTTCCGCTTACGGTCTACGAGGGTATGTGTACACACTCTCCCCTTATCGTTGCTATGCATCTCCTAGATAGATCTTGCATGAGCGTAGGTTTTTTTGAAATTGCATGCTTCGTTCCCAACAGAGGGGAGGGGTCTGCAGTGCGAGAGGAGGTCACCGGATTTTTTAGTGGCGCCGAGGTGCGAGGCCGGCAGTGGTGATGGGTGAGGAAGGGAATCGTGGGTGGGAGGAGAAGGGGAATCAGAAGAGTGTGGGTTTGGATTTGGGCCTCCGCACGCTATGTGTACACATGTCTTTGTGGGTCTATAGTAGTAGCGCGGGTTTATACCCCTCGCTACTACTATGGCATGTCCCGGGTGGGAACGGTAGAGACCACTTAGTAGTAGCGAGGGTTATAAACCCGCGCTACTACTATCAACTTAGTAGTAGCGCGGGTTTGTACCCCTCGCTACTACTATGGCATGTCCTGGGGGGCACGACAGAGACCACTTAGTAGTAGCGAGGGTTATAAACACGCGCTACTACTATCAACTTAGTAGTAGCGGGGGTTATAAACCCGCGCTACTAGTAAGTAGCTGTAGCGAGGGGTATAAACCCATGCTACTAGTAAGCGTGTGCCTATAAGCTTTTTCCTAGTAGTGATTGAGCATTGATCGATCATTATGAGAAAGCCGAGCATAAAAATTCTGAATAATAATTTCTCTTGAGAGCCCATGATTGAGGCATGAATATAACATTGAATTAAGCCTCCCCCAAGTTTGAGAGATACTTTCTCCTTCATGAGGCCAAAAACTATAAATATAATTCTGATCACGATGAACTTGATGCATAGGATAAAACTTCTAATGAAATTTCACTTTCAATCGGTTGTAGTTCCAAGCTCCAATATCACCGCATAGCCTATACCATGGCAATTCCTTCCCCTTCAAATATAAAGGGAATACCTTATTCTTGACCTCATCCTTGGGCAAACCTGCAAGCTTAAATAATCCGCAAACTTCATCCACATAGATTAAATGCATATCAGGATGTAGTGTTCCATCTCCTACATAAGGATTAGCTAGCAGTTTCTCTAACATACCCAAAGGAATTTCATAATAAATATTTTTAGTAGGTTCGGTAGGTTGAGGGGCAACTCTTTGTTCTTCCGATCGGGGTGAAATACCCCGAACAATCCCCCTCAAATGATTGTTTTCCATAGTGACAAGTGACAGTAAATTTCAGCACGTAATATAAACTTTTCCTTACCAAATTCCACTCACCAAAGGCGCTTCACTCCCCGGCAAAGGCGCCAGAAAAAGAGTCTTGATGACCCACAAGTATAGGGGATCTATTGTAGTCCTTTCTATAAGTAAGAGTGTCAAACCCAACGAGGAGCAGAAGGAAATGACAAGCGGTTTTCTGCAAGGTATTGTCTGCAAGCACTGAAATAATGGGTAACAGATAGTTTTGTGATAAGATAATTCGTAACGGGTAACAAGTAACAAGTGTAAATGAGGTGCAGCAAGGTGGACCAATCCTTTTTATATCAAAGGACAAGCCTGGATGAACACTTATATAAAGCAAAGCACTCCCGAGGAGACATGGGAATTATTGTCAAGTTAGTTTTCATCATGCTCATATGATTCGCGTTCGCTACTTTGATAATTTGATATGTGGGTGGACCGGAGCTTGGGTGTTGTCCTTACTTGGGAAAGTCTCTCACTTATGATTAACCCCTCCCGCAAGCATCCGCAACTACAAAAGAAGAATTAAGATAAATATAACCATATCATGAAACATATGGATCCAAAACAGCCCCTTACGAAGCAACACATAAACTAGGGTTTAAGCTTCTGTCACTCTAGCAACCCATCATCTACTTATTACTTCCCAATGCCTTCCCCTAGGCCCAAATAATGGTGAAGTGTCATGTAGTCGACGTTCACATAACACCACTAGAGGATAGACAACATACATCTCATCAAAATATCGAACGAATACCAAATTCACATGATTACTTATAACAAGACTTCTCCCATGTCCTCAGGAACAAACATAACTACTCACAAAGCATATTCATGTTCATAATCAGAGAACTATTTAATAGCATGAAGGATATGAACATATGATCTTCCACCAAATAAACCAACTAGCATCAACTACAAGGAGTAATCAACACTACTAGCAACCCACATGTACCAATGTGAGGTTTTGAGGCAAATACTGAATACAAGAGATGAACTAGGGTTTTAGAGGAGATGGTGCTGGTGTAGATGTTGATGAAGATTTACCCTCCCTCGATGAGAGGATCGTTGGTGATGATGATGGCTTCGATTTCCCCCTCCCAGAGGGAAGTTTCCCCGACAGAACAGCTCCGCTAGAGCCCTCGATTGGTTCTACTCAAGTTTCGTCTCGAGACGGCGACACTTCATCCCGAAAGCTCTCTCTTTATTTTTTCCTAGGTCAAAAGACATCATGTAGCAGAAGGGGGGCACCGGAGGCCTTCCAGGGGGCCCACAAGCACTGGGGGTAGGGCGCGGCCCCTAGGCTTGTGACCACCTGGTGGGTCCCCCTATGTATTTTCTTCGCCCAATATTTTTTATATATTCCAAAATAATTCTCCGATGATTTTCAGGACTTTGGGAGTTGTGCAGAATAGGCCACTCAGATTTGCTCCTTTCCAATCCAGAATTCCAGCTGCCGGCATGCTCCCTCTTCATGTAGATCTTGCAAAATAAGAGAGAAAAGGCATAAGTATTGTACCATAATGTGAAATAATAGTCCATAATGCAATAAATATCAACATAAAAGGATGATGCAAAATGGATGTATCACCCACCACACACAAGGGCACGCTTGGGGGGCCTAGTGCCTTGGTGTCTTGTGGGCACCAAGCATCCCCCCTCTGGTGGTTATTTGCTCCAATATTTTATTATATATTCCAAAATAATTCTCCACAAAATTTCTGCTCATTTGGAGATGTGCAGAATAGGTATCTCTAACGTAGCTTTTTCAGGTCCATAATTCCAGCTGCCGGTATTCTCCCTCTTTGTGTAAACCTTGCATATTATGATAGAAAAGGCATTAAAATTACTCCATAAAGCATTATTATGCACAAAAATATTATAAATAATAGTAGGAAAACATGATGCAAAATGGACGTATCAACTCCCCCAAGCTTGGACCTTGCTTGTCCTCAAGCGAAAGCCGATATCGAAAATCATGTCCACATGTTTTGAGAGAGAGGTGTCAATAAAAACAAAATACAAGCATAGTAGAATCATGCATATTATTATAACAACAACAAACTTTATCATAAAACATATCGCTTCTCACGAACAAGTAGCAATTCATCACAACTTCGAAGTAGAAGCATAAACTTTATTGAAAACTAACAAACTATGTTCTTAGTAAAAAATGCAATTGCAATTCATCATATTTTCAAGAAGAGTCACGTGTTAGAGCTTTTTAGCAAGTCCACATACTCAACTATCATTTAGTCTTCTACGATTTCTACCACTCACAACATATATATGGAGCAAAAAGTTTCCACCAGACACATAAAAAGGTAGGGGCTTATAGTTTCGCCTCCCAACTTATTCACCTCAAGGGTCATGTCAACAATAATAACTCATGATCACTCACATTCAACTAGATATATCTGCCTAGATCTTTCCCCACCACATGATGCTTGCAAAAGAGAAAAATAAAATAAGTAGAGGAGAATACTATTGACTCAAACATAAAAGTAAAAGATAGGCCCTTCACAGAGGGAAGCAGAGGTTGTCATGCACTTCTATTTTTGTATGCACAATCCCTTAATGCAAAAGAATGTCACGTTATATTGCCCCTATGATAGGAACCTTTATTATGCAGTTCGTCGTTTTTATAACTTTGCCATCATAGCTTTGTACAACGCTGATTTTCCTTTATGATAAAAGATCAAACATATTTAGAAGCAATTTTTATTGCCTTATGCACCGATGACATCTTACTTAAAGGATCTTATTCAATCCATAGGTAGGTATGTTGGACTCTCATGACAATGAAATTAGTTTAAGGGTTTAGGATGCACAAGTAGTATTTCTACTTAGTGCGGATTTTTGGCTAGCAAAGATATTTGAGCAAGCACCACATGTTAGAGGATCTATGACAATATAACTTCTATGTGAATATGAACAAACATATATCATTATGTTGTCTTCCTTGTCAAATGTAAACAATTAGGCATAAAATATTAATGGGAGCTCACAATCATAAAAGATGTCTAAGATAGTATATTTGCATGTGAATCTTCTCTTCCCTTATTAATTCTTTCATGAATTGCATCATTGACTAATGCTATGTTTGTCCATCTTCAGTAAATTTTACCACTTATAATTATTCTTATGCAATGTCATTACTTTCCATAAGATTAGTTTATGACCTTTTTCATTATTTCCTTTATTTGTTTGAGACATAAAAAGTAAAGAAGCAAAACTCAAACTAATCTTTATTATATAACTCTCACTCGATTACATAGATAGAGAGATCACGAACTAACAGATGGAAGATAGATCACACTAATCTTTTATTCAACTAAATCATGAAAATACTAAGGATCGAACAAAAAATTGGGAAGGAAGTAAAAGTGATGGTGATACGATACCGGGGCACCTCCCCCAAGCTTGGCAGAAGCCAAGGGGAGTGCCCATACTCGTGTACTCAAGTATCATTGGGTGATGAAGGTGGTTAGGAAAGGGGAGTTCTCCTCTCTAGCTTAAACCTGAGAATAAAATTTTCTTCCCTCAAGTCATCGTTCTCTTGCTCCAGTTTCAACACCCTTTTGCATAAGGCACTTTTGCTTTCTTGTAGAAAACGAGATGGGATGAATTGGACTTAGATTTATTTGCTCCGTTCGGATGACTTGACTTCTTGAACTCCACATGCTTGTCCCCAGGTTGAGGCAGAGGGACATCATCTTCATCCGAGCTCGCATCCTTTGTTTCCTCCAGCTCAGAGTCTTCTTCCTCCTCCGAATTCCTTGCATAGAGAGAGATATCCCAATAGGTCCTCATGTTTGCAACGTAGTGCAAGACATAGCTCTCTCCCTCTGAATCTTGAGAAGACATATTTTTAGATTTGACCAGAAAACAACATGAAATAAGAATAGAGGATATTTTGGCGATGCGGTTGTCAAATGGTCCGGGAGTATATATAGATAATTTTTACATAAGGAAATACGTGCACCACAAGAAAACGGAGTCAAGAAGGTGCACGAGGGGTCCACTATCCACCAGGGCATGTCTGGGGTAGGGGGCGTGCCCTGGTGTCCTGTGGGCACCCGGGTTGCCTTCCCGCGTGTTTCTTATTATTTATTCCAAAACCGTGAGAAAATATTTTTTGAGGATTTTTCCGAGTCGGTTTACTTACCGTATCACATACCTCTTCCTTTTCAGGGTTCTGGAGTGTTCTAGAAGGTCTCTTTTATGTATTCCTCTGGTGTCATGGTTTGAATAATATTAGTTTCAACATTAAAAGGCATACTTGAAATATAGTTGAGGGAGTCGTGGACTAAGGGGTCCCTGGGGGCGAAGGCCCATTATGCACGGGCCGGACATGTGGAGCCGTACTATGATGGGAGTTCTATGAAGCGGTGGTGTGCTCTCCAAGTCAATAAGGCGGAGGATCTCTTTTATTTCTTATTGTAATCTATCTTCGGTAACCCTCGATAGCTGCTTGCTACCTCAAGAGCTTGCGTTGGTTTTTCCCTTGAAGAGGAAAGGGTGATTGATACATCCATTTTGCATCATGTTTTCTTACTGATATTTACACTGTTTTTATCCATAATAATACTTTTTGGAATAATTCTAATGCCTTTTCTCTCATAATTTGCAAGGTACACACCAAGAGTGAGAATTCTGGCAGCTGGAAATTTGGACCTAAAAAAGCTACACCAGGCCACCTATTCTGCACAACTCCAAACAAGCTGAAACTTCACGAGGATTTTTATGTAATATTTAAGAAATACCGGAGCCAATAAACACCAGAGGGGGGCCACTAGGTGGGCACAACCCACCTGGGCGCGCCAGCCCCCCTGGCGCACCCTGGTGGGTTGTGGCCTCCTCGGCCCACCTCCGGTGCCCATCTTCTGGTATATAAGTGGTTCTGACCTAGAAAAAAAATAAAGGAGAGACTTTTGGGATGAAGCGCCGCTGTCTCGAGGCGGAACTTGGGCAGGAGCACTTTTGCCCTCCGGCGGAGTGATTCTGTCGGGGGAACTTCCCTCCCGAAGAGGGAAATCATCGTCATCATCTTCCACCAAATAAACCGGGAGGGCAACTGCATTATCCTCTTGATGTACCTTGCATATAGAAGTAGGTCTGTTATATCTTTTCCTGTGTGACTTGCCAATACATTCAAAGTATTGACCCTTCGTGGCTGCATGTTGCAGATTTTATATGACGAGTGAGTGATATGATGTAGGGTTACGATGTCTATACTCGACATTTGCCTGTGGTGTTGATGGATTCCATGAAGATTTTATTTGCTTTTCCATTGTGTTTTCTTGGTATGCTAGCTTGAGCCATGCATGCATGTATTATATTAAATTCTGGATCTACGATGTAATATTATGACATGCGGTTTTATTTTGATATTACATCTTGTATTGTGTGTGCTAGCTATTGATCCAGGGACTAGCACATTGAGCACAGAGACATCGAATCTTACCAGGTTTGGGTTGTTACAAGTACCTTGAGTGGTTATTTGCTTTGTTTTATTAACGGAGCTCACGAGTTTTCTGTTGAGTTTTGTGTTGTGAAGTTTTCAAGTTTTGAGTAAGGATTTGATGGACTATCGAATAAGGAGTGGCAAGGGCCTAAGCTTGGGGATGCCCAACGCACACCAAGGTAAAATTTAAGGACAACTAAGAGCCTAAGCTTGGGGATGCCCTGGAAGGCATCCTCTCTTTCGTCTTCGTCTATCGGTAACTTTACTTGAGGCTATATTTTTATTCACCACATGATATGTGTTTGGCTTGGAGCGTCTTGTATATGAGTCTTTGCTTTTTAGTCTGCCACAATCATCCTTGATGTACACACCTTTTGAGAGGGACACACTTGAATCGTGATTTATTAGAATAATCTATGTGCTTCACTTATATCTTTTGAGCTAGGCAATTTTGCTCTAGTGCTTCACTTATATCTTTTTAGAGCACGGTGGTGGTTTTATTTTATAGAAATTGTTGAACTCTCTTGCTTCACTTATATTATTTTGAGAGTCTTTAAAAACAGCATGGTAATTTTCTTGGGTTATGAATTTAGTCCTAATATGATAGGCATCCAAAGGAGATATAATAAAAACTTTCATATAAAGAGCATTGCATATTATGAAAAGTTTGATTCTCTATAATTGTTTTGAGATGTTGAGATGGTAATATTAGAGTCATGCTAGTGGTAGTTTGTGAGGTTAAAGAAATAGTTGTGTTAAGGTTTGTGATTCCCGTAGCATGCACGTATGGCCTATGTAACCAAATTGGCGCGCACTGTATCTTGATTGTTTTATCTTTGCGTGAAGGTTGGGGGCGCGCGATGGTTAACTCCTACCAACCTCCCCCCTAGGGGCATGCGTCGTAGTGCTTTGCTTTGAGGGCTAAGTAGAATTTTCGCAATAAGTATGTGAGTTCTTTATGACTAATGTTGAGTCCATGGATTATACGTACTCTCACCCTTCCACCTTGCTAGCCACTCTAGTACTGCGCAATTCTCGCCGGTGCATCAAACCACCTTACACCCTTCCTCAAAACAGCCACCATACCTACCTATTAAGGCATTTCCATAGACATTCCGAGATAAATTGCCATGTAACTCCACCGTTTCGTTTTTTTGACACACATCATCATTGTCATATTGCTTTGCATGATCATGTAGTTGACAAAGTATTTGTGGCAAGGCCACCGTTCATATATTTCATACATGTCACTCTAGATCATTGCACATCCCGATACACCACCGGAGGCATTCATATAGTCATACTTTGTTTTAGTATTGAGTTATAATATCAAGTTGTAAGTAAATAAAAGTGTGATGATCATCACTATTAGAACATTGTCCCATGTGAGATTTTAAATAAAAGATGCCAATGAAGCCCAAATAAATAAATGAGGCCAAAGAAGCCCACAAAAAAGGAGGCCAAAGAGCCCAAAATAAAAAAAATGAGAGAAAAAGAGAGAGGGGACAATGTTACTATCTTTTTCCACACTTGTGCTTCAGAATAACACCATGTCCTTCATGATAGAGAGTCTC
Organism: Secale cereale; assembly: GCA_902687465.1. Taxonomy (NCBI): domain Eukaryota; kingdom Viridiplantae; phylum Streptophyta; class Magnoliopsida; order Poales; family Poaceae; genus Secale; species Secale cereale. The sequence goes on from LR738711.1 coordinate 779,230,697, forward strand.
CTATGTTGTCACTTTCATATACTAGTGGTAATTTTTTGTTGTAGAACTTGGCTTGTATATTCCAACAATGGGCTTCCTCAAATTCCCTAGGTCTTCATGAGCAAGCAAGTTGATGCACACCCACTAGTTTTCTTTTGAGCTTTCGTACTCTTATAGCTCTAGTGCATCCGTTACATGGCAATCCCTACTCACTCACATTGATATCGATTGATGGACATCTCCATAGTCCATTGATTTGCCTAGTTGATTTGAGACTTTTCCCACCTTTTTCCTATCACCACCTTCTATTCCACCCATAGTGCTAAGTCCATGGCCCGCGCTCATATATTGCGTGAATAGTTGAAAAAAGGCTTTAAAAAGTAGAGTATGAAAGCAATTCCTTGGCTGACACTAGGATGGACATGAGGGGTATCTTGTGTTAAGAAAAGGGAGCATGATTTGTAGGGATAACGTTCTTTCGCCATGTTATTTTGGAAGCTTCATAGATTACTTTTGGTATGCTCGAAGTATTATTATTTTGATATTGATAAAATTTTATTTTAAGTCTTATGGATCTGAACATACATGCCACAATAAAGAAGAATTGCATTGATAAATATGGTGGGTAGCATTGCACATCAAAAATTCTGTTTTTATCATTTACCTACTCGAGGACGAGCATGAATTAAGCTTGGGGATGCTTGATACATCTCCAACGCATCTATAATTTTTGACTGTCCCATGCTATTATATTATCTGTTTTGGATGTTTTATATGCATTATTATGCTATTTTATATTATTTTTGGTACTAACCTATTAACCTAGAGCCCAGTGCCAGTTTTAGCTTTTTTCCTTGTTTTTGACTTTCGCAGAAAAGGAATATCAAACAGAGTCCAAACGGAATGAAATTTTATGGTGATTTTTCTTGGATTAGAAGACATCCAGAGGACTTGGAGTGCACGTCAGGGAATCCACAAGGCGGCCACAAGGACGGAGGGCACGCCCAGGGGGTAGGGCACGCCCCCACCCTTGTGCCCCCCGTGACTCCATTGACCTATTTCTTCCGCCTATATATTCACATATATTCTAGAAACCCTAGAGGAGGCATCGAAACCACTTTTCACCGCCATAACTTTCTATATCCACGAGATCACATCTGGAGGCCTTTTCCGGTACTCTGCCGGAGGGGGATTCGACCATGGAGGGCATCTACATCAACCCTATTGCCCTTCTGATGAAGCGTGAGTAGTTTACCATAGACCTACGGGTCCATATCTAGTAGCTAGATGGCTTCTTCTCTCTCTTTGATTCTCAATACCATGTTCTCCTCGATGTTCTTGGAGATCTATCCAATGTAATCTTCTTTTGTGGTGTGTTTGCCAAGATCCGATGAATTGTGGATTTATGATCAACTTATCTATGAATATTATTTGTATCTTCTCTGAATTCTTATATGCATGATTTGATGTCTTAGTAATTCTCTTCAAACTATCAGTTTGGTTTGGCCAACTAGATTGGTTTTTCTTGCAATGGGAGAAGTGCTTTGCTTTGGGTTCAATCTTGCGATGCTCAATCCCAGTGACAGAAAGGGCCATGACACGTACTGTATTGTTGCCATCGAGGATAACAAGATGAGATTTTCATCATATTGCTTGAGTTAATTCCGCTACATCATGTCATCTTACTTAATGCATTACTCTATTCTTTATGGACTTAATACTCTAGATGCAGAATCGTTTTGGTCAATGTGTGGAGTAATAGTAGTAGATGCAGGCAAGAGTCGGTCTATTTGACACGGACATGATGCCTATATTCATGATCATTTCCTGAGATATCCTCATAATTATGCACTCTTCTATCAATTGTTTGGCAGTAATTTGTTTACCCACCGTGATATTTGCTATCTTGAGAGAAACCTCTAGTGAAAACTATGGCCCTTGGGTCTATTTTCCATCATATAAGTTTCCGATCTACTATTTTTCAATCTTTTACTTTCCAATCTACAAACCAAAAAATACCCAAATATTTACTTTACAACTTATTTATCTCTATCAGATCTCACTTTTGCAAATAACCGTCAAGGGATTGACAACCCCTTTATCGCATTGGGTGCAAGTTGCTTATTGTTTGTGCCGGTATTTGGTGACTTGCGCGTTGTCTCTTTCTGGATTGATACCTTGGTTCTCAAACTGAGGGAAATACTTAGTCTACTTTGCTGCATCACTAATGACACACAAGTATAGGGGATTAATTGTAGCTCTTTTCGATAAGTAAGAGTGTCGAACCCAACGAGGAGCAGAAGGAAATGACAAGTAGTTTTCAGCAACGTATTGCCTGTAAATGCTGAAATTGTAAGTAGCGAGTTGTTTGATAGCAAGATAATTTGTAATGAGCAAGTAGCGATAATAGTAACAAGTATACAACAAGATAGCCCAATCCTTTTGAGGCAAAGGACAGGACAAAGTGGTCTCTTATGATAAGCAAAGCGTTCTTGAGGGTACACGGGAATTTCATCTAGTCACTTTCATCATGTCGGTTTGATTTGTGTTCGCTACTTTGATAATTTGATATGTGGATGGATTGGTTCTTAGGTGCTGTTCTTACTTGAAAAAACCTCTTACTTATGATTAACCCTCCCACAAGCATCCGCAACTATGAGAAAAGTATTAAAAATAAATTCTAACCATAGCATTAAACTCTAGGATCCAATCGGTCCCTTACAGAATAGTGCATAAACTGGGGTTTAAGTTTCTATCACCCTCGCAACCCACCATCTATTTACTAATCCACAATGCATTCCCTTAGGCCCAAATATGGTGAAGTGTCATATAGTCGACGTTCACATGAATTCACTAAGGGAATCATAACATACATACTGTTAAAATATTGAACACATATCAAATTCACATGATTACTTGCAACATTTCTCCCGTGAGCTCAAGAACAAAGGTAACTACTCACAAGTGATGACCATGCTCAAGATCAGAGGGGTATTAATATGCATAATGGATCTAAACATATAATCTTCCACCAAATAAACCATATAGTAATCAACTACAAGATGTAATCAACACTACTAGTCACCACCTAGCAACAATCAATAGTTCCGGTAACAAGATTGAATACAAGAGATGAACTAGGGTTTGAGATGAGATGGTACTGTTGAAGATGTTGATGGAGATTTCCCTCCCCAAGATGGGAGAGTGGTTGGTGATGATGACGATGATGATTTCCCTCTCCGGTAGGGAAGTTCCTCCAGCGGAATCGCTCCACTGGAGGGCAAAATTGCTCCAGCCCAATTTCTGCCTCGAGACGGCGACGCTTCATCCAGAAAGTCTCTCCTTTATTTTTCTAGGTTAGAATCACTTATATACCATAAGATGGGCACCGGAGGTGGGCCGAGGAGGCCACAACCCACCAAGGCGCGCTAGGGGGGCCTGGCGCGCCCAGGTGGGTTGTGCCCACCTAGTGGCCCCCTCTGGTGTTTATTGGCTCTAGTATTTCTTAAATATTCCATAAAAAATCCTCGTGAAGTTTTAGCTTGTTTGGAGTTATGCAGAATAGGTGGCCCGACGTAGCTTTTTCAGGTCCAGAATTCTAGCTTTCGGAATTCTCCCTCTTGGTGTGTACCTTGCAAATTATAAGAGAAAAGGTATTAGAATTACTCCAAAATGTATTATTATGGATAAAAACATTGTACATATCAATAAGAAAACATGATGCAAAATGGACGCATCAGCTCCCCCAAGCTTAGATCTCTCTTGTCCTCAAGCGGAAACCGAAATAAAAAAACATGTCCACATGCTTTGAGAGAGAGGTATCGATAGAAACAAAATACGGACATAGAAGCATCATGTTTATTATTATAAAAACAATAAACTTAAACATAAACTTTTTATCACAGAACTTTTATCATACATTCCCCATGAATAAGTAATAGTTCATCACACAATCGAAGTATAAAGCAAAAACTCTATTAGAACCCAACAAACTATGTTCTCAGTCAACTTTGCAACTACAATTCATCATCTTTTCAGGAAGGGTCACGTGTCGGAGGCTTTAGGCAAGTCCACATACTCAATCATCATATAGTCTTATATGATTGCTAACACTCACCTTGTACACATGAGCAAAATGTTTCAACCGGACACAAAGAAAGATAGGGGCTTATATTTTCGCCTCCCAACATACTTACCTCAAGGGTGATGTCAACAATAATAACTCATGCTATTTATATTCAGCTGGACATATGTGCCTAGATCTTTCCTCACCACATGATGCTTGCCAAAGGAGAAAATAAAAAGGAATATAAGGGAAACTTTGACTCTTTGCATAAAAGTAAATACATAAAAGTAAAAGACTCAAAATTTCAATAACCAGGGACACGGCTAATCATGATTAGTTTTAATACTCTATAGAGTTTTATACGCTTTACCCACTCGACCCAATCCGAAGATTGAGACAAAGTCTTTCAGAAGAGGTTCCCTTAACCACCTAATGGCCACATCCCACCTTTATAAGCTACATCTGTCGATACTGTCTGGGCCAAGGGTTCCAACAACTGATCAACTAAGCCAGAGCCCATTTAGCCAGGGGCCGCACATGTAAGCTACTAGTCACTAAGTCTGTCTGATCTTTTTGAACCTGGGAGGCATTCCACTTAGGGTGCACTCTCATGAGCGCATGGCCTTAGAAAAGGTGCAAGACCCATGATGCCTTCCCTCAACACCAAGCAATACCACTTCCGCCCAGGGGTGAATTAAATATTATGTTTTTACTCAAGTTATATTATATATATAGTCCTCACATAATCTCGATGCATACACGAACCAATCCCCGTCTACGAAGCATAGCAAGAATACACTACCACGATCTACAATAAGGCCATACTAAGCTGAAAGTCAGTAGCAACAACATACTACCATGATCTTCCTACACATGCATAATATAGTAATGTGATATACCTAACTACATGCATAAAAAATAGGATGAAGGATGATCATGGTGTAACTTTCCTGTAAGTTTGATGAAGTTCGTCGCACTCACAATTTCTGATAATTCTACTCATCACGCTCCGAGCAATCTATCGTTAAAGAAACTATCCAAATAAGAAACCATGCCATACAGAAGAATCAAAAGAACAACAAAAAAATATGGCAAGGTTAAGAAACAACAACAAAATATATAGGCTTAATATATACTATGTGTCATTATGGTGATATAAGGTGGGAAGGTAGAAGGATCAACTCACAAGAGTTAATACATAGAGGGATATTGCTATAAAAGCTTATGTTTGAGATAATATAGAACAATATCAAAAGTACTTGGAGAAGAACATCCAAATGGTGTAATGATTTCATATGTCACATGAATTCACTTGTAAAAAGAACAGATTGAATACTAGTACTATAACGCAAGTTATAGCAAACCTATTATTGCTATGGTAAAGGATCTCTTGGAAGAAAATGTAGATGGGCATGTTATTTGCTTTAATGAAGAGGCTGCTAGAATTGCCAAACCTGATAGAAAAGATAAACATAGACCCGTTGTGGGCATGCCTGAGATCATTGTATCATGGTTTATGTGACATAGGTGCTAGTGTGAGTGCTATTCCCTACTCTTTATACCAAGAAATTATGAATGACATAGCACATGCAGAAATAGAAGGCGTTGATCTCACTATTAAACTTGTTAATAGAGACACTATATCACCAATTGGGATTGTTAGAGATGTTGAAGTCTTGTGTGGGAAAATAAAATACCCTACTGATTTTCTTGTTCTTGGTTCCCCACAAGATGACTTCTGTCCCATTATCTTTGGTAGACCTTTCTTAAACACTATTAATGCTCAAATAGATTGTCAGAAGCAAACTGTCGGTGTTAGTTTTGGTGGTGAGTCTCATGAATTTATTTTTTCCAAGTTTAGTAGGAATCTTCATGAAAAGAATTGCCTAGTAAGGATGAATTAATTGGTCTTGCTTCTATTGTTGTACCACCTATTGATCTTGTAGGGCAATATTTACTAGACCATGAAAATGATTCACATATCCATGAAAGAAATGAAATAGATAAAAATTTCTTTGAACAACGTGCCCTACTTAAACACAATCTGCCTATTGAAACTCTTGGCGGTCCTCCTCCACCTAAAGGTGATCCTGTGTTTGAATTAAAACAATTGCCAGACACTTTGAAATATGCTTATCTTGATGAAAAGAAAATATATCATGTTATTATCAGTGCTAACCTTTTAGAACATGAAGAAGAAAGGTCATTGAAAGTTCTAAGGAAGCACATAGCTGCAATTGGATATACTCTTGTTGATTTAAAGGGCATTAGTCCCACTCTATGTCAGCACAAATTAATATGGAACGTGATGCTAAACCAGTTGTTGATCACCAATGTCGGTTAAATCCGAAGATGAAAGAAGTGGTAAGAACGGAAATATTAAAACTTCTGGATGCAGGTATAATCTATCCCATAGCTGATAGTAGATGGGTAAGTCCTGTTCATTGTGTCCCTAAGAAAGGAGGTATAACTGTCGTTCCTAATGATAAGAATGAACTTATTCCACAAAGAATTGTTATAGGCTATAGAATGGTTATTGATTTTAGAAAATTAAATAAAGCCACTAGAAAAGATCATTACCCTTTGCCTTTTATTGATCAAATGCTTGAAATACTATCTAAGCACACACATTTTTGCTTCCTTGACGGATATGCTGGCTTTTCACAAATACCTGTTTCTCAACCTGATCAAGAAAATACCACTTTTACTTGTCTCTTTGGAACCTATGCTTATAGACGTATGCCTTTTGGTTTATGCAATGCATCTGCTACCTTTCAAAGATGTATGACTGCTATATTCTCTTACTTTTGTGAAAATATTATAGAGGTTTTCATGGACGATTTCTCCGTCTATGGAAAGTCATTTGATGATTGTTTAAGGAATCTTTATCGAGTTTTGCAGAGATGTGAACAAACAAATCTTGTCTTGAATTGGGAGAAGTGTCACTTTATGGTTAATGAAGGCATTGTCTTGGGTCATAAAATTTCTGAAAGAGGTATTGAAGTAGACCAAGCTAAGGTTGATGCTATTGAGAAAATGCCATGTCCCAAAGACATAAAAGGTATTCATAGTTTCCTAGGCCATGCTAGTTTCTATAGGAGGTTTATTAAAGACTTCTCTAAAATTTCTAGGCCTCTCACCAATCTTTTGCGAAAGGATATTCCTTTTGTTTTTGATGATGATTGTCTTGAAGCCTTTGAAACACTCAAGAAAGCCTTAATCTCTGGACCTATTGTTCAACCACCTGATTGGAACTTGCCTTTTGAAATTATGTGTGATGCTAGTGATTATGATGTTGGTGTTGTTCTAGGACAAAGAGTTGATAAGAAATCGAATGTTATTCATTGTGCTAGTAAAACTCTAGACAACGCACAAAGAAATTATGCTACAACTAAAAAAGAATTCTCAGCAATGGTGTTTGCTTGCGATAAATTTAGACCTTATATTGTTGACTCTAAAGTAACTATTCACACAAACCATGCTGCTATTAAATATCTTATGGAAAATAAAGATGCTAAGCCTAGACTTATTCGTTGGATTCTCTTGTTGCAAGAATTTGATCTACATATCATTGATAGAAAAGGAGCTGAGAACCCTGTAGCTGATAACTTGTCTAGGCTTGAAAATATGCTTGATGACCCACTACCTATTGATGATAGTTTTCCTGACGAGCAGTTAGCTGCAATAAATGTTTCTCATAGTACACCTTGGTATGCTAATTATGCTAATTACATTGTTGCTAAATATTTGCCACCTAGCTTTACATACCAACAAAAGAAAAAATTCTTCTATGATTTAAGACATTATTTTTGGGATGACCCACATCTTTATAAAGAAAGATGGTATTATTAGACGTTGTGTACCTGAGCATGAACAGGGAAAAATCCTACAGAAATGTCACTCCGACGCGTATGGAGGGCATCATGCTGGAGATAGAACTGCTCATAAGGTATTGCGGTCTGGATTTTATTGGCCTACTCTCTTCAAGGATGCCCGTAAGTTTGAATCATCTTGTGATGAATGCTAAAGAATAGGTAATATCGGCAAGCGTCAAGAAATGCCTATGAATTATTCACTTTCTGTTGAACCATTTGATGTTTGGGGATTTGATTACGTGGGACCTTTTCCTTCCTCTAATGGATATACACATATTTTGGTTGCTGTTGATTATGTTACTAAATGGGTAGAAGCTATTCCAACTAGTAGTGCTGATCACAGCACCTCTATTAAAATGCTTAAGGAAGTTATTTTCCCAAGGTTTGGAGTCCCTAGATATTTAATGACTGATGGTGGTTCACACTTTATTCATGGTGCTTTCCGTAAAATGCTTGCTAAGTATGATGTTAACCATAGAATTGCATCACCGTATCATCCTTAGTCTAGTGGTCAAGTTGAACTTAACAATGGAGAAATAAAATTAATTTTGTAAAAGACTGTCAATAGGTCCAGGAAGAATTGGTCTAAGAAATTAGATGATGCACTTTGGGCTTATAGAACAACATATAAAAATCCTTTGGGTATGTCTCCTTATAAAATGATCTATGGAAAAGCTTGTCATTTGCCTCTTGAGTTAGAACATAAAGCATACTAGGCAGTTAAATAACTCAACTATGATTTCAAACTAGGTGGTGAAAAGAGGCTATTTGATATTAGCTCATTAGATGAATGGAGAACCCAAGCTTATGAAAATGCAAAGTTATTCAAAGAAAAAGTTAAAAGATGGCATGACAAAAGAATTCAAAAACGTGAGTTTAAAGTCGGAGAATTTGTTCTTTTGTACAACTCTCATTTCAGATTATTTGTAGGCAAACTCCTCTCAAAATGGGAAGGCCCCTATGTCATCGAGGAGGTTTACCGGTCTGGAGCCATCCAAATAAATAATTTCGAAGGTACTAACCCGAAGGCTGTCAATGGGCAACGAATAAAGCATTATATCTCAAGTATGCCCATTAATGTTGAAAGTAATATTATCCAAACTTTGACACCGGAAGAACACATAAAAAAGTCTTTCCGAAACACTTCAGAATCATGAAAATAAGGAGGTACATGATACGGTAAGTAAACGGACTTCGAAAAATCCACAAAAATAATTTTTGTCAATTTTGGAATATTTAAATTTTTTGGAGATAAAGAAACTTGCAGAAAGCATCCCATGATGAGCAGCATACAACAGGGCGTGCCTGGCGCGTCCAAGTGGGTTGTACCCACCTTGGGCACCTTCTGGACTCCAATTTTCTCCGACGAGAGTGAAGGAGCGGACGGATGTGGCGTGGCTCTAGACGATGGCATCCACGACTAAGGTGTTTCCACACCGCAGGGACGGGGTACGTCAGGTGCAGCATGATACGGCGAACTCAGGGGATTCATTGGTGTCCCCTGGGGCATCCTGTAGCGGTGGTGATGAGCACTTGTAGTCAAGGATGCATGGTGCTGCTTCGGATCGAGGTCGATGCTCTCCTTCTAGTGCGCTCCAGCGTGAGAGAATATGTGAGCGAGAGATAGGGGATGTCGCAGAACCTTGGAGATAAAAAACGAGGGCCTCGGTCATACAGGAGTCGCCGAAATTCCTCACCAGCGTCGGGCGCGGTGGCGGATCTCCTCGAGCTCGGTTCCCTCGAGCTAGGACACGGGTGGAGGTGCCAGTAGAGGGGATGGACAGAGGAGATCGAGTACATCGCGGTGGGGTGCGAGATGGGCTGAATCACGGGGTGATTGGTGTGGATCGGGCGGGTTGACTTGGGTGCGGCACACTGTTGTCGTACGGGATAGGGAGATCGAGCGGGGGAGGAAGACAACCGGCTGGGCTCCAGCTGTCGGCGGAACAGGAAAAGGAAAAAAAAAACAGAGAGGTGGAGCGGCTTGTGGCCTGCTAGTGATGCTGGGCCTGCTTGCTGGTACACTGCGCCGCGCGCGTGGGCGTAGTTTAGAAACTACGTAGTCCGCTCGCTCGGTAGGTTTAGGTTTCTGATTTTTTTTCCTGTTTAATAAATAACAGGAAAAATAACAAGGCCAAATAAATGCCAATTCATGAAAAAACAAATATCTTAACATACTCAAAAAATAAATATAGTTATACAGAGCATAGTGAACATTTTTCCAGTCCGAAATACTTATAAAAATACATATAATATTTTCATAAACTTTACTTTGACACTTATAAAATGTCCCATGAAATATTTTTGAACTCCAGAGAAGATTCAAATAACATTTAAATAATTTCCAACTATTGAAGGAGTCATGTTACCTTCTCTCATAAAATTTATTTTTGAGTTGCATTTGTTTTAAATGTTCCTAATCCAAATAAGAGAATATTTAATTATTCACCAATACTATCGTTTGAGGAAGTCATGTCATCCTCTCTCATATTTGAATTGGAAATACTATGAATATTCTCAAACCCAGAATAAGATGCAAATGAATAATTGGGAAAGTCATTTTATTCCCTTTCGTTTAATATTCATTTAAAACCCAAAAGTTTCAAATCCTAGTCAAATTGAACTAATAACAAGCAACACAAGAAAGTTTTAGTTAGTCCCATTTAAATAATTAACATTCCAAAATTTAGGATTTTGGAATGTTACAGTACTGTTGTGATATTATTCTTATTTTATATTGATGTAATATCTACTGTATTCCAACTTTTCCATGGTTCATACCCCCGAGACTAGCCATAGATTCATCAAAATAAGCAAACAACACATAGAAAACAGAATTTGTAAAAAATTGAACAGTCTGTAGCAATATGTAAACTTCGCATACTTCTGTAACTCTAAAAATTCTGAAAATTTAGGAAGACGTGGGGAATTTGTATATCCATTTTGTGTAAAAATTTCAGAAGGTTTTCACGTTCCACCGAATTATTGAATTTTCTGCACTCGGCACAAAAGTTTCTGTTTTTCAGCAAAATCAAATCAACGATCACTGTAAGCCATCCCAAAGGTCTAACTTGGCTCAAACACTAATTAAAACACCAAAACACAATTACTACAGAAGTAATAGTGTGTGAAAATGGAAAAACAGAACCAACAAGTAAAAAGCAAAAATAAAATTAGGTTGCCTCCCAACAAGCGCTATTGTTTAACGCCCTAGCTAGGCATAAAACACAAATAGATCTAGGTATTGTCATCTTTGGTATGCAATCCATAAGTAGCGCTCATAATAGATTCATAAGGCAATTGAATTTTCTTTCTTGGAAAGTGTTCCATGCCCTTTCTTAATGCAAATTGAAATCTAATGTTTCCTTCTTTCATATCAATAATTGCACCAATTGTTCTAAGGAAAGGTCTACCAAAAATAATAGGACATGTAGGATTGCAATCTATATCAAGAGCAATGAAATCTACGGGCACATAATTCCTATTTGTAACAATAAGAACATAATTAATCCTTCCCATAGGTTTCTTAATAGTGGAATCCGCAAGATGCAAATTTAAAGAACACTCATCAAATCCACGGAAACCTAACACATCACATAATTTTTTTGGAATCATAGAAATGCTAGCACCCAAATCACACAAAGCATGGCACTCATAATCTTTAATCTTGATCTTAATAGTAGGTTCCCACTCATCATAAAGTTTTCTAGGAATAGAAACTTCCAATTCAAGCTTTTCTTCAAAAGATTGCATCATAGCATCTACGATATGTTTAGTAAAAGCTTTATTTTGATTATAAGCATGAGGAGAATTCAACATAGATTGCAACAAAGAAATACAAGCTATTAAGGAACAATTATCATAATTAAATTTGTTGAAATCCAAAATAGTGGGTTCATTGCTACTTAAAGTGTAATGCCCCGGATGTAATACTTTCCCTTTTTGGCAATATATAACTTTGGCTTCATCAATTCCATTCCGGGTTCTTCGTCTTTTCGGGTTTTCGTCGTTTTGTCGTGTGCGTGTGTGCATTCATCCATGTCTTGTTGTCATGTGCATTGCATTGCATTTGTGTGTCGTTTGCATCCGGTCCCACTCGTTCCTTCCCGTTGTCCGTTTCGAGTTCCGACGCTCTCACACGTGCCCGTGGCTTCCCCGAGTCCTTCTTTTGTGTTTGGCCGTGTAACGTTTCCGGTTTGGCGTGAGACTTGTCGTGCGATGTTGTTTTGATACGCGTAACCCGCTTGTCAAGTTGCGTCGCGTTTGGAGTTCGTTTGATGCTCCAACAGTTATCCTCGTGGGCTAAAAGCACCTCCTCTTTGAGGCCCAAGAAACCCCTCCAACAGCCCACCAACCCAACTCAAACCCTTCCCATCATCTAGGCCGTTCAATTGTGATCTCGTGGTCGAAAACCTCTCCTCATTTGGACTACCCTATCTCCTTGTGCCTATATAAACGTCCACCCCCCTCCAATTTTGCGTCCAAAACCCTAGTGTTTCCACCTCTGCCGCGTCGTGCTTCCACCGTTGCCGAGCCGTGCTTCCACCGACCGCCGCCAGTGCTTCCACTCCTCGCCGCGCGGGCCCGCGGGGCCCGAGGTCAGCCCGCGAACCGGGCCAGATCTCGCCGAGCCGCCGGCCTTCGTCTTCCTCCGCAGATCTCGCCCGCCGCCGCCGGAGGTCGCCTCCTCGCCGCCGGCCGGAGCTCGCAGCGCCGGCCTCCTTCACCAGCTCGCCGCCGGCCGGAGCTCGCAGCGCCGGCCTCCTTCACCAGCTCGCCGCCGGCCGAAGCTAGCAACGCCGCCCGCCGCCGGCCTCTTCCCGCCGCCGCGCCGGCCTACTCCCTCGCCGCCTGCCGCACCTTCCCCGCCGGCCACCACGGCCTCTCGCCGGGCCAGCCGCCGGCCACCTCCCAGCCACCCGCGCCAGCCACCGCGGGATCGAGGGGATCGAGCGCCAGCCCCGATCCGATCGGCCGATCCGATCTGGGCGCTGGGGCCGAACCCTAGCGGGCGCGCCCTCCGACCCGGCTGCCCGACACGCTTCGGACCCGTTGACCCGCTTCCGACCCGTTTGACCCCGATCCAGTAGGTTGACTTCGTGTTTTCTTCTGAGTCCCTAGTGTTTTCTGTGTCGGATGCATTTTTGTGATGAGGATATCTTTTACTGTGCATGTCCGTTTTGTGTGTATGATATGTCAAAATGATCGTGGTGACATGTACTATGTTTTATTCCATTGTGCCATGCATGTTTGAGTTCATCTAGATGTCTTAATCTTCACGGGAAGAGTGCTACTTGTTATAAACTGCTGCTATTTGTTGTTTTCATGCCATGTTTGTAATGTGATATCTTGGTGCATGTTTATCCAAATGAAGCAAATGATATGTCCACATGTTCATCATGAGATGCTCTACATGTTGGTTGCTTTAGCTTGCATGATAGATTTCAACTTGCCAGGTTTATCTCCTTTGCAAGAGTGCATGTGGATGTTAGGTTGTTAAACTTGTTACGAAATGCCTAGTTGAGGAGCTCGTTGCTATTGATGTGGTTGTCCCCTTGTTGCATGCTTATATGTTTTGGATTCCCCATCATGTGTACTTTGCTGTGGTGCAAACCACTTGCCATGTTATGCTTTGAGGTGACTTAAACTTGCTCACAAACATGCCATGATATTACTGCCGTTTTAACACTTAGTGAAATTTCACTAAGTCTGGAATCTGTAATTTCCAGATGCCATGTTTGCTTGTTGTTCTAGGCAAATCCATGATAGTTTTGGGGTGACTATTGATGATTCCTTGTTGTATATGTTGTTGGCTATCCATTCATGCTCTCACATGCTCATTTGGGTGGCTGTAGCATATTTAACTCTTGCCCCCAAGTTGCTATAAAATACTGCTGTCAGGTTTTTGTTGTCATGTTCAAAATGTGATAGCTTGTTGCTATTGATCCATGCCTCCTATGGAGATGCTCCAATGGAATTGTTTGCTGTAGGTTATGTCTACTTTATGTCCATGCTCCTTGTAATGATGTTTGAGTGCTGTAGAGTATATATTTCTTGCTCCGAAGTTGCTATGTGGCTGTTAGTTTCAGCTTTTGCATGTTTATTGTTTCGGGTGTATCTTTTAGCCCGTTGCTCCGTTTTGAGCAAGTCCTATATGAAACTTGTGTGGTTTTGCATGTAGATTCATAATATCCTTTTGTTAACATGTTTTGAAGTTTCTTGCTTGATGCATATTGTCATGTTCCTTGTGCTGTATCTCTGTGTTTCCTATGTTGACTTTCTGTGCATCCTTAGTGCATCTGCAGTGCTTCCTTAGTGCATCAGTCATGCATCCTGTGGTTTGTGCATTGCATCTTGTTGATTTCATGCCTCGTGTGTTTTGTGTTGAGTAGAGCCGGAAGCCGAGAACGAGTACGAGAACAGGTTACTACCAAGGTTGAGAACGAGGAGCCCTCTTACGATCCCATCGACGACCCGACAGGCAAGATGACCTGACCCGGATATCATTACTATCTTTGCCTATTGCTAGAAGTCTCGCTCTATAGCTTTTGCCTCGATGCCCATGTTTTTCCTGTCAGCCTCCTATTGTAACCATGAATCTGTCTAACCACCCTACCTATGCAAACCTTTGATTGGCTAAGTAAGCTTCGCTCAGCCCCTCTTATAGCATTGCTAGTTGCAGGTGAAGATTTGAAGATTCTTGCTTCTTGTTGAAGCTTGTTGGGATATCACACTATATAATTCTTAAATGAAATCATCTATATATTGGTAATGGGTGGAAGGCTAAGCCTTTTACTTGGTGATTTGTTCCACTCATGCCGCCCTAGGAACCGTATAAACCGGTGTTATCTTCCTTGATTTTGCGTTCCTCACACGGTTGGGGTTATGGGACCCCCTCGATAAACCGCTAAGTGCTAAGTCTTTTCCAGCAAGTCCCAACATTGGTACTATTTGCCTAATAACTAAAAACTTGCATAGGGAGTAATTAACCCTCTTCTTAATCAACAACCCCGGGCCAGTGCTCCACATGAGTGTTGGTCCGAAATGAGCAGACTGCGGGGCCACCTCAAGGAAACTCGAGGTCTTGTAAAAACCCGTAGGATGACTTATCCGGTCGTGGCCTGAGACGAGATACGCGCGGCTACTATCAGGGTGTCGGCACACCGGGAGGATTTGCTGGATTAACCTTACCTTAGTCGGAGTATCTTGAGCACGGGATTCCGAGGATACTCGGGCCGTCCCACCTTGGAGTTGCGACTCCGCGGTCGTGGGCTTGTCATGGGCCAAGTTGGAACACCCCTGCAGGGTTATGAACTTTCGAAAGCCGTGCCCGCGGTTATGTGGCAGATGGGAATTTGTTAATATCCGGTTGTAGAAAACTTGACACCATGTTCAGAACACACTACCAGCGTGAGTACCGTGACGGTCATTTTCCGAAAGGGGTTCGGGAAGTGAACACGGTGGGGTTATGTTTGACTTGCTTAGTTAGGATCACTTCGTGATCATCTTTTCGTCCGAGGCACTTCTCTTCTCGCTCTCTTTTACGTAAGCTAGTGCTAGTGCTGCTGCAACCTCTTATTCTTTCTTCAGCCTTGTTCCAAGGCTTGGATAGTTGTGTTACCCGGGAACGGGATTGCTGAGTCCCCTGTGGCTCACAGATTCTACACCACACCAGATGCAGGTACTCATGCGATCTATTCAAGTGACGGCACCGAGCTATACTGGGAGTACGACGAGGACCGTAGCCGTTACTATGTGCACTATCCCGACGATCAGTAGAGGTTTCTACTAGGGGCGATTCAGACCTGTGGCTTTATGTATGTTTGGTATCTTTCATTTGGATCTTCACCTGTAGACGGGTTGTGATGCTATTTGAATGATGCTTGGATATGTAATGACTTGTGTGACGTGGCGAGTGTAAGCCAACTATCTTTTTGCTTTCATCCCTATTTTTACATGAGATGTGCAAAGATACCAAACTTGCGATCATTCCAGAATGGGCTTATACCTTTAAGTCGTGCCTCGACACGTAGGAGGTATAGTCCCATCCTGGGCATTACAAGTTGGTATTCAGAGCCTTCTCCGACCTAGAAGCCCCCACTGATTGATCGAATCGTTGACGGTTGAGTCTAGGCACACACTTAAAATGTTTTGAGTCCTATATTTATATCGGAGAGTAGGATTTCTTTTGCTCCTCATCTCTTTTCACTCTGGTGAGGACTCCTGACGATTATTCTTGCCTCTGCTACTCTCAAAAATTGCACCAAATATTTTTTAGGAATCTCGCGAGTATTTTTTGGATTGTTCCGATGTCTTTGTGACGAGAACATTGTTCTTGATGCCTCCTGTCATTAGGGGTTGTGGCAGTGTCCCGGTGATAACCCTCAACCGTAAGGGATCGAGATAGTCTTCGCGGGTAAGAATAACCCAATTTATAGATTCAACACACGGGGAGCCAAAGAGTATTTATAAGCTTTGACAGTTGAGTTGTCAATTCAACCGCACCTGAAATATACTTACTTGCAACAAAAGATAAGTGGTAACGGTGATATGATAGTGATGGTGGTGACAACAAAAGTAAACAACAAAAGTAATAACTAATAACCAGCAGGATTGAAACACTGTAGGCTAGGGAGATGGATGGTTGGACGCTGCATGGATGAGATACATCATGAATCTAACTTGGGGCAAGGCACACAGAAAAGTAATGATCATCTAGGCAAATATCAAACATTAGGCATGTATCCCACAGGTAGTTGTACGTGCTTGCAATAAGAACTTGCACAACATCTTTTGTCCTACCATCCCGCTATGAATGGGGCCAAAAGGAACTTATGGAGATTAAGGTGCTCCTGTCAAAGAGCACCGGAACAAAGCAATAAACTCAATGGATACATGGAATCCTCAAATTATGGACCATCCCCTTTGGTGTCCCAAGCTGTCACCTCTGGGATCGCCGGTTCCGGACCATAATAGGTGCAAACAACTCATAGATAGGATCAAGAACACAAATATATTCATGCAAACACATAGGGTTCAGATCTGAAAACATGGCACTCGGGCCCAAAGTGACAAGCATTAAGAGCAACAAGTTGAAGCAAAGATGATAAACACCAAAGTAGATGATAGGCAACATGCCCCCAACAATCTGATAAACTATTACATGATCTAACTCATCCAATCCCTACCATCCCCTTTGCCTACAGCAGGGAATTACTCACACATTGAAGGAGAAGTCATGGAGGGAGGATGGAGTGGTGATGATGATGACGATGGCGACGATCTCCCCTCTCCGGAGGCCAAATCAGCCTCCAGATTAGCCCTCCCGAAGAAGAACAGAGGGTGGCGGCGGCTCCGCGACGGAAACTGGAAAAACGACTTCTGTTCTGGGGTTTCGTCGCCACGGGAATAAATAGGAGCCAAGGTAGGGCACCAGAGGGGGGAGGACCCTCCCAGGCGGCCTCCTAGCGCGGCCAGGGGTGGGGCCGCGCCAGCAGGGCGCCTGGGGCCCCCCTGGCTGCCCTCTGGCCCCACTTCTGGCACAATGGCCCTTCGGGTGCGTGGATTTTCTGTGATTTTCTTGGAATTTTCTGAGACACCTAAAAATCCATTTTCCTGCACACAATAAAACCATACAGGCAGCTCTGCTGAAAACAGCATCAGTCCGGGTTAGTTTAGTTCAAATCATGCAAGAATGAGGGCAAAACAATAGCAAAAGTGTTTGGAAAAGTAGATACGTTTGAGACGTATCAACTCCCCCAAGCTTAGCATATTGCTTGTCCTCAAACAATTCAGTTCAACGAACTGGACGCGACAAAGAAAACTTTGACAAACTCTTTTGCTTCATTAGATGTATATAAGCATGTACCACGAAAAGAGTCTAGCAAGTATTGAAACAATGCTATGAGGACAATGCACGAAGCAATCCTTCTTTCAAGTGACCAATCACAAATAACTAAAAGTAAATAATATGCTACTGAAAATCAAGACAAGATTACATTGCACATAGCTTGAACATACTAGAGTGGTATCTCGCTAGCCTCCATGAGTGAAGCAAAACATAAATGCAGAAACTCCTCCAGAGTTTTAAAGGAGACTAGAACTAAGAATTTCAGAATAAATAATACCACAAGCATGCAGAAGACAATGTAATACTTTGGGACAATGCACATTACACTCAGAATGACAATTATGCTATCCTAGTTGGTGCTTTGAAGAAAGAAGGTGGAGACTCTCGAACCGTGGAATTTGATGGCGAGGTTGAAAACCCGTGGTTGGAAGCAAAGACTAAACATGTACCAGAGCTCTTGGTTTTGAAAACAGAGGTAAAAATGATTTTGGGAGGTGCATATTTCGTCAACAAATGCTAGTAGACAACCCAATCACTTCTTATGCTAGACATGTTTCAAGGAACGGCTCCCAAGATGGGGACGATCACATCCCCTTAATCTCCTTTGTTTATCACTACCAAAGTTTTCTGATTTCTCATAAACAAAGCGTGAAGGAGGGTTTGTTGGTTGTGATTATCTTTTGTGAGCTGGGCACACTCATGCCAGTCCCTCCTTGTATTAGGGGTTTGCAGATTAGACATGCAATCCCGGGATAAAACATGTCCAACATAAGAAGATCATGAATTACCTACTACTTCCTCATGAGCTAAAACAGAGGCACAAAACATGAGTAAATTTGAATAATTTTGAGATGGTACAAGAAAGTCTTCGTTAGGATGGCCGGTAAATACCACATAGGAAGGTATGGTGGACTCATATGGAATAACTGGTTTGAAAGGATTTGGATGCACAAGCAGAATTCCGCTTAGTGCGAGCGAAGGCTAGCAAGAGACTGGGAAGCGACCAACTAGAGAGCAATAACGGTCATAATCATGCAGAGAGACAAAGCAACATTGAATTGGGCATGAAAGTGATATAACTATTCTGAAACTCAAAGATCATCAAGGCAAAGCAGACTTTTTAGTCTTAAACATGTGTAAACATGTGCCAAGTCAATCCAAGAATTCTCCAAACGGAAATACCACCTTAGTATACCAAACTATGAACAATGCAATGCATGTAAATCATTTCAATAACACATTATATACTCTAGCTATTTGAGATTAGCCACAAGGAAAGCATGAACCACTGGGAAAGCCTTGTAAACATAGCACTATGTCGCTACAAGCTGGTCTCTAGATCATAAGTACAGGCATATGTACAAAAGTAGAAACAAGAAGAGTTCATACCGGTTTTCCTTGTTGCTTCCCTTCCGTCGATCTTCGTCATTACTGCCTTGTCACTTGCACGATCGAACGTAGGAAATATAATTAAATGCCATCACGGACTCAAGCTGAACTCTGAAAACAAAGCAAACTAAAGAGAGAAAGGAAATCTTTTTGGGTTTTTTCAAAGGTTGAACGAAAGCAAAAGAAAGAGAAAATCTTTTTGTTGTTTTTGCAAAGAAAGAAACAGAGAAGAACGGGCAAAACTTCGAAAAGATCAAAGCGAACAAAAATAAAACGGATAATACAATGGAAAAGTGAGAAGGGCACGTACTCCCCCAAGCTTAGGCTTTTGGCCTAAGTTGGTAGTAGCTACTGCCCCCAGGAGCCTCCTGCTCCGGGGTGGTACTGGTGAGTCCAAGGGTCGTATATGGATTCCGGTGCGTACACCGAAGTCCTTGGATCCTCCCATGAAGAAGGGTCCGCACTCCAAGCAGAGGAAGACCCTTCACCAAACTGGGTGACGGTCTCCCCCTAAAAAGGTGGTAACTCACCGTGCTCCTCCTCGTCGGGCACAACCCCCTCCATGGGGTTATGAAACTGATGCTGTACCATGAACTCATCGAACTGGATAACATCAAAGGACCATCCGTTCCTGCAAGAAAAATCAAACAAAAGAGGTGCAGGTAGACGGATCTTGCGTTCCACGGTAGTTCCGAAACGCAAGATATAAACAAGGTTACCAAACTCAGAAGTCATGGTAACAAACTTATGCCTTTTCATAGCAGCAAGATCAAAACTTAAATAAGTAAAAGGCTTATCATGAGGGTGTGGGGTGCCTTTAAGATACTCTAAGATAAGTGTGGCATAAACGCCACCAAATAAATCTCCCTTGTTACCGTTCATAGCAAGGCGTCGAGCAATTAAGGCACCCACATTATAATCAAACCTCCCTGAGAGGGTGGTTGCCAGGATAGCAATATCCGGTGTAGAAATGTTGCTCGTGTTGTCACGAGCTAACACCCCTCTAGCAACATAATACGCAAAATACCTGAGGTGAGGGAATAAGATGCTGGAGATTTTTGACCGATGAATATCCCTCGTATCCATGCTGCAGAGAGAGTTGAAGACGGTTCTCAGCTCGGAGGGCTGAGAGGTCATCTTCGCCGTCCGTCCAACGTTTGGCACACCTATTATTTCACAAAACTTTTCCAAGGGCATGGTCAAAATATTATTGTAAATTTTAAACTCAATAGAACCAGTATCAAGGTTATATCTAAAACTGTTAATGAAACTGGAGGTGAGTTTTTGATACTGAGCAACACGGCACGTGACGAGCCGTGTCAGACCTGCATTAGCACAAAGGTTATAAAACTCATCCTTAATTCCTGCAGCTTCAAGGAATTCATCACATGGGAACATCATCTCACGTGCTGGATTTGTGTCTTCCAACAACTCTAGGGGCACATGATCTTCATTGTAGCTCACCCTAGCAGTCGAGGGTGAAGCTGCGGCTCTAGTAACTCGATCGGAGCGCGCGGGCTTCTTCTTCTCAAGCCACCCCTTTGCCCTTCCTAACAAACTCATTTCTGAAATTTTTGGCAAATTACAAAAACAAGGATTTAAACAAAGTGGGTTAAGGCAAACTACTCAACTCACTTACCTAAGGCATAAAATTGCATCAAAACTTGGAAAATAAATTTCTACACATGCATGCAAGCTCATCTACACAACAATAAGAACTACTAAATACTCACAAATGAAGCCACCAACCAAAAATCTAATTGGAGGGGTGGAGGAGTTACATACCTGGGAGTATTTGTTCAAAATCTCAGCTCGAATGATAGGCTGTAGAGAGAGATCGAAAATTGCCTCCAAGAACAGCAAGAACGCAAGAACAGGTGCAGAACTCGTGTTTTCGGAGAGAAAGAGAGAGAGAGGAAGAAGACTCACCTGGAGGCGGGACCTGTGGGCCCCAGGCGCCCTATGGGCGCGGCCAGGGGGCAGGCCGCGCCAGCTGGCCGCCTGGGCCACTGGTGGCCCCCCCTGGTCAGCCCCAGGTGCCTCTGGGTCACTCCCAGCATGGAAATTTTAATTTTAATTTTTCTGGAATTTTTCTGAAAACTTCACTGTTGAAATTTTTTCGAAGTTCAAAAAGCTGCAAAACTTTCTGAAAACTTAAAGCAGTGATTAGTATTGTGAAGCTTCAAAAACACAAACACTTGGTACAGCAAGGAGAACAAAAGCTAAAACAAATGAAAACATAACAAGCTCAACTTTTTACCTGTATAAAACATGCTCACTAGTAAGGTTGATCAAGTCTTACCAACAAACCGGCGATATATAGAGCAAAAAAGTCCCACCTCTTACGAAGTGATCATTGCACCTTTACTTTAATGGACATTGTCCCCACCATAATAGTTTTGTATTTGTGGTGCACATGTAGTGGACAGTCCCATTCTCCAATCTTCACGGTCTCGATATTTTCTATAGAGTTGAGGCCATGCCTCTTGTCGGTCTTCTTTGGAAAATACACCGTGTGTTCTTTATCATTCACATTGAAGGTAACCTTTCCTTTATTGCAATCAATAATAGCACCTGCGGTGTTAAGAAAAGGTCTACCAAGAATAATGGACATGCTCCCATCCTCGGGCATGTCAAGCACGACAAAATCAGTAAGGATCAAACAATTAGCAACTTCTACGGGAACATCCTCACAAATACCTATCGGGACGGCTGTTGACTTGTCAGCCATCTGAAGAGAGATATCTGTAGGAATTAGTTTCTCTAAACAAAGCCTCTTGTAAAGAGAGAAAGGCATAACACTCACTCCTCCTCCAAGATCACATAAAGCAGTTTTGACATAATTATTCTTTATGGAGCAAGGAATGGTGGGTATACCTGGATCACCAAGCTTCTCAGGAATCTTGCCACTGAAAGAGTAGTTAGCAAGCATAGTAGATATTGCTTCATTAGGAACTTTTCTTTTATTAGTAACAATATATTTCATATATTTTGAATAGGGAGGTAACTTAATAGCATCAGTCAAAGGGAATTGAAGAAAAAGAGGTTTCATCCACTCACAAAACTTATTGTAATGCTCTTCTTCTTTAGATTTGAGAGACTTACCTGGAAAGGGCATGGGTTTCTGTATCCATGGTTCTCTTTCCTTCCCATGTCTTCTTGCGACGAAGTCTTCTCTAGTGTACTTCTTGCATTTGTCAGGTGCTTCTTCTTCTCGAAGTTCAGGCGGATCATTCTTCTCCTTATCCTTATATTCAGGTTCGACACCGTCTTCAGTCTCAGCATCGGAGGTAGATATACTGTTGGGATCAACAGCTGGCTCTTCACTTGTAATAGGATCATTGGAATTGTCAGCCTCCTTGTGTTTCTTCTTCTTCTTCTTTGGAGAGCCAACAATTTCTTCTTCCTGCATTTGAGAATCTTGCTCGATTCTCCTCGGATGCCCCTCTAGATAGAGAGGATCTTGAGTGCTAGTTCCTCCTCGGGTCTTAATCCCGAAGGCCTGTAAATCATCTTGTTTGGTATTGTTAGCAAGCAAATCTTTTTGCACATTAGAAATTTGTTCAAGCTGAGTTTGAACCATATGAAAATGCTTCACAAGACATTTAACATCATTAACTGTTCTACCTAGAACATCAAGCAAACTTTTGATAGCAAGGGAATTATCATGCAATTGACTTTGTATCCTCTCATTAAAATGACTTTGCTTCATAATAAAATTATCAAGCTCATCTAAACATTGATCAGGAGGCTTACCATGAGGGATGTCACTTGCGTTAAAATCTAAAAGAGAGTGTACCTCTACCATAGGAGGGTGAGTGGTAGGCTCACACAACTCCTCAATAGGGGGTAGATTCTTCACGTCTTCAGTTTTAATACCCTTCTCTTTAATAGACTTCTTTGCTTCTTGCATATCTTCGGGGCTTAGAACAAGCATGCTCCTCTTCTTTGGTGGTGGAGGTGGTTCAGGGACGGACCAATCTTCATGGTTTTTGGCAATCCTGCCCATCAATTCTTCTGCATCGTCCGGTGTTCTTTTCCTGAAAACACAACCATCACAACTATCCAAATAGGACCTGGATTCATCAGTTGGACCAGCATAAAATATATCGATTAATTCATTCTTAGGGACTCCATGTCCTCGTCTAGCCTGGATCAGACTACAGTACCTCCCCCAAGCTTTAGGGAGGTGCTCATCCTACAACTGTTTAAAGTTATAAATTCTTTGTAAAGCAGCATGTTGCATATGAGCAGGAAAGTACTTATCAACAAAAGAGTGAGCTAAGTCTTGAGGACTCTTAATGGAACCACATGGTAGTGCATCATACCATGTTTTAGCACCTTCCTTCAAAGAGAAAGGAAGAAGCTTAGTCACATAAAAGTTTCGTATCTTTTCATTCGTGGTAAACAAGCCACCCAACTCAGTGAGTTTGGTCAGGTGTGCAATAGCATCATCATTTTCTCTGCCATAAAAGGGGTCAGCTTCAACCATAGATATAAGTGAAAGATCAACAGAGAAATCATAATCAGGATCATTGATGCATATAGGAGATGTAGCAAATTCAGGATCAGGAACATTCTTGTTCTTCAAGGAGTGTTTTTCAAGCAGCTTCTTAATAGCTTCAGGGTCAGAGTCGGCAAACTCTGTCAGTTCCCTGCATAAATCATCATCAAGCATAATGTAATCATCATCAAGGAGTCTCTCCTTGAGTTTACTCAAATCAGGATAATCATAAGTTCCACCAATAGGGTAGCGAGTAATAGGAATTTCAATTCCAGATTTTATTGCAGCAGCAGCGATCTGTTTCTCAAGAGCATAACCAAGTGAACCAATATCATCAAGAGTAGTAGAAGCATCATCAAAAGTATCGGACATAGTAACAGATTCAGTAGAAGCATCATGTGGTGGTGGTGAGGCAAACTTACTCATAACAGAAGGTGAATCAAGTGTAGCACTAGTGTTTAGAACAGTACCTCTTCTTGTAGTGGATAGTAAGATCGGAACCTTGGGGTCTCCTTTCTTACCCATAGCGGATGAAGTGCA
Organism: Secale cereale; assembly: GCA_902687465.1. Taxonomy (NCBI): domain Eukaryota; kingdom Viridiplantae; phylum Streptophyta; class Magnoliopsida; order Poales; family Poaceae; genus Secale; species Secale cereale. The sequence goes on from LR738711.1 coordinate 779,254,900, forward strand.
GCAGGTAGGATACTTCAAGTATACTTGTAAATATTGCTATGCTCCCCGGCAACGGCACCAGAAAACGGTACTTGATAACCCTCAACCGTAAGGGATCGAGATAGTCTTCGCGGGTAAGAATAACCCAATTTATAGATTCGACACACGGGGAGCCAAAGAGTATTTATAAGCTTTGACAGTTGAGTTGTCAATTCAACCGCACCTGAAATATACTTACTTGCAACAAAAGATAAGTGGTGACGGTGATATGATAGTGATGGTGGTGACAGCAAAAGTAAACAGCAAAAGTAATAACTAATAACCAGCAGGATTGAAACACTGTAGGCTAGGGAGATGGATGGTTGGGCGCTGCATGGATGAGATACATCATGAATCTAACTTGGGGAAAGGCACACAGAAAAGTAATGATCATCTAGGCAAATATCAAACATTAGGCATGTATCCCACAGGTAGTTGTACATGCTTGCAATAAGAACTTGCACAACATCTTTTGTCCTACCATCCCGCTACGAACGGGGCCAAAAGGAACTTATGGAGATTAAGGTGCTCCTGTCAAAGAGCACCGGAACAAAGCAATAAACTCAATGGATACATGGAATCCTCAAATTATGGACCATCCTCTTTGGTGTCCCAAGCTGTCACCTTTGGGATCGCCGGTTCCGGACCATAATAGGTGCAAACAACTCATAGATAGGATCAAGAACACAAATATATTCATGCAAACACATAGGGTTCAGATCTGAAAACATGGCACTCGGGCCCAAAGTGACAAGCATTAAGAGCAACAAGTTGAAGCAAAGATGATAAACACCAAAGTAGATGATAGGCAACATGCCCCCAACAATCTGATAAACTATTACATGATCTAACTCATCCAATCCCTACCATCCCCTTTGCCTACAGCAGGGAATTACTCACACATGGAAGGAGAAGTCATGGAGGGAGGATGGAGTGGTGATGATGACGACGATGGAGACGATCTCCCCTCTCCGGAGGCCAAATCAGCCTCCAGATTAGCCCTCCCGAAGAAGAACAGAGGGTGGCGGCGGCTCTGCGACGGAAACTGGAAAAACGACTTCTGTTCTGTGGTTTCCTCGCCATGGGAATAAATAGGAGCCAAGGTAGGGCACCAGAGGGGGGAGGACCCTCCCAGGCGGCCTCCTGGCGCGGCCAGGGGTGGGGCCGCGCCAGCAGGGCGCCTGGGGCCCCCCTGGCTGCCCTCTGGCCCCACTTCTAGCACAATGGCCCTTCGGGTGCGTGGATTTTCTGTGATTTTTCTTGGAATTTTCTGAGACACCTAAAAATCCATGTTCCTGCACACAATAAAACCATACAGGCAGCTCTGCTGAAAACAACGTCAGTCCGGGTTAGTTTAGTTCAAATCATGCAAGAATGAGGGCAAAACAATAGCAAAAGTGTTTGGAAAAGTAGATACGTTTGAGACGTATCACCCGGGGAGTTGAGCTCCGAGGTGTTGTCGTCACAAACATATCGCGACAGTTCTAGAATACTTAAGACGGCCGACATCGAAAACTCTCCTATACGGTTAGTGGCAAGATAACCCCGACATCACCCAGTACTGGGAGGTAGTTCGGGAGTATTGCCATAGCTTGTATAGTAGATGCATTTCGAAGGTCCGAGGTAGACGGTTTCCGAAAGTAACTGGTTATGTGTTGAAGGATGGATACAGCTGGATGTAGGATTAGAGTTGAGTGCGCGATGCTTCCCCTGTATCCCCAACACCTGATTGCATAACTGGAAACTTTCGGAAATTATTAGGTGGGTTCATCTAGTAGCTCGTAGGCATTCTTCCAACGAATGCACGATATGGAGTTCGGGGTTCTACATTGAGTGAAGTAGTTTTATGGCCGATGCTCCGATCGGGAGTTGCATCTTAAAGGGTCCTTGGCTATGCTGATCCGGGGATTGCAAAACCCTTTTGTAACACGTTCCATAAGCTTTCAGCACGAATATGTCGAACGAAGCTCCTATCTTGTGTTTGTTCTATCTGCACCTTGTTGTTTTTCTTATTTACCTTTTGTCTCCCAAGTGGCTTCTCGTGAAGACTGTTGTTATCATTAAACTGAGAATTTCATTCGTTCCTCTTGTTTGAATGATTCTTGTGAAGACTATGTTGCAATTCTAGCCGTTGTTTCAGCTTATATCTTCTTTCAATCAAATGGCTAATGGTGGTCATCTCTTTCAGGATGGCTCCTAAAAGGGTTCCCAACGCTAACCCAGAGGGTGAAGAGGTTCCTGATTGTCCTCCTTCCCCTCCTCCTCCGTCTGAGGCCTGGAGAGCAATTATGCAAACTACGAACCAGAACACCCAGATGCTTATGCAGATGATGCAGCAAATGCAAGCAAATCAAGCAAATCAGGGTGCTCATGGTAACCAAGGCAATTTGTTCAACCAACAACACTTTGCTACGCTCAACCAGTTCTTGGCAAATCAACCAAAGGCTTTCAGTTACTGCGTGGACCCTCTCGATGCTGAAGACTGGATAACCGATATCAAGAAGCATTTTGAGTGCAGTAACGTCAGGCCCGAGGACTATGTGAAGTTTGCAGCCTTCCAACTCAAGGACCAAGTAGCTGATTGGTGGAAGCAGTACAAAGACTCCAGAGCAGGGCGTGAAATCTCCTGGGATGACTTCTGCAAGGGTTTTCGTTCTCACCACATTCCAACAAGTGTCATCAAGGGTATGCGTGAGCAATTCCGCAACTTGAAGCAAGGCTCTATGACTGTCTACCAATATAATGTCAAGTTCCAGAACCTTGCCCGCTATGCCAAGCAAGACATCCTAGATGCCAAGAGCAAGATCTATCAGTTCCGTGGTGGTCTGAAGGATGAACTTCAACTTGCTCTCACCTTGTTCGAGCCTGATGAGTTTGACAAATTCTATAATATGGCGCTTAAGCAAGAGGCAGCCCAGCTCAAGATGGAAGCTTCCAAAAAGAGGATCAGAGATGCTGTTCACTCCTCCTCTTCTTCTCAAGTGGTCGCGAAGCAACATAAGTTTTGGCTTCCACCTCCTCCAGTGATTCGAGCTCCCTACAACAACAACAAGAACTCTGGTGGCCGTGGCTTCTCCCACCCACCCAACCCAAGCAACCAGTCAAAGAATCAATTTCAAGCTTCCAAGTCAAGTGCTCATCATTACCGTCCTCTCTCAGAAGTGGTTTGCAACAAGTGTGGCCAGAAGGGTCATTATGCTAACAAGTGCCCCAACCCAAGGCGCCTTCCGCCTCCTCCACCTGTCAGCACTGCTATTGTCAAACACAATCCCAAGCAAGCAAGAGTGAATCTGATGAATGCAGCTCAAGCAGAGAATTCTTCAGATGTGATACTGGGTAACCTCTCAGTTAACTCTATTTCTGCAAAAGTATTGTTTGATTCTGGTGCTTCTCTCAGTTTCATATCAAGGCCATTCTTTACCAAGCATAATCTCACTTCGGCATTTCTTGATAAGAAGTTGCAAATTATTTCTCCGAGAAAGTGCATGACTTCAAATTTGAGGGCTCCGAATGTATCTATTCGCATGGGTGATTACCGCTTTCTGGCTAATCCGGTTGTTCTCGGCAATTCCGACATCGATCTTATTCTCGGGATGGATTGGCTTTCTCAGCATGATGCTCACATTGATTGTGCAAATAAGGAAGTCAAGATTACTCATCCTAACGAAGACGTGATTATCTTGGCCTCTCGGGATAACACAATCAGGCTTTTCTCTCTCAATGACAAGGGCGAGATTAATGCCATCTCTCAAATTCCGGTGGTTACCAAATACGAAGACGTTTTCCCTGAAGAACTTCCAGGCATGCCTCTGCATCGTCAAGTTGAATTCGTCATTGAACTCGAGCCTGGTACTGAGCCAGCATGCCGGCGTCCGTACAAGCTCTCCCATGAAGAGTTGAAGGAGTTGAAGAAACAACTTGATGAACAAGAGCGTATGGGTCTGATCAGGCCTAGTACGTCTCCTTGGGGCTGTGGTGTCTTATTTGTCAAGAAGAAGGATGGCACGGAGCGCCTTTGCATCGATTACCGGCCATTGAACAAGAAGACAATAAAGAACAAGTATCCGCTCCCCAACATCAATGAATTGTTCGAGCAGCTCAAAGGAGCTAAAGTGTTCTCAAAGCTCGATCTCTGAATGGGTTATCACCAAATTCGCATTCGTGAAGAAGATATCCATAAGACTGCCTTCAGAACAAGCTACGGCTCCTATGAATATACAGTCATGTCCTTTGGCCTCGCTAATGCTCCACCTACCTTCTCGAGAATGATGCACTACATTTTCAACCCCTACACCAACGAGTTTGTGCTTGTGTATCTGGATGACATCTTGGTATTCTCCAAGAACGAAGAGGATCACGAAAAGCACCTCCGTCTGGTTCTCGACAGACTCCGTGAACATAAGTTCTATGCCAAGTTCTCCAAGTGCGAATTCTGGCTCGATAAGGTCTTATATCTGGGCCATATCATCTCCGCTGACGGTATTGCTGTGAACCCCGAGAAAGTTGAAGCAATTGTCAACAGGGAACCTCCTCAGAACGTCAAGCAACTCCGAAGCTTTCTTGGTCTTGCTAGCTATTGCAGAAGGTTCGTTGAGAACTTGTCCAAGATTGCCAAGCCTCTTTCCAACTTGCTGCAGAAGAATGTCTAGTACAACTGGTCTCCAGATTGTGATGTGGCATTCAAAACTCTCAAAGAAAAGCTCATCTCTGCTCCAGTTCTTACTCCTCTAGATGAGTCCAAGCCCTACGAAGTATTCTGTGATGCTTCTCTTCAAGGACTTGGTGGTGTGCTAATGCAGGACAAGAAGATTGTGGCATACACTTCTCATCAACTGAAGCCAAGTGAGAAGAACTACCCCACACATGATCTCGAACTAGCAGCTGTGGTACACGCTTTGATTACGTGGAGACACCTTCTGTTGGGCAAAAAAGTCGACATCTTCACCGATCACAAGAGCTTGAAGTACATCTTCAGACAGCCGAATCTGAACCTCCGCCAGACTCGTTGGGTCGAAATGATCCAAGAGTATGATCCAAGCATCGAATACACACCTGGCAAGGCGAATGTCATTGAAGATGCTTTGAGTAGAAAGGCATATTGCAAGAGTCTCCTTATCAAGCCGTTTCAGCCTGAGCTTTGTGAAGCATTCAGGAAGCTCAACCTCCAAGTTGTTCCGCAAGGCTTTCTTGCAAATCTTCAAGTTGCTCCTACCTTGGAAGATCAGATCCTTGAGGCCCAACTCAGTGATGCTATGGTGCAGAAAGTGAAACATGGTATTGCAAAGGGTACTCCCAAATACAAGTGCTATCGCATTGATGAGAGAGATACCTTGTTCTTTGAGGACAGACTTGTGGTTCCCAAAGGTGACCTCAGGAAGCTCATAATGGACGAAGCACATGATTCCCTCCTTTCCATTCATCCTGGTAGTTCCAAGATGTACCAAGACCTCAAGCAATCTTACTGGTGGACTCGCATGAAAAGGGAGATTGCCCAATTCATGAATGAATGTGATGTCTGCAGAAGAGTGAAGGCAGAGCATCAATGTCCAGCCGGTCTTCTCCAACCTCTTCCTATTCCCGAGTGGAAATCCGACCACATTGAAATGGATTTCGTCACTGGCTTTCCTAAGTCCAGGAAAGGGAATGATTCTATCTTTGTGGTGATTGACAAGCTTACCAAAGTCGCTCACTTCCTTCCAGTCAAAGAATCCATCAATGCAGCTCAACTGGCAGAGTTGTACACTTCCAGAATTGTGTCCTTACATGGAATTCCTCAAGTTATCTCCTCAGACCGTGGAAGTTTGTTCACTTCCAAGTTCTGGGACTCCTTTCAGTCTGCCATGGGCACTAAGATCCGTTTCAGCACTGCATTTCACCCTCAGACTAGTGGTCAAGTCGAAAGAGTGAATCAGATTCTAGAATACATGCTCAGAGCCTGTGTCATATCTTTTGGCATGAAATGGGAAGACTGCCTTCCATTTGCCGAGTTCTCTTACAACAACAGCTTCCAAGCAAGTGTCGGCAAAGCTCCGTTTGAAATCCTCTATGGCAGAAAGTGCCGTACCCCTCTCAGCTAGTCCGAGACTGGTGAACGTCAACTTCTTGGCAATGACTTGATCTCAGAAGCCGAAGAAATGTGCAAAGTCATACGTGAGAATCTCAAGGCCGTTCAGTCGCGTCAGAGGAGCTACTATGACGGCAAGCATCGTGATTTGGCTTTCAACATAGGGGATCATGTCTATCTCCGTGTTTCTCCTATGAAAGGCACCCAAAGATTCGGTATCAAAGGAAAGCTTGCTCCTAGATACGTGGGCCCTTTCAAGATCCTTGGCAAAAGAGGCGATCTATCCTATCAACTTGAGCTCCCTTCCAACTTCGCCAATGTTCATGATGTGTTTCATGTGTCTCAACTCCGCAAGTGCTTCAAGACACCTGAACGCACCATTCCGTTTGAGGAGATTTATCTTCAACAAGACTTGTCTTACCGAGAGCATCCCGTTGCTATTCTCGAAGAAACCGAGCGCAAGACCCGCAACAAGTCAATCAAGTTCTTGAAAGTCAAGTGGTCACACCAAACCGACCGGGAAGCTACGTGGGAACGAGAAGATCACCTTCGTTCCGAGTACCCTTCCTTCTTCCAGTCCTAGATCTCGGGACAAGATCTTTTCGTAGTAGAGGAGAGTTTGTAATGCCCCGGATGTAATACTTTCCCTTTTTGGCAATATATAACTTTGGCTTCATCAATTCCATTCCGGGTTCTTCGTCATTTCGGGTTTTCGTCGTTTTGTCGTGTGCGTGTGTGCATTCATCCATGTCTTGTTGTCATGTGCATTGCATTGCATTTGTGTGTCGTTTGCATCTGGTCCCACTCGTTCCTTCCCGTTGTCCGTTTCGAGTTCCGATGCTCTCACACGTGCCCGTGGCTTCCCCGAGTCCTTCTTTTGTGTTTGGCCGTGTAACGTTTCCGGTTTGGCGTGAGACTTGTCGTGCGATGTTGTTTTGATACGCGTAACCCGCCTGTCAAGTTGCGTCGCGTTTGGAGTTCGTTTGATGCTCCAACAGTTATCCTCGTGGGCTAAAAGCACCTCCTCTTTGAGGCCCAAGAAACCCCTCCAACAGCCCACCAACCCAACTCAAACCCTTCCCATCATCTAGGCCGTTCAATTGTGATCTCGTGGCCGAAAACCTCTCCTCATTTGGACTACCCTAGCTCCTTGTGCCTATATAAACGTCCACCCCCCTCCAATTTTGCGTCCAAAACCCTAGTATTTCCACCTCTGCCGCGCCGTGCTTCCACCGTTGACTAGCCGTGCTTCCACCTACCGCCGCCAGTGCTTCCACTCCTCGCCGCGCGGGCCCGCGGGGCCCGAGGTCAGCCCGCGAACCGGGCCAGATCTCGCCGACCGCCGTCCTTCGTCTTCCTCCGCAGATCTCGCCCGCCGCCGCCAGAGGTCGCCTCCTCGCCGCCGGCCGGAGCTCGCAGCGCCGGCCGGAGCTCGCAGCGCCACCCGCCGCCGGCCTCTTCCCGCCGCCGCGTCGGCCTCTTCCCGCCGCCGCACTGGCCTACTCCCTCGCCGCCTGCCGCACCTTCCCCGCCGGCCACCGCGGCCTCTCGCCGGGCCAGCCGCCGGCCACCTCCCAGCCACCCGCGCCGGCCACCGCGGGATCGAGGGGATCGAGCGCCAGCCCTGATCTGATCGGCCGATCCGATCTGGGCGCTGGGGCCGAACCCTAGCGGGCGCGCCCTCCGACCCGGCTGCCCGACCCACTTCGGACCCGTTGACCCGCTTCCGACCCGTTTGACCCCGATCCAGCAGGTTGACTTCGTGTTTTCTTCTAAGTCCCTAGTGTTTTTCTGTGTCTGATGCATTTTTGTGATGAGGATATCTTTTACTGTGCATGTCCGTTTTGTGTGTATGATATGTCAAAATGATCGTGGTGACATGTACTATGTTTTGTTCCATTGTGCCATGCATGTTTGAGTTCATCTAGATGTCTTAATTTTCACGGGAAGAGTGCTACTTGTTATAATCTGCTGCTATTAGTTGTTTTCATGCCATGTTTGTAATGTGATATCTTGGTGCATGTTTATCCAAATGAAGCAAATGATATGTCCACATGTTCATCATGAGATGCTCTACATGTTGGTTGCTTTAGCTTGCATGATAGATTACAACTTGCCATGTTTATCTCCTTTGCAAGAGTGCATGTGGCTGTTAGGTTGTTAAACTTGTTACGAAATGCCTAGTTGAGGAGCTCGTTGCTATTGATGTGGTTGTCCCCTTGTTGCATGCTTATATGTTTTGGATTCCCCATCATGTGTACTTTGCTGTGGTACAAACCACTTGCCATGTTATGCTTTGAGGTGACTTAATCTTGCTCACAAACATGCCATGATATTACTGTTGTTTTAACACTTAGTGAAATTTCACTAAGTCTGGAATCTGTAATTTCCAGATGTCGTGTTTGCTAGTTGTTCTAGGCAAATCCATGATAGTTTTTGGGTGACTATTGATGATTCCTTGTTGTATATGTTGTTGGCTATCCATTCATGCTCTCACATGCTCATTTGGGTGGCTGTAGCATATTTAACTCTTGCCCCCAAGTTGCTATAAAATACTGCTGTCAGGTTTTTGTTGTCATGTTCAAAATGTGATAGCTTGTTGCTATTGATCCATGCTTCCGATGGAGATGCTCCAATGGAATTGTTTGCTGTAGGTTATGTCTACTTTATGTCCATGCTCCTTGTCATGATGTTTGAGTGTTGTAGAGTATATATTTCTTGCTCCGAAGTTGCTATGTGGCTGTTAGTTTCAGCTTTTGCATGTTTATTGTTTCGGGTGTATCTTTTAGCCCGTTGCTCCGTTTTGATCAAGTCCTATATGAAACTTGTGTGATTTTGCATGTAGATTCATAATATCCTCTTGTTAACATGTTTTGAAGTTTCTTGCTTGATGCATATTGTCATGTTCCTTGTGCTGTATCTCTGTGTTTCCTATGTTGACTTTCTGTGCATCCTTAGTGCATCTGCAGTGCTTCCTTAGTGCATCAGTCATGCATCCTGTGGTTTGCGCATTGCATCTTGTTGATTTTGTGCCTCGTGTGTTTTGTGTTGAGTAGAGCCGGAAGCCGAGAACGAGTACGAGAACGAGGTTACTACCGAGGTTGAGAACGAGGAGCCCTCTTACGATCCCATCGACGACCCGACAGGCAAGATGACCTGACCCGGATATCATTACTATCTTTGCCTATTGCTAGAAGTCTCGCTCTATAGCTTTTGCCTCGATGCCCATGTTTTTCCTGTCAGCCTCCTATTGTAACCATGAATCTGTCTAACCACCCTACCTATGCAAACCTTTGATTGGCTAAGTAAGCTTCGCTCAGCCCCTCTTATAGCATTGCTAGTTGCAGGTGAAGATTTGAAGATTCTTGCTTCTTGTTGAAGCTTGTTGGGATATCACACTATATAATTCTTAAATGAAATCATCTATATATTGGTAATGGGTGGAAGGCTAAGCCTTTTGCTTGGTGATTTGTTCCACTCATGCCGCCCTAGGAATCGTATAAACCGGTGTTATGTTCCTTGATTTTGCGTTCCTCACACGGTTGGGGTTATGGGACCCCCTCGATAAACCGCTAAGTGCTAAGTCTTTTCCAGCAAGTCCCAACATTGGTACTATTTGCCTAATAACTAAAAACTTGCATAGGGAGTAATTAACCCTCTTATTAATCAACAACCCCGGGCCAGTGCTCCACATGAGTGTTGGTCCGAAATGAGCAGACTGCGGGGCCACCTCAAGGAAACTCGAGGTCTGGTAAAAACCCCTAGGATGACTTATCTGGTCGTGGCCTGAGACGAGATACGCGCGGCTACTATCAGGGTGTCGGCACGCCGGGAGGATTTGCTGGATTAGCCTTACCTTAGTCGGAGTATCTTGAGCACGGGATTCCGATGATACTCGGGCCGTCCCACCTTGGAGTTGCGACTCCGCGGATCGTGGGCTTGTCATGGGCCAAGTTGGAACACCCCTGCAGGGTTATGAACTTTCGAAAGCCGTGCCCGCGGCTATGTGGCAGATGGGAATTTTTTAATATCCGGTTGTAGAAAACTTGACACCATGTTCAGAACACACTACCAGTGTGAGTACCGTGACGGTCATTTTCCGAAAGGGGTTCGGGAAGTGAACACGGTGGGGTTATGTTTGACTTGCTTAGTTAGGATCACTTCGTGATCATCTTTTTGTCCGAGGCACTTCTCTTCTCGCTCTCTTTTACGTAAGCTAGTGCTAGTGCTGCTGCAACCTCTTATTCTTTCTTCAGCCTTGTTCCACACCCAAGGCTTGGATAGTTGTGTTACCCGGGAACGGGATTGCTGAGTCCTCTGTGGCTCACATATTCTACACCACACCAGATGCAGGTACTCAGGCGATCTATTCAAGTGACGGCACCGAGCTATACTGGGAGTACGACGAGGACCGTAGCCATTAGTATGTGCACTATCCCGACGATCAGTAGAGGTTTCTACTAGGGGCGATTCAGACCTGTGGCTTTATGTATGTTTGGTATCTTTCATTTGGATCTTCACCCGTAGACGGGTTGTGATGTTATTTGAATGATGTTTGGATATGTAATGACTTGTGTGACGTGGCGAGTGTAAGCCAACTATCTTTTCGCTTTCATCCCTATTTTTACATGAGATGTGCAAAGATACCAAACTTGCGATCATTCCAGAATGGGCTTATACCTTTAAGTCGTGCCTCGACACGTAGGAGGTATAGTCCCATCCTGGGCATTACATAAAGTTTTAACCTCTCCAATCCCATTTTAATCAATTTTTGCATCAAGATCTAAAAACTTCGAATCATTGGGATGCCTTTCAGCTATAGTTAACTCATCTCCAGTCCCATCTTTATCATGATTTATATTGGAAAACAAAGATTCAATTGAAGGGAATATGCCCTAGAGGCAATAATAAAGTTATTATTTCTATTTCCTTTATATCATGATAAATGTGTTTTATTCATGCTAGAATTGTATTAACCGGAAACTTGATACATGTGTGGATACATAGACAAAACACGGTGTCCATAGTAAGCCTCTACTAGACTAGCTCGTTAATCAAAGATGGTTGAGTTTCCTAACCATAGACACGTGTTGTCATTTGATTAACGGGAGCACATCATTAGGAGAATGATGTGATGGACATGACCCATCCGTTAGCTTAGCATAATGATTGTTCGGTTTTACTGCTATTGCTTTCTTCATGTCAAATACATATTCCTTCGACTATGAAATTATGAAAACCCCGGATACCGGAGGAATGCCTTGTGTGCTATCAAACATCACAACGTAACTGGGTGATTATAAAGATGCTCTACAAGTATCTCTGAAGGTGTTTGTTGAGTTGGCATAGATCAAGAATATGTTTTTTCACTCCGAGTATCAGAGAGGTATCTCTCGGCCCTCTCGGTAATACACATCATAATATCCCTGGGTCAGACGCGGAGGCCCATGGCGTCTGGGCCAGACGCCAAGGTTTGTGGCCTTTGGTCCCGGAGTCCGAGTGGGACTCTTGCCTTTTGGGAAAAACCGATTTGAGGAAGCTTTTACTCCAAGTTTTGACCCCAGGGCTCAACATATAAATAGAGGGGCAGTGCTAGCACCCAAGACACATCAAGATTCACCAAGCCGTGTGCCCGCAAGCCCATCCCTCTAGTTTCTCCTCCGTCTAGTTTCTGTAGTGCTTGGCGAAGCCCTGCAGAGATTTTTCTTCACCACCAACTGTCACCATGCCGTCGTGCTGCCGGAACTCATCTACTACTTCGCCCGTCTTGCTGGATCAAGAAGGCGAGGACATCATCGAGCTGAACGTGTGTGGAACGCGGAGGTGTCGTACGTTCAGTACTTGATCGGGTCGAATCGTGAAGGTGTACGACTACATCAACCGTATTGATAAACGCTTCCTCTTAGCGATCTTCAAGGGTATGAAGATGCTCTCCCCCTCTCGTTGCTATGCATCTCCTAGATAGATCTTGCGTGATAGTAGGATTTTTTTTGAAATTGCATGCTATGTTCCCAATAGTGGCATCATGAGCCAGGTCTACGCGTAGATGATATGCACGAGTAGAACACAAAGGAGTTGTGGGCGATGCTGTTCATACTGCTTACCACCAACGTCTTATTTTGATTCGGCGGTATTGTAAGATGAAGCGGCCCGGACCAACATTACATGACCATGTTCATGAGACCGGTTCCACTGTTACGTGCAACTTGTTTGCATAAAGGTGGTTGGCGGGTGTCTATATCACTTGCTTTAGTTGAATCAAATTTGACTGCGGCCGGTCCTTGTTGAAGGTTAAAAAAACAAACTTGATAAATCACGATTGTGGTTTTTGTGTCTTAGGTAAGAACGGTTCTTTCTAGAAGCCCGTAGTAGCCATGTAAAACTTGCAACAACAAAGTAGAGGACGTCTAACTTGTTTTTACAAGGCATCTTGTGATGTGATATGGTCAAGACGTGATGAGTTATACATTATTGTACGAGATGATCATGTTTTGTAAATTATCGGTAACCGGCAGGAGCCTTATGGTTGTCTCTTTATTGTATGAATTGTGAACGCCATGTAATTGCTTTACTTTATCACTATGAGTTAGCGATAGTAGCAGAAGTAATAGTTGGCGAGACGACCACGGTGCTATGATGAAGATCATGGTGTCTAGCCGGTGATGATGGAAGTCATGACGGTGCTTTGGAGATGGATATCAAAAGCACAAGATGATGATGGCCATATCATGTCACATATTTTGATTGCATGTGATGTTTATCTTTTGATGCATCTTATTTTGCTTAGAAACGACAGTAGCATTATAAGATCATCCCTTACTAAAAATTTCAATGTACAAGTGTTCTCCCTAAGTATGCACCGTTGCGACAGTTCTTCGTGCCGAGACACCACATGATGATCGGGTGTGATAAGCTCACTACAAAAAAAATACACTTTCGTGATGATACGTGTTTGTCACAGTAGGTCACGTTTTCTGTCATGCATGTACAACCATGACAAATTTATGACATAATGAAGATAGTCATACCTGTGCTGTCGTAGAAGTGTTCCATGACATTACCAAAATTATTATCACGGAAGTGTCCACTTCCATGACGACAAATCACACGTCACAGAAGTGCTTTCGTCAAGAGTGACCGACATGTGGCATCCACCATAACGGAACGCTGTTAAGCTATCTGGTCCGGTTTTGGATCCGATAACCCGTTAACAGCCCCCGACCAATGGGGATTTTCCACGTGTAAAATCATCGTTGGCTGGAGGAAACACGTGTCGGCTCACCGTTGGGATAGATGCCATCCAATCATTGGACCCAAAGCGCCTACGATACGTCGACACGTGGCACGACCCAATATAGGCCCATTCTTGTGAAAAGGCCGGCCTATTTGACTTGGTCAAAATGTGGCGGGCCGGCCCACGGAAAGCCTTTTAATGGCATGTTCGCATATAGCCCATTTACAGCCCGCTAACCTAGGGCTCGTTACGACCTATCCGAATTTGGCCCAGTAGCGTCATCTGGGCCGTCCAATATGATTCCAGCCCATTTTAAGTTCCGGCCTATGTATGGCTCATGACGTCTTTCGGCCCATATGAGGCCCTTTGTAACTCTTGGCCCATTAACAGCCCATGGTGAAACCGGCTCGTAATGAACAGTGTATCACTTTATACCCATTAACGGCCCATTAATCCATTGGGCCGTTGCCAGCCCATGTTATCTTTCGGCCTTCTCAGGGCCCATTTATTCTTGGTCCATTAAAGGCCCGTGGTAAAACTGGCCCGTAATGAACAGTGTATCACTTTATACCCATTAATGGCCCATTAAACCATTGGGCCGTTTGCAGCCCATGTTATCTTCCGGCCTTCTCAGGGCCCATTTATTCTTGGGCTCATTTCCAGCATTCGGTTACTTACGGCCCGTTACTGCCATTTTCTGCTTGTGGGGCAAATTCAGCCCGTGTTACAGTCGGCCCGTTTGTGGCCCGTTAATACGTTGGGCCATTTTCATAGGGTCATCATATACGGTCTATTAACGACAGCCCGTTATGGTCGGCCCATGAACGGACCACTCCAACTCTAGCCCGTTTACGGCCATAATGCGGTCTGTTTTTGGCCCATGTTTGGCCAATCGATCATACGACCCGTCTAAGGCCCATTGATGATATGGCCCGTAGAAGGCCCATTGTTTCTGCGGCCCGTAGAGGGCCCATTGTTTCCACGGACCGTAGAAGGCCCATTGTTTCTACGGCCCGTAGGAAGCTCAGTGTCACTATAGTAAATATGTAGCCCATGGCCTGTTAAAGGCAGGAAACTACTATAGGTTTAGACCTGCTAATGTCCCAAGATGTTTATAGGCCCACGTTTTGGCCCATATGAGTAACGGGCCGGCCTGAAGACCGACAACACTGAGATCCACTGAACCTACCGGCCTAAATTACAGCATACCGACCAAAGAATAAACCTAGACTATACAACAAAGAAATTACGACATATTACATCCACTGGGAATCAAAGTTCGCTACCTGTGATAATAAAGCGCAACATGACCGCGGATTACATACACTGGGCATCAAAGGTCCCCACCAGTGCATATAAACGCGCTGACAAAAGAATATACAAAACTGAGAGCACTTCAGAAGGCACTAGACCTGGCAAGCTCGGGCCCCGCAAGCAGCCGAACAAGCTGATGAGACTTCAGTTGTGTCAATGATAGAAGCTTCATCCCTAGCTGTATGGCACCATAGTGCGCAAGGCAGTCCCCTGACATCTTCATTACATCTTTGACTTCAAGTCGGAGCTGAGCTGAAGCAAGCCTTTCCGCTTTAAGTTGAGACTGAATTGAGGCAGCGACTACATAGAGGTTGTCTCACACCTGCTGGTGAGTAGCTTCAACTCACTGTCTTCATCAAGACAGGACCTTGGGGTCATCTCGCTGTCCTCAAGATGGTTTAGCTCACTATCTTTCCTAAAGTTCTGCCTAGCATAAGAGATACGACTCTGAAAGAGAAACATGGAGACACGTAACATGTTTCACAATTATATAAGCAAATAAATGGATCTATTCTGCATAAGGAACATGTTTTTATAACTACAATTTAAAACATGTACTTGTTGCAAACATCCAATCAGATGTAAACAGGAGTGGAGGAAATGATGCCTATCCAAATCTATACTAGAACAAAGTTTGAAGGCTTGAGAAGGATGAACTTACATTACATGTTAACACGGGCTGGACAAAGCCCTTCTCCATGTTGATGGAAAGACAATTCAAAAAATTCCCCAAAGAAAATTCTTTATAAGCGTTGCCATTATTCTACATTTTGCAAAGAGTAAATATAGATCAAATAATATTGGAAGAAATAGAGGATAATGAAGCTCAGGTGCAGACTGATGATACATAATCAAATAGCAATTAATTAAGTACAATGTTACAAGGCAAAAGGTACTGACAAGAGGAATGCAGACATCAATGTGTGCAGTGGCATTGGCTTTATTCAACATTTTGGTAAGAGTAAATGTCGATATGTTAATTTGTAGAAAGTGGAGGGCAGGGCAGATAAGATGCAGAGTAATGCTAGACAATCAACTATCTGGCGATGCATGTACAGTAATACCACCATCATCCGTTATTAGTTGTCGCTCAAATGGATGTATCTAGTACTATTAAGTTCTAAATACATCCAATTGATCAACAATTAATTCGATACAGAGGGAGTACATGACAACAGGTACTTACATGAGCAATCCAAAACTTCATAACCATTGTGTTAATTCTACATTTATCTAAGAGTAAATATAGATCTTATAATTTCAAGCAAAGGGAGGATAAAGAGGTGAACATTTACAGTGATGCTACATAATCAAACAACAATGAGTGTAAGTATGCTGACAAACGGCAAGAGGTACTAACAAGAGCAATGCAGAGCCCAGTATTGTCGTGAGATCCTATGATCCTTTGAGCAAGGAGATTCATTGGAAATTAGTTTTCATACAAGAGAGAAGGTAAGGCACATGCAGAAATTTGGGAGTTCAAATTTTGAATTGATATCATAGACAGTACCTGACGCTAGGCTGTCAGCAGTTCTAATAGGGGTTTGGCCACTGGAGTAGGGGTAAAGTCTGTTACAGTTGGGCCTATGTTTTCTGTGGCTGCTGATCTATCTGATTTAACATGTATCACTACCTTTTCCAAATACCTACTTTGTACTCCTTGAGGATCTGCAATCACCCTCTTCCTTTTGGACATCTATTACGAAAGAACAACATTTGACTGAAAAAACATAGTATGACGACACATGGAATAGGTACAGAAAATGGATAGGTATGACATATACTCATATATGATGCTTAAACTAAGTAGATGGTGTAACAAAGTAGAAGTAATGCAAGAGGTCAGATGCAAAATATGTGCGACCAATACAGCCTTGCCTAGTTAGAGCATGCACCTTGATGGGTGAATAAGATAGGCCATCCTCCACCATGCCAAGTTTGTTAGCCAGTGGATTGTTCCGCAATATTCCTCTCGTGCACCCATTCTCATATTCATTTTGATAATGTTCAATACCTGACATGCATGAAAATATAAAAACAAGTGAGATTATTTTTGTAATGTAGAAGTGATTCTAATCCAATACTTCCTCCCTGTAAACCCCTTTGTGCTATCTCTGCAATTCTTCTAAGAGGTGCCATGCATGCTGTAATTTGGTGTGTGCATTAATATAATGTAGCCTACTACTAAAAATATGAGAGCTCCAGAAGTGATGATACTTCACAGATGACAGCTTCAACATATAGTAAAGAAGAACAAGTCGACCTGACCTGACAGATTCAAAATATACTAAGGGAGAATAACTCGACCTGACCAGTCGACCGCAAGAGAAGAGGATCATCTTAAAGAAGAGCAGAAGAGCAAGCAGATTTAAGATATTACAAGTCTTTCTATACAATGTTGGTTGGCCACCCATGATGAACCAGAGCGCACAGAGAAATACTATTCCTTCCGGTCTCTCCATATGTGGCTCACATGCATTTCAAAACTTAAGTAGGAACATTTAGCTGACCAATTAAACATCTCCCAATTTTACTAATATCAGCATAATATCAGATTTGAATTTGTACAACTAAGCTTGTTTAGCTCGATGGGTGGAGTAGTGCTATTACGACACGAACCACGTAGGCTGATCGTGGTCATCATAAAATGGGGAAACCGTAAGCATGATGAGTATAGTGTTGACCATGGCAGTGGGATGGAGATCTGAAGCTGCAAACCGCGCAAAGGGTAGTTAGCAACCGGTATTTGGTTTGAAATAATGATGACCCACAAGTGCAGGGGATCTATTGTAGTCCTTCCTATAAGTAAGAGTGTCGAACCTAACGAGGAGCAGAAGGAAATGATAGGCAGTTTTTAGTAAGGTATTTTCTGCAAGCACTAAAATTATAGGTAACAAATAGTTTTATGATAAGGTAATTGGTAGCAAGTAATGAACGGTAAAAGTAAATAAGGTTCAGCAAGGTGTCCCAATCCTTTTTGTAGCAAAGGACAAGCCTGGACAAACTCTTATATAAAGGAAAGCGCTCCCGAGGACACATGGGAATTATCATCAAGCTAGTTTTCATCACGATCATCTGATTTGCGTTCGGTACTTTGATAATTTGGTATGTGGGTGGACCGGTGCTTGGGTGTTGTCCTTACTTGAACAAGCCTCCCACTTATGATTAACCTCCTATGCAAGCATCCGCAACTACAAAAGAAGTATTAAGGTAAACCTAACCATAGCCTGAAATATATGGATCCAAATCAGCCCCTTACGAAGCAACGCATAAACTAGGGTTTAAGCTTCTGTCACTCTAGCAACCCATCATCTACTTATTACTTCCCAATGCCTTCCTCTAGGCCCAAATAATGGTGAAGTGTCATGTAGTCGACGTTCACATGACAACACTAGAGGAAAGACAACATACATCTCATCAAAATATCGAACGAAGACCAAATTCACATGACTACTAATAGCAAGACTTCTCCCATGTCCTCAAGAACAAAAGTAACTACTCACAAGACATAACATTGTTCATGATCAGAGGGGTATTAATATGCGTAATGGATCTGAACTTATGATCTTCCACCAAATAAACCAACTAGCATCAACTACAAGGAGTAATCAACACTACTAGCAACCCACATGTACCAATCTAAGGTTTGGGTACAAAGATTGGATATAGGAGATGAACTAGGGTTTGAGAGGAGATGGTGCTGGTGAATATGTTGATGAAGATAGCTCTCCCCAATATGGGAGAGTTGTTGGTGATGACGACGGTGACGATTTCCCCCTCCCGGAGGGAAGTATCCCCAGCAGAACAGCTCTGCCGGAGCCCTAGATTGGTTTCCGCCTCGGTTCCGCCTCGAGACGGCGGCGTCTGGTCCTGAAAGCCTCCTTATGATTTTTTTCCAGGTCAAAACACCTCATATAGGAGAAGATGGGCATCGGGGGACCTTCGGTGAGCCCACGAGATAGGGGGCGCGCCCTGGGCAGGGGGGGCGCGCCCCCCACCCTCGTGGACAGCCGGTGGCTCCCCTCGTGAACTTCTTTCGCCAGATATTTTTTATATTTTCTGAAATGGAGTTCTGTTGAGTTTTGGGGATTTTGGAGTTGTGCAGAATAGGTTTCCAGAGTTTGCTCCTTTTCCAGCCCAGAATTCCAGCTGGCGGCATTCTCCCTCTTCATGTAAACCTTGTAAAGTAAAAGAGAAAAGGCATAAGTATTGTGACAAAACATGTAATAACAGCCCATAGTGCAATAAATATAAACATATAAGCATGATGCAAAATGGATGTATCAACTCCCCAAGCTTAGACCTCGCTTGTCCTCAAGCGAAAGCCGATATCGAAAAATATGTCCACATGTTTAGAGATAGAGGCGTCGATAAAAACAAAATACGGACATGAGGGCATCATGATCATTCTCATAACAACAACATATATATAATGTCATTTGATTCTTATGCTAAAGTAACAATTCATCCACAATATCAAGCATGAATCATAAACTTCATTGGAAACTAACAAACTTTGTCATTGAAGCAATTGCAATTTATCGTAACATCGGAAAGAGTCAATATAAGAGCTCTTCAGCAAGCCTACATACTCAACTTTCATATAGTCTTTCAAAATTGCTCACACTCACGCAATACTTATGTTTATGGAGTTTTAATCGGACACAGAGAAAGATAGGGGCTTATGGTGTTGCCTCCCAACATTTTACCTCAAGGGTAATGTCAACAGTAATAGGTCATGAAAACTTACATCCAAGTGAGTATATATGTCAGGATCGTTCCAACACAGTGTGCTTGCCAAAGGATAATATGTAAAAAGGAAAGGTGAATTTCACCTTGACTCTTATAAGGCAAGAATAGTAGATAGGCCCTTCACAGAGGGAAGCAGAGGTTGTCATGTGTTTTTATGGTTGGATGCACAAAGTCTTAGCATAGAAGAACGTCACTTTATATTGCCACTTGTGATAAGGACATTTATTATGCAGTTCGTCGCTTTTATTACTTCCATATCACAAGATCGTATAAAGCTAATTTCTCCCACACTAATAAGTCATACATATTTTGGCGGGTTTGCAACATGACAACTTACTTGGAAGCATCTTTCTCAATCCATAGGTAGGTACTGTGGACTCTCATGGCAAAACTGGGTTTAAGGATGTATGGAAGCACAAGTAGTATCTCTACTTAGTGCGAGGAGTTTTGGATAGCATGAGGGGGAAAGGCAAGCTCAACATGTTGGATGATCCATGACAATATACTTTATATCGGATATAAAAATACATAACCCATTATGTTGTCTTCCTTGTCCAACATCAACTCTTTAGCATGTCATACTTTAATGAGTGCTCACAATCATAAAAGATGTCCAAGATAGTATATTTGTATGTGAAGCCTCTCTTCTTTTATTACTTCCTATTAATTACAACGATGACCAAAATTATGTTTGTCAACTCTCAACAACTTCTATTCATCATACTCTTGTATGTGAAGTCATTACTTCCCATAAGATCAATATGATCTCTTTAATACTTTTCATATTTTATTTCTTTTTATCATGACCCAAGTGAGGAAATCAAGCCCTTGACTCAACACTAGTCTTTATTACATAGCTCACGGACTCGATTGCAGAGGGTAATGATCATAAAGCAAAAGCTCACAACTAGATCATGCTAACTTTATTCTACTAGATCAAGATACTACCAAAAGGATCGAACTAAGAAAAACGGTAAAGATAGGAGTGATGGTTATACGATACCGGGGTCACTCCCCCAAGCTTGGCAGTTGCCAAGGGGAGTGCCCATACCCATATGATTATGTCTCCTTCTTCGGGGGAGGTGATGAGGGAGTTGTTGATGATGTAGGCTTGTTGTCCACCTTCCAAGGCATGGGCTCACCATCGTAGAAGGATGATCGAGTCTTTGGGATACTCAAATCTGCAGCCAAACTCATCTTCTTGAATCTATATTCATACTCATAGTTTTGGTTTTGTAGGTCATAGATCTAGGCTTGGAGGTGTTCGATTTTCTCTTGAAGATTGGAGATAGCCTCCCCGAAGATCCTTGAGTCCAGCTTGAGGTTGTTGGCGAGCTCCGAGATCATCATATGGTTGTCGTTCAGTCCTCGTTCCACCATACATTGGCCCTTGAAAACTTGCTGCTCCATTGCTTCGAGTCTTGTCTCCACGCTTCCGGTCCTCCTCGGCCCCTCAACATCACGGATGTGCAACACCCCCTCATGCAACTCCATGGTTTTAGGGTGATGCAGCACCTCCGCAAGGTAGGGGTTGATAACCTTCTCAAAGATTTTATCCTTGGGGGTGTTGGAGGACGCCATGATGATCTAGATCTGTCAAAAACATCCGCTCGAAATGAAAACAGAAGATTTTTTGCGTGATACAGAGGTCAAAACCTTCGGGAGTATATATAATGAATTTTTACCGACCAAAAGGAGTAACCCACAAGAAAATAGAGTCCGGGGGACACACGGGGTGCCCACGAGGCAGGGGGCGCGCCCTCCACCCTCGTGGACGCCTCGTGTCTCTTCCGGACTGCTTCTTATTTTTCTATTTTTCTAAATATTCAAGAACGGAGAAAAATTGCCTTTAGAACTGTTTTGGAGTCGTTTCACTTACCGTATCACATACCTCTTCCTTTTTGGAGGCTGAATAATTCTGGAAAGTGTCCCTTATGTATTCCTCCGGGGTTACGATTTCAATAACATTGGTTTCAATATTTATAGGATTACCTGAGATATAATGTTTAATTCTTTGACCGTTCACCACCTTCGGATTTGTGCCTTCGAAGTTGTTGATTTTTATGGCACCGGAATGATAGACCTCCTCGATAACGTAAGGTCCTTCCCACTTGGAGAGAAGTTTTCCTGCAAAAAATCTTAAACGAGAGTTGTATAGCAAGACATAATCACCTATGTTAAACTCACGCTTTTGTATCCTTTTGTCATGCCATCTTTTAACTTTTTCTTTAAACAGCTTGGCATTCTCATAGGCCTGGGTTCTCTATTCATTAAGGCAGCTAATGTCAAATAACCTCTTCTCACCGGCATGTTCGAAATCATAATTGAGCTCTTTGATAGCCCAATATGCCTTATGTTCTAGCTCAAGAGGTAAGTGACAAGCTTTTCCATAAACCATCTTATATGGAGACATACCCATAGGATTTTCGTATGCCATTATAGGCCCATAATGCATCATCAAGTTTCTTGGACCAATTCTTTCTAGACCTATTAACTGTCTTTTGCAAAATTAATTTCAACTCCCTATTACTTAGTTCTACTTGACCACTAGTCTGTGGGTGATAAGGGGATGCAATTCTAAGGTTCACATCATACTTTGCAAGCATCTTACGGAAAGCACCATGAATAAAGTGTGAACCACCATCAGTTATGATCAGCACTACTAGTTGGAATAACTTCTACCCACTTAGTAACGTAATCAACAACAACTAAAATATGTGTGTACCCATTAGAGGCAGGAAACGGTCCCATATAATCAAAACCCCAAACATCAAATGGTTCAATAACAAGTGAATAATTCATAGGCATTTCTTGACGTATACTGATATTACCAATTCTTTGACATTCATCACAAGAGAAGAGAAAAGAGTAGGACAATAAAAACCGGATTGCAATATCTTGTGTGTAGTTCTATCTCTCGCATGGTGTCCTCCATAAGCTTCGGAGTGGCACTTGCGTAAGATCTGTTCCTGTTCATGCTCAGGTACACAACGTCTGATAATACCATCTACTCCTTCTTTATAAAGATGTGGGTCGTCCCAGAAGTAATGTCTCAAATCATAGAAGAACGTTTTCTTTTGCTGGTATGTGAAGCTAGGAGGTATAAACTTAGCAACAATATAATTAGCATAATCAGCATACCATGGAGCAATATGAGAAGTATTTATGACAGCTAGTTGTTCATCAGGAAAGCTATCATCAATAGATTATGGGTCATCAAGTATATTCTCGAACCTAGACAAGTTATCTGCAACAGGGTTCTCAACTCCCTTTCTATCAATAATATGCAAGTCAAATTCTTGCAGCAAGAGAACCCATCTAATAAGTCTAGGTTTAGCATCTTTCTTTTCCATAAGGTATTTGATAGCAGCATGATCAGTATGATGTAACATCCCAAATTTTCAATTTGGAATATTTTACAATTATTAGCTAATCATCTATGCATTTTTTTGTTTGAGTGTCATTTGGAAATTTCAGAGGCATTTGAATTTTATCTGACTTTGAATTCTACTTGGCAATTGAAATTTATTTCAAAAATCCCTGACGAGATACTTGTTCAAAAGTATGAGAGGAGCGAACATGACACTCCAAAAAGTCATAAGAAAACAATGCCGAAAGTTTTGAATTCAAATTTGAGTTTCATTTGGATTTTTAGAAAAAAAATGTTTTTTATAAAGTTTTTATTTAGCCTCTGAAAAATAGTTCATCTTGTAGGATTTTTTTTCTGATTTTTTTATATATACATGTTCTATATAAAAATATTTTTATTTTCCATCTTTATATTTTTTGTCTCGCTGTCTAAAAAAGAAAAAAAAACCGCCAGCTAGGCCAGCCGGCCAGCTAGCGCCCGCACAGGCCATGGCCCAGCCGCAGCGCCACGCGCAGCCAGCGACGAGGCAGCGAGCCAATTGAGGCCAGAGTCCACGCGAAAAAAGGGGCGAGCACTCTTCCGACTTCCTTCCCTCGCTCGCTCGCTCTCCCTCACGTAACTCCTCTCTCTCTATTTTTTTTCTCTCTCCCCGACACTTGGACCCCACCCGATCTCTTCTTCTTCCCCTTCCACGAACGGACAACAGAGAAACGTATGCGTACTTCACTTCCTATGTCTTTTCGTTTCAAATTCTTGGAAAACTTAATTCTAGACAACCTCTAGCCCAAGGAAGATGTCCTATAAATAGCCACGACCCTCCTCGACCGATTCAGACAAAAATCCCTCGCCAAGTCCACCCCTACAACACGTACTCGACGTTCCAATCTCGCAGCAGAAGCTCCAGTTCATTGTCAGTTTCCGACGTCGGTGAGCCATCCCGAGCCCTATTCTTTTGGGTTCCGACTTCTCTTGATCCCTATCATTGTTTTGACAAGGTTTTGTGATCCCTCTCCATCTACAGCCACTGCACCAACCTCCTTGTCTTCACTAGAGCACCCGGAGCACCGAGCTTCGTCACTTTGTTCCATCGCCGTTCGTCGTCGCCGACCATCTCCGACTCCACCACCGGACGAGCCACTCTCCACCGCATCTCCTAGACATCCCCGCGTCCACCCACGATCGCCGGAGCCGCCGCCTCGCCCGGAGCCAGAGCGCCTCCCCAACGTGGTTCTTCTCTGTAAGTTGAACGAACACATGTTCGTTCAGTTAAAAAACGTTTTGGTTTTATTTCTTCTCTGTAGATCGGTTTTTCTGGTTTAGTTTGAACCGGCCTCCGGTTTATTTATTTATTGTCTTTTAGCCGCAGCAAAGACCCCATCCAATCAGAGAGCGCCACTTGTCTCTGGCCGAATTTTTGTTTTTTTTTTCAGTAATTTTTCTAATCTCAAATTCTATACCAAGTCTTGTTTCTAGTATATCTTTTAGTCTATAGATCCGATTTAGTTGATTCTTTTTCCTACGGGTTCGTAGAAATATCCTCTATCCAGAGAACCAAACGAAATATATTTTTGAAAATTTTAAAATTTGAATTCAAGCAGATCTGAATTCAAACTTCGTTAGGCCATAACTTGAGTTTCGTAACTCCGTTTTGGGTGATTCTTTTTGCAAATCGAAGCTTGTGACATGTACCTTCTGTCAAAACCAAAAACATTTATTTTTGTTGCTGTGAAAATTACATTCTGTACATAAACATTATTTTGGTGTTTTTGGAGTTTTTCGAAATCTTTTATTCGTTTTCTTTTTGATTCTTTGCTTGTATGCTTATGTATGTTATTGCTTGCTTACGCTAGATCATCCGGAGTGCGAAGCTTGTTACTACGAATCTTTAGAGTTCAACGAACGTCAGCAAGGCAAGTTCACACTTTGATCATAATTTTCAATACCCAGTTTTTACTATGCATTAGTTTCACCCTCAAAGATTGCATGAGTAGGATTGGGAACATGTGGTTATGCTTTGTAGTTTATGTGGTAGGAACCTATGACCTTTTATCACCCCGGGAATATTCGTTATATCATATGTTGCTTAGCCATGCTCGTAGACGGGGATTGGTATGTGTGATACATGCAAGTTGCGAGAGATAATAATTTTGGGACAACATAAGGTGGCAACTTTAATACACATCTGGGTGGATTGTTTGGGGCACCTGGAGAAACCATTTCTTGCCCAAGGGGAATCCCGGAGTACCCGTGTGATTACCCTAGGTCCGCCACCCAGGCTCAAAGGGATCATAAGATATTTCATGCCTAGAAACTTCCGTGTGCAGCCACAAGCCATTATGGGCTCTGGCATAGTTGAGTAAGTTGTGTGACCTCTTTCCGTGGTAGACTAGCTGATGTAGGGGAAAGTAGGTGTACCGGTCTACCCAGGGTTTGGAGGAAATACTTCAGAAAGACTATGTCTCGATCTTCCGATCATGGAGGTGGTCGAGTCTTGTGGGGAAAAGTGCGCAAACCTCTGCAGAGTGTACAAACTAATCATGATTAGCCGTGTCCCCGGTTATGGACAACTTGAGTATCTAGAAGTGAATTATTGGTTGATCTCATCACTTTATTTAATGAAATCATTGGGTTACTAATAACTTGGGAATTTTGGGATTGAGTTGGAGGAACCTTCTCAATAATGGCATTTTTAACTTAGTAGTAAATAAAAATTTATTCCTTTGTTGTAGGGTAAAATTGGCTTTATGCAAACATTAAACTTAGAGCCTCCACCAGCTAAATTCGCATATAGAGATAGTCTTTTTCTTTATTATTATTTCTATGGTGTGACATTGCCAGCATATTCCATGTGCTGACCTACACGGCTGCAACGTCTCATGTTGCAGAGTTTTCCGACGAGGAGTAAAGGTGCGATAGGTCGTTGTTCTGCACTCAGTTTGCCGTGGAGTCGGATGGACTCATTTACCTTCGATGCTTCCGCAGTTATTTTTATTTAGATGGCCTTTGGCCATATTATTGTAATAAATACTCTTTTGATGACCTCGATGTAATAAAGTGTGTGATTGAACTCTGTTTTAATTCATCGAGTACTGTGTGTGTGTGTCAGCATACCGATCCAGGGATGACACTTAAGCACAGAGACTTCGATCCATTTGGGTCGGGTCGCTACAAGATGGTATCAGAGCACACGCTGACTGTAGGACGTGACCACTAGGAAATGGAAAACCATAGGAAGATAACTTTAATTTATCACTTCCATATATATCCGTTGGTCTGTACTCTTCTCTATTCATTTCTATCTCTTCTCTACTTCAATTCGATAGTTGTTGAACCCCATCATCAAGTTGCTCAGTTGATGAGACCAAGACCCATGAAGACATCATTGACGAAGAAGAAGAAGCTAGAATTAACTTTGATTTGAGAAGATTTAGTTCAGACCACCACAACCAAGTGTAGTCCAACGAATGATTGCGGTAGTATGAAGAGATCATATCTCTTGTGGATATGACCTTACCTGTAGGTTTTGCTTGTGTGGTGTGTTTTGTGTGAATTGCTTGATTTGAAGTTTTATTGCTATCATAAGCATATGGGTAGTGATTTCTCTCATTAGGCCCTTATTCTATTCTAATTTCTCAACCACTCTAAATCTAACAGATGCCTCCGAGACGTGACCCGGAATTTCCGCCGCAACTTACCCAGTTGATCCAGAACCAGAATGCCCTCATGCAGCTACTCATCCAGAATCAGAACCAGAACAACAACAACAACCCACCGCCGCCACCCCTGGTCGACAACCTTACCCTTTTCCTGAGGTTGAACCCACCCGTGTTCTCTAGCAGCACGGAGCCGATCGTCGCAGATGACTGGCTCCGCAAGATCGGAAGGGAGCTGACCACCGCAGGATGTACTGACGCAGAGAAGGTGCGCTTTGCCGCAGATCAACCGGATGGACCAGCAGCTTCGTGGTGGGAGAATTACACCACCACATTCCCCACAGAAAATGTGACTTGGGACCAGTTCCAGCAGGCGTTTCGTACTGCACATGTTTCAGCCGGAGCTATGAGTCTGAAGAAGCGTGAGTTCCGAAACTTACGCCAGGGTAATCATTCTGTTGGTGATTATGTGGAGGAATTCAGCAAGTTATCCAGGTATGCTCCCGGAGACGTGGCTGATGATGCCGCTAAGCAGGAGAAATTTCTTGAGGGACTAAATGATGATCTGGGACTTTAGTTGACTGTGGCAACCTTTAACAATTATCAAGAGTTGGTTGACAAGGCTCTCATTCTGGAAGGCAAGCAGTAGCAGGTGGAAAACCGCAAGAGGAAGTACGGACAGGGAAAGTACAACTCTGGAGTTCAGCAGAAGCCCCGCTATACCCCGTACTCGGGAAATAATGGATCAGGATCTGGCAAGTATGGTGGACACACTCACCATAACCATGGAGGACATTCACATCATGGAGGGAATGGACACAACCATAGCCATAGGAATGGCAATGGAAACGGAGGAAACAACAATCAGCATCACTCCAACCCCGCTACATCGACAAAGAAGGATCTGAGCTGCATTACATGTTTCAAGTGCGGGAAGACCGGACACTACACCACCGAATGTCCCGAGGCGAAGAACGGGAATGGCAATGGAAGCTCTGGAAAGAAGCCAAATCCTTTTACCAGAGGTCAGGTGAACCATGTCAATGTGGAGGAAGTTTATGACCAGCCTGACGCCGTTGTTGGTAAGTTCTTGATTAATTCATTTACAGCCCTTGTTCTTTTTGATACTGGTGCATCGCATTCATTCATATCAAGGGGGTTTGTGGATAAGTTTAAGTTGCCGACCGTAGCCCTTAAAACACCAATGTTAGTGAGTTCCCCAGGAGCAGAGAATATGGCTAGTCGGGGATGTTTTCAGTTGCCATTGACCATAGGGAGACACGTTTTCCCCACAGACCTCATCATCCTAGTATCACAAGGATTGGACGTAATTCTAGGCATGGACTGGCTATCCAAGTATGAAGGGAATATTGATTGTGCTAGTAAGTCGATTCTTCTCACCACCCCAGAGGGGAAACGGATCAAGTATGTGTCGAGGCATACACCAAGGAGGACTCAAGTGAATTCTCTTTCGGGAGTTGTTCAAGAGGAAGTACCAATTGTGAAGGATTATCCCGATGTTTTCCAGAGGAACTACCAGGCATGCCACCGGATCGGGACATAGAGTTTTTGATTGAATTGTTACCAGGAACTGGACCAATATCCCAGAGACCGTATCGGATGCCCGCAAATGACCTGGAGGAAATTAAGAAGCAGATTAAGGAATTATTGGAGAAAGGTTATATTCGACCGAGTTCATCACCTTGGGGAGCCCCAGTGCTTCTAGTTGAGAAGAAGGATGGATCCTTGAGAATGGTTGTGGATTACCGTGCGTTGAATGAGGTGACGATCAAGAACAAGTACCCTCTGCCGATGATCAATGATTTGTTTGACCAGCTACAAGGAGCAAAAGTTTTCTCAAAAATCGATCTTCGATCTGGATATCACCAGCTGAAGATTCGAGAACATGATATACCCAAGACAACCTTTACCACGAGATATGGGCTTTATGAGTATACAGTCATGTCTTTTGGTTTGACTAATGCCCCTGCCTATTTTATGAATATGATGAATAAGGTATTCATGGAGTTCTTGGATAAGTTTGTTGTGGTATTCATTGATGACATATTGATTTACTCGAAGAATGAAGAAGAACACAAGGAACATTTGCGCTTGGTTCTTGAGAAGCTCAGGGAACATCAGTTATATGCAAAGTTCAGCAAGTGTGAATTCTGGTTGAAGAAAGTTGGATTTCTCGGACATGTTATATCAGGGGAAGGAATAGCAGTGGATCCTTCGAAAGTTGAAGCCGTCACTGAATGGAAGGCACCCACCTCAGTCGGAGAGATTCGCAGTTTCCTTGGACTTGCAGGATATTACGAAGATTTATTGAGAATTTCTCCAAGATCGCAAAGCCCATGACAGAGTTATTAAAGAAAGACACCAAGTTTAATTGGACCGAGGAATGGAGGCCAGTTTTCAGGAGTTGAAGAAACGTTTGGTCACAGCCCCAATACTAATTCTTCCGAATATACGCAAAGATTTTCAGGTATATTGCGACGCTTCTCGTCAGGGACTTGGAGGTGTTCTTATGCAAGAAGGAAGAGTTGTTTCATATGCCTCACGTCAGCTTCGACCTCATGAGCGGAATTATGCCACACATGATTTAGAGTTAGCAGCCGTAGTGCATGCGCTCAAGACCTGGAGGCATTTTCTTATTGGAAATCATTGTGATGTTTACATGGATCACAAGAGTTTGAAATAAATCTTCACGCAAAAGGAGTTGAACCTCAGGCAGAGAAGATGGTTGGAGCTCATAAAAGATTATGACATGAAATTGCACTATCACCCAGGAAAGGCAAATGTTGTGGCAGATGCATTGAGCCGCAAGAGTTATGTCAATACCCTCACAGCAGGAGGATTACCTCAAGAGTTAATTGATGATCTCAGAGATCTCCGATTGGAGATAGTACCACGAGGTTTTGTTACCGCAATGGAAATTCAATCCACCTTGTTGGGAAAGATTCGAGAAGCCCAGAAGTTAGACAAAGGTATTGCAGAAATAAAGGAAAGGATGAACCAAGGAAAGGCAGAAGGATTTCGTGAGGATGAACACGGAACCTTATGGTTTGAGCAGCGTATTTATGTGCCAAATGACACAGAGATCAGGAAGTTGATTCTTCAGGAGGCTCATGATTCGCCTTATTCGATACACCCAGGAAACACCAAGATGTATTTGGACTTGAAGGAAAGTTTCTGGTGGACAGGTATGAAAAAGGATATTGCTGAGTATGTCGCAGTATGTGATGTATGTCAAAGGGTTAAGGCAGAGCACCAGAAACCAGCAGGATTACTTCAGCCTTTGCCGATACCGGATTGGAAGTGGGACAAGCTTGGCATGGACTTCATTACAAGATTACCCAGGACCCGATCAGGCTATGATTCTATTTGGGTAGTAGTTGATCGCTTGACCAAGGTAGCTCACTTCATCCCCGTGAAAACCACATATACAAGTGCTAAGTTAGCCAAGATATATATGACCAGGATCGTATGTCTACATGGAGTTCCGAGGACCATCGTATCAGATAGAGGAACACAATTTACCTCAAAGTTTTGGCATCAGTTACACGAAACTTTGGGTACCAGGCTAGAGTTTAGTACAGCCTTTCATCCGCAGACAGATGGGCAGACCGAGAGAGTCAATCAGATTCTGGAGGACATGTTGAGAGCTTGTGCGCTAGATTATGGATCTAGTTGGGATGATAATTTTCCATACGCAGAATTCTCATATAACAACAGCTATCAAGCTAGTTTGAAGATGGCCCCTTTCGAAGCTTTGTACGGAAGGAGGTGCAGGACACCATTAATGTGGGATGGAGTTGGAGACCGTAAATTATTTGGTCCCGACCTTATCAGAGATTCGGAGGAGAAAGTCAAGTTGATCCGTGACAGACTTAAGATAGCCCAATCCAGACAGAAGAGTTATGCCGATACTAAACGCAAGGAAGTAACCTATAAAGTCGGAGATAGAGCATATCTTCGTGTGTCTCCACTTCGAGGAGTTAAACGGTTTGGAGTTAAAGGCAAACTAGCACCACGATTTGTGGGGCCATACAGAATTTTGGAACGCATGGGAGAAGTTGCCTACAAGTTGGAATTACCCGAAGCCTTGTCAGGAGTTCATGATGTGTTTCACGTTTCCCAGTTGAAGAAGTGCCATGCAGAGATGGCTGATATTCCTTTGAGAGATACAGTGCCACTGGAGGCCATACAGTTGGATAGTGATCTGACCTATGATGAGAAACCCGTCAAGATTCTCGAAACAACAAGCAGGGTTACCCGAAACAAGGTCATCAAGTTTTGCAAGGTTCAGTGGAGTCATCATACTGAGGAAGAAGCCACCTGGGAACGCGAAGAAGATCTTCGACAGGATCACCCACACCTTTTTGCTAGCCAACCCGAATCTCGAGGGCGAGATTCATCTTAAGGGGGTTAGGTTTGTAACATCCCAAATTTTCAATTTGGAATGTTTTAAAATTATTAGCTAATCATCTATGCATTTTTTTTATTTGAGTGTCATTTGGAAATTTTAGAGGCATTTGAATTTTATCTGACTTTGAATTCTACTTGGCAATTGAAATTTATTTCAAAAATCCCTGACGAGATACTTATTCAAAAGTATGAGAGAAGCGAACATGACACTCCAAAAAGTCAGAAGAAAACAATGCCGAAATTTTTGAATTCAAATTTGAGTTTCATTTGGATTTTTAGGAAAAAAATGTTTTTTATAAAGTTTTTATTTAGCCTCTGAAAAATAGTTCATCTTGTAGGATTTTTTTTTCTGATATATATATATATATATATGTTCTATATAAATATATTTTTATTTTCCATCTTTATATTTTTTGTCTCGCTGTCTAAAAAAAAACGCCAGCCAGGCCAGCCGGCCAGCTAGCGCCCGCACAGGCCATGGCCCAGCCGCAGCGCCACGCGCAGCCAGCGACGAGGCAGCGAGCCAATTGAGGCCAGAGTCCACGCGAAAAAAAGGGGCGAGCACTCTTCCGACTTCCTTCCCTCGCTCGCTCGCTCTCCCTCACGTAACTCCTCTCTCTCTATTTTTTTTTCTCTCTCCCCGACACTTGGACCCCACCCGATCTCTTCTTCTTCCCCTTCCACGAACGGACAAAAGAGAAACGTATGCGTACTTCACTTCCTATGTCTTTTCGTTTCAAATTCTTGGAAGACTTAATTCTAGACAACCTCTAGCCCAAGGAAGATGTCCTATAAATAGCCACGACTCTCCTCGATCGATTCAGACGAAAATCCCTCGCCAAGTCCACCCCTACAACACGTACTCGACGTTCTAATCTCGCAGCAGAAGCTCCAGTTCATTGTCAGTTTCCGACGTCGGTGAGCCATCCCGAGCCCTATTCTTTTGGGTTCCGACTTCTCTTGATCCCTATCATCGTTTTGACAAGGTTTTGTGATCCCTCTCCATCTACAGCCACTGCACCAACCTCCTTGTCTTCACCAGAGCACCCGGAGCACCGAGCTTCGTCACTTTGTTCCATCGCCGTTCGTCGTTGCCGACCATCTCCGACTCCACCACCGGACGAGCCACTCTTCACCGCATCTCCTAGACATCCCCGCGTCCACCCACGATCGCCGGAGCCGCCGCCTCGCCCGGAGCCAGAGCGCCTCCCCAACGTGGTTCTTCTCTGTAAGTTGAAGGAACACATGTTCGTTCAGTTAGAAAAAACGTTTTGGTTTTATTTCTTCTGTGTAGATCGGTTTTTCTGGTTTAGTTTGAACCGGCCTCCGGTTTATT
Source organism: Secale cereale (assembly GCA_902687465.1). Taxonomy (NCBI): domain Eukaryota; kingdom Viridiplantae; phylum Streptophyta; class Magnoliopsida; order Poales; family Poaceae; genus Secale; species Secale cereale. The sequence goes on from LR738711.1 coordinate 779,287,072, forward strand.
TATTTATTTTCTTTTAGCCGCAGCAAAGACCCCATCCAATCAGAGAGCGCCACTTGTCTCTGGCCGAATTTTTGTTTTTTTCCAGTAATTTTTGTAATCTCTAATTCTATACCAAATCTTGTTTCTAGTATATCTTTTAGTCTATAGATCCGATTTAGTTGATTCTTTTTCCTACGGGTTCGTAGAAATATCCTCTATCCAGAGAACCAAACGAAATATATTTTTGAAATTTTTAAAATTTGAATTCAAGCAGATCTGAATTAAAACTTCGTTAGGCCATAACTTGAGTTTCGTAACTCCGTTTTGGGTGATTCTTTTTGCAAATCAAAGCTTGTGACATGTACCTTCTGTTAAAACCAAAACAATTTATTTTTGTTGCTGTGAAAATTACATTCTGTACATAAACATTATTTTGGTGTTTTTGGAGTTTTTGAAATCTTTTATTCGTTTTCTTTTTGATTCTTTGCTTGTATGCTTATGTATGTTATTGCTTGCTTACGGTAGATCATCCGGAGTGCGAAGCTTGTTACTACGTATCTTTAGAGTTCAACGAACGTCAGCAAGGCAAGTTCACACTTTGATCATAATTTTCAATACCCAGTTTTTACTATGCATTAGTTTCACCCTCAAAGATTGCATGAGTAGGATTGGGAACATGTGGTTATGCTTTGTAGTTTATGTGGTAGGAACCTATGACCTTTTATCACCCTGGGAATATTCATTATATCATATGTTGCTTAGCCATGCTCGTAGACGGGGATTGGTATGTGTGATACATGCAAGTTGCGAGAGATAATAATTTTGGGACAACATAAGGTGGCAACTTTAATACACATCTGGGTGGATTGTTTGGGGCACCTGGAGAAACCAGTTCTTGCCCAAGGGGAATCCCGGCGTACCCGTGTGATTACCCTAGGTCCGCTACCCAGGCTCAAAGGGATCATAAGATATTTCATGCCTAGAAACTTCCGTGTGCAGCCACAAGCCATTATGGGCTCTGGCATAGTTGAGTAATTTGTGTGACCTCTTTCCGTGGTAGACTAGCTAATGTAGGGGAAAGTAGGTGTACCGGTCTACCCAGGGTTTGGAGGAAATACTTCAGAAAGACTATGTCTCGATCTTCCGATCATGGAGGTGGTCGAGTCTTGTGGGGAAAAGTGCGCAAACCTCTGCAGAGTATACAAACTAATCATGATTAGCCGTGTCCCCGGTTATGGACAACTTGAGTATCTAGAAGTGAATTATTGGTTGATCTCATCACTTTATTTAATGAAATCATTGGGTTACTAATAACTTGGGAATTTTGGGATTGAGTTGGAGGAACCTTCTCAATAATGGCATTTTTAACTTAGTAGTAAATAAAAATTTATTCCTTTGTTGTAGGGTAAAATTGGCTTTATGCAAACATTAAACTTAGAGCCTCCACCAGCTAAATTCGCATATAGAGATAGTCTTTTTCTTTATTATTATTTCTATGGTGTGACATTGCCAGCATATTCCATGTGCTGACCTACACGGCTGCAACGTCTCATGTTGCAGAGTTTTCCGACGAGGAGTAAAGGTGCGATAGGTCGTTGTTCTGCACTCAGTTTGCCGTGAAGTTGGATGGACTCATTTACCTTCGATGCTTCCGCAGTTATTTTTATTTAGATGGCCTTTGGCCATATTATTGTAATAAATACTCTTTTGATGACCTCGATGTAATAAAGTGTGTGATTGAACTCTGTTATAATTCATGGAGTACTGTGTGTGTCAGCATACCGATCCAGGGATGACACTTCAGCACAGAGACTTCGATCCATTTGGGTCGGGTCGCTACATATGAATAGTTACTTTAGAATCAATGATATAGGGTCTAAAATTATCACAAGCAAATACAACTGCTAAAAATTCTTTCTCAGTAGTAGCATAATTTCTCTGGGCACTATCTACAGTTTTACTAGCATATTGGATAACATTCAATTTCTTATCAACTCTTTGCCCTAGAACAGCTCCTACAGTATAATCACTAGCATCGCACATAATCTCAAAAGGTAAATTCCAGTCAGGAGGCTAGACAATAGGTGCAGAGATCAATGCTTTCTTAAGTATTTCAAATGCTTCTAGACAATCATCATAAAAGACAAAAATAATATTCTTTTGTAAGAGATTAGTCAGAGGCCTAGAGATTTTGGAAAAGTCCTTAATGAACCTCCTATAAAACCCGACATGACCAAGGAAACTTCGTATACCTTTGATGTCCTTAGGGCATGCCATCTTTTCAATAGCATCAACTTTAGCTTTGTCAACTTCAATACCTCTTTCAGAAATTTTATGTCCCAAGACAATGCCTTCATTAACCATAAAGTGGCACTTCTCCCAATTTAAGACAAGATTAGTGTCTTCATATCTCTGCAAAACTTGATCAAGGTTGCTTAAGCAATCATCAAAAGAAGTTCCGTAAACGGAGAAATAATCCATGAAAACGTCAACAATCTTTTCACAAAAATCAGAGAATATAGCCACCATGCATCTTTGAAAGGTAGCAGGTGCATTACATAAACCAAAAGGGGCATACGTCTATAATCAAAGGTACCGAAAGGACAAGTAAAAGTGGTCTTTTCTTGATCCCCTTTTGACACAGGTATTTGAGAGAAACCAGAATAACCATCTAGAAAGCAGAAATGAGTATGTTTGGATAACCTTTCTAGCATTTGATCAATGAATGGCAAGGGGTAATGATCTTTCTTAGTAGCTTTATTTAACTTACGGAAATCAATTACCATCCGATAACCTCTAACTATTCTTTGCGGGATCAATTCATATTTATCATTAGGAACGACAGTCATACCTCCTTTCTTGGGAACACAATGGACATGACTTACCCATTGGCTATCAGCAACTGGATAGATAATACCTACCTCTAGAAGCTTTAGTATTTCCTTCCTTACCACTTCTTTCATCTTAGGATTTAACCGTCGTTGATGATCAATAACTGGTTTAGCATTTTCTTCCAAATTTATCTTGTGTTGGCATATAGTGGGACTAATCCCCTTGAGATCATCCAGAGTATATCCAATAGTAGCACGATTCTTCTTCAGAGTTTTCAATAATTTTTCTTCTTCCTGCTCTGAAAGGTTAGCACTAATAATAACATGATATATCTTCTTTCATCAAGATAAACATACTTAAGATTATTAGGTATAGGTTTAAGCTCAAACACGGGATCACCCTTGGGTGGAGGAGGATCCCCTAGGATTTCAACAAGCAAGTTGTTTTTCAATACGGGTCCCTACTTAAAGAATATTTCATCTATTTCCCTTCTCTCATTCATATGCATATCATTTTCATGGTCTAGCAAGTATTATTCTAAAGGATCATTAGGTGGCACGACAATAGAAGCAAGACCAATAATTTCATCCTTACTAGGTAATTCTTTATCAAGGGGTTGTCTACGAAATTTAGCAAAGTTAAATCATGAGACATATCCCCTAATCCCACAGTAACAATATCTTTCACGCAGTCTATCTTGGCATTAACAGTATTCAAGAAGGGTCTACCAAATATAATGGGACAAAATTCATCTTGTGGGGAACTAAGAACAAGAAAATCAGCAGGGTATTTAACCTTCCCACACAAGACTTCAACATCTCTAACAATCCCAACTGGTGAAATAGTGTCTCTATTAGCAAGCTTAATAGTAACATCAATCTCTTCTAACTCAACAGGTGCAATATCATGCATGATTTCGCGATATAAATCAAGAGGGATAATACTCGCACTAGCACCTACGTCACATAAACAATGGTAACAATGATCTCCTATCTTAACAGAGATAACATGCAAGCCCACAATTGGTCTATGTTTGTTCCTAGCATTGGGTTTAGCTATTCTAGCAGACTCTTCTTGGAGGTAAATAACATGTCGATCTAAATCTTCTACCAAGAGACCTTTAACCATAGCAACACTAGGTTCAACTTTAATTTGCTCAGAGGGTGTAGGTGTTTTCGTATTACTTTTACGAACTACAGTTGAAGCTTGAGCATGATCCTTTATCCTAACAGGGAAAGGTGGTTTCTCAATATAAGTAGTAGGGACAACATGATCAACATTATAAGTGATAGTCTTTTCTTCAACTTTAACAGGTTCAACTACTTTTACTTCAATAGGGGGATGGTATTTAAACCACTTCTCCTTGGGGAGATCAACATGAGCAGCAAAAGATTCACAGCATGAAGCTACTATCTCAGAGTCAAGTCCATATTTAGTGCTAAACTCACGGAAAACATCGGTATCCATAAAAGCTTTAACACAATCAAACTTATGGGTCATACCTGACTCCTTACCTTTGTCGAGATCCCAATCTTCAGTGTTGCGTTTAATTCTTTCCAATAAATCCCATTTGAATTCAGTAGTCTTCATCATAAAAGAGCCAGAACAAGAACTATCGAGCATGGTGCGATTATTGAGAGAAAGCCGAACATAATTTTTTTGAATGATCATTTGTCTTGAGAGCTCATTATTGGGGCATGAATATAACATTGACTTAAGCCTCCCCCAAGCTTGAGCGATGCTTTCTCCTTCGTGGGGCAAGAAATTATAAATATAATTACGATCACGATGAACCTGGTGCATAGGGTAGAACTTCTGATAAAATTCCAACTTCAGACGATTATAGTTCCATGATCCCATATCATCACATGGCCTAAACCATGTCAATGCATCTCCCTTCAAAGATAAAGGGAACACCTTCTTCTTGATAACATCCTCGGGCATACCTACAAGCTTAAACAATCCACAAACTTCATCCACATATATTAGATGTAAATCGGGATGCAGTGTTCCGTCTCCTGTAAAAGGATTTTCAAGCAGTTTATCTATCATACCCGAAGGAATTTCAAAGCAAACATTTTCAGTAGATGCAGTAGTTTGAGGAGAAACTCTTTGCTCTTCTGCTCGGGGTGAAGATACCCCAAACAAGCCCCTCAAAGGATTTTGAGTCATAGTAACAAGTGACAATAAATTTCAGCACACTATACAAATTTTTCCTTACCAAAGGCGCTTCACTCCCCGGCAACGGCGCCAGAAAAGAGTCTTGATGAACCATAAGTGTAGGGGATCTATCGTAGTCCTTCCGATAAGTAAGAGTATCGAACCCAATGAGGAGCAGAAGGAAATGAAATTATAGAATGAGCCAGACTTGCAGCACCAGAATCAGACTCCTCCTCAGACTCCACCTCTGCTTCTTCTGAAGCAGACTCCTCCTCTGAATCCATCTCCTTGCCAACAAACGCACGAGCCTTGCCAGATGAATTCTTCTTGTGTGGTATGAAGAACAGGAGGTGGGCTCCCACCTCCCACCGCCCCCACCCACCATTGACGGCGATCTCTCCCCACCACCTCTAATCTGAGGTTTCTCTCCGATCAATCTCTTCGGCGTCTTCTCCTCTACTTGGTGATATAATTTTCTTATGGCGATCTACTCTGGATCAACCCTTGGCTTGGATTTCTCCAAGGATTTTGAGTTTGCAGACAAGGTTTTCAGATCTACTGTTCTTACCATTGATCCTACGGATGACACTGGTCATTTCACGATGGTTGTATCTTTTGGGAGACATGACTTTCGTCTCACGGAAGATTCTGTTGCGGCGGCTTTGGAAGCGGCCATTGGAGGTTCTGCTATTGAATTGGGAGTCTCATTCATACATGACAAGGTTTATTCTTTGAATGTCTCCTCTAAGCAAGTTGGATTTCTTGTTCTTAGTCTTCGTTCTTTTACTTGCTTGAATTTCAAATGTTATTTCAACCTTTGGGGTCGTGGTGGCCCTAATTGGGAACATGAGTTCCATCGTTGGAATCTTGAATGTGATGCCGAATGGATCCTCATTAGTCCATCCAAGAGACGAGCTGCCCTTGGTATGCTAGCTATGCATCACCCACCTCGTAAGTCTTCTCTTAGATCGGGCAAGCACGTTCGGAAAAGGATTTCCTTTGCCACAATGCAAAATTATGAGGCTTGCAAGGGCTACAGATACCCTGCAACGCAGGCTGAGATTGATTCCATTACTGAAGCGGGTTATGATATTTCTGCTCATGAGAGGGTTATCATCCATCCCTCGCCGCCGGCGAGTTTGCGTTGGACGGCGGCGTCGCCGCCTATTATTTTTGGCACAGTTCAATCCGCGGATTTCTCTCACCCTGATATCTCGGCGGGCTTATCGCAACCACGTGATCTGCATGATCGAGATACGTTGCTGGTTTCAAACACGTCCAACCCAGAATCATCGGTTCCCCATGTTGGGCCTGCAGCTATTGGGCCGACTGAGCCTTCTGACATGTTACAGGAAAATATTCCATCGTCGCAGGAGGCGCGTGATCAGTTTGACGACATGGTGGATGACATGGTGGCCCGTGTGTTAACATGCACTAAATGTTTTCAAAAGGGCCACATGTCAGTCTCCTGTCCAGTTTGCTCAGCTTGCAATCGCTCTGGTCACCGAAGCTTTCAATGCAAGCAATGGGTAAAGGATAACGGTTTAGTTTGGAAAGTTAAAAATATGTCACAAAATCTTAGTAAATCGAAGGAGGTGGAATCCGCACCTGCCATGAGTCCTCCTTCTATTCAACCTCCTCGGGACTCCTCGGTTTTAGAGACGACTACCCACGCACACCGCAGCGTATTGTCACATCGCTGCCGCCCTCTCTCGTTGGCCAAGCTCCTTCCTCGCCGCAAGCTCCTTCCTCACTGCCTCCATCGTCAATGGCTAACTTCGCCATTGATCCTTTGGAGTTCATCCCGCCGGGGTTTGATGTCATCGATGGAGGACCAACCCGGCTGCCTCGGACATTTCTTTCTCCGGCGGTTGCTCCGGATCAACGCCATGAGCAGTATGCTATCGGTATTGTCGAGCCTCCTCTGCCGCCTGGCCAGATTCAATAGTTTCGTCAACTGGTTAGTGATTTTTTTATGACTCAACTTCATCGAGATGTTCTTAGCGATCAGTAGTGGATTGAGGGTGTTGGCTTGTTTGAGTTTCGAAGTGCTGCATCTAGGCATGCTATCATGGATCATCCACCTTACAACCTTGGCAATGGCCTCTTTGTATGCTTCATACCGCACAACTATGGCATCAATCATAGAGCTACTCAAGGTTTTCGTAGAGGTTGGATTATGATGTTGGGTATTCCACTAGATAATCGCACCACCAAATACATCTCTGATGCAGTCAGTACTTTTGGTCGTTTTCATCAGTGGCACCAAGAGGACCCGCGCATGGTACGCACTCTAGTCTATGCCTCATTCCCATGTCCTGAGCAAGTTCCACGTGATGTTGTTTATCGCGAATATGGTGACTTTGGGGCTACTAGAATTTCTTGGACTGCTCCGGTGTACGTTCTCTCGGCGGAGTTTGCAGATATTCTCCCCGCGGATGAAGACCAGATGCCGCTCAATGGAAATCCGCACCCTCTCCCTGGACACCTGCAATTTGACAATATCAACTTTGTCATGCCAGAATACCCCCAGTTAGGGTGGAACGAACCACCAGAGCCGCCACAGATCAACCATCCACTTCAGCATGATCTGCATAATGACGAGGTTGTCGTTGAGGACTGGGTCCAAGACAATAACCCACAGGCGGTTTCGCAGGAATCAGTGGTCATGCAAAACTCCGGGCCAGCTTCCAGCTCTGATGGGGACAGCCAGCAAGCTTTAGCAGTCTATCAACCTCCTGCTATTCAGGCGCCGATCTTCGTTGGCCGCGTGCTGACAGTTTTTGGGCCACAGATTCCACCTGAGATGCTTTGGACTAGCTGCTTTACTAGTATGATGCCGTTTGTCGAGACTATGCAGATTCCCAAAGGTATGCCACATCTCAGCCCTCTTAAGCCGATCTTCTTATCAAGAAGATCCTGGGAAGTTTCGTTTTCAAACACTCACCTCTGCAATGAGCTGGTCTTCAAGCCGTCTCCACAGTGCTTATTTGAGGCATTTCACTCAAAGCCAAAAGTTGGTCGTTCTCTCTGTTGTGATGAAGTTCCAGAATCAGACGAGTGTCGGGGAAACTGATCGCCCACGAACACCTATGGGACCGGAGCCCCTTTTCGGTACGGCAAGGGAGCGGAGGGAGCACAAAGAGCGGATCGAGGCGTGCACGCGAGCAGTTTACCCAGGTTCGGGCCGCACGGATGCGTAAAACCCTACTCCTGCCTTGGTTTGTTATTGAGTTCTTGGCTCGGGAGCAAGAAGATCTACAGTGCTCAGAGCTAGCTACACCGAGCGTGAGAGTGATCGAGTTTCGGAACCTCCCCTACGTTGTGCATGGGCCTCCTTTTATAGTTCAAGGGGTCACCGACAGGTGGCAACGTAGGTGAGGGTAAAAGTGTAAAAATGGTGGTAGTTGTAACAGTGGATGTACAGTGCTCTGTACCTAACCTAGACGGTGGGGGACAAGGGCATTGAATGCCCGTCGCCGTCGCCCCAAATAGTGTAAAAAGCGTCCGTCCGGGCGTCTCCGTTCGCCATGACAGAGGTCTCGTCATCGTGGCCTGCCACCGTGTCCCCCAGGCTGCACAGCCTTCCGCCACGTGCCCCTGGAAGGGCCCCAGGGCGACGCGTGGCCGGATGAGCTGGAGCGCGGGCACATAGTGGAAGCTTGCCGCAGCAAGCGTCTTGCCGCGGTTGCTACCTTGCCGGGCCCGGAAGCTTGTCGCTCCCCGGACCTTGCTGGGGCGCGCGATGCGCCACGGCAAGTCTTCTGAAATGCTGTTCTTCGGTCTTCCTGGCAAGCTCCTCTTGCCAGGGTCTTGCGCTAGAGGGGTGGTCTTGAGCCTGGAGCGGCCTTCCCGGCAAGCTCCTCTTACCGAGGTCTTGTTTCTTAACTTGAATACTTTGTTCTTGAATGGCTCAAAAGGAACTAGGGTGGGCCTTGGCGAGCGCGTGGCAAGCCCTGCCCAGGGATGCTGCCACTGCCCGTGCACAAGTCGGGATACTAAGGTACCCCTACTTTAGTACACCGACAACGATGTAATTGCTCCTTCAGGTACGTCACTTTTGATAGATGTGGAGATGGCCACTTTCAATTTCACTGCAACGGCGAAGAAGCCAAGACGCCGCAAGATCAGCGCGGTTTTGGTTAAATCAGAAGTACGACGAAGTGCTAGGCTTTCGGCGCTACGGGATAGCTTCTGGCAGAGTGTGACGAATCTGCCCCTCTCAAGAAACCTTCAGCCAAGCCCCTCAAGAAGCGATGGGTGCAGCATGACCAATAGCCTGATGAAGCAACAGCTGCAGTCCCTCCGCCAACATCGATCAGAGTTCTTCAGCAGATTGGAGGTCGCCTTGGCATCGCCCCTGAGAAGATTACTGCCGAGCAGCTTAATGCGAAGCCGACCTCTTCGTCCTCATCTTCTTCGGCTAATGATGTTTAGCATGCTATCTATGCTGGGTTTATGGTTAACCCCTGTTAAAACCATCTATCTAGTTAGTTTCTTATTTTCAGTTGTTGAAGTTCACTGCAACTTGCGTCCGTTGATGGGTCATCATTATGTGGTGACTGTTTTGCTACTTTTATTTTGGGTTTGTAATGGTTTATACTACCTTTAGAGACTGGAAAGTGCTATGCTGGAATGTGAGGGGCTTAAATTCAGAAAATCGCCAACGTGCTGTTCATCAAAAAATTGAGGAAAGTGGCTGCTCTATTATCTGCCTACAAGAAACAAAATGTGAGACTATGGATCAACGTTTCATTCGCAAATTTTGCCCGAGACATTTTGATCATTTTGTCTTTGTTCCTTCGGTTGGGGCCTCTGGTGGTATGATTGTACTTTGGAATTTTGCACTATTTTCAGGCAAAATCATTGAATCCTTAAGCTTCGCCATAACTGTGGAATTTCAATCCAAACACAACTATGATATATGGACTTTGGTTACTGTTTATGGGCCGTGTCAAAACCCAGCTAGAGATAATTTTATCACATGGCTCCATAATTTAGTTATACCCATGGATGATAACTGGCTTTTGCTTGGGGACTTCAACTTTCTCAGATCCATGGAAAATAGAAATAGGCCAGGTGGCAATGTTAATGATATGCTCTTGTTTAATGAGGTTATTGGACATCTAGGTCTTATTGAATTACCTTTGAAGGGCAGAAGATTCACTTGGTCCAATATGCAAGCTATTCCTTTGTTGGAACAAATAGACTATTTTTTTACTACTGTCAACTGGACTTCTCATTATCCCAATACTTTGGTGCTTCCTCTAGCCAGATCAACTTCTAATCATACACCTTGTGTGGTAACTATTAAAACTATGATCCCTAAGGCCAAGATCTTTCGTTTTGAGAATTACGGGGTAGATTTGCCTGGATTTATGGAGTGTGTCAGCCAATCTTCGTCTCATCCTGTACACAGAAAATCATCTGCTGCCATCCTATCTACAAAGTTTAAGAATCTAGACATGCTCTTAAAGACTGGCACACCAATCTTTCCAAGATCAAGAGGATTATTCAAGACTGCAACAAGGTTATCATGCACTTGGATACTCTTGAAGAGCTTAGGTCTTTATATCTACCTGAAGCTAACTTCAGAAGAATTGTGAAACTCCATTTGGAAGAAATACTAAGATTGCACTTTATCTACTGAAAGCATAGATGTACAATTAGGAACATTAAAGTTGGGGAAGATAACACAAATTTTTTTCATGCTATGGCAACTGAAAGATTCAGGTCAAACACCATATCTAGTATCACTGTGGATAATGATATAATATCTGACCATGCTACTATGTCAGCTTTATTCCTGCAATAATTCAAGGATAGAATGGGTTGTTCCAATGATATACAAATGGGGTTTGACCTTGCCACAATTATTAAAAGAGTTGAGGGACTTGATGATTTAACTAAGCCTTTTTCCAGGGAGGAAATTGATCTGGTTATCAAGCAAATGCCACCTGATAGAGCTCCTGGGCCTGATGGTTTTACTGGTCTTTTTAAAAAAATGTTGGGATCTAATTAAAGAGGATTTCATGTTACTAGTTGAAGAGTTTTATGATGGTTCATTGGACTTGGAATGTATAAACACATCTTTGATCACTCTGATACCTAAGAAAATCAGCTCTGAGACTTTGAATGATTATAGGCCTATTTCCCTCACCAACACCTGCTTAAAGTTTCTAACAAAGCTGCTAGCTAACAGGCTGCAAAAAGTTATCCTTTCTTATCTGCACAAAAATCAGTATGGGTTTTTGAAGTCTAGATCTATCCAAGATTGCTTGGCTTGGTGTTTTGAGTATATACATCAATGTCAGGCATCCAAAAGGCCTATTGTGCTGCTTAAACTAGATTTCACTAAAGCCTTTGATACTATTGAACATGAGGCTATTCTCAGAATACTCAGATACAAAGGTTTTAATGAGAAATGGATTTCATGGATCAGGACCATCTTATCTTCTGGATCTTCATCCATCTTGCTCAATGGGGTACCAGGTAGTCATTTTCATTGTAAGAGAGGGGTCAGACAGGGGGACCCCATGTCCCCATTGCTGTTTGTGTTAGCTGCTGACTTGCTACAGTCTGTGATTAATGATATGTGTAGCAGAGGAATTTTAACTATGCCAATTCCCACAAACTGTCAGGACTACCCCATAGTTCAATATGCAGATGACACTCTAATTGTTCTGCCAGCTGTGGATCATCAACTCATTGCATTAAAGGACATGCTAGATATCTTTGCAGCATCCACTGGCTTATCAATTAATTTTGCTAAATCAATGATGGTACCTATCAACCTATCTATTAAGGAGGCCACCAGATTATCCAATGTTTTAGGTTGCAAGCTCGGAACAATGCCTTTTACATATTTAGGACTACCTATGGGTACCACTAAACCCACAGTGCAAGACTTGCTACCTTTGGTGCACAGAATTGAAAGGAGACTCTCTGCATCTTCCTGTTTTCTCAATCAAGGTTGCAGACTGCAACGGTTACAGTCTGTCTTATCCTCCATGCCCATTTACTTTCTTTGCACTTTGGATATTCCACTTGGTATTTTGAAGCATATTGAAAGAATACAGAGACAATGTCTTTGGAGAGGCAATTCTGACACCCCAAGACAGTCCCTTGCTGCATGGAATCTGGTTTGTTTGCCAAAAAATAAAGGTGGCCTTGGTGTGCTTAATCTCAGGGTTCAAAATGAAGCTTTGTTGATGAAATTCCTTCATAAGTTCTATAATCATCATGACATACCTTGGGTCAGTTTGGTCTGGGACTCTTATTACCATGACTATGTGCCCCACTCAACTATCCTTTGTGGGTCCTTCTGGTGGCGTGATGTCTTCAAGTTATCCTTCAAATACTTGAATCTTGCCAAGCCTTGCCTTGGTAATGGAACCTCTATTCTTTTTTGGAATGATCCTTGGATATCTAATCTTAATGGAGGCACACTTAGTCATAATTTTCCCAGATTATTTTCATATGTGATAGATGTGCAACTTTCAGTTGCTAAAGTGCTGGACCAGGATATCATGGAGAGTTTTCACCTGCCTCTTTCCACACAAGCTTTTGATGAGCTTTAGTCACTCCAGATTGTTCTAGACACTCAGCATACCTCCCAAGAAAATGATAGTTGGATTTGGCCTTTTAATAAAGGAAATTTTAGGCCTAAATCTTACTACACTCAGGTGCACCAGCATATAGTTGTTGATCCTATTTTCCCATGGATATGGAAGAGCTCTTGCACAATGAAGATTAAAATGTTTGGCTGGTTGTTGCTTAGGGACAGGCTGAATACCAGAGATATGCTTCAACGGAGGCATTGGCATGTTATTGATCTTACCTGTGTTCTCTGTCCTCATCTTATTCATGAAGATGTAAGCCACCTTTTCTTCTCCTGCATTTTCAGCCAAAGAGTTTGGAATTATTTGCAAATTTCTTGGGATCCTAGGCCTGGTATGACCACTTACCATCTGGCCTCAAAAGCCAGGTCTGATTTTGGCAAGCCTTTCTTTACTGAAGTGGTTTTCACTGCTGCATGGAACATATGGATTATCAGGAATGGGAAAGTCTTCAGAAATGAACAGCCTCTTTTCAGAAAATGGAGACACAATTTCATCCATGATATGACCCTTTTATCACACATGATTAAATGTAAATACAGGGGCAGCTACAGAGATTGGCTAGCTAACCTTCCTTAGATTCTTTGTATAGATTATTTGTGATGTAAGTATTTCTAACACTAGTTGTACTCAGACTTTGTATTTGCTTTCCTTTTTGTTACTTTAAATAAAGTGGGCTGTGAGGATTTTGCCTTGCAGTATATAGTGAAAAAAATTATATATAACAGATAGTTTTGTGATAAGGTAATTGGTAGAAAGTAACGAAAGGTAAAAGTAAATAAGGTGCAGCAAAGTGGCCCAATCCTTTTTGTAGCAAAGGTCAAGCCTGTACAAACTCTTATATAAAGGAAAGCGCTCCCGAGGACACATGGGAATTATCGTCAAGCTATTTTTCATCACGATCATCTGAATCGCCTTCGGTACTTTGATAATTTGGTATGTGGGTGGACTGGTGCTTGGGTGCTGTCCTTACTTGAACAAGACTCCCACTTATGATTAACCTCCTATGCAAGCATCCGCAACTACAAAAGAAGTAGTAAGGTAAACCTAACCATAGCGTGAAACATATGGATCCAAATCAGCCCCTTACGAAGCAACACATAAACTAGGGTTTAAGCTTCTGTCACTCTAGCAACCCATCATCTACTTATTACTAACCAATGCCTTCCTCTAGGCCCAAATAATGGTGAAGTGTCATGTAGTCGACGTTCACATGACACCACTAGAGGAACGAAGACCAAATTCACATGACTACTAATAGCAAGACTTCTCCCATGTCCTCAGGAACAAAAGTAACTACTCACAAGACATAATATTGTTCATGATCAGAGGGGTATTAATATGCATAATGGATCTGAACATATGATCTTCCACCAAATAAACCAACTAGCATCAACTACAAGGAGTAATCAACACTACTAGCAACCCACATGTACCAACCTAAGGTTTGGGTACAAAGATTGGATACAAGAGATGAACTAGGGTTTGAGAGGAGATGGTGTTGGTGAAGATGTTGGTGAAGATAGCCCTACCCAAGATGGGAGAGTTGTTGGTGATGACGACGGTGACGATTTCCCCCTCCCGGAGGGAAGTATCCTGGACAGAACAGCTCTGCCGGAGCCCTAGATTGGTTTCCGCCTCGGTTCCGCCTCAAGACGGTGGCGTCTGGTCCCGAAAGCCTCCTTATGATTTTTTCCAGGTCAAAACACCTCATATAGGAGAAGATGGGCATCGGGGGACCTTCGGTGGGCCCACGAGACATGGGGCGCGCCCTGGGCAGGGGGGCACGCCCCCACCCTCGTGGACAGCCGCTGGCCCCCCTCTTGAACTTCTTTCGCCAGATATTTTTTATATTTCTGAAACGGAGTTCTGTTGAGTTTCGGGGCTTTTGGAGTTGTGCAGAATAGGTTTCCATAGTTTGCTCCTTTTCCATCCCAGAATTCCAGCTGCCGGCATTCTCCCTCTCAATGTAAACCTTGTAAAATAAGAGAGAAAAGGCATAAGTATTGTGACAAAACATGTAATAACAGCCCATAGTGCAATACATATCAACATATAAGCATGATGTAAAATGCACGTATCAAATAACAACTAAGATTTGGTATGGACAAGAAAGTACAGTCAACAAGTGACAAAGAAATGCAATTCTGCTGTCTCTCTATATGTCACGACATGCATTTGGAAACCTAAGTGGGACCTTTAGCTAACCAATTAAATGTGTCTGTTAACTAATATCAGTATCATATCACAATCATATTTGAACAACTAAGCTTTGGAATTTTGAGTGTTTTGTTGTTTAGCTTGAAGGGTGGAGTAATGCTAGTGTGACAGAAAGCACCTACGCAGATCATAGTAGAGTAGATAAAAGGGGAAAACCCTAAGCATCAAGAGTAAAATCAGGAAAGTGGAACTAGCTGGACCAGTGGGTGGCGCACATGCTTTTAGAAATGAATATAGGAACATAAGGCGACCAATTAAACGTTCTATGTTTTAGTAATATGAGCATCATATCAGATTCGTATTTCAACACGTAAGCTTTGGAATTATGAGTGGCATGTCATTTCGCTTGATTGGTTGAGGTGTTGAGGAGCAGTGCTAGCACGACACGAAGCAGTGGAGCACCTACAATAATGGTAGTGAATATAAAGGGGGGAAACCAAGCTTTATGAGTATAGTGACCGTGACATGGCGGATCTGAAGGTGCAAACCGGACAAAGCTACTTCGCAACCAATGTTTGCATTCAACTAGCCACTACGATTTGGCACGGACAAGAAAAGTACAGTAAACAATTTAAGATCTATTTTGCGGGTGAGATCAATAACTTAAGCACATATGGAAGAGTACCACCTCTCTTGCAATGTCGTGTAGGCCCCTGCTGATACGTTGAGGGTGCTGAAAGTGCGATGGCTGTCGACGGCGGGGAATAATACTTTAGATGGCAGATGGCCAGGTTGGGGATCATGTTGCCGTGGACGAGGCTGTCGTAGGAGCGGCAACGACAAAGTGGACGACGGTGCCGATGAAGCGAGACGAAGCGATGAAATGATCCTGGTCCGGCGCCGTGGTTGAGAGACGTCCATCTCTTGCAGTGGACGACGGGGTAGGGGTAGCGGCTCTGGCAAGGTGGATGATGGGGTGGCGGATGGAGGAGGCTGGCCGCAGTGGGGAGGTTGTCGTGGCACCGATGGTGTATGAATGGGGAAATGGAGGGGGAGGGGGGATCTCAAACTTTGGGACATGCTTGTCTGAAATGTGGCAAAGTTACGAACTTATCCCCCGTTTAAAATTTCGGACATCACGTCAGTTGGGGATAGGACGGTAATCTCGCATCTCCCAAATATTTGCCGGTAACGATTTCTGGTGAGGAGAGGGTGTTTTGCCGCCCATGGTTGGCCCCCACGGTGTATGAACGGGGCTGACAGGTAGGGCGGTTGTGTCACGTCTAAGGGAAGTTACACATCTGCCCCTATTTAAAATATTAGCATATATCAATTTCGGATGAGGAGAGTTTGTTTCCGCCCACCGTGGATGAATGGGGAAATGGAGGGAGAGACACATGTCTTTTGGACGAGCTTGAATAAACTGTGTTTTGCCGCCCACGTTTGGCGCCCGCCGTGTCTGAATGGGCTCAGAGGCCGTCGTGTCATGTCTGATTGAAGTTACTAGTCTACCCCTATTGACAACAGTGTAAATCCGGTCGATAAGGATGTCAAGTGTCAGTGGTAGACAGTAATTTCCATCTTGCAAACACTTGCTTCAGGCAGCCCACAAATGATAGTGGGTGTTTAGCCGCTTCGTTCAAAACTTGGGAGAATTAGCATTCACGTTTTCCCTTGGCCCTCGCAACTAAATCCAAATCCAAATTTTATCTGATTACGAATATCCACAGATAATTCTACGTTTTGTTATTTATTTCTTCAAAACCACAACAAAGATTTATTCCACCTTTATATATGATTATGATTTAGAAATGTTGTGATCTTCGAATTCGGTAGGTTGGATACACTTTGAGTCAAACAATTATTTCATCCAATACAATATGCTCACATAAAAAACAGTTCACCTTATGTCAATCATACAAGTACTGAGGATTACCTCGCCTAAAAAATTCGGATCATTACAACACATGGACAACATAGGGGGTCTTAAAACATAATCCATTCAGAGACATGACACAACATGCAAGTACAATAATCTAATGACAATTTCAACTGCTATCTAAAGAAGAACCGGGATTACCCTGGGCTTCACATAGCAGAAGCAGCAGGACCTCCTCCGTCTTCAAATGCAACATTCTTACTTCCTCCAATTCTTGGGTTGCTTGCAAAATGCGTGCTGCTAATTGCATAATTTCCAGCTTCAAGATCGAGATTACCTCATTCATGGCAGCCACACCATCTCTTTCTGCCTCTAGTAGAGCCTCAAGAACTATAATATTTGTGCTCAGACTGCTCTCCGGTGGTGTTGCCTCTGAACTGCTACCATCTGGTAACATGGATGACGCACTGCTTCCACAAATAGATTCTGGGGTTGTACATTGTGTCCTAGTGTGAACGACATCGTGAAAGGTTTCCGCCGGACATAAGTAAGAGATAGTTATCGCATGATCCAGGCAGTAAGCTTACATGGTAAACAATATACGAATTATTGCCGAGCATGGAAAGCTATATTTAAATGGTTCGAAGCAGCATCAGCCGAAAAGAAATTAAAATGGTAAGATGAAAACTTGAAAGGGAGTGTACCACCACTATATTTAAGTTGCCAAGGCATCTAAGCAGTTGAAATAATCTGAGAAAGCACTTAACAGTGTGGCCTCATATAAACTACGAAGACAGTCTTGTGATGAAGTTCAGAGGAAAAGTTAAGGACTCAAATGAACTAGGCATGCATTTCTTTATGATAGTACAACAGGCACTGCTGACATATTGGCCAACTCGGGTATAGCGTAACAAGTAATAAACAAGCATTCAAATCAAGCAATACAGCAAAGCAGACAACTGAACTATTTGTTATTCTGTAGGATTACAGGTTGAGGGCACAAGCCAAGAAAGCAGCCCACACGCATTGCATTTCACATGTACCAAAACACACTGGCTTACCATATGTTGCTGTGAAGCCTCGCTGCTGTTGCAATGTTCTTTGAAGATATCATCAGCATTCCGTGGTTGCAAATCTACTTGTTGTACTTTATTCTGCACCCTCTATTTAGATAAAATTAATTTTAATCACATGCACTGGGTCGAATTGAACATCAATGGTTCATCTAAACTAATGAAAGAAGGGTATGTCTGCATACACGACAATATATCTGCTCCCCTCCATTTTTATGCTTGTTCGAGGTGCCAGCCCCAAAAGAACAAATATTTTGCTTGATGGGGTTTGCAGCTCCACATAGAAGCATCAAATTAGTCATGCAACTTGGGAAGATCAAGAACACACAAAAAAGTAATGAACAGAGGCTCGTAGCAGTGATGTAATAGCTAGCATAAGAAAATGTAGGGTAAAACGAACAAAAACCAGCGGAACCACATGCTAGTTTGCTGATGTGTAATTAAGCATAGAGAACATGAAGCAGTCTGATGGAACCAACATGTGGCATCAGAACAACACCATTATCATAAATATAGCATGCAAGAAGTAAAATAGTAGGCAGTGATATCTAGGAAGTATAGTAATACTTAGGACAAAACTAAAGCATATTAACTATATGTGCACTAGTATGTAATTTAGCACATGTAACATGTTCACTGCCAGAAGTATGGCCCTACAGGTGCAAGCAGAATAACACGTCTCATGAAAAACTGAATGATGCCTTGAAGAAATTCAAAGGTGCGGTGCTTATGCTAAGAAAGTGAACGTAGGTGCCGGCCGTTGGATAATAGTACCTCATTCTCGACGGCGTATGGGTATCGTTGGCATACTTGATAGCTAAGGATCGTCGATGGTGCTCGTGTTGCGGTTGAGTTTGGGCCGGCTGTCGCCGTCGCTGAAGTGGCTCTGGTGTTACGGTTGCGGCGCCTGTCACATACAAGAAAGCTCATCTGTGGTAAGTGAACAGTTGCATGATAAAGAGAAAAACCGAAGGAGTACAGATCGAAATAACCTGATGAGGCTGCGACGTCGGTAAAGCAGGGCTGCTGGAGTTGAATATGGCGTCCATGGAGCGGGTTCGGTGCAGTGGACAAAGGCTTCGGCGGGCGCGTTATACAGTGCTTTCGGTGAGGCGGATCTGTTGCGGCGTACGAGGGCTTGTATGAAGGGCCAGCGAAGGGACGAACGAGGGAGTCAGTGAAGGGCCTACACTGTGGTGGACGAGGGCGTCGGTTAAGTAGATCCGGTGTGGTGGACCATGATGGCGGTCAAGGAGATCTGGAGTGGTGTACAAGCGAGTCGCTGAAGCGGCTCCGGTGAAGTGGTGAGTTGGCAGTTGGGGGTTCCAAGGTGCGGAAGGTAGATCCGTCGGGGTGTGAGGTCCACCGCTGCGACGGAGGACTAGTTTCAGCGGCTTGCCGTGGTTGGGGGGGGGGTCGGGGAGGGGAATGGGAGGGGCTCTGGGGAAGAATGTTGGGGGCAAAGAGGGGAAAACAATGGAGTTACCAAAGCAGCCCTTTTCCGTTCATGTGGCAGGGGTAAAACAGGAATACCGCAGGGCTAAACTTTCATGCGCGAGATATTTCGATGTGATCGGGAAGTTTGAAAGCTTTTGGCGCTTGAAATTATATTCTGCTCTTGTACGGCTGACTATGATATCATGGGCGAGAATTTGTTTGTTTTGCACGCAAAAAAAAAGTGCAAGTTTTGAAAATGAATGTCCCCAACTCGAAACTTAGATTGTCCATTCAATTCAAATATGGATCATTGTGCTACTACAAGCAAATACCATCATATGGTCCAATTCAAATGAAATACCAAATGTGTTTATCCTAAATATGATGACAAAAGCAAAAATTTGTATGTGTATGAATAAACTGGATGATTATAAAGTTTGAACATGCCCGTATGTGTATATCTTTAGGTTTGATATATGAATTAGAAATTACGAAATCCCGGCTTAAAAATGTACCTCCGTTTAAATGAAATACAAAAGCTAACGATGGAGTCGAATTCCAAAATTCCGATCTTAGGTTTGTAATTCTGGTACATCAAAGTATATCACGCATATTGAAAAGTATCGTTATCTCATAGTTCAAACTGTGAAACAAATTGATCAACCTTGAGTGCACACACTATTGACCATGTATACCTCAATTACACTAAAGTCCCTCAAATGTAGACACTTCACTCTTTATTTGAAGCCAACCCCCCCTCGTCGCCCCCCACACACACAGAAGTCGTTCTCTCCCCCAAACACCAACACACGAGCACATTAACACCCATCTCTCTTCTAAAGTCCGGACCCCAATATAGGTCTCTATCACTTTGTCTCTTCAGCATGCACACATCTCTTCCCCACTCTCTAGCTAGGTCACCCGGCATCTCTCTTTCCCAAGCACACACACTATGTAGAGTGTATCTTTCCCATACACACAAAATGTCGCCCCAAACGTCTATCTCCCTAGTTATGTGGTTCTCGCACACTCACCTCACACACCACCCCCACTGCAAAACAAGCACACTTTGTCTCCTTGTGCACCACTCTCCTCTTTCTATCTCTCCCACATGCGGACCTGCCCCAGCTCCTCCTGTATACATATATGTCGTGACTCTTTCCATAGCTCCCTAATGTATCATCGTTTTCGATCTCGCACATTGTTCTCTACACCATCTATTCTAGATCTCTCATGAAGTCCCTATGACACACACGATGACTCGCTTCCCTTGCGTCTCCGTACATAGGCCAATTTCAAACAACATCAACATTGTCTCCCTATCTATACGCCATTTATGGACACAAACGCCCCTCTCTCTCTCTCTCTCTCTCTCTCACTTTCTC
>LR738711.1:779307731-779376195 GCA_902687465.1 Secale cereale
TCTCTCTCTCTCGCTCTCACACCCCTCTCCCACACACAATCGATGTCTCTTCCCAATAGTCTGCTCCCCCCGCCCGCACCCATGCTATCCCGCTACTACACATGTCACACCATTCCCCCTTCCCTTATACTAGGTTTACATCATTAGTGGTCTCTCTACTCCACATACACACACTCCCTCTCACACACAAACGCACGCACAAACACACACATACACGCACATACACCCATTAATCTGGATCCTCATCTCTCCCCATGTCTGCATGTATATCTCGCACACTCACTCTCTAATTATGTATATGTGTCTCCACGTTACACAACACAAAGCCCCATGTACATGTCTCTCTCTATCCTCCACACACATAGACACAAATAATCTGTTATCATTGCCTCAGTCTCTAGACATATCACACACGCACACTGTCTCTCTCTCTCGCAAACATGCTCAACAAGGGTTTCCCCGTGAATAACTTACCGTCTATTCATCAACAGTCGTGGCAGTACGGCGAACACGAGACATGAAAAAGAATAAATTTACACGTGCTTAGACCACCTAGTACGACTACTAGGACTAGAGCAACCAAAAAGCGCGCCGCCGTCACCCCCTCCTTATCGGCGACGGGAAAACCATTGTTTTACACAGTCGAGAAGTCATTGTGCTAAGGCCTCACATGCTGAGGCGTTGAATAGAATGTAGATGCTAGTTTACGGAAACAAGTATCGATAATACGTTTGTATCTCCATACTTATATTTCTTCTCTTCTAAAAAACCGAGTTGGTGATGATGGTACACGTGCCATCTTGCAATATAGACCGTCTGATCTATATCTGACTGATGGAAATTAAACTAAAAGATACCCGCACCCCTCTCCACATTTGCAGACAAGGCCTTCCCTCGTCCATCCTTATTTCCAACAACCTCATTGTTGAGCAATGAAGAACGGAAGCCTCTAGAACAAACTGGCCCGATGGCAGCTGTCGGCGTCGTCAATCCCCATGCCTCCGCTCCGTCCGACCACCAATCATCACCACGCCCCACTCCTCTTCACCTTATCTCCTAGTTCTCGAAATATCATTCGTTTTTACACATGGGATTACTCCCGCATGGGTCAATCACAACGAGTGCTTTTATAAAAAAATGCATCTTGATGTTCCGTGCAATGCACGGATCTTGCTAGTACTCCTAGAGAAGACTAAGTTGGTGATGATGGTGTGTCTGGCAGCAGTCGTTTGTGACCATTAGATCTACATCTAACGACTGTGAGGTAAGTTATTGCCTTTTCTCACAAACATCCCACTTGTCTACCAATTTGCAGAAAAACCAATAATTAGTACCTTAAAACCGACCACATCCCTCTCTGACCTCACCAAAACAGCCAAGGAATATATTCTAATTCAAACATAATATATCTCTAGTGATATATGTATATCAAAATTAGAGTGTTTTGTATCAATTTTGTGAATAAGTATTATTATAATTATGATTCGTTGCAACGCACATGAACATTGCTAGTATTTCCAACCATGCAATTTTTTCCCTTGTATTCCATAGTTTCGAGTTTTCCATCAAGATATTAGTCACTCATGGTTGATACTTACTTTCAATCATGTACACACATGCACCATGTAACTAGCCTTGCTTATTGAGTTCCAAAGCTTAACTTTCACTCCTACTTACAATATGTAGAGTATTTAACAAAAAAAACCAGCCCTAGGAAGAATCTATTGTATAAAAAATAGCAAAAATCTACCCAAAATTTCTTTATCCACACCAAAAACTACTACCTACCGATTAGGTTAGTTTAAACCCATTCATGACAGGGTTTGCCCACACGTCCTTGCCGACGAGGCAACTTAAACCAACACAATTTGTTTGACCGTTGACACGAGGGACCCACTGA
Source organism: Secale cereale (assembly GCA_902687465.1). Lineage (NCBI taxonomy): Eukaryota > Viridiplantae > Streptophyta > Magnoliopsida > Poales > Poaceae > Secale > Secale cereale. Next base: position 779,309,632 of record LR738711.1, read on the forward strand.
TGTCTACTACACAACCTTCTTCTTGTAGACGTTGTTGGGCCTCCAAGTGCAGAGGTTTGTAGGACAGTAGCAAATTTCCCTCAAGTGGATGACCTAAGGTTTACCAATCGGTGGGAGGTGTAGGACGAAGACTGTCTCTCTCAAACAACCCTGCAACCAAATAACAAAGAGTCTCTTGTGTCCCCAACACACCCAATACAATGGTAAATTGTATAGGTGCACTAGTTTGGCGAAGAGATGGTGATACAAGTGCAATATGGATGCTAGATATAGGTTTTTGTAATCTAAAAATATAAAACAACAAGGTAACTAAATATAAAAGTGAGCATAAACGGTGTTGCAATGATAGGAAACAAGGCCTAGGGTTCATACTTTCACTAGTGCAAGTTCTCTTACCCAATAATAACATAACTGGATCATATAACTATCCATCAACATGCAACAAAGAGTAACTCCAAAGTAACTAATAGCGGAGAACAAACGAAGATATTATGGTAGGGTACGAAACCACCTCAAAGTTATCCTTTCTGATCGATCTATTCAAGAGTTCATAGTAAAATAGCACGAAGCTATTCTTTCCGTTCGATCTATCATAGAGTTCGTACTAGAATAACACCTTAAGACACAAATAAACCAAAACCCTAATGTCACCTAGATACTCCATTGTCACCTCAAGTACCCGTGGGCATGATTATATGGTATGCATCACACAATCTCAGAAACATGTATTCAACCAACACAAAGAACTTCAAAGCGTGCCCCAAAGTCTCTACCGGAGAGTCAAGACGAAAACGTGTGCCAACCCCTATGCATAGATTCCCAAGGTCACGGAACCTGCAAGTTGATCACCAAAACATACATCAAGTGAATCAATAGACTACCCCATTGTCACCACAGGTATCCCATGCAAGACATACATCAAGTGTTCTCAAATCCTTAAAGACTCAATCCGATAATATAACTTCAATGGGAAAACTCAATTTATCACAAGAGAGCACAGGGTGGAAAACATCACAAGATCCAACTATAATAGCAAAGCTCGCGATACATCAATATTGTGCCATCACAAGAACACGAGAGAGAGAGAGAGAGAGAGAGAGAGAGAGATCAAACACATAGCTACTGGTACATACCCTCAACCCCGAGGGTGGACTACTCCATCCTCATCATGGAGAGCGCTGGGATGATGAAGATAGCCACCAGAGAGGGATTCCCCCTCCAGCAGGGTGCCGGAACGGGGTCTAGATTGGTTTTTGGTGGCAACAGGGGCTTTCGGCAGCGAAACTCCTGATCTAGGTTACTTTCCGGAGGTTTCCGTATTTATAGGAATTTTTGGCGTAGGTCTCACGTCAGGGGGGGGTCTCCGGGCTATCCACAAGATAGGGGGGCGCCGCCACTTGGGGTGGGCGCGCCCCCACCCTCGTGGGCAGCCCATGACTCTCCTGGCCCAACTCTTTCACTTCAGGGGCTTCTTTTGGTCCAGAAAAAAATAATCAAAAATTGGCACGCTAATTGGACTCCGTTTGATATTCCTTTTCTGTAAAACTCAAAAACAAGAAAAAAAAACAGAAACTGGCACTGGGCTCTAGGTTAATAGGTTAGTCCCAAAAATCATATAAAAGTGTATATAAGAGCCCATAAAACATCCTAGAAGGATAATATAATAGCATGGAACAATCAAAAAAATATAGATATGTTGGAGACGTATCAAGCATCCCCAAGCTTAATTCCTGCTCGTCCTCGAGTAGGTAAATGATAAGAACATAATTTTTGATGTGGAATGCTACCTAATATAATTCTCAATGTAATTTCTCTTTATTGTGATATGAATGTTCAGATCCATAAGATTCAAGATAAAAGTTTATATTGACATAAGAATAATAATGCTTCAAGCATACTAACAAAGCAATCATGTCTTCTCAAAATAACATGTCCAAAAAAGTTATCCCTACAAAATCATATAGTCTGGCTATGCTCCCTCTTCATCACACAAAATATTCATATGATGTACAACCCCGGTTTCAGCCAAGCAATTGTTTTCATACTAAATTTTTTCAAACCTTTCAACTTTCACGCAATACATGAGCGTGAGCCATGGATATAGCACTATAGGTGGAATAGAACGGTGGTTGTGGAGAAGACAAAAAGGAGGAAGATAGTCTCACATTGACTAGGCGTATCAATGGGCTATGGAGATGCCCATCAATAGATATCAATGTGAGTGAGTAGGGATTGCCATGCAACGGATGCACTAGAGCTATAAGTGTATGAAAGCTCATCAAATGAAACTAAGTGGGTGTGCATCCAACTTGCTTGCTCATGAAGACCTAGGGCATTTGAGGAAGCCCATCGTTGGAATATACAAGCCAAGTTCTATAATGAAAATTCCCACTAGTATATGAAAGTGACAAAACAAGAGACTCTCTATCATGAAGATCATGGTGCTACTTTGAAGCACAAGTGTGGAAAAGGATAGTAGCATTGTCCCTTCTTTCTTTTCTCACATTTTTTTGGAGTGGATTTCTCTTTTTTTTAGCCCCTCTCTATTTTTTGGGCCATCTCCCTTTTTTTGGCCTTTCCTCACATGGGACAATGCTCTAATAATGAAGATCATCACACTTTTATTGACTTACAACTCAAAGATTACAACTCGATAGCTAGAACAAAATATGACTCTATATGAATGCCTCCAGCAGTGTACCGGGATGTGCAATGAATCAAGAGTGACATGTATGAATTGTGATGGTGGCTTTGCCACAAATACGATGTCAACTACATGATCATGCACGATAATATGACAATATGAAACGTGTCATATGAACGGAACGGTGGAAAGTTGCATGGCAATATACCTCGGCATGGCTATGGAAATGCCATGATAGGTAGGTATGGTGGCTGTTTTGAGGAAGGTATATGGTGGGTGTATGGTACCGGCGAGAGTTGCGCGGTACAAGAGAGGCTAGCAATGGTGGAAGGGTGAGAGTGCGTATAATCCATGGACTCAACATTAGTCATAAAGAACTCATATACTTATTGCAAAAATTTACGAGTCATCAAAACAACGCAATCAACACATGCTCCTAGGGGGGAGATTGGTAGGAGTTAACCATCGCGCGCCCCCGACCTCCACACAAAGGTTGACACTCAATAAATACCTCATGCTCTAACTTCGTCACCTAGCGGTTCACCATACGTGCATGCTACGGGAATCACAAACTTTAACACAAGTATTTCTCAAATTCATAATTACTCCACTAGCATGACTCTAATATCATCATCCTCATATCTCAAACAATCATCAAGTATCAAACTTCTCATAATATTCAATGCACTTGTATGAATGTTTTTACTATACCATCTTGGATGCCTTTCATATTAGGACTAGTTTTATAACCAAAGCACATCACCATGTTGTTCTAAAAGACTCTCAAAATAATATAAGTGAAGCATGAGAGTTCATCTATTTCTTCAAAATAAAACCACTGCCGTGCTCTAGAAGATATAAGTGAAGCACTAGAGCAAATGACAAACTACTCCGAAAGATATAAGTGAAGATCAATGAGTAGTTGAATAATTATGTAACTATGTGAAGACTCTCTAACATTTAAGAATTTAAGATCTTGGGATATTATTCAAACAAAAAGCAAAACAAAGTAAAATAAATTGACGCTCCAAGCAAAACCCATATCATGTGGTGAATAAAAATGTAGCCTCAAGTAAAGTTACCGATGAACGAAGACGAAAGAGGGGATGCCTTCCCGGGGCATCCCCAACCTTAGGCTTTTGGTTGTCCTTGAATTTTACCTTGGGGTGCCTAGGTCATCCCCAAGCTTAGGCTCTTTACACACCTTATTCCATAGTCCATCAAATCTTTACCCAAAACTTGAAAACTTCACAACACAAAACTCAAGTACTCAACAGAAAACTCGTAAGCTCTGTTAGTATAAGAAAATAAAACCACCACTTAGGTACTGTTATGAACTCATTCTAAATTCATATTGGTGTAATATCTACTGTATTCCAACTTCTCTATGGTTCATACCCTCCGATACTACTCATAGATTCATCCAAATAAGCAAACAACACATAGAAAACAGAATCTGTCAAAAACAGAATAGTCTGTAGTAATCTGTAACTTTCGAATACTTCTGTAACTCTAAAAAAATCTGAAAAAAATTGGTAAACCTGATGAATTTGTCTATTAATCATCTGCAAAAAGAATCAACTCAAAATAACTCTCCAGTAAAAAATGGTAGCTAATCTCATGAGCGCTAAAGTTTCTGTTTTTTACAGCATGATCGCATAAACTTCACACAAGTCTTCCCAAAGGTTCTACTTGGCACAAACACTAATTAAAACACAAAACCACATCTAAACGGAAGCTAGATGCAATATTTATTCCTAAATAGAAGCAAAAGCAAAGAAAATAAAATTGGGTTGCCTCCCAACAAGCGCTATCGTTTAACGCCCCTAGCTAGGCATGATGATTTCAATGATGCTCGTACAAAAGATAAGAATTGAAATATAAAGGGAGCATCATGAAGAATATGACTAGCACATTTATGTCTAACCCAATTCCAATGCATAGGGATTTTGTGAGCAAACAACTTATGGGAACAATAATCAACTAGCATAGGAAGGGAAAATGAGCATACCTTCAAGATTTTAAGCACATAGAGAGGAAACTCGATATTATTGCAATATGTAGAAGCATATGATCCTCTCTCATAATAATTTTCAGTAGCATCATGAATGAATTCAACCATATAACCAGCACATAAAGCATTCTTTTCATGATGCATAAGCATATAATTTTTATTACTCTCCACATAAGCAAATTTCTTCTCATGAATAGTAGTGGGAGAAAACTCAACACAATAACTATCATGTGAAGCATAATCCAATTGAAAATTAAAATCATAATGAAAAGTTTCATGGTTATTGTTATTCTTTATAGCATACGTGTCATCACAATAATCATGATAAATAGGAGGCATGCTTTCATCATAATAAATTTGCACATCAAAACTTGGGGAACTAAAAATATCATCTTCATCAAACATAGCTTCCCCAAGCTTGTGGCTTTGCATATCATGAGCATCATGGGTATTCAAACAATTCATACTAACAACATTGCAACTATGCTCATCATGCACATATTTTATGCCAAGCATTCTATGTAATTCTTCTTCTAGTACTTGGGCATAATTTTCCTTTCCATCATTTTCACGAAAGATATTAAAAAGATGAAGCATATGAGGTAACCTTAATTCCACTTTTTTGTAGTTTTCTTTTATAAACTAAACTAGTGATAAAACAAGATACTAAAAGATTTGATTGCAAGATCTAAAGATATACCTTCAAGCACTAACCTCCCCGACAACGGTGGCAGAAAAGAGCTTGATGTCTACTACACAACCTTCTTCTTGTAGACATTGTTTGGCCTCCAAGTGAAGAGGTTTGTAGGATAGTAGCAAATTTCCCTCAAGTGGATGACCTAAGGTTTATCAATCCGTGGGAGGTGTAGGACGAAGATGGTCTCTCTCAAACAACCCTGCAACCAAATAACAAAGAGTCTCTTGTGTCCCCAACACACCCAATACAATGGTAAATTGTATAGGTGCACTAGTTCGGGGAAGAGATGGTGATACAAGTGCAATATGGATGGTAGATATAGGTTTTTGTAATCTGAAAATATAAAGACAACAAGGTAACTAAAGATAAAAGTGAGCATAAACGGTGTTGCAATTATAGGAAACAAGGCCTAGGGTTCATACTTTCAATAATGCAAGTTCTCTCAACAATAATAACGTAACTCGATCATATAACTATCCCTCAACATGCAACAAAGAGTCACTCCAAAGTAAGTAATAGAGGAGAACAAACAAAGAGATTATGGTAGGGTACGAAACCACATCAAAGTTATCCTGTTTGATCGATCTATTCAAGAGTTTGTAGTAAAATAGCACGAAGCTATTCTTTCCATTCGATCTATCATAGAGTTCGTACTGGAATAACACCTTCAGACGCAAATCAACCAAAACCCTAATGTCACCTAGATACTCCATTGTCACCTCAAGTATCCGTGGACATGATTATACGATATGCATCACACAATCTCAGAAACATCTATTCAACCAACACAAAGAACTTCAAAGAGTGCCCCACAGTCTCTACCGGAGAGTCAAGACGAAAACGTGTGCCAACCCCTATGCATAGATTCCCAAGGTCACGAAACCCGCAAGTTGATCACCAAAACATACATCAAGTGAATCAATAGAATACCCCATTGTCACCACATGTATCCCACGCAAGACATACATCAAGTGTTCTCAAATCCTTAAAGACTCAATCCGATAAGATAACTTCAAAGGGAAAACTCAATTTATCACGAGAGAGCAGAGGGTGGAAAACATCACAAGATCGTGCCATCTCAAGAACACGACAGAGAGAGAGAGATCAAACACATAGCTACTGGTACACACTCTCAACCCCGAGGGTGGACTTCTCCCTCCTCGTCATGGAGAGTGTTGGGATGATGAAGATAGCCATCGGAGAGGGATCCCCCCTCCGACAGGGTGCCGGAGCTGGGTCTAGATTGGTTTTTGGTGGCAACAGAGGCTTTCGACAGCGGAACTCCTGATCTAGGTTACTTTTCGGAGGTTTCAGTATTTATAAGATTTTTTGGCGTGGGTCTCACGTTAGGGGGGGGGTCTTCGGGCTGTCCACGAGATAGGGGGGCGCCGCCACTTGGGGTGGGCGCGCCCCCCACCCTTGTGGGCAGCCCGTGACTCTCCTGGCCCAACTCTTTTACTTCGGGGTCTTCTTTTGGTCCAGAAACAATCATCAAAAATTGGCACGCCAATTGGACTCCGTATGATATTCCTTTTCTGTAAAACTCGAAAACAAGGAAAAAACAAAAACTTGCACTAGGCTCTAGGTTAATCGGTTAGTCCCAAAAATCATATAAAAGTGTGTATAAGAGCCCATAAAACATCCTAGAAGGATAATATAATAGAATGGAATAATAAAAAATTATAGATACGTTGGAGACGTATCACCCACATCTGACCTTCTATCCTGTTATTCCCCCTCAAATCATTATTTTTCCTGAACATTATTTCAAACAGTACTGATGCGTGTTCTTCGGTGGCGCCGGTGATGAGCGAGTTGGCCGCCGCTTCGCCGGACGGGCCGGACACCGTGCTGGCCTCCGCACGGGTTGGCAGGCTGGCCCGAGCGTGACTCACGAGTGAGCAAGCTGCCGCGCTGGCCTTCGCTCGAGCCAGATGGAAGGCCCTAGCGCGGCGCACGCGAGCAAGCCACCGCTCCGCCGTGCCAATCTAGCTAGCAAACCTTGCTGACAAGCAGCTGGACGGAGCTATCTTGGCTAGCTAGCGGCCGCGAGCGCCGGACGGAGCTGACATCCGGGCTGCCGCAAGATGGGCTCTGCACCGCCGATGGTTTTGACCTCGCCTTCTGCCGGCGGCGGTAGCTGCGTCCCATGATCGAGGATGACTAGGTGGACGGGCCGGAGGTAGGAGGTCACTCAGAGATTTTTGTGCAGGCTGACATGTAGGTTCCATAAGTCATAACACCCAGTCGAATAGAAGGCGTTGACTTAATGGGCGACATGGGCCCTGTTTGGATACTCTAAGTCAGAGGTTAGATTCTAACCCTGAACTAACTCTAACCAAAGTGGTGTTTGGATGGCAGGGTTAGATTGACAACAAATGTATCCATACAGGGCCATGGGTTGAAACGGGCCTATAACGACACTTTGTAGAGTAGTCGTTTCTTGGTAGGTCTGGTTGGTAAGAGCATGTACAATGGTTGCTAAGGTAGTCTTATCTTAAGTCTGCCACGTATGCAAGTGGTAGTAGTTTCTTGATATTATTAGTGGTTTCTTGCATTATTAGGGGTTTCTCTTAGGGAACAATGTACTACTAGTGACAAAAGGCGATCCTAGGTTGCGTTGTACTCCAACGAGTATCGCTAGTGGCCGCAGGAGTGTATACCTCGTTTTGTGGGTTCGATCCTGACTGAACGCACGGCGGCCTATTTTTAAATAGTAACTTCGATGCGCGCCAATATTTGACACGGGTAGTTTGAGTTTTGAAGTCAAACGGACGTATGGCACCACAATCTGGGTGCACTGGATAGCCTAGCCACGTGAACGGGTTTTCCTTCCCAGCATCTCATGGCTCACGTGCTCGCCCTAGCCGCACCTCGCTTGCAGCTTCCTCATCAGCTAGTAGCATATTTAAACTAGCGCCTCCCAATTAAGCTCGAGGAGCCGGAAAATCCTAGCGGTGCATTGGGAACTGTGCAATATGGCTCTGTACGTAAAGTGCTCTACTACTACTACTCTGTAGCTTGTGGTATTGCACACATGGACTTCACTCCATTATCGGCTCTACTATAAAAGAAATTCCTCTTGATGTGTTTTTTTTGAAACGGAGGCAAAAGCTTTGCTTCATCTCATTCATAAAGAAGGAACTACTAACAAAGTTCGACGAGATCCATTACACCTCCATAAATGGAAGCAAAAAGCCTAGTTTCGATGTATCAAATAACTCAAATGTTCTGCCCCCGTAGTAACCGTTGTTGATAAACAGGCTGCTAGCATGTGCGTGAGAGTGTCCGAGGCCCTCCACTATGTGGTCGGTGCCAGAAATCTAAAAAGTTTGCCACATACACTTCCATGCCAAATGAAAAATATTTAGCACTGGCACGACAACGTGAAGGATTTGGCATCCATCCACCTCTGGCCCACCTAGCTATAAACTAGTAATATATCAGCTCAAATCAGTGTCTCGCTAGTCGTGCTGGTGGTGCCTCACATGCAAAATTATAGTGGCTTCTTTGTTTATTGCCTCAACGAAATATGGCGTCGGAGCAAGTAGAAGCATTAATGCCCTGAAATTTTTATATGGCATCGGCTGGGCAATGTAGGACACCGGTGCCAAATGTTCAAAAAGTGAATTTGGCACCAGTTTTGGCCTACATAGTGGAGGGCCTGAGTAGGCCAGCTACATGAGAGGAGCGGCTGAATCGAGCACCGAGAGTACCCACTAGGACACTACGTAGGTGTACTTTCCCTGCAATGATAGTACATCGATGGTTCTAGAGAACAGTAGCACCCTCCACTTCCAACTGTAGCTCCTTGGCCCTGAGATTCAAGAGTTCAAAACTGGTGCACTATACTGTACAATACATATCACTAGTAGTACCCTCACACTACTAGTTGAGAAAGTAGTACTAGTACTGCTACAGTACGAGTACGTACTCCTCCGTCACATAATGTCAGACGTTTTTTGACACTAGTTGGCGTGTACAAAAAATAGCAAAAACATACCCAATTTTTTTAATCCACGCCAAAAACTACTAGCTAGTGCCAAAAATTTCTTACTAGTGCTATTATTTATAGTATAATGCAATCCCATAACGTCCCATAATGCTAGTACTAGTAGTAAATAATAGCCTCACCCCTTCGCTACAGTTGGAAGGGACGAGGCCCTGCGGTTACTACGCTCTTATCTCTTCCTCGCCAGTTCCCCTCCCCCCAAAGAGAAGGCAGTTCGTCGCTGCTCCCATGGATTCGCCAGTCGGTTCTCCTCCTCATCGGGGCTGGGAGACCTTGGACGAAGATCCTCTGGGAGAAATCGCACGCCGCTCCGGCGTCCTCACCGTCCCAAGACTCGGTGCTTCCTGTACCAACTTTTTCAAGATGGTGCTTAAAATGGCTTGGGAAAAGGCCATGCTTGTTGGTCTTCCATGCGTCCTCGAGGAGAAGGTTCTTCTATGGGACAATCCTTCGAACAGTCCATCGCTCCCTGGCCATGGTTGCACGTTGACTCCGCTAGAGTTGCCGATGTTGATAGATAGTCGGTAGTACTTAGTTATTCCATTTCCATCCCGTAATTTCTCCGCTGCCTACCGTCTTATATATAGGTATGGGTCGGTGCCAACGAAGATTGGCTTGCATACATCCGGCCGGATACCACCATCATTTTGCACAACATCCACAACAGTGCGGCCGTTCCGGTAGACCCCTTCTCCACCATAGGGATCGGCCTTCCGGACTGGCTGGTTTGAATACGTATGATGATGCCTACATGATATTGAAGAAGATATCAATTGTGAACCCACCGACAAAGCGATGCGGCTACGACGATTACTATCTCATCGCGGTGTTCGACATATGGATTGCCATCAATGCAAGAGGCACTAACGACAGAGGCTGGCGCATGTTGGCGGCGGAAGATTTGTGCCATACACGTTTGAAGCCATCATGCGCCATCTAGGCCGCATCTTTGCGGTGACAAGCCATGGGACTTGTTTCATCTGGTTGCCATCCTACGGTATGGGAGATTACAAACGGAATGCACAAACTATCATTTGCATCCCTAACGGTACTCCATTATTTTGCAGGGACCAGTCATCCCGCGATCAAAATAAGATCGCCGATCCTGGATGTGCATTTGCATCTGTGATTCGGTCTAACCTGGAACCTTGTAGCTGACTATGGCATATTTGGATCAACTATCTTAGCAGTCGTTACCCATGGTACCACTGATGTGCAACATGGTCACACAATCTACCACGATCGGACCATCACCATCTACCCAGGTATTCCATTTTTTAACCCTCTCGCCTTCTCTTTCATTGTTGTACTAGTACTCTACTTACGTACTAGGAGTACTTTTTAAATTGGAGGACGTGTATAGCTAGCTAGGACCTTGAAGACTTGAACCCACTACGTGCCACCATTTTTGATTTTCCATGTCTTACTATCTCATCCATGTAGCCAAGAGTGGCTATATATAATAAGCCGGTTATTTTACTTCCTCTATGCCGGAGTAGTACTATTTGCTGCACAGTATTACTGACCGCCATATATGAGCACAACATTATTATGCATGGACCTTGACTATGTACGTCACCATATGTCCGGATCTGAGATGCCGCGTGTACCAGATGAACGACGCCGAGTTCGACCTCCGTGATGCTACGTGGGTGCCGAGGAACACTCTTGGAGAGTACTCGCTTTTCATTGGGGACAGCTACCCCATTGTGAAGCGGATGCCACCTTCCGTGCACGACACAGAAGGCCTACCATTCATGAAGCATGGTTGTGTCTTCAGTGCGCACCGCCGGATGAACGACATGCTGGGACACGCTATCCCTGATTTATGCCGCTTCAGCTTGGATGAGTGTCGATCGTGTGGAACCGGACTAGAAAGCTACGACAATGATTCCCGTTGCCCACCGCTATGGATCATGCCATCCATGAAGAACACCTGGGACCGGAACCTGTAGGAGGACATGTAGCCCATCTATAACGTGTAAGTGGAGTACGGTAAATTGTGAACGGTAGCGCTGTGAATATATGTAGACTAGTCATGCACAAATTTATCACATGAAAAGGAGATGAACTTGTGTGGCATACTGGCATTTGTCCTTTAGAATTTATTACTAGTAAATGTGTTATGTGTACGTGTAACTTGTGTGGTTGTTGCACGGGCTCCAACACGCTCTTTGAGAAAAAAGGTGGCACAGCTTTGGATATACGTGACGTGGCGGCATCATACAGTAGCATCATTCGCTATAGTTGTAGTACGCTCCTACTTGGACAACAACTCCTATAAAACCTTGGGCTTGGCTCTTTGCCTCTTCGGGAGGTTCAATAGTTCGTACTCGTGTGAACCTTGCACTTGGCTCTTCGCCTCTTCGGAAGGTCCAACAATGATGATACTACAGTACACATTATGCTTCTGGCAATCTGACACCGATTGAACTGCTGCACGTCCACCACGAGGGCGAGGGAGAGGGAGAGGGCGCTGTAGTCAAAACCCTCTCCTCGTCCTACGAACCACCGCGCGCGTGGGCGAGGGAGAGGCGTAGTAAGCAAGCTTCTCCTCGTTCGGCGAGTTGATGGGACACATCAAAGCGGTGCTAGTACTAGTCCATACTGCATCCTTTCCGGTTAATATGGCTTAATTTGAAATGAGAAAAATACACTGGCAGTCAACGTATGTAACAATACGCTCTTTACGGTCACTTTATATAGTTTTGCGGTGATTATACGATCACTAGCTCATTGTAAAGCACTGTATTGCACCCTACTGACTGGCCACATAGTGCATGTTGCGCTTTGTTGACTGGTTAAATTGTCACCTAGTTTCTGGGTCCCACCTGTCAGTTGGCAGAGCAAAGTAATCAGCAAAAAAACAAAGAGTGTAGTACATCTACACTTCCAATGCATTTAGCCTTTAATCTAAATCGATATTGATTGACTAATGCACGAACTTGTGCTCTAGGTATAGGCTACATGTCTATCCTTAATTACAACATGCAACAACCTTCATTTAATCTTCTTCTCTCAATGGTCGCATGCACACATAAGTCTGCTACTTTTGGGCATTAATTATGCCCTGGTCAATGTGTAAATCTCTAAATGTACAGTCTTTCACGGACGTAGGGAGTAGGTTGAGCACTTGAGCGTGAGCGTGTGTGTTGCGTCGTGTGCTGTGTGCCGAATGGGTGTGTGAGTGTTGCGTGCGTCCATGTGTACGTGTGAGTGTTGCATGTTGCATGCATGCATGCATGGATGGGGCTTACTCCCTCCCATTGACATGTTCATATTTGAAGCTTCCTCTGTTCCCTCCATATGGGGATACTCCCTCTGTTCCCAAATACAGAGTAAAATCCTCCCTCTGTTCCCAAATACGGAGTAAAATCCTCCCTCTATTCCCAAATATGGGGTATTTGTCTTTCTAGAGATTTTAACAAGTGACTACATACGGAGCAAAATGAGTGAAGTGAGCGTAGAGGCATAGGGATAATGTAGAAAAGAAGTCTTCGCGGTCCATTATTCCCCATCTCGGTCAGAGAGAACTATTCGACTAGTCTTCGCAGTGAAGTGACAATACACGCTGCAACAGATGGGAAACTTAATTAATAAGCTGAACCAGCGTGTTGGTGTTACTAAATCAGCCTTACCGAGAACTGCCATCATATTTGCCAGTAGAGCACGCTTCTGTCCTCCACTAACTAACATATGGGCCCTCTTGTGGTAGACACATATGTTATCGGTGTAACTATTTACACTCCGAAGGACGGTATATCCTGGTAGCAGTAGTAGAATTGAGATTTAATGCACTTTCTTCCCTGTCTTCCACTCTTCTTCCTCCTCTCTTCTTCTTCCTCCTCTTTTCCCCATCGTCGGCCGCACACCATTTGCCCTCGCTCTCTGCTCGCCAGCCCGCGCTATCTTCCTTGGTAGCTCACGCGTACCTTACCCCCCGCTCACTGCTCGGCCACACGAGGAGAAGCTTCTTCGCTTGCCCGCCCGAATCCACTTCCTCGCTGGCTCGCAGGCACCGAAACCCCAATGGCAGAACCAACTGACACGCAGAGCCGCGATTGGAATTCCCTCCCCAATGTTCTCTTGGAGCAGATCTGTAATCGTATGGACCTACTCAGCACCATCCGTCTGGCCGCATGCTCGGTTTCTTTGTACCGTCTACTAGTCTGCAACTGGCCGGCTCTTTTCAAGACACCCTGCTTGCTGATGCCCAATCCTCGCAGGTGGCCCAGACACCAATTTGACGATCCTATGGAGGTTGCCGTGGTGCCCCTCGACATGCTACCACTACCCGTCCACCTGTCATTCATGCGCGGCCACTACTGGGCGGGCATGAAGGCCAACTGGATCGTCCTCATCCACCAATCCGGTAGTCCGTGGCGTCTCGTAGATATCTACACCCAGCGAGAGATCACCCTTCCATCTTTGGATATCGCCGCCATCGAGCCTCGCGGCCCAACGGACACTCCTGCCTACTACGCATGAGACGCGTCGAGCTTTTGGCTCGATCTCTGTTTGCTGAAGGTTGTAATCTGCGAAGTGCCGACACCATCAGAAGACTACATGGATTACAAGCTCATTGCCATGTTCAACATGGGATTAGTCTATCTGGAATTTGGTCGCCATACATGGTTATGGCTCATCGTCGATCCTCTTTACCTAGCACTTCTGTTTGATGCTATAGTGCACGATGGCATCGTTTATGCGGTCGATGCACAGATTGGCTCCCTATACTGGTGGAATCTATCGTCGTGTAATTGTTCTATCTCATCTCATCTTTACCTTAAGAATACGACTACCTGTTCATTATTACAAATTTAGAATATATAGTATGTCTATAACCACATTATTGCTATATGTTCCTCTCATTTCCCAGACTTTTATGACCACACATGTTATTGTTAGAGTTGACATGAGAACAATTGGTATCTAATGATTGTAAGAATAGATACTATGAGTATAACCTCATGATTGCTATATGTTACTCTCATTTCCAGGATTTTTATAACAACACATGTTATTGCTTAGAGTTGATATGATAACTGTAGTAAGTGCTATGGTAGAATATGAGTAGGCCCTGTCATATCTGTTTTCCTCTCATTGTTACATGATGTTTGAACCATGATATATTGCTAGAATATGAAAGCCATTGTCTTATTTTTTAACTTGGGGTATAATTATGACCACGACATTGCAATTCTCTATCTATGATATGTGTCACTATTATAATAATCTTAATTCCACACATATTCTGAACATGATTGTTTATTTTTGTCCTTTTGGTCTCCAATTTGAATTGTTGCAGCAGACGCAAATGCGCTGGCCTTCATGATTCCAGGACCTGGAATCATACCAGCCGATGGGTGGTTGTTTATCGCTCATTCAGCTGACGATGGTCATTTGATGCTCATTTGCACGTACCAAATTGACTAAACCATTTCATCAAACCGCATGCAGTACAATGCATGGGGCGTTCGTGACATTGATGGCTATGGCTGCTTCGTTTTCGAGAAAGATCCCAGCTCTGTTGGGCCAGGCGTATTCAAATGGAGGCGGGTTTACAATGTTGGCAACCAGTCCATGTTCCTCGGGCTCAATTATCCGATCATCCAACCAATCATCGATCATATCAGTCGCGATGATTACTGTGCTATGCAACTTCCATTTGCCAGGGGGGACTGTGTTTACACATCATACCATGGGTTTCATGAATCACCATATCCAGAGATTCCTCGACACAGCTTGTTGCCAGATAATCTTCAGTGTGTGAAAGGCATCAAGCTTCCATGCGATGGATGGCTTTTGCAAACCCGATATGCGGCGACGTGGTTCATGCCAACAGCAAATATGCACAATTTGATTCGTACTGATATGTAGACTGAGCCATGTATTCTGCTGCTGTAGCACGACCCTCTTTTGTTGGATATTATGTACTGTTGTTAGTTTTAAGTACTCCTCTGGTTTGAAGGAAAGATACCTTTCTGGGATCAAGTGCATCCTAACTCACCTGTGCAGGATGTACTGATAATGATGATGGAGATGCTGTGCAGTATATATATATATATCACTTAGGCTTCAAGTGCGTACTTGTTAGTTAAAACTATGGTTAAACTGTGACACTAAATATGACTAGTAAGTAGTACAGTAGCAGTAGTAGTATACATCGGTCAAATTATTCATCATGTCCACACATTGAATTAATGTGACAACACGCTGTGCGTGAGGTGACACAAGAATCCCGGCAGCGTGTTTGGGTATTCTGGACTTCAGATTTGGAGTACCACTTATCTGTCGAAATCTTTCATCATTCACTTAAAAACAGTTGATTGATCATACATTGAGTACCATATAATTGGAATTAACCCATGCAAGTCGAAGAAGGATTGGCTAGTGCTGCCGGCTAGCGTCAAGTTTGATCCCACGGATCAGGAGCTGATCGAGCACCTTGAGGCCAAAGTGAGTGCTGACAGCGTGAGATCTCACCCTCTCATCGATTTGTTCAACATGACAAAGATGTTATGAAAATGCCAACTACGTACACTAAAACCTGTATTCGACAATACTGCAGGTATCACACTGAGTGGCCTAAACAAGCATTTCTTCCAGCGCAATTCCAGGGCGTTCAAACGGGGCACGTGGACGCGTCGCAAGATACAGTCGAAGTGCGGCATACACGCGATGTGGCATAACACCGGAAATACCTTACCGGTGATGCTCAACGGCCGGCAGATGGGCAGCAAAAAGGTTCTGGTGCTGCACACCAACAAGAACTTCGACCAGCACAGGACCAACTGGGTGATGCTCCATTACCACCTCGGGGACCTGGAGCAAGAGAAGGAGCGGGAGCTGGTCCTCTGCAAGATTTTCTACCAGACGAATACTAGGGCCAGGAGTAAA
The DNA here is from genome assembly GCA_902687465.1 of Secale cereale. Lineage (NCBI taxonomy): Eukaryota > Viridiplantae > Streptophyta > Magnoliopsida > Poales > Poaceae > Secale > Secale cereale. Next base: position 779,325,899 of record LR738711.1, read on the forward strand.
AAGATTATAAGTTAGTTTGGTATTGGTACTTGTACTACCTTGTCGTTAGCAAGTTGGTATTGTTGTTAACGATCTTTTGGTATGAACTTGGCATTTGCTTCCAACCATCATGCCGAGGGTCGACGTGGATATAAAGCTGAATCATTTGTTTCGAAACAAATTTTCAGGCACCTGATTTTTATTTGATGGGTAGTATAAGCACCTACCGTTCGAATTCCCAGTTCTCCAATTTTTTGAAACAAGTGCATGCTCTTATTATCACAACGAAAAAACAATATCCCTGCTGCATCCTAGTTATCAGTCTGTACTTGCAGAATTCTCTTGTTTATTGAGCACGTATATTGTTTTTTCAGGTGGAGCAAGTTTCAACTGGTCTGTAGACTACCCAGGCTTGGTTTTGTTTTTAACAGGCCCAGCCCATGACGACAACGGGGCACAAAGATCCAGCAGGTATCTACTGGCCTCTGGCCCGCTAGTGTTAGTTATATTTTGTCTTACAACATCCGCAGGCACTTTTTTTTACTGAATCAAACACATAGCCCAGTTCTATTTTCCTCTTGAAACGCATGTCCTACATCCGTTTTCTAATCTCTACCTATAGTTTTACTAGTTCATGTACACGTATCATTATATTGAAAACACATAAAATTCACTTTTCATATTTACATCCTTATTTTTGTTGTTGTTTTCCCTCCCAGCGCTGATTTTTTTACCACTGGTTTTCCCTTAAACCAACTTAATTGTCCCACGTCTAATTTTCTTAAAAAAACAAAAAATGATTTTTTTTGGCAAATCAATAAGTTTTTAAAAAATGTTTATCATTTCGGGATTACAAAAGTTCGGACTCCACCGAAATATGCAAAATAAGATTGAACTTTTCGACCGTGGTCCTAGGTAGAAAATGGGATGTAATAAATTACTTCAGAATTACCAAATGGGCTGCAAATTATAGAAAGTAGCAAATGGGCTCTATGTTGTCTGCCACAGATTTGGAGGCTGACTTGTGGGCCTACTAAGTTCATGCGTACACAAGGTTTATCAAAAAAGAAACTTAGTCAACAATCGACTCTACCAGCGTCAGACCGTTAGATGTCAATCTAACGACAATCGTGCTTCTTCAGTCTCTGATCTTCCTGCCCCAGCCGCCCAAACCAGCGCCGTCGGAACCGCCTGCTCCTGCCTCTCGTGGCTGGCTGTGCTGTCGGGCAGGCCTCAGGGCCCCATCATATACTCCCATCCCTGGCCTGTCTATCCTTCTACTCACCCAAACCTCATGTTATTTTCCGGTGATGGCAGCCGAACTAGTCAACCCTCGTACTCTCCACCGTGTGGGCAGCCACTGTCGTGTCTTCCCCAGCTCCGTGTTGTTCCCTTCGTAGGCCTCGCCATCGTCGACCGCCATGGTGCTCTCGGCGCGGCGTGGTCAACGAACGACATCCATCAGAAGTGGACTGTACGTGGAGAGGATGACAGCTGGGTCCACGGCTACACACAAGGAAATGCCTCTTTATTACACACAAAATAATGATTCCTCCACCTGACATCTGGGACCCGCCGGAAGGACCTCTATATTTCGCGAAAAAACGTTCCCTCCGCTGACAGGTTAGACCCACCAACTATAACTTCCCACGCAAGGAAGTGCCTCCTTATTGCGAACAAAAAAATGAATACCCCCTGCCAGCTGGGACCCACCACATTGGGAGGCCAACTTGTGGGCCTACTAAGTTGACGGGGACGGAGGGCTTTCTCAACTTAGTCAATATGACCGATTCTAGCTCCAGTGACCGTACAATGTCCATCCAACGGCCTTAGTGCTTCTTCAACCTCTGGTCTTCTTGCTCCAGCCGCCCAAAGCAGCGCCGATCATGCCGCCTGCTCCTGTCTCCCGTGGCCGGCTGTGCTGTCGCGAAGACCTCACCGCCCCCATACTACTCCCACCGCTGGCCAGGCCATCCCTCCACTCACCCACACCCCTGTTATTTTACGGCGACGGCAACCTCACACTGCAGCCGAACCAGTGAACCCTCGTAGTCCTCTCCGCCTGGGCATCCACTGCCGCGTCTTCCCCAGCTCCGTGTCATCCCCTTCCTAGGCCTCACCGTCCTCCACCACCCTGGTGCTCTCGGCGTGGCGTGGTCAATGTGGTCAACGACCGACTTCCATCGGAAGAGTACTTTACGTGGAGAGGCTGACAGCTGGGTCCCTGGCCACATCCCTGTTTTTTTGTGATTTGCCAAGTAAGTCACTTTGTCAGGCCTGTTGGGCTGCAAATCTTTCAAGACAAGGAGAGTTTCATTCGATTGGCCGAGAAAGTGGCCTATCAGTAATGAGAAATGGGCTGTACATTTTTAAAACATAGCAAACCGGCAATTAGTTTCAAATTTCTTTTTTTCATTTCGAGATTTTAAATTGCATTGATTTTTATGCACGGACAATTTGTTGGATTTTATATAGATATATATATTTATTTTTAAAATCAGTTTGAATGCGACTCGAAATTTTGGGATTAAAAACAGTTCGGACCGCACCGAAATATGCAAAATTTCGTATAATTTTTTAACCATGGCCACAATATGGGTTGTAATGCTAACAAAAGAATATGGGCTCCAAAAAAACATTAAGAATTAGCAAACGGGCTGTAAATTATTTGAAATAATGGCAGATAGGATGTATGATGTTTTCCACAGATTTGAGGCTTTCCTAAAAAAAAAGGTTGACGCACAAGCAGTGACTGTTGGATGTCCATCCAACGGCCATCGTGCTTCTTAGATCTCTGATCTTCCTGCTCCAGCCGCTCAAACAAGCGCCGGCGGGACTGCCTGCTCCCTCCTCCCCGTGGCCGGCTGTGCTGCCGCACAGGCCTCACCGCCCCACCGTACACCCATCGCTGGCCTAGCCATCCCTCTACTCATCCACACCTGCTGTTATTCTCCGGCGACGGCAGACGAACCAGTAAACCCTCGTACAGTCGTACTCCCGTCCGCGTGGGAAACAACTGCCGAGTCTTCCCTGCCTCCGTGTCGTTCCCTTCCTAGGCCTCGCCGTCGTCCACCGCCCTGGTGCTCTCGGCCCGGCCTGGTCAACGTGGTCAACGGCCGACATGCATCTGAAGTGGACTGTACATGGAGCGGCTGACAGCTGGGTCCACGGCCACACGCAAGGAAATGCCTCCTTATTAGGCGCAAAATAATGATTCCTCCACCTGACATCTGGGACCCACCGAAAGGGCCTCTGTATTTCGTGAAAAAAAGTTACCGCCGCTGACAGCTTGGACCCACCAGCTATATCTTCGCACGCAAGGAAGTGCCTCCTTATTACGCACAAAAAATGAATACTCCCCGTGCTAGCTGGGACCCAGCATAGTGGTAGGCTGACTTGTGGGCCTACTAAGTTGACGGGGACGGAGGGCTTTGTCAACTTAGTCAATATGCACGATTCTAGCTCCAGTGACCGTACAATGTCCATCCAACGGCCGTAGTGCTTCTTCAACCTCTGGTCTTCTTGCTCCAGCCGCCCAAACCGGCGCTGGTCGTGCCTCGTGCTCCTGCCTCCCGTGGCCGACTGCGATGCGGCGGAGGCCTCACCGCCCCCTACTACTCCCACCGCTGGCCAGGCTATCCCTCTACGCACCCACACTCCCTGTTATTCTGCTGCGACGGCAGCCTCACACCGCAGCGAACCAGTGAACCCTCATACTCCTCTACGCGTGGGAATCCACTACCGCGTCTTCCCCGGCTCTGCGTCGTCCCCTTCCTAGGCCTCGCCGTCGTCCACCGCCCCGGTGCTCTCAGTGCGGCGTGATCAAAATGGTCAAGGAACGACTTCCATCAGAAGAGTACTGTACGTGGAGAGGATGACATCTGGGTCCACGGCAGCCGCAAGGAAGTGCCTCCTTATTACGTGGAAAATAATTGTTCCTCCACCTGACAGCAGGGACCCTGTGACGCCCGGGTAATCAAGCTACAGTAAATCTTTGCTAATGATGCCACGTCACCTCGGCTACTATTGATAAACTCGTGTCGGTTCAAAACCCAGTTCAAACTTCACTTTTAAAGTCAAGGCAAACAACAAAGTTTTGAAACCATCAAAACTAAAATGTCCGGTTTATGGCAAATAACCCATAGTAAATGTTGGTGAAGAAACCACACTTTTATAAAGTATTTAAATGCACCATAAGAAAGAAAACAGCGGCAAAAGTATTATTAAATGCTTTTATAATAGTAAACAATGCAAGCTAATTAATTAATGTGCCAAATTATTTGTGGCAGTGAAATGTTTTGAAACACTATTTTAGGTGCTATTGAGTTATTCTATAAGACTAAGTTTATTAGAAAATAAACAGACAACAACAAAAGACAATAACCAAAAGAAAAATCAAAACAAAAAGAAAAAGAAAACAAAAGGCCCCCATCCCCACTAGGCCTCTTGGCCCAGTCGGCTCAGCCGACCAAGCCGGCCCAGTCGGCCCCTCCTCGCTCCCCTTAACCCCACCCGAGCGGAAACCCTAGCCCATCAATCCCCACTCCCCATGATCTCTATCTCCCCTCACGCCCCCACCTCTCTCTCCCGATCTGGGCAGGGGTGTCTCCAGCGCTCACCAGCGATGTCATGCTCGACCCCGCCGCCACCGCCATGCTCACCCCCTTCGGCTCAGCCCTCCGTCTCGAGCCGGGAAGCTCTCTGTCGTCATCATCGAGCTGGACACGCCGTCAGGACGCCGCATCTACCCCATCGTCGATCTTCATCATCGACAACCCCTGGCTCCCCTGAGCTCCCCACTGACCTCCCTATGAGCCATCACGCCGGATGCGCTTCTCCCCCCTCTCCCATGCTTGGTTCACCACCATAACCATCGACCGCGCCCGCCCCACTCTTGCCGGCTACCTCCACCGCTCGCCTGTGCCCGCCGGTGCCGCGCTTGGCGCGGCCGTGTTCCGTGCGCGCCGCCGCCCTAGGGTGCCCCGCCCCGCGCCCAACGAACCCCGATTCTTCCCTCATCCCGCGCCCTACGAGCCCAGGCGTGCGAACCCGCGCACCTGCACCCCCACGGCGTGGCTGCCTTGCTCGCCACGGCCGCACTCCGGCGACCACCCCCGTGGCCGTGGCCTCATCCCCTTTGCAGGTGGGTGCCCGATGGGCCTCACCGCTCCGTTTCGCCCACGCCCGCTAAGGCCTCCGTCCCTATGACGTATGGGCTCCACCCCCAGAAAATGTTTTTAAAATTAAATAATAAAAATAATTAATTAAATAGTTAAATTAATTAATTAACTAATTAATTAAACTAAATGACTCTGTTTAGCTAATCTAATTAACTAGTTAACTGATTAATCATATTTAGTTAAATTGTGTCTATGACGACTGGGACCCACACGTTAGTTTGACTCACTCATCTGTCTAGTTGACTGATGACGTCATGATGAGGTCATGATGATGTCATAAATGTATTTTAGAATTAAAATAATCTGTTAATCCTCGAAAATGATTTAAAACTTCAAAAAATTAATATAAAATAATCCGTAACTCGGATGAAAAAACTTTATATATGAAAGTTGCTCAGAATTTCGAGACTAATCCGAATACGCAGTCTGTTCGTTCACCACATGTCTCTAGCATAGCGAACGTGCAACATTTCACCTCTGGTTCATCAGTCCAAAAACGCGAAACACCGAGAATACTTTCCCGGATGTTTCCTCCTTCGCCGGTATCACCTACTACTGCGTTAGGTCACACGTAGCACCACGTATCGCCATGTTATGCTTTGTGGTGCGATGTTTGCTTTATATTTATTGTTACTTCCCCCTCTTCTCTTCGATAGACCCCGGGGCTGAGACCGCTGACGGTGCCACTGTGATCGACTGCGTCGACGACGACCCCTCCTTCTTGCCAGAGAAACCAGGCAAGCCAACCCCCCTTGATCACCAGATATCGCCCATTCTCTTCTCTCTTACTCTTGCATTAGAATTGCTACTGTTGATGATTCGATAACTCCTATTCTGTTGCATAGCCTGTCATTGTTGCTACTACTGTTGATACCTTTACCTTCTATCCTAAATGCTTAGTATAGGATGCTAGTATTCCATCAGTGGCCCTACATTCTTGTCCGTCTGCCATGCTATACTATCGGGTCGTGATCACTCGGGTGGTGATCATGGGTATATACTATATAGATACTTTACATGACTCATGATGTGACAAAAGTCGGGTCGGCTCGATGAGTACCCGCAAGTGATTCTAATGTGGGGGCTGAAAGGACAGGTGGCTCCATCTAGGTAGCGACGGGCCTGGGTTCCTGACGGCCCCCGAGTGGATCTTGGTGGCGGAGCGACATGACAGGTTGAGACACCCAGTCGAGAGGTGGCCTGGCCCTGGTCGTTGTCCGCGGTTATTTCATAATAACACACTTAACGAGATCTTGGTATTTGATCTGAGTCTGGCCATTAGCCTATACGCGCTAACCAGTTACGTGGGAATAGTTATGGCCTCTCGACGTCGTGGTATCAGCCGAAGCCTTCTTGACGTCAGCGACTGAGCGGCGCACGCCGGGTTGGACCGCGTAATGTAACTTCCTTGGTACTGGAGGTTCCTAGGTCTACTCAGTGGCCGCGTACGCAACGTGCAGGTGTGCGTTGGGCGATGGGCCCGGAACCCTGCACGCCTAGGACTTAGACCGGCATGCTGACCTCTTTGTTGTGCTTAGGTAGGGCTGCGAGGTGTTGATCTTCCGAGGCCGGGCATGACCCTGGAAAGTGTGTCCAGCCAAATGGGATCGAGCATGCTGGGTTATGTGGTGCACCTCTGCAGGTTAGTTAATCTATTCGAATAGCCGCGTCCCTCGGTAAAAGGATGAACCGGAGTTGTACTCCGACCTCATGACAACTAGAACCGGATACTTAATAAAACACACCCTTACTAGTGCCAGATACAACTCGGCGATCGCTTTCCCATAGGGCGACGAGGGGAGGATCGCCGGGTAGGTTTAAGCTAGACGATGTTACTTGGTGAACTTACCATCTATTCTATTATACTGCTGCAAGATGGAGGCTGCCAGAAGCGTAGTCTTCGATAGGATTAGCTATCCCCCTCTTATTCTAGCATTCTGCAGTTTTAGTCCACAGATATTACCTCTTTATACAGATACCATTGCATATGTAGTGTAGATCCTTGCTTGCGAGTACTTTGGATGAGTACTCATGGTTGCTTTGCTCCCCCCCTTTCCCCTTTTGTCCCTTCTTCTCGGATGATGCAACCAGATTGGTGGAGTCCAGGAGCCAGAAGATCCCGAGGATGTTTCTACATGGAGGTCGGCTTCGAGGAGTTGTTAGGAGGTCCCAAGCAGGAGGCCTTTCCTTTTCGATCGTTGCTACATTTGTGCTTGCCTTTTTAAGGCAAAATTGTTTAACTTATGTCTGTTCTCAGATATTATTTCTTCCGTTGACTCTTGTGTTTTCGAGCTTTTGTATTAGATCCTTCGAGGCCCCTGGCTTGTAATATAAAGCTTGTATTATTTTAATTTGTGTCTAGAGTTGTGTTGTGATATCTTCCAGTGAGTCCCTGATCTTGGTCGTACACATTTGCGTGTATGATTACTGTCGGTCAAATCGGGGGCGTCACAAGTTGGTATCAGAGCCGACTTCCTGTAGGAATCCCCCTTTCCAACTCCTTGGCCGAAGCTGAGTCTAGTCTTTGAAAAATGAATTTACTAACTTGTTGTGTGGCTTACAAGCCCACTACATGAATGGGTGGTGTTAGGATCTTTTATTCCTCTTCTATGCTCTAGGACGCTGATCTCTCTTCTATTTCGGTTAGAAGATTTTACTAACTCTGACTCTAGGTTCTCGTAACTATTTCTCCCGGAGAGCCCTCATTCCAGAAGATCACCTGCATTATTAGAAGATTATGAGGATATCCCTCGATAATTTCCCGAGACCCTTGTGCTCATCACCTTTGCAATTCACTCCCATCGATATATCCCTATGGATATTTGCATGCACTTGTCATTATCATGATCATTCCTCATCGCTCTTGTTGTAACAAGATGCCTCGAAATATTCTCCATTGTCCCGAGAATCCTTTGAGTTTACTGTCTTGCAATTTTATTTCATGTGAAAACCCTCACGGTTATTTCCTCACATTTATCGAGGATCCGTTCTTCTCGATTGCTCATGTGTCTCACAAATTCTTCGGAATACTTTTCGATCTTTCGAAAATCCTCTGCAGCATGTTACTCTCGAAATTCTTTCATGCTTGCATTATGGTTAATTCCATATGACCAGGTGTCTTCGTTAACATCCCTTGTCTTAGCCATTTTGAGCCTGTTGATTCAATGTGTGGGTATGCACGCAGTCATCAGGCTTTCCTTTAAAAAAATATTATCTTTCCGGCTCAGACGTCATTCCGGACATGAGTTGGTTCTCGGCAATTCAAACCTTTATTGATTGTCCAACTAAGTGTTTTCAACTTATCCATCCTTGATCAGAGCGTCTGCTTCTGATCCTTCATTTTGGAAACCATATTTCTTTCTATTTAAGCATCAGACTAATCTGGTGATTCTTGAATCCGATGCCTCTACATTCTTTCTATCTCTGAGTGAGTACCGATACTCACATCAGCTCCGTTGTGGATCATTCGATCCATTGTTGGATTGTTATCTGACAATGTCCTTCATATTCAATCACCTTGTGAGTTCTTCCCCTGATACATACTGCCTCTGGTAAATTGTATCCTCTGCTTGGCCAACCATGCTCTACTTTCGAGATTGAGTATTTACTTTTGAAACTTGTGTTATATATTACTAAGATGCCCGTTGGGTTGAAACTATGCCTTCCCCTAATCCGTGAGAACCCGGAAGTTTTCACAAGTCATACTCTTCTGGTGTTCTACCAGATAAAATTCCAACACGACAATTTTATCAAAGCGAGAGGTGAATGTAATGATATGCATTAAAGAAGTGGGAGTCGACCTTGAACTTTGTGTTCATGCCCATGATAATGATGTAGACCGTCTCGGAAGCTTCTTGCAAAATGATTATCCATCTATATGATTTCTTCGGTATTCTTGAATTGATTCCTTACAGTTATGGTTCTGACCATGCGGTCCTGATCTGATATATCTGATGGGAATTCATTCTAGTGCCTCGTCTATTTTTGGCAAAGTTGAAGTATCTACTGTCATAGGTCAATGACCCAGTTCTACTTCTATCATGTTCTACCTTCGAGTATTACCCCATGGTATCTCGAAGATGTCTTGCCATTGCTCCACATCTTACTAACTTTGTTGAAGTAATGTCTTTCCTTGTCGTAATCACTCTACGGGTTTTGGGTTGTTGTCAACTGAGGACACCGACAAGTGAAACCATTCCGCACTACAAATCAAATACCCCTATTATTTTTACTAGGAAATTCTGAACTCAATCTGGTCATTCCTAGGCTATCGGCTGCATCCTGGTCTTACTATGTTTGACTGTGCTACCTCGTCCTTCTCTGGTGCACGAATTATTCAGTATGTGAGCACGACTTACGTCGAGCTTTCAACATCATGTTGCTTGTCTTGAAAGGCAACTTTGGTTCCGAGCTTGCATCTTATATATTGATCATATAACTTGCCACTTTGTCATTCCCTTGCTTGTTGCCGTTGTTGTTTCATTGCATCCTATTGAAACCTCCCGGCAAATGTGTCGGATCACCTTTAACACTATGACTTCTTCCGAGATGTCAACTGTGTTCATGATGAGAAATACCCTCCTTGCCCTCGATGATTTTTATTATGATCGACAACACCCTTGACTTCCTTTCATCGCAAACTTGCCCACATTATGAATACAACTTGCTCTCCAGCTAGTGTTGTGGTCTCCATTGAAGTATTACTATCTTCTATGCCGAGAATGTTGTGGGGATTGCTCCACCTCTTAGAAATTCTAGGTATGATGAACTTCTCACCATCACCATTCTTCCTTGGTCCCCGTGTTATTTTTAACCAGGATACCAATATGCTAACGATGCTACTTGAGTTCTGTACTTCTAGCAACCCTATTGCTTCGAAATTAACGATCGACAGATCGTTCTTAGACTGTTGGTTATTGAATCATCACTCTAACATTGATCTTGCCGCCTAAGGTCATATTTCGGGCACACCTTTCAACTAATGATTAATGGTGTATGTTTTCCTTGAGCATACAACATTATATCATTTGAATTGACAAGTGTCATCTTCTTGTTCACATTATTGTGGAAATCCATCCGTTTGGAATTCTCAATGAATTGTCGCTCATCAGCCACCTCCTCATCCTCTCTTTGGTTTAATGGTGAACTATTGTTTCGAGGACCGCTCCCATAAGTTCATTTCTCGAGAATCTTGCAATGTCATTTCATCGATTTGTGTTGCACCTTTTTCTTCTCGGACATCCTGAGTCTGAGGTACAATGACACCAATCGGATCTGAATCTCGGGTAGATATGATGGTTGGGACAACTATCCAGGAGTTATAATGTTGGTCCTTTGATGACCCGGTAATATGATGTCATGCCTAGCACCCCTGACTGGAGGACCTATCATTATAATTTCTCTCGCAAGGATAACCATTCTTCTAGGAGGAAATTGTAAAACTTATTTTATAAGTTGCTCCTGATGGATCATTTGGGTATCCAAAGTTTGGCCCTTGATTGAAACACCATATTATTGCTACCTCGAAGCATGACTATGATACCCCGCTCATCAACAAGAACATTGGAGGCTCGATGCTAAATGTTTCTTAGTTAGTTATCCAAACACCGTTGTATGGGTAACATCTTGATTAATCCTTGCCTCTTTATCTGAATGGTTGGGTACTTGCTCTCCTACCCTGTATGACGTGTTCTGCTTGTCCATGGGAAGGATATACTCCTAATAATTGTGTGTAATCACAATTTTCCTTTCCATTTGTTTGTTTAACCTTTTTTTATCTACATATAATCTAAGCAGTAATAATTTTCTGCTTATGTAAACAACTTGATGTAACTCTGTCAGTAAGAACCTGTTACTATTGTTCATAACATTCCGGTAACCACCGATGGATGAGAACTTTGCCTATTGGTTCACCTCGTTCAATGAGTAAGAAAACGGTTCTCTTCGTTCCCCTTCCTTGGTACCGACATTATTGCCAACATAGCTGACAAGCTATCCACAGACATGCCTCCCTATCGCGGTTGTGCAAGATGTCACCACCCTTCCTACTGTCAACCCACATGGTGGGCCCATAACCCACATGTCCACTGGATCGAAACCTGACTGTTCTTTACAGCCCAAATTCTATGGTATCCTTTTGTCACACCGTGCATTTTGTAACATGTCATTTGCATCAATGAAGCATGAAAATTTGGACCAGCAATTTTTTTTGGCATCATTTGGCTTTTATTTGGAATTGAGTTTTTCTTCATATGTTTTTCATGTGCTCATTAAAGTCAACTATTACCTCTTGAGGAATTCATCTTCACACCCAAAACTTCTGCCCAATGATCATACCAAGTGTTTGTAGCAGTATAGTATTTTCTTATAAAATTAATTTGGCCAAAATGTATTTTTCAAAAGTTAGTATTCCAAAAACCCCTGAATTGAGGTTTGCACTGCAAGTGGTTGATGTAGGGTGAGAAAATTATTTCAAAAAGTATATTTGAGACCTAGTAGTCATAGGACTCCCAGAAACCAAAAATGTATAATTTTAAAAGTTATTTTCCTATTTTATTTAAAAGCTTTTCCTTAAGGCCAGAAATGGTCTTTAATAGGGAAAACTTATTTAATTATTTCAAAAATATTTGCCAAAATTCAGGGAGACTCATAGGACATATATTGTCCATATATAAGAGTTTCAACACTTGGTCATGTTCAAAATAATGGGCTGATCCCTCAGAAACCCTTTTTGGATATTTCAAGCTTTTGAAATATTTACAAAGGAAATATTCTCTAAAAATCCAGGGAAATTCTATCATGTCATATATGACATATTTGATGATCTTGCCAAGCCCCATGCCTTGGGAAGCAAGATAACATCCTCAAAACCCTTCAAAACCATTCTGTCCATATCTGAAGTTTGAGCAACTTTACATTGCCAAACTTATCCAAATGCCCTCAAACTTGGTCCACATGCTAGAAAGCTCTAATAAGGCATCTAGACCAAATGACACAAGATTTGGAGTAGGGCAACTTGATCAGAATACCCCAAAACCATTTCTGTTCAAATTCAAATTTAAACAACTTTACATTACCAACTTTTTACCTGGAGCTTCAAACTTTGTGAGCATGATCAATACCCCAAATGATGAAACTACACCAAGTGGTGCATCAAGGGGAGATGATTAGCTTGACTTAAACATGATGAAGCCATTTCTGTTGATTTCTAGGGTTCACCAAAGTTACATTGTCAAGTTTCTTCAAATGAGCCCAAATTTGGTGAAACACCCTATTTCCTTATGACATTCAATCATGTTAAGTGTCATGGCTAGTGGAGATCATTTGCTTGCCCAAAACTTGATCAAACACCTTCTGCCAAATTACCAAAACCATCATCTTGACCTCTTTTACTATTTGCTTTTGCTTCAAGTTTCTACCACAGCTTCACCTAGTTACATTCTACCTCCAGTAACTTCCCCTGGACCAGAGCTCCATGATTGAGGGGTGAAAACCCTAAGTTACCTTGTTGGACAGCCCAATTCTACCCATCTACCAGCTTCCCTCCTCCCTCACTGATCACCCAGAGCATCCAAGGCCACAACTGGTTTATTTACTTCGTGCTGGACCCCCGAGACACGGCGGACACGCACAGTGAGCCAACGGCATGCCGTGGCATGCAATTAGCATGCTCCAGAGCACGCTACAGTGCGCACCCGCACTGTAGCCTCGCCCAATCCCTCACCTCCAACCACCTCGTGCTCCCCCCTCGTGCCAACCGATGCGCCTCGGCGTCCGCAACTCCCCCCGGCGTTGTCCCCCTCTTCCTTCTCCTCCCAGTGGACGCTCTCGCACGCGCGGTGGCCGCCCGCGAGCTCCACTCGTCGGCCTCGCACGCGCATAGCTCCAGAACCTTCCCCCGCTCCCCCTCTTCCTTCCACCTGCCCTGGAACTCGTCCAGCAACACCCCAGACGCATCCCCAACGCCTCCCGTGCACTGTGGCGATGAGCAGAGGCTCACCGGCACACAGGTCCACGACACCTCGCCGTTCTCCTATAAATAGGACCCCCGAGCCCCTCCTCTCTTCACCAATAGCATCCTCCCTCTCTCAATCACCTCCCTGAGCCACTCGCCTCTCTCCAGACCCGCCCGAGCTCGAGATCGAGCTCGAGCACCGCCGCGGCGGCTTTCCGTCACCAGCCCAGTACAGGCCGTCCTAGCCCTCCCTCTCGCTCGATCTAGCACCACAGCAAGTCACTGATGCGTTTCCCCCTCTTTCCCCTCTCTGCAGCTGCCGGAGTCGACCGGAGCAGCCACCTCCCGACGCTCCTCCGCCGCGTGTCCTCGCTGGCGGCGAACCAGGCCCCTCCGGCGAGCCGCACCACCACCACTGGAACGGCGACTCTCCGCTGGACCCATTCCTGGCCACAAGGTTGAAGATTACAGGCGGGCCCCGCCTGTCATCCTCCACTCTCTCTCGCCCCCTCTCTGATGCTGACAGCCGGGCCCCGCCCGTCAGGTTTAAAAAACCCTGGCGCGCGCTGGCGCCGTGCGGTGGGCTGTATTTTGCCCTGGGCCGTTGCAGTGTGGCCGTTCTGGCCCAGTGGCACAGAGCCTTTTTCTCTTTTTCTTTTCTGTGGAATTTCAAATAATTTCATAGAATTAAATATTTGTCCAAATGAATTAATTCCAGTTCCTAAAAACTTGTAAAAATCCAACCTATTTAATGGTGTCACTTTCACACATGTCCATGAACCTTTTCTGTTCTGTTCAAATTTAAATTCACATTTGAGCATTAAAACTTCTGTTCAAATATTCATGGACCCCATTCTGCAACTCCAAAACTCCAACTAGGAATTTTTGCTATCTTAGTTTTCCCTCTAGTATTTAACAATAATAAGTTGACATTTTTCTAAGCACTTTGATTTTTCTTTTTTTATTGTGGTCTTTTTTTCCCGTTGTTATTTTGCGACGATTAGATACCGTATTTGACGAGGTTGCTGAGGAAGAAGGTGGGGAAGGATTTGGAGACTTTGAAGACCAAGCCAATCCAGGCAAGCAGCCCTTTGACCATGATACACTTGTGTTCTTCGGAACCCGATTGTTTCCGAATGCATGATGATAAGAGTTACGGTGGTAACCTAGTTTTAAACCACCACATGATGCATGCTTTACTCTTGATCTTGCTATGTGCTAGATGCAATGCAAATGGTTAGTAGTGATGCTTAGTGATGCATGTGTGCCATGTAACCTTCGTGGTTGCATTCTTTTCATAAACCCCATCGGGTGCCCCTGATGCCCGAGGGTGATATTGAGTTGGGTCATCACTTGAGGAAGAAGTGATGTGCCGGTAAAGATCTTGTGCATGGGTGAAATGATGGATTAGATTTATGTGTGACTACCGTCCCAACCAAACATGTGCAACCACTCTACCCCTTATGGGACGGGGCTTTATTGATTACTTAGGCCGATACTAGCATGGTGCCCGCATTACTAGTGACGGGAAGACTTGAGGTCTTTCCCAGGACGGGGTCATGCTTGGATAGACGACCATGACTGTTTTCACAGGGCACCGGACACACCGTTGGTCCCTTCGTGTACACGTGACATCGAAAGTAGGGCAAGTCCCATGATCTATTGTTTGTACTCGAGGGCTGTGCACCAACAAGTGGACTCTATGTTAGTGTCGTCTAAGGAAAGATAATGACCGGGTGCTTCCCTCGAGTACTTGAGGTACTGCGGGATCGTGGGTGACACGAAAGCTTCCCTGATCTTGTGGGTAAAGTGCGCAACCTCTGCAGAGTGTAAAACTATTCGAATAACCATGTCCACGGTCATGGACAGTTGGGTGGTGCTACTTAAACTATGTCCAGAATTTTACTACATCGGTGAAAGTATGTGTGTGATGAGTCAAAGTGGTGACTTGACTCGTTGAGTTGAATTCTATTCATGTTGATATCGGTAACCTGTCCTCAAGGTTGCGTGAATTTATTGATGCATATACTTGATGGTAGAATGTTTATTCTAGCTCGTAGCTAGATTGCTCATTGTTGTACAATTGCATTGTTACTTTAAACCAAAATCATGGGTTGCTTGAGAGTACATTCAAAGTACTCATTGGCTTGCCACTGGTTATTTAATTGGCCAGGCATGGAGGAACAGGAATATGAAGAAGAGTTCTATGGAGACGAACATGCGAACTAGCACGCTATCCCAGTCGGAATGCATGTAGGGTTAAGGCAGATGGCATGGGTTCTACAAATCATCGAAGACTTCCGCTATTCGAGTTATTTGCTATTCAGCCCTTGAGGCTTTATCTATGTAAGACTTGGCCATAATGGCCATAATTTGTGTAAGACGGTTTGTATGGATGTAAGACTCTAGTTATTCAGCTTCTGTGTGTTCAGTGAGCATTGATCTCTAGGATCACTGTACACGTGCATTCGGTGATCTCGACTCTTAAGTCGGGGTCCCCACACCTTTGCACCTGGCTTCATATGTGATTCACGAGCTAAAATTCTATACCATTATTCATCCTGGAATCAAACACCATGTTATTCTCGTTGTTCAATGCCCCCATTCCAGCTTCTGTATAGGCATCGGATGATTGTCTACCCATTTGAAACTTTGGTACCATCGTATATTGCACTCAACGAATTCACTAAAAAACAACTCGTGGGGTACCTCGTGTATTTCCCATTGCGTTCACCATAAGGTGCCCAACGTTGTGGAGATGCATTCTTCCGGACTTTTTCCCCCTGTTCGCTTTCGTAGGACGATGGAGATCCCGAAAAAAGGTTGACGACTTGATCACGATGAATTGAAGCAGCGAAATGAAGACATCAACGACAGGGATAAACCTCTTCAAAAGGGCAGCCAAGACCGAGAAGACTCGTTAGGTTTTCGCTACCAACACTTTCCCCCGTGCTCCACCGCTTAAATCTCGGGACGAGATTTCTTGTAGTGGAGGAGAATTGTGACGCCCGGGTAATCAAGATACAGTAAATCTTTGCTAATGATGCCACGTCACCTCGGCTACTATTGATAAACTCACGTCGGTTCAAAACCCAGTTCAAACTTCACTTTTAAAGTCAAGGCAAACAACAAAGTTTTGAAACCATTAAAACTAAAATGCTTGGTTTATGGCAGATAACCCATAGTAGATGTTGGTGAAGAAACCACACTTTTATAAAGTATTTAAATGCACCATAAGAAAGAAAACAGCGGCAAAAGTATTATTTAAATGCTTTTATAATAGTAAAGAATGCAAGCTAATTAATTAATGTGCCAAATTATTTGTGGCAGTGAAATGTTTTGAAACACTATTTGAGGTGCTATTGAGTTCTTCTATAAGACTAAGTTTATTGGCCCAGTCGGCTCCCTTCCCCACTAGGCCTCTTGGCCCAGTCGGCTCAGCCGACCAGGCCGGCCCAGTCGGCCCCTCCTCGCTCCCCTTGACCCCACCCGAGCGGAAACCCTAGACCTTCAATCCCCACTCCCCACGATCTCTATCTCCCCTTGCGGCCCCACCTCTCTCTCCCGATCTGGGCAGGGGTGTCGCCAGCGCTCACCATCGATGTCATGCTCGACCCCGCCGCCACCGCGGCGCTCACCCCCTCCAGCTCTGCCCTCCCTTTCTAGCCGGGAAGCTCTCTGTCGTCGTCATCGAGCTGGGCACGCCGTCAGGATCGTTGATCTTCATCATCGACCATCCCCGGCTCCCCTGAGCTCCCCACTAACCTCCCTGTGAGCCATCGCATCGGATGCGCTTCTGTCCCCTCTCCCATCCTCGGTTTACCGCCATAACCATCGACCGTGCCCGCCCCAATCTTGCCGGCTACCTCCACCGCTCGCCTCTACCCGCCGGTGCCGCGCTCGGCGCTGCCGTGTTCCGTGCGCGCCACCGCCGCTGGGTGCCCCGCCCCGCGCCCAGCAAGCCCCGGTTCTTTCCTCACCCAGCGCCCTGCGAGCCTGGGCGTGCGAACCCGCGCCCTGCACCCCCACGGTGTGGCCGCCTTGCTCGCCGCGGCCGCACGCCGGTGACCACCCCCGTGGCCGAGGCCTCATCCCCTTTGCAGGCGGGTGCCCGATGGGCCTCACCGCTCCGCTTCGCCCGTTAGCGCCCGCGCCCGCTAAGGCCTCCATCCCTATGACGTATGGGCCCCACACCCAGAAAATGTTTTTAAAATTAAATAATAAAATAATTATTTAAATAGTTAAATTAATTAAATATTTAAATAATTAAATAATTAACCTAAATGACTCTGTTTAGCTAATCTAATTAACTAGTTAACTAATTAATCATATTTAGTGAAACTGTGTCTATGACGACTATGACCCACACGTTAGTTTGACTCACTCAGCTATTTAGTTGACTGATAACGTCATGATGATGTCATAAACGTATTTTAGAATTAAAATTATCTGTTAATCGTAGAAAATGAGTTAAAACTTTAAAAAATTAATATAAAACAATCTGTAAGTCGGATGAAAAAACTTTATATATGAAAGTTGCTCAAAATTTCGAGAAGAATCCGAATACGCAGTCTGTTCGTTCACCACATGTCTCTAGCATAGCGAACGTGCAACATTTCACCTCTGGTTCATCAGTCCAAAAACGCGAAACACCGGGAATACTTTTCTGGATGTTTCCCCCTTAGTCGGTATCACCTACTACCACGTTAGGTCACACGTAGCACCGCGTATTGCCATGTTATGCTTTGTGGTGCGATGTTTGCTTTATATTTATTGTTTCTTCCCCCTCTTCTCTCCGATACACCCCGGGGCTGAGACCGCTGACGGGGCCACTTTGATCGAATGCGTCGACGATGACCCCTCATTATTGCCAGAGCAACCAGGCAAGCCAACCCCCTTGATTACCAGATATCTCACATTCTGTTCTCTCTTACTCTTGCATTAGAATTGCTACTGTTGATGATTCGATACCTCCTATTATGTTGCATAGCCTGTCATTGTTACTACTACTATTGATACCTTTACCTGCTATCCTAAATGCTTAGTATAGGATGCTAGTATTCCATCAGTGGCCCTACATTCTTGTCCGTCTGCCATGCTATACTATCGGGCTGTGATCACTTGGGTGGTGATCACGGGTATATACTATATACATACTTTACATGACTCATGATGTGACAAAAGTCGGGTCGGCTCGATGAGTACCCGCAAGTGATTCCAGTGTGGGGGCTGAAAGGACAGGCGGCTCCATCCAGGTAGCGGTGGGCCTGGGTTCCTGACGGCCCCCCGAGTGGATCTTGGTGGCAGAGCGACACGGCAGGTTGAGACACCCAGTCGAGAGGTGGCCTGGCCCTGGTCGTTGTCCGCGGTTATTTCATAATAACACGCTTAACGAGATCTTGGTATTTGATCTGAGTCTGGACATTGGCCTATACGCACTAACCATCTATGTGGGAATAGTTATGGGCTCTCGACGTTGTGGTATCAGCCGAAGCCTTCTTGACCTTAGCGACTGAGCGGCGCGCGTCGTGTTGGACCGCGTAACGTAACTTCCTTAGTAATGGAGGTAGCTAGGTCAGCTCACCGGCCGCGTACGCAACGTGCACGTGTGCGTTGGGCGATGGGCCCAGTCCCCTGCGCGCCTAGGACTTAGACATGCGTGCTGATCTCTCTCCTGTGCTTAGGTAGGGCTGCGACGTGTTGATCTTCTGAGGCCGGGCATGACCCTGGAAAGTGTGTCCGGCCAAATGGGATCGAGCGTGCTGGGTTATGTGGTGCACCCCTACAGGGAAGTTAATCTATTCAAATAGCCATGTCCCTCGGTAAAAGGACGACCCGGAGTTGTACTCCGACCTCATGACAACTAGAACCGAATACTTAATAAAACACGCCCTTACCAGTGCTAGATACAACCCGGTGAGCGCTTTCCCACACGGCGACAAGGGAGGATCGCCGGGTAGGTTTAAGCTATACGATGTTACTTGGTGAACTTACCATCTATTCTATTCAACTGCTGCAAGATGGAGGCTGCCAGAAGCGTAGTATTTGATAGGATTAGCTACCCCCCTCTTATTCTGGCATTCTACAGTTCAATCCACAGATATTACCTCTTTATACAGATACCATTGCATATGTAGTGTAGATCCTTGCTTGCGAGTACTTTGGATGAGTACTCACGGTTTCTTTGCTCCCCCTTTCCCCTTTTGTCCCTTCTTCTCGGATGAGGCAACCAGATTGGTGGAGTCCAGGAGCCAGAAGATCCCGAGGATGTTTCTACATGGAGTTCGGCTTCGAGGAGTTGTTAGGAGGTCCCAGGCAGGAGGCCTTGCCTTTTCGATCGTTGCTACATTTGTGCTAGCCTTCTTAAGGCAAAATTGTTTAACTTATGTCTGTACTCAGATATTATTGCTTCCGCTGACTCTTGTGTTTTCGAGCTTTTGTATTCGAGCCTTCGAGGCCCCTGGCTTGTAATATAAAGCTTGTATTATTTTAATTTGTGTCTAGAGTTGTGTTGTGATATCTTCTAGTGAGTCCCTGATCTTGGTCGTACACATTTGCGTGCATGATTACTGTACAGTCAAATCAGGGGCGTCACAGAGCCACCGGACGGGCCACCATATTTGGCGAAAAAACGTTTCCCCCCTGACTGCTGGGACCCACCAGACGGGCCACCATATTTCACAAAAAAAACGTTCCCCCCGCTGTCAGATCGGACCCACCGGATGTGCCGCCTTATTACGCACAAAAAAATGAATATTCCCCCTGCTAGTTGGGACCCACCTTGGTGGGTGGCTGACTTGTGGGCCTACTAAGTTGACAGGGACGGAGTGCTTTGTCAATTTAGTCAATATGAAAGATTCTAGATCTAGTGACCGTACGATGTCCATCCAACGGCCGTAGTGCTTCTTCAATCTCTGGTCTTCTTGCTCCAGCTGCCCAAAGCAGCGCCGATCGTGCCGCATGCTCCTGCCTCCCGTGGCCGGCTGTGCTGCCGCGGATGCCTCACCGCCCCTACTATTCCCACCGCTGGCCAGGCCCTACGGCGACGACAGCCTCACACCGCAGCCGAACCAGTGAACCCTTGTACTCCTCTCCGCGTGGGCTTTCGCTGCCGCTCTTCCCCGGCTCCGCGTCGTCAACTTCCTAGGCCTCTCAGTCGTCCACCGCCCTGGTGCTCTCGGCATTGCGTGGTCAATGTGGTCAAGGAACGACTTCCATCGGAAGAGTACTGTACATGGAGAGGCTGATAGTTGGCTCCACGACCGCAGCAAGGAAGTGCCTCCTTATTACCTACAAAATAATTATTCCTCCACCTGACATCGGGGACCCACCGGACGGGCCATCGTATTTCGCGAAAAAATGTTTCCCCGTGACTGCTGGGACCCACCAGCTACATCTTCGCATGCAAGGAAGTGCGTCTGGGCAAAAAAAATGATTCGCCCCGCTGACTGCTGGGACCCACCAACTACATCTTCGCACGCAAGGAAGTGCCTGACAGTCGGGACCTGCCTGGTCGAAGCATACGTAGCATTGTCATTCTGGTCGCGAATGTGTACGTACATACTTGTCGATGTAGAGGCGCACATGTGTCAGCAGAGGCGCACACGTAGCATCTACAAGTACGTTCTGCGGCCAGGGTGCAAGAAAGTAAATACGGCCACGTACGTACATACGGGTGGGGTCTCGAACGCCTACTCGCGCATACATACGGCCAGGGCTCGTGTACATGGCTGGGTCGGAATGGAGAAACAACGTTGTCGTCGTGTTCATGGGGAGCCAACCGGCTGGGTCGGAACGGAATGCGTCGTCGTGTTCATCGGGAGGGCTTGGACGGAACAGCCGATGTAAATGTTGGGGAACGTTGCATGGGAAACAAAAATCTTTCCTACGTTCACCAAGATCAATCTAGGAGATGCATATACGAGGGGAGAGTTGGATCCACATACCCTTGTAGATCGCTAAGCGGAAGCGTTCAAGAACGCGGTTGATGGAGTCGTACTCGCCGCGATTCAGATCGCCGAAGATCCTAGCACCGAAGCAACGGTGCCTCCGCGTTCTTCACACGTACAGCTCGGGGACGTCTCCTCCTTCTTGATCCAGCAAGGGGGAAGGAGAGGTTGATGGAGACACCGGCAGCACGACGGCATGGTGGAGATGGTGGTGGAGGATTCCAGCAGGGCTTCGCCAAGCACCGCGGGAAAACGAAGATTGTTGTGGGAGAGGGAGGGCAGCACCGAGGCACGAACGTGTGTGGCTGCCCTCCCTCTACCTCTCTTTATATAGGGGGAGTAGAGGGGAGGGGGCGCCCTAGGGTTTACCCCTAGGGGCGGCGGCCAAGGGGAGGTGGGAGGGGGCGGCGCCCCAGGGTTAGGGTTCCCCCCCCCCCCAAGTGCCTTGCCCCCCAAGCCTAGGGGGGTGCGGCAGCCCTAGGGGGGGCCAGCCCCCTTGGCGCATGAGGAGAGGGACCAGGGGGGGGGCGCACAGCCCTATGAGGGCTGTTGTGTCCCCCTTTGTGGCCCATTTGGCCCGAAACTCTTTCCGGGACCCCGAAAACCCTTTTCGGTCATCCGCCGTCTTCCCGATACTCCCCGGAACACTTCCGGACTCCGAACACTCTCATCCTATATATCAATCTTCGTCCCCGGACCATTCCGGAGACCCTCGTCACGTCCGGGATCTCATCCGGGACTCCGAACAACCTTCGGTAACCATGCACTGTTCTCACTAACAACCCTAGCGTCACCGAACCTTAAGTCTGTAGACCCTGCGGGTTCGGAAACTATGCAGACATGACCGAGACACTCCCAGGTCAATAACCAATAGCGGGATCTGGATACCCATATTGGTTCCCACACGTTCCTCGATGATCTCATCGGATGAACCACGATGTCAAGGATTCAGGCAATCCCGTATACAGTTCCCTTTGTCTCGTCGGTATGTTACTTGCCCGAGATTCGATCGTCGGTATCTCTATACCTAGTTCAATCTCGTTACCGGCAAGTCTCTTTACTCGTTACCGTAATACATAATCCCGTGACTAACTACTTAATCACTTTGAGCTCATTGAGATGATGTATTACCGAGTGGGCCCGGAGATACCTCTCCGTCACACGGAGTGACAAATCCCAGTCTCGATCCATGTCAACTCAACAGACACCTTCGGAGATACCTGTAGAGTACCTTTATAGTCACCCAGTTACGTTGCGACGTTTGGCACACACAAAGCACTCCTACGGTGTCAGTGAGTTACATGATCTCATGGTCATAGGAACTTATACTTGACATGCAGAAAACTATAGCGATAACTGATACGATCAAAAGCTATGTTTAACGTTTGGGTCTCGTCCATCACATCATTCTCCTAATGATGTGATCCTGTTATCAAATGACAACTCATGTCTATGACCTGGAAACCGCGGTCATCATTTGATCAACGAGCTAGTCTTGAAGAGGCTTACTAGGGACACAAAGTTTGTCTATTTATCCACACATGTATTTGAGTTTCCAATCAATACAATTATAGCATGGACAATAAACGATTATCATGAACAAGGAAATATAATAATAACTCTTTTATTATTGCCTCTAGGGCATATTTCCAACAGTCTCCCACTTGCACTAGAGTCAATAATCTAGCATTACAAGGTAATGAACCTAACACCCATAGAGTCTTGGTGTTGATCATGCTTAGCCCGTGGAAGAGGCTTAGTCAACGGATCTGCAACATTCAAATCCGTGTGTACTTTGCAAATGCTTATGTCCTCCTCCTTGACTGAATCGCGGATGGAATTGAAGCGTCGCTTTATGTGTCTGGTCCTCTTGTGAAACCTTGGTTCCTTGGCTAGAGCAATGGCACCAGTGTTGTCACAGAACAGAGTCATTGGGTTTAGTGCACTAGGCACAACTCCAAGATCTGTCATGAACTCCTTCATCCAGACACCTTCCTTTGCCGCCTCCGAGGCAGCTATGTCCTCCGCTTCGCATGTAGAATCGGCTACCACGCTCTGCTTGGAACTGCACCAGCTTACCGCTCCCCCGTTGAGAATATATACGTATCCGGTTTGAGACTTAGAGTCATCCGGATCAGTGTCAAAGCTTGCATCGACGTAACCCTTTACGACGAGCTCTTGATCACCTCCATAAACGAGAAACATCTCCTTAGTCCTTTTCAGGTACTTTAGGATATTCTTGACCGCTGTCCAGTGATCCATACCAGGATTACTTTGAAACCTTCCGGCCATACTTATGGCAAGGCTGACATCTGGTCTTGTGCACAGCATTGCATACATGATAGAGCCTATGGCTGAAGCATAGGGGACGACACTCATCTTTTCTCTATCTTCCGCAGTCACCGGGCATTGAGTCTTACTCAACTTTGTACCTTGCAATACCGGCAAGAACCCCTTCTTGGATAGATCCATTTTGAACTTCTTCAAAACTTTATCAAGGTATGTACTTTGTGAAAGTCCTATCAAGCGTCTTGATCTATCTCTATAGATCTTGATGCCCAATATGAAAGCAGCTTCACCGAGATCCTTCATCGAAAAACTCTTGTTCAAATACGCCTTCACGCTATCCAAAAATTCTATATTGTTTCCAATCAGCAATATGTCATCCACATATAATATTAGAAACGCTATAGAGCTCCCACTCACTTTCTTGTAAATACAAGCTTCATTGTAAACTTGTACAAACCCAAACGCTTTGATCACCTCATCAAAGCGAAGATTCCAACTCCGAGATGCTTGCACCAGCCCATAAATGGAACGCTGGAGCTTGCATACTTTGTCAGCATTCTCTGGATCGACAAAACCTTCCGGTTGCATCATATACAACTCTTCCTTAAGAAAACCATTAAGGAACGCTGTTTTGACATCCATCTGCCAAATTTCATAATCGAAATATGCAGCTATTGCTAACATGATTCGGACGGATTTAAGCATCGCTACGGGTGAGAAAGTCTCATCGTAGTCAATCCCTTGAACTTGTGAAAAACCCTTTGCCACAAGTCGAGCTTTATACACGGTGACATTTCCGTCAGCGTCCGTCTTCCTCTTAAAAATCCATTTATTCTGAATGGCCTTCCGCCCTTCAGGTAATACTTCCAAAGTCCATACTTTGTTTTCATACATGGATCCCATCTCGGATTTCATGGCCTCTAACCATTTGTCGGAATCCGGGCCCACCATCGCTTCTCCATAGCTCGTAGGTTCACTGTTGTCCAACAACATGACCTCCAAGACAGGGTTACCATACCACTCAGGTGCAGTGCGTACCCTTGTCGACCTACGAGGTTCGGTAGTAACTTGATTAGAAGCTTCTTGATCATCATCATTGGCTTCCTCTTCAACCGCTGCAGGCTCCACAAAAACATCTTTCTGTGCTGCGCAACTCTCTGGTTGAAGCAGAGGTTCAATAACCTCATCAAGTTCTACCTTCCTCCCACTCAATTCTTTCGAGAGAAACTCTTTCTCGAGAAAGGACCCGTTCTTAGCGACAAACACTTTGCCCTCGGATCTGAGATAGAAGGTGTACCCAACCGTCTCTTTTGGGTATCCTATGAAGACACATTTGTCCGCTTTGGGTTCGAGCTTTTCTGGCTGAAGCCTTTTGACATAAGCATCGCAACCCCAAACTTTGAGAAAAGACAACTTAGGTTTCTTACCAAACCACAGTTCATACGGTGTTGTCTCAACGGACTTAGATGGAGCCCTATTTAAAGTGAATGCAGCCGTCTCTAACGCATATCCCCAAAATGATAGTGGCAAATCGGCAAGAGACATCATAGAACGCACCATATCTAATAGGGTTCGATTACGACGTTCGGACACACCATTACGCTGTGGTGTTCCAGGTGGCGTCAACTGTGAAACGATATTGTCTTAAGTGATTGCCAAACTCATAACTCAGATACTCTCCCCCTCGATCAGATCGTAGGAACTTGATCTTCTTGTTACGATGATTCTCAACTTCACTCTGAAATTGCTTGAACTTTTCAAACGTTTCAGACTTATGCTTCATCAAGTAAATATACCCATATCTACTTAAGTCGTCAGTGAAGGTGAGAAAATAACGATATCCACCGCGCGCCGTGACACTCATCGGGCCACACACATCAGTATGTATGATTTCCAATAAGTCACTTGCCCGTTCCATTGTTCCTGAAAACGGGGTCTTAGTCATCTTGCCCATGAGGCACGGCTCGCATGTGTCAAGTGATTCAAAATCAAGAGACTCCAAAAGTCCATCAGCATGGAGCTTCCTCATGCGTTTCACGCCGATATGACCCAGACGGCAGTGCCACAAGAAAGTGGTACTATCGTTGTCTACTCTACATCTTTTGGCATCAATGTTATGAACATGTGTATCATCACTATCGAGATTCAATAAGAATAAACCCCTAACTTCGGGTGCATGACCATAAAAGATATTACCCATATAAATAGAACAACCTTTATTCTCTGATTTAAATGAGTAACCGTCTCGCATCAAACAAGATCCAGATATAATGTTCATGCTTAACGCAGGCACTAAATAACAATTATTCAGGTTCATAACTAATCCCGATGGTAATCGAAGAGCGAGCGTGCCGACGGCGATCACATCAACCTTGGAACCATTTCCCACGCGCATCGTCACTTCGTCCTTCGCCAGCCTCCGTTTATTCCGCAGTTCCTGTTTAGAGTTGCAAATGTGAGCAACCGAACCGGTATCAAATACCCAGGCACTACAACGAGAGTTGGTAAGGTACACATCAATAACATGTATATCACATATACCTTGCTTGTTGTTGTTGGCCCCCTTCTTGTCTGCCAGATACTTGGGGCAGTTCCGCTTCCAGTGGCCGTTCCCCTTGCAATAGAAACACTCAGTCTCTGGCTTGGGCCCAGCCTTGGGTTTCTTCACTGGATGAGCAACTGCCTTGGCACCCTTCTTAGAGTTACCCTTCTTGCCCTTGCCATTCTTCTTGAAACTGGTGGTTTTATTGACCATCAATACTTGATACTCCTTCTGGATGTCTGCCTCAGCGACTTTCAGCATCGAAAACAGCTCGGCGATGGTTTTGTTCATCCCTTGCATGTTATACTGCTGTACGAAGCTCTTGTAGCTAGGCGGGAGTGACTGGAGAATTCTGTCAATGATAGCCTCGTCCGGGAACACAAGTCCCAGATCAGCTATGCGGGTATAGCACCCAGACATCTTCAGTAAGTGCTCACTGACAGACGAATTCTCCTCCATCTTGCAAGCAAAGAATTTATCGATGGTCTCATACCTCTCGATCTTGGCATTCTTTTCAAAGATGAACTTCAACTCCTGGAACATCTCATATGCTCCATGACGTTCAAAACGCCTTTGAAGTCCTCCTTCCAAGCTATACAATATGGCACACTGCACTATTGAGTAGTCATCCGAACGCGACTGCCAGGCGTTCATAACGTCCGCAGAGGCCTGAGGAGCGGGGGGTTCACCTAGCGGTGCATTTAGGACATAAACCTTTTGGGCAGCTGTGAGGATGATCCTCAGATTGCGGAGCCAGTCCACAAAGTTGCTCCCATCATCTTTCAGTTTAGCTTTCTCTAGGAACGCATTAAAATTCAGGGGAGCTACTGCGCGAGCCATCTACAACAAAAGATTTGCAAAGACATTTTAGACTATTGTTCATGATAAGTGAGTTATTACCTAATCAAATTATTTATAACTCCCACTCAAATTGACATCCCTCTGGTCATTCGAGCGTGACATAATCCAGATTCACCAACCCAAGTCCGATCATCACGTGAGATGAGGTGGTGTCAATGGTGAACATCTACATGTTGATCATATCTACTATATGACTCATGCTCGACCTTTCGATCTTCCGTGTTCCGAGGCCATGTCTGTACATGCTAGGCTCGTCAAGTCTAACCCGAGTGTTCTGCATGTGCAAAACTGGCTTGCACCCGTTGTATGCGAACGTAGAGTCTATCACACCCGATCATCACGTGGTGCTTCGAAACGACGAACCTTCGCAACGGCGCACACTCGGGGGGAACACAATTTTATCTTGAAATTTTAGTGAAGGATCATCTTATAATGCTACCGTCGTCCTAAGCAAAATAAGATGCATAAAAGGATTAACATCACATGCAAATCATAAGTGACATGATATGGCCATCAACTCGTGCTTTTGATCTCCATCTCCAAAGCACCGGCATGATCTCCATCGTCACCGGCGCCACACCATGATCCCCATCATCATGATCTCCATCATCGTGTCGCCATCAGGGTTGTCGCGCGCCCACCATGCTCTTACTACTATTGCTACCGTTTAGCGATAAAGTAAAGCATTACAAAGCGCTTAATGATTGACACGCAGGTCATACAAAAATTAAAGACAACCCTATGGCTCCTGCCGGTTGCCGTATACATCGACATGCAAGTCGATATTAACTATTACAACATGATCATCTCATACATCAAATATATTTCATCATGTCATTGGCCATATCATATCACATACATACCCTGCAAAAACAAGTTAGACGTCCTCTAATTTGTTGTTGCATGTTTTACGTGGCTGCTATGGGTATCTAGCAAGAATGCTTCTTACCTACGCAAAGCCACAACGGTGATGTTTAAGTTGCTATTTAACCTTCTACAAGGACCGCCTTGTTCTGTTCCGATTCAACTAAGATAGGAGAGACAGACACCCGCCAGCCATCTTATGCAACAAAAGTCACATGTCTGTCGATGGAACCGGTCTCATGTACGTGGACATGTAAAGTTGGTCCGGGCCGCTTCATCCCATAATACCGCTGAATCAAGAAAGACTAAGGAGGGAAGCAATCTAAACATCAACGTCCACAAACCCTTTTGTGTTCTACTCGTGAAAGCATCTACGCAAGAACCTGGCTCTGATACCACTGTTGGGGAACGTTGCATGGGAAACAAAAATCTTTCCTACGTTCACCAAGATCAATCTAGGAGATGCATATACGAGGGGAGAGTTGGATCCACATACCCTTGTAGATCGCTAAGCGGAAGCGTTCAAGAACGCGGTTGATGGAGTCGTACTCGCCGCGATTCAGATCGCCGAAGATCCTAGCACCGAAGCAACGGTGCCTCCGCGTTCTTCACACGTACAGCTCGGGGACGTCTCCTCCTTCTTGATCCAGCAAGGGGGAAGGAGAGGTTGATGGAGACACCGGCAGCACGACGGCGTGGTGGAGATGGTGGTGGAGGATTCCAGCAGGGCTTCGCCAAGCACCGCGGGAAAACGAAGATTGTTGTGGGAGAGGGAGGGCAGCACCGAGGCACGAACGTGTGTGGCTGCCCTCCCTCTACCTCTCTTTATATAGGGGGAGTAGAGGGGAGGGGGCGCCCTAGGGTTTACCCCTAGGGGCGGCGGCCAAGGGGAGGTGGGAGGGGGCGGCGCCCCAGGGTTAGGGTCCCCCCCCCCAAGTGCCTTGCCCCCCAAGCCTAGGGGGGTGCGGCAGCCCTAGGGGGGGCCAGCCCCCTTGGCGCATGAGGAGAGGGCCCAGGGGGGGCGCACAGCCCTATGAGGGCTGTTGTGTCCCCCTTTGTGGCCCATTAGGCCCGAAACTCTTTCCGGGACCCCGAAAACCCTTTTCGGTCATCCGCCGTCTTCCCGATACTCCCCGGAACACTTCCGGACTCCGAACACTCTCATCCTATATATCAATCTTCGTCCCCGGACCATTCCGGAGACCCTCGTCACGTCAGGGATCTCATCCGGGACTCCGAACAACCTTCGGTAACCATGCACTGTTCTCACTAACAACCCTAGCGTCACCGAACCTTAAGTGTGTAGACCCTCCGGGTTCGGAAACTATGCAGACATGACCGAGACACTCCCAGGTCAATAACCAATAGCGGGATCTGGATACCCATATTGGTTCCCACACGTTCCTCGATGATCTCATCGGATGAACCACGATGTCAAGGATTCAGGCAATCCCGTATACAGTTCCCTTTGTCTCGTCGGTATGTTACTTGCCCGAGATTCGATCGTCGGTATCTCTATACCTAGTTCAATCTCGTTACCGGCAAGTCTCTTTACTCGTTACCGTAATACATAATCCCGTGACTAACTACTTAATCACTTTGAGCTCATTGAGATGATGTATTACCGAGTGGGCCCGGAGATACCTCTCCGTCACACGGAGTGACAAATCCCAGTCTCGATCCATGTCAACTCAACAGACACCTTCGGAGATACCTGTAGAGTACCTTTATAGTCACCCAGTTACGTTGCGACGTTTGGCACACACAAAGCACTCCTACGGTGTCAGTGAGTTACATGATCTCATGGTCATAGGAACTTATACTTGACATGCAGAAAACTATAGCGATAACTGATACGATCAAAAGCTATGTTTAACGTTTGGGTCTCGTCCATCACATCATTCTCCTAATGATGTGATCCCGTTATCAAATGACAACTCATGTCTATGACCTGGAAACCGCGGTCATCATTTGATCAACGAGCTAGTCTTGAAGAGGCTTACTAGGGACACAAAGTTTGTCTATTTATCCACACATGTATTTGAGTTTCCAATCAATACAATTATAGCATGGACAATAAACGATTATCATGAACAAGGAAATATAATAATAAATCTTTTATTATTGCCTCTAGGGCATATTTCCAACAGTAAATGAGGCATGGCGCACCACAGAACAGAGGAAACGGCCTTGTGTTCGACTGGCCAAGTTTAAAATGGGATCCTGTTCATCGGGAGGGGTCTGACATACCTCAAAACGGAGGAAACGGACCTCCTACGGTTGAAACAGGGGTCCTGTTGATCGGGATGGGTGTGGCGTACCGCAAAAACGGAGGAAACGGACTTCTGTTGGAGCGCTACGGTCGAAACGGGGGTCCTATTCATCGGGAGGGGTGTGGCGTACCGCAAAACGGGGCTCCACGGGATACTGTTCATCTCCACCATCGACCCCCTCCAACCTCCACCGGCTACTGTTCATCCACCATCGACCTCCTCCTGCCTCCACCTGCGACTGTTCACCCTCCACCGCGCGCTACCCCACCAGCTACTGTTCAACCAGCCCTCTCCACGGGCTCCTGTTCAACCACCCCTTCACGGGCTACTGTTCATCCAGCCCTCCACCATCGACTGTTCATCCTGCCCTCCATGGGGTGGTCCTGTTCATCCAGCCCTCCACGGGCTCCTGTTCATCCAGCCCCAACCGGCTCGATCGATCAGGGTCCTGTTCATCTAGAGGAACACCACGGGGTCCTGTTCATCCACGCCCACCGGGAACTGTTCATCCAACCCCCATCAACGCTCACTGTTCATGCAGAGGCAACATCGATCGTCTTCAGTTAGCAGCTGTAGCGAAGGAATCGCTCGATCGGGTTCAGTTAACAGCCATCGGTCGATCGCTCTGGTTCAGTAATGCGTAGCCTGCAGTGCAATTGCTCGGGTTCAGTTAGAGCCCAACGCCTCGCTCGGGTTCAGTTAGAGCCCAACGCCTCGCACCCACGCGCGTGCGTGTATGAGAGAAACGCGCATCGCTCGGCCCCGACCACCCACCGTAACCGGGAACACCCCGATATTTTCCTCGCCCTCGCTTCTACCACGGTTATTTCCGTCATGGACGGCCCAAAGAATGTCATGCAGCTGCGTCTCCGGCCCGCCAAGGATGAAAAGCCCATTTTCTGTCTTGATTTTTTCTCATAGAAGTAGGACCCCACCACATCTAGGATGATACCGTGTTTTGTCACAATTATTGTCATAGAAGTGTCATAAGTACGACAGAAAAACCAATTCGTTCGGCCCAAAATGTCACGGATGTGTATTTTTTTTGTAGTGGCTCTACGTTCACATAAAACGGGTGTAAGACAGTTTTGCACGTGCAGAATACTCGGGTTACACTTGACGAGCCTAGCATGTACCTCGGAACACTACAAACCGAAAGGTCGAGCGTGAATCTAGTAGATATGATAAACATAAGCTATTTGATACGTCTCCAATGTATCTATAATTTTGTATTGTTCCATGCTATTATATATTCTGTTTTGGGTGTTTGATGGGCTTTATTATACACCTTTATATTATTTTTGGTACTAACCTACTAACCCAAGGCCCAGTGCAAATTGCTGTTTTTTTGCCTATTTCAGTGTTTCGCAGAAAAGGAATATCAAACGGAGTCCAAATGGAATGAAACCTTCGAGAGAGATATTTTTGGAGCCGTATTAACACGGAAGAATTGGAGCACACGTGAGGGAACGAGAGAGGCGGCCACAAGGGCAGGGGGCGCACCCAAGGTGGTAGGCTCGCCCCCACCCTCGTGGGCACCCTCTGGCTCCCCCGGTGCCCTTCTTCCTCCTATATATATCCACATACCCTGAAAACATCAGGGCAATAGACGAAACCCTAATTCTACCGCCGCAACCTTCTGTTCCCGTGAGATCCTATCTTGGGGCCTGTTCCGGAGCTCCACCAGAGGGGGATCGATCATGGAGTGCTTCTACATCAACACCATATCCTCACCAATGAGTTGTGAGTAGTTTACCACAGACCTTTGGGTCCATAATATTAGCTAGATGGCTTCTTCTCCCTCTTTGGATCTCGATACAAATGTCTCCTTGATCTTTGAGGAGATCTATTCGATGTAATCTTTATGCGGCGTGTTTCTCGAGATCCGATGAATTGTGGGTTTATGATCAAGATTATCTATGAACTATACTTGATTCTTTACTGAAATCTTTTATGTATGATTATAATATCGTTGCAAGTCTCTTCGAATTATTGGTTTGGTTTGGCCTACTAGATCTATAGTTCTTGCAATGGGAGCTTTGGGTTCAATCTTGCGGTGTCCTTTCCCAGTGACAGTAGGGGCAGCAAGGCACGTATTGTATTGTTGCCATCGAGGATAAAAAGATGGGGTTTATATCATATTGTTCGAGTTTATCCCTCTACATCATGTCATCTTGCTTAAAGCATTAATCTGTTCTTATGAACTTAATACTCTAGATGCATGCTGGATAGCGTTCGATGTGTGGAGTAATAGTAGTAGATGCAGAATCGTTTCGGTCTACTTGTTACGGACGTGATGCTTATATATAATGATCATGGCTAGATATTCTCATAACTACGCGCTTTTCTAGCAATTGCTCAACAGTAATTTGTCCACCCACCATGGAATTCTGCTATCATGAGAGAAGCCACTAGTGAAACCTATGGCCCCCGGGTCTATCTTTATCATATTACTTTCCCGTCAACTTGCCAATTTCTACTACCATTATTTATTTGCTTTATTTACTTTCTGTATCTATAGCAAAAAATACTAGCTTATCATATCTATCAGATATCACTTTCATAAGTGACCGTGAAGGGGTTGATAACCCCTTATCGCGTTGGCTGCGAAGGTCTTATTTGTTTGTGCAGGTGCGAGGGACTCCCACGTGGTCTCCTACTAGATTGATACCTTGGTTCTCAAAAACTGATAGAAATACTTACGCTACTATGCTGCATCACCCTTTCCTCTTCGAGGAAATACAACGCAAGCTCAAGAAGTAGCAAGAAGAATTTATGTCGCTGTTGCCGGGGAGACTCACGCCAAGTCAAGTCAAAATTTGATCTCGTGGGAACTTGCCAATTTTTGGCGCCATTGCCGGGGAGATCTACGCAATATTCATATACCAAGTACCTATCACAAACCCTTATGCTTCGCATTACATTATTTGCCTCTCGTTTTCCTCTCCCCCGCTTCACCCTTGTCATTTTATTCGCCCTTCTTTTTTCCGTGTGTTTACCGTTCGCCTACCTCGTGTGTGTTCGTCTTTATCGCGGGTTGTTGCTATCATGTATGAGATGGGGGAAGATGTCGTTGAAAGGGGTAGTAATGTTGAGGGCAACTTCACCTTTGTTGATCCTCCGGATGAAACTACCACTTTACATACTAAAAAATTCCGGATTGGTAGTGGTAATATTATTGGAAAAGGAGTTCTTCAAGACTTCTTTACTTGTGCCGGTGCTTTACCCACTATGGGTGGATCTATTCTTCATAGAACTAGTAGTCTTGCGGATGCCATATCTATGTTTGTAGTTGAAATTGAAAGGCAATTTATCCATATGCATCCTTGCATTCAGAGAATCTTTCTGGAATTTTCCAATATTGAGCATTCTTCCGTTAAGCACGCAACTACTATATTTTTGGCTCATGAGTTCAGATTCATAATGAAGGAGGCCAGAGAAATATTTACGCATTATAGAGTGGATGCTGGTCATCCTCCCATTGAAGCTATCTTATTCAATCAAGAGGACATAATGTGTTTGCAATCTTTAGATCATGTTGCTTTTAATGAAAACCTTAGGAAAAAGGTTCCTACCGATATCTTGGTTGATAGAATTTCTGAATTGAATGATGATTTTGCTATTCAAAACAATGGGTTAGGTTTTTCCCTTGAGCGAAGGCTCATGACCTTTTGCCAAAAGAATGCTTATAATGATGAATTGGTTGTGCAATATGAAGGGCAAAAGGAGGAACCTATACCTCCTGAGCTTGATATGGGGGACTTTTGTCCTATTAAATTTAGCCCTTTTGATTACTTTTGCTTGCCACAAAGAAAACTTGCTGCTGAACGTAGTAAATATGAGATGAGTTTTCGCGATCTACCTTATCATTATGGCAATACCTAGATCTATTCTTGTATCATGCCTAGCTAGGGGCGTTAAACGATAGCGCTTGTTGGGAGGCAACGCAATTTTATTTTCTTTGTTTTTCCTTCTGTTTAGGAATAACTATTGCATCTAGCTTTTGTTTAGATGTGGTTTTTTGTTTTAATTAGTGTTTGTGCCAAGTAGAACCTTTAGGAAGACTTGTGTGAAGTTTATATGATCATGCTGTAAAGAAACATAAACTTTAGCGCTCACAAGATAGGCTGCCATTTTTTAATGGAGACTGATTTTTAGTTGATTCTTTTAGAAGATGATTAATAGACAAATTCCTCACGTCCACCAATTTATTTCAAATTTTTTAGAGTTACATAAGTATTCGAAAGTTACAGATTACTACAGACTGTTCTGTTTTTGACAGATTCTGTTTTTCGTGTGTTGTTTGCTTATTTTAATGAATCTATGAGTAGTATCGGGGGGTATGATTAATGGAGAAGTTTGAATGCAGTAGGTTTAACACCAATATAAACAAAGAATGAGTTCATTACAGTACCTTCGAGTGGTTGTTTATTTTCTTATACTAACGGAGCTCATGAGATTTTTGGCTAAGTTTTCTGTTGTGAAGTTTTCAGGTTTTGAGTATGGCTTTGATGGAATATGGAACAAAGAGTGGCAAGCGCCTAAGCTTAGGGATGCCCAAGCACCCCAAGGTAAAATTCAAGGACAACCAAAATCCTAAGCTTGGGGATGCCCCGGGAAGGCATCCCGTCTTTCGTCTTCATCTATCGGTAACTTTACTCGGGACTATATTTTTATTCGCCACATGATATGTGTTTTGCTTGGAGCGTCATGTATGATTTGTGTCTTTGCTTTTTAGTTTGCCACAATCATCCTTGCTGGACACATCTTTTGAGAGAGATAAATTTGGTTTAGAATTTATTAGAATACTCTATGTGCTTCACTTATATCTTTTGAGCTAGATAGTTTTACTCTAGTACTTCACTTATACCTTTGAGAGCACGGTGGTGGTTTTATTTTGTAGAAATTTTTGATCTCTCATGCTTCACTTATATCCATTTGAGAGCCTTTTAGAACAGCATGGTAATGTCCTTTTGAGATCCTAATATGATAGGCATCCAAGATGAATATAGCAAAAACTTTCATATAAAGTGCATTGAATATGATGAGAAGTTTGATACTTGATGATTGCTTTGAGATATGAGGATGGTGATATTAGAGTCATTCTAGTGGAGTAATTGTGAATTTGAGAAACACTTGTGTTAAAGTTTGTGATTCCCATAGCATGCACGTATGGTGAACCGTTATGTGAAGAAGTTGGATCATGATTTATTTATTGAGTGTCATCCTTTGTGTGGAGGTCAGGATCGCGCGATGGTTAACTCCTACCAAGCCTTCCCCTAGGAGCATGCGTTGAATACATTGTTTTGATAACTCGTAGATTTTTGCAATAAGTATATGAGTTCTTTATGACTAATGTTGAGTCCATGGATTATACACACTCTCACCCTTCCACCATTGCTAGCCTCTCTTGTACCGCGCAACTTTCATTGGTACCATACCTACCCATCATGGCATTTCCATAGCCATTCCGAGATATATTGCCATGCAACTTTCCATCGTTCCATTCATATGACACGCTTCATATTGTCATACTGCCATGCATGATCATGTAGTGGACATTGTATTTGTGTCAAGGCCACCATTCACAATTCATTCATACATGTCACTCTTGATTCATTGCACATCCCGGTACACCGGCGGAGACATTCACATAGAGTCATATTTTGTTCTAGCTTCGAATTGTAATCTTTGAGTTGTAAGTAAATAAAAGTGTGATGATCTTCATTATTAGAGCATTGTCCCGTGTGAGAAAGGCCAAAAAAGGAGATGGCCCCAAAAAAGAGGGGGCTATAAGAAAAGGGGAAAGCCCCCTCCAAAAAATGAGAGAAAAGAGAGAAGGGACAATGCTACTATACTTTTCCACACTTGTGCTTCAAAGTAGCACCATAATCTTCATGATAGAGAGTCTCTTGTTTTGTCACTTTCATATACTAGTGGGAATTTTCATTATAGAACTTGGCTTGTATATTCCAACGATGGGCTTCCTCAAATGCCCTAGGTCTTCATGAGCAAGCAAGTTGGATGCACACCCACTTAGTTTCTTTGGATAAGCTTTCATACACTTATAGCTCGAGTGCATCCGTTGCATGGCAATCCCTACTCAATCACATTGATATCTATTGATTGGCATCTCCAGAGCCCATTGATACGCCTAGTTGATGTGAGACTATCTTCTTCTTTTGTCTTCTCCACAACCACCACTCTATTCCACCTATAGTGCTATATCCATGGCTCACGCTCATGTATTGTGTGAAAGTTGAAAGGTTTGAAAAAATTTGAGTATGAAACAATTGCTTGGCTGAAACTGGGGTTGTGCATGATTTAAATATTTTGTGTGATGAAGAGGGAGCATAGCCAGACTATATGATTTTGTAGGGATAACTTTCTTTGGCCATGTTATTTTTTAGAAGACATGATTGCTTTGTTAGTATGCTTGAAGTATTATTATTCTTATGTCAATATAGACTTTTGTCTTGTATCTTTCGGATCTGAACATTCATGCCATAATAAAGAGAATTACATTGATAATTATGTTGGTTAGGATTCCACATCATAAATTCCATTTTGATCATTTATCTACTCGAGGACGAGCAGGAATTAAGCTTGGGGATGCTTGAGACGTCTCCAAGGTATCTATAGTTTTTGATTGTTCCATGCTATTATATATTCTGTTTTGGATGTTTTATGGGCTTTATTATACACTTTTATATTATTTTTGGGACTAACCTACAAACCCAAGGTCCAGTGCAAATTGCTGTTTTT
The DNA here is from genome assembly GCA_902687465.1 of Secale cereale. NCBI lineage: Eukaryota > Viridiplantae > Streptophyta > Magnoliopsida > Poales > Poaceae > Secale > Secale cereale. Next base: position 779,362,555 of record LR738711.1, read on the forward strand.
TTTGTCTATTTCAGTGTTTCGCGGAAAAGGAATATCAAACGGAGTCCAAACGGAATGAAACCTTCGGGAGAATTATTTTTGAGCCGTATCAACACAGAAGACCTATAGTACACGTGACGGAACGAGAGAGGCGTCCACGAGGGCAGGGGGCGTGCCCAGGGGGGTAGGCGCGCCCCCACCCTCGGGCCCCCTCTGGCTCCCCCGGTGCCCTTCTTCCTCCTATATATATCCACATACCCTGAAAACATCGGGGCAACAGATGAAACCCTAATTCCACCGGCGCAACCTTCTGTTCCCGTGAGATCCCATCTTGGGGCCTGTTCCAGAGCTCCGCCAGAGGGGGATCGATCACGGAGTGCTTCTACATCAAGACCATAGCCTCACCAATGAGTTGTGAGTAGTTTACCAAAGACCTTCGGGTCTATAGTTATTAGCTAGATGGCTTCTTCTCTCTCTTTGGATCTCAATACAAAGTTCTCATTGATCTTTGAGGAAATCTAATCGATGTAATCTTTTTGCGGCGTGTTTGTCGAGATCCGATAAATTGTGGGTTTATGATCAAGATTATCTATGAACTATATTTGATTCTTTTCTGAAATCTTTTATATATGATTACAATATCCTTGCAAGTCTTTGTCGGTGTACTAAAGTAGGGGTACCCTTAGTATCCCGAACATGTGCACGGGCAGTCGCAGCGCCCCGCGGCAAGGCTTGCCGGGTGGCCGCCACGGTCCTCCGTGGTTCCTTTGGAGCCATTCGAGAACAAAGTATTCAAGCCAAAGAGACAAGACCCCGGCAAGAGGAGCTTGCCGGGAAGGCCAACCAAGGCATATCAAGGAACTTGCCGCGACGCGCCACGCGTCCCGGACGCAGCAAGATAGCGACCGCGGCAAGGTGCTTGCCGCGGCAAGCTACCACTCTGTACCCGTGCTCCAGCGCATCCACCCACGTGTCGCTCTGGGACCCTTCCAAGCATACGTGGCGGGACGCTGTGCAGCCAGGGGTACGCGGTGGCAAGCGGCGCTGACAAGGTTGCCATCGTGGCGAACGGTGGCGCCCCTGACGGCACCTTTTTGCACTGTTTGGGCGACGACGATGGGCATTTAATGCCCTTGTCCCCTACCATCAGGGTTAGGTATAAAACATTGTACCAACTTCCACGCTTTTTCCATTTTTACCCTCAACTGCGTTGCCACCTGTCGGTGACCCCTTGAGCAAATAAAAGGAGGCCCATGCGCAACGTAGAGGGGGTGAGACATTCGAAGACTCTCACGCTCGGTCTCGTTAGCTGCTAGAGCGTACTGTAGCTCTCAGCGCTCCCGAGCCAAGAACCAAATACAAACCAAAGCAGGAGTAGGGTTTTACGCATCCGTGCGGCCCGAACCTGGGTAAACTGCTCATGTGCCTCGCCTCGATCTGCTCTTTGTGCGATCTCCGCCCCCTGCCGTACCGAAAAGGGGCTCCGTCCCCATAGGTGTTCGTGGGTGGATCAGTTTCCCCGACATCTTTGGCGCGCCAGGTAGGGGATGCGTCGAGGTTGTGTGAACCTGATCCGGCGTCCACACGAGCTAGATCTTCATCATCTTCATCAACATGCCGCCGAAGAAGAAGGCTTCGGAGGCAGCTGGACCGTCCGCGTCGATCCCGCCACCGCCGGAGCCAACGGCTGGTGGGGTAGACGCCGGCGGAAGAACAGACGTCGACGAGGGAACTCACGGTGCTGCCAGGTCCAAGGACAAGGTTGCGCTGCCCATCGGCGGCGTAGCCGGCTCCCACGACGACTGGGCGCACTCCAAGACCTCGGCGTCCGTGCATGCACCTCGCCCATCTCAGGAGGCGCGGGACCGGCAGCGTCATGGTACTCACGGTACCATACGCTTGCTGGGCCAAGGTCAAGCTGGTGGGTCTCGGGATGCTCAAGACTAGCATGCACGCCAACATGCTGGCACGAGCAAGGCACGGTCGCCTGGACGGGATACTGCTCCTTCTAACGTAGTTAGCAGTCCGAGCATATCCCGCTCCTCGCACCGTTCGCCACCGCTGCCCGCCACTCCAGCAAAAACTCTGGCACGAGCTCAACTGCTTCTAGACTTCCCTCCAGCGGCAGACAAAGCCGACGACTGGAGGGCCACCATTCAAAGTCTCATCGCCTTCGCCAACGGCGACACTCCGCGGCAACCAAGCACATCGCAGCCGCGGCAAGTCAGCCAGGCATGGGCCGATGGCGACAAGACCGGTGGAGGTGCAACCACCGTGCACTCTCCGCCCCAAAGGCCAAAATCGCCGACTCGCCGGATCAACATCGACGACGACTCCACCGCGTCATCAGATCCACGAGCTCGTCTTGATCAGCGCCAAGTTCTCCACGAGCGACAACAAGAAGACGCTCGTACTCGCATCGAGCGCCGAAGAGAAGCGCGGCGCCAATCAGACCAGTGCGCTGGGCCCGCTGTCGACATGCATGCGCCAGGGGGACCAGGCGACTTGCCGTACGCGGTAGGTTGTCCTACGTTTACTCGTGAGCTGCGGCAAGTCCAGTGGCCCAGCATGAAGAATTTCAAGCCAGACGTACCAGAGAAGTACGACGGCAAGACACATCCGTCGGAGTTCCTCAGCATCCATACCATCGCGGTACAAGCTGCCGGGGGACGAGACGACAAGATCCTTGCCAACTACTTCCCGCTGGTACTCAAACCCAACATCAGATCCTGGCTCATGCAGTTGCCGGACAACTCCATTTCTTCTTGGGCAGACCTATGCCATCAGTTTGTCGGCGCCTTTACAGGCGGCCACAAACCTCATGGCCAGGAAAGTGACCTTCACCTTCTCGCCCAGAAGGAAGGAGAACCCCTGCGCAAGTATATCCAGAGATTCAGCCGTGTACAGCACACCATCCCAGACGTCCACCCTGCCGCGGTCATCAGCGCATTCCATCAGAACGTGCGTAACCGCATGATGAGGGAGGAGATGGCGATGTGCAAGATCAGAGATGTCAGTGAGCTTTATGCCCTGGCCGACAAGTGTGCACGTGCTGAGGAAGGAAGGAAACTCCCCGGAGAGGATACAGGCGCAGGGGGATCTGACAGTGAGGATGCTGCCCCGGCAAAGAAGAACCGGCGGCGAAACAACAGGAAGAAGAAAAACAAAGAGGTGCTAGTGGTTGAGCAGTCCGGCAAAGGAGGTGGCGCCGACAAGGCCAAAGTTGGTAGCTCCGGCAAGGAGACCGCCGCATCCACCAACAGCCAGGCTGTGGCGGCCGCCGACAAGCAGGACGGCACCGACGAGCAGTACTGCAAGATCCACCGCACCAAGGGCCATGACCTCCAGAACTGCAAGAGGGTCGAACAGCTCGTCGAGCAGCAGAAGGCTGAGTACGAGCGACGCTACAAGGAGAAGGCCCAGGGAGGTGATGGAGGATCCGGCAAGAAGCGGTCATTCGCCGGCCGGGGAGGACGTCGCGTCAAAGCCAAGCAGCGGCAAGGAGATAGACCTCCCCGCGGCCGCGACAAGGATGAAGACGACGACGACGATGAAGACATGGAGGATGTTGAGACCAGTGAGCAGGAGTTCCAGAAAGCCATAGAGGTCTTGTGCGTTGACGGCGGTGCTTCTCTGCATACTTCTCACCGCCAACTCAAACAGTGGGTGCGGGAAGTTAATGCAGCAGAACCACATGTCGAATCGCGCAAGCTTCTGAAATGGTCCAGCACGCCTATCATCTTTGATATTGAGGACCACCCTGATCACACAACTGCGGTCGGGTGCTTGCGGATGTTGGTTTCACCAACTATCCGCAACCTCAAGGTCACCAAGATGTTAGTTGACGGCGGGGCCGGCTTGAACCTGATCTCCTCCACTGTACTCCAGATCCCTGACAGCGAGCTCGAAGAGACCGGCACATCCAAGGAATAAACCCAGGAAGGAGCAAGCCGAAGGGGAAGATCACGCTGCCAGTGACGTTTGGCGGGGAGCTGAACTTCAGGACCGAGAGGGTCACTTTTGACGTCGCTGATTTTCCATTGCCTTACAATGGGATACTCGGCCGTCCAGCACTCGCCAAGTTCATGGCAGCCTCTCACTATGCATACAATATATTGAAGATGCCGGGCCCGATAAGCATCATCTCTGTCCCTGGCGACAAGAAGGATGCCCTTATCTGCGCCGACAAGATCTACCGGGAAGCAGCAGCCGCAACAGATAGCAAGACACTTGCCGCTGAAGCTCCCGGGGGGAAGAAGAAGACCAAGTCCGGCAAGAGCTCTGGGGCCCACTCAGGCAAGCGCACCTCTTCGGAGTGCTGCGCTACCGTCGAGGACGCGCCATCGAGCTCCACCGGCAAGTGTAAGACGATGATGGCAGCTCCGCCAGAGACCAAGAAGGTGTCCGCCAAGGAGGACGGCACTGGTGGTACCTTCACCATCAGTGCCACACTTGAGCCTAAATAGGAAAGCGCTCTCGTTGCTTTCCTGCGGGCGAACGTCGACGTGTTTGCATGGCAACCGTCTGTCATCCCCGGTGTTCCCAGGAAAGTAATTGAGCACAAGCTTGCCGTCTGTCCTCACGCGCGGCCCGTCAAGCAGAAAGTCAGGAAACAAGCAGTGGAGCGCCAAGAATTCATAGCAGAAGAGATCAAGAAGTTGGAAGAAGTAGGCCTTGTCAGAGGAGTGCTCCATCCTACGTGGTTGGCCAATCCAGTAGTCGTGCGTAAGGCAAACGGAAAATGGAGGCTTTGTATCGACTTCACCGATGTGAATAAAGCTTGTCCCAAAGACCCATTTCCCTTGCCGCGCATTGACCAGATTGTTGACTCCACGGCCGGATGTGATTTGCTTTCATTTCTTGACGCATACTCAGGATATCATCAGATCTTCATGGCAGAAGAGGATGAGGAGAAGACTGCATTCATCACTCCATGTGGCACGTACTGTTTCATAAGGATGCCTTTTGGTTTGAAGAATGCTGGTTCATCATCTGCAAGGGTAGTCCATACAGCTTTTGAGCCACAGATTCACAGAAATGTAGAAGCATACATGGATGACATAGTGGTCAGGAGCAAAGACAGGGCAACCCTGATTCAAGATTTAGACGAAACCTTTGCGAATCTGCGCAAGATCCAGCTCAAGCTCAACCCCGAGAAGTGTGTGTTTGGAGTCCCTTCCGGCAAGCTTCTCGGGTTCTTCGTGTCTCAGAGGGGAATTGAAGCCAATCCCGACAAGATCAAGGCCATTGAGCAGAAAGAAGCACCGAAGCGCGTCAAGGATGTACGAAGACTTGCCGGTTGCGTGGCTGCTCTTAGCAAGTTTATCTCTAAGTCAGCTGAGCGCGCCCTACCGTTTTTCAAAATTTTGAAAAAGGCGGGTCCAATGAAATGGACTCCGGAAGCGGAGGCTGCGCTGCAAGACTTGAAGAGGTACCTGTCCTCCACTCCAATACTTGTCGCACCTAAGCCACAAGAGAAGTTGCTGCTGTACCTAGCGGCAACCAATCAAGTGGTTAGTGCTGCGTTAGTGGCGGAGAGGGAGGCAGATGATGAGCCAGCGACCGCGGCAAGTGCATCCAGCGACAAGCAGGGGGCTTCCCCCACAAGCTCTGGTCCCGACAAGGGTGGATCTATGCAGGCGCAAGAGGAGATACGGAAGAGGATGGTGCAGCGCCCAGTTTACTTTGTCAGTTCCCTTCTGCAGGGGGCTAGGTCAAGGTACTCTGGTGTGCAGAAATTGCTTTTCGGCCTCCTCATGGCCTCGAGAAAGCTGCGCCATTACTTCCAAGCACATGAGATCACAGTTGTCACTTGCTTTCCGCTGAAGAGGATACTGCAGAATCCAGAAGCAACATGCATGATTGTTGAGTGGGCACTAGAACTGTCAAGCTTTGGCCTCAAGTTTGAGAGCACTTCAACTATCCAGAGCAGAGCATTGGAAGAATTCATAGCAGAGTTGTCAGGGATATGGATAGTAGGTATAAACCGGATACTGTAAACCGGCTTAGTTATATTATGCTTGGTTTAATATTTTAGTAGAGACTACGGCCCATGAGATTTCAAGGCCCATGTGTAGGAGTATGGTTTGTAAACCGCCAAGAGATGTAACTTGAGAGATAAGAAAGAGAAGACAGAGACCTTGGCGGACACAAGTATGAGCCGGCCTCGGGACTCTGTAAACCGGACCAGGCGTTGCCACTATATAAGGGGACGGCCTGGACGGTCTAGGGACAAGCAACAATCAACCCGTCGAGACACAGGCAAAGCGAATCCGCACCCTGTAAACCTACGCCCAAGCAATACCAAACCAACTAGACGTAGGCTTTTACCTTCTCCGAAGGGGCCGAACTAGTATAAATCCTTTGTGTCCTTTGTGTGCCATGAATCCTTTCAAGCTAACCCGTGCGATGGCTCCATCATCAAGTCCGGTAAACCGGACATCTGCCGTGTTATTTCCACGACAGTTGGCGCCCACCGTGGGGCCTGCGCACGACGGTTTCGAGTTCTTGGAAGGCGGCTTCGAAGGGTTAAAGGGTTACGCAGTCGGCCGGATGACCAAGACTCGTTGCGGCCGGATCTACATCGACGACGCGGGTTGGGGATCGGAGGCCGATTCGATCGAATACGGGTACCGGGTTCCCTTCGGCAGCATCCAAGTCTTCATCGGCAAAATTGGTGAACCGGGACCTGAGCCGGACATCTTCCCCAACATCATCGAGCCGGCTCAGCGTGCGAGATCGGCCCGGGTTCAGCCTGCCATGAAGCATGTGTTCGTTGGAGCAATCCACGGAGGTCGAGCCGAGAACGGATCGGAGTCCGATGGTGCGACAATCGTCTATTCAGATGACGAATCTTCATCCGGGGAAACTGAATCTCTGTATCAGTTGCGGGACGGCCGGTCTGAGGGCGAGTCCGATGGAAACAGTATTCTGGGCCCCTTTGACCCGCCAAACCGGGTGGCGGTCTTCATGGCCGGATCACAACCCCCGATGAACGGAACGACAGCGGAAGCTGGTGCAGGGGGAAGCGGTTCAAATCCCTCCCTTACTGAAGTTCTATCCACCTTGATCGAAGAGTTCACAGCTAAAGCAGTGGCAGATGTAGCTCCAGCAGACAAGGCGCATCATGATGCAGAGCTTCTTCAGTTGAAAGGTCGGATCGATCGGTTAAAAGAGGATTTAAAGGCAGAAAGAGAGATGATAGCAACAAGGCAAGCGGAGTTGGATAATCAAGCCTTTTATCTGAGGATGGAGCAAGCTTCTGTGGAAGGAGTAAGGGGGCGAAAGTATCGGTCCCGCCTACCACCGGGTTACGAATCCGCGAATTTGTTCAGGACTCCTGGGGCTGGGGCCAGTAACAATCCGGCCTTAAACCGGAGGACACCCCCGGCTCGGGATGAGCCGGATCAACAGCTCGCCGCAGAGCAGGAGCATCGGATCACAACGGCACCTTATGTTCCTATCCCCCCAGGGCACTATTCAAACCCTTTGGATAACATAGCTGCAGCGGCGGCATGGTTGGCCGCTTTACCTGCGGAGGAAACATCCCCGGTGGCGATAGAGGCGCGCAGGGTTCAGAAGCTACTTAATACTGCATTAATACAGCAGCAAGCGTACTCTCATAGCAGGGAAAGGTTACATTCAACAGCGCGTCCCAACCGAAGTTATTCTAGGCATTGGGAGGAGCCGGAGGTATCTAGCAGTGAACGCAGGAGACATCAGCGCAGGCAGGATAATCCGGCAAGGGCGGAGATGCCAGCCCCAGACCTAAACCGGCCTAGATCGGAGGCCAGAGAGGAAATTCGTCAGTCGGCGCCGGTTCACACAGCCACTACAGGGACAGGAGCTACAGCGAGTGGTTTCGGGATACAATGTCTTGTCCCCGCCCTACGGAGTGTTAAGTTGCCCAAGGATTTCAAAGGACCTCGCAAGGTACCTAATTACACAGCCGATTTACCGCCCGAAGCTTGGGTGGAAAGTTATGAGATGGCCAAGGAGATGCTGGACGTGGATGAATCGGCTTGTGCCAAATATTTCACTATGATGCTTGAGGGCACGGCCCGGACCTGGCTAAAGGCGCTACCCCCGAATTCTATTGGGTCATGGGGGGAGCTGCGCAGTCAGTTCATCAAAAACTTCAAGGATACATGCAAGCAACCGATGTCGGTGATAGATTTAGCAGCATGTGTGCAAGGAGAGCAGGAGTCTACAACAGCTTGGGTACGCAGAGTGGCAGAGATCTTACACTCTTCGAATGGTATTAATCCTAGTACGGTGATAGTGACGTTGGAAAACAATTGCCGGTTTGAATCTTTAAAGTTAAAACTCGGACGGCTCAAACGGGACTGCAATGACATGGGGACTTTAATGAGTGCCCTGGTGAAATACGGAGACTCAGATAATACCAAGTATCCGGAAGCAGAAGGAGATAAAACGGGGAAGGCCAGCAAGTCTGGTAAACCGGCGCCGGTTAATACGGTTACTTCAAGCTTTTTGGGTAAACGGAAGGCGGAAGGTAGTTCCGATTTTGTTGCTAATACTCAGGTTCAAGGCGGTTTTCAGGTTAATCCGGGGGGTTCCGCTCTCCAAGGCGGCGGAGGAGATCCGGGCTGGGAGCAGGATTTGGATCGACCCTGTCCAAAGCATAGCGGAAAGGGGAGGATTGCAAGGCATACTATAAGAGAATGCATACCCTTTATGAAGGCGGAGAATGGCCGTTTTAATCCTCCTAAACGGCCCCCGCACGGCGGTTCAGGGCCCGGGTTTTATGGTTCGGGTCATCAGGGGAACAGTTCCGGATCAGGATATAGGGGCAATAACGGTGGTTATCAACCCCGGCCAGGCGGCCAAAATAGTCAGGGGAATTACAATGGTCAGGGGAATCAATCGCATCATCAAGGCGGTTACAATGGTCTGGGAAATCAATCGCATCATCAAGGTGGTTACCATGGTCAGGGAAATCAATCGCATCATCAAGGTGGTTACAACATTCAGAATAATCAACAACAGGGCCAAGGGAGTTATAATAATCAAGGAAGTCAGCAGCAACAGCGTCCGCAACAACAGCAGCAATCCGGATACCAGAGTAATCCAAAGGAGTTGAGCAGTGGTCAATATCATGTTTTCACCACGAGTTTATGTAAGAGAGACCAGAAGGTTTTAAGGCGGACAGTTAATGCAGTAGAACCGGCGACGCCACAATTTCTCCGATGGTCGGAGCAGCCCATTGTATGGAGCAGAGAGGACCACCCGTTATGGGTAGATAATCCGGGACATTTAGCCTTGGTGGTAGCGCCTCAGGTGGGAGGATACAAGTTCACTAAAGTCCTCATGGACGGGGGTAGCAGTATCAATATACTATATTACGAGACCTTCCGTCGTATGGGTCTGACAGATAAAAAGTTAAGAACATCAAACACAGTGTTTCACGGGGTGGTCCCAGGTAAGTCAGCTTATCCAGTTGGTAAGATTGACTTAGAAGTTACCTTTGGAGATGAGTATGATTCCAGATCGGAGATGGTCACTTTTGAAGTTGTCAAAATTAAAAGTCCGTATCATGCCCTGTTTGGAAGGACGGTTTATGCTAAATTTATGGCTAGGCCATGTTATGTTTACTTGCAGCTTAAGATGCCGGGTCATAAGGGCACGATCACGGTTCATGGCAGTCGAAAGATAGCGGTGGAATGCGAGGAAGGTGATGCAGCTTATGCAGAAGCGGTGTGTGCCACAGAAGAGTTAAATTTTTATAAAGATAATGTCGATCCGGCAGATATGACTCCGCTGAAGAAACCAACGACCGAGCATGATCCGGCATTAAAATTCAAGTCAGCGGAGGAAACTAAGCAGATTGATTTTGTACCTGGGGACTCGTCTAAACGGTTCACCATCAGTGCTAACCTTGATCCCAAATAGGAAGGCGCGCTCATCGAGTTCATCCGTGAGAACCGGGATATCTTTGCATGGAAACCTTCCGACATGCCAGGTATACCGAGGGAACTCGCTGAGCACAAGTTGAATATTGATCCGAAGTTTAAACCGGTAAAGCAGTATCTGCGCCGCTTCAATGAAGAGAGGCGCAAGGCTATAGGAGAGGAAGTGGCTAAGCTTTTGGCGGCAGGGTTCATAGTGGAAGTTTTTCATCCGGAATGGTTGGCTAATCCGGTGCTGGTTCTAAAGAAGAATGGGAAGTGGAGGATGTGTGTGGACTACACAGACCTCAATAAAGCTTGCCCAACTGATCCTTTTGCTCTACCTCGCATTGATCAGATTATCGATGCCACGGCAGGGTGTGAGCGGCTGAGTTTTCTGGATGCATATTCAGGGTATCATCAGATCAAGATGGCAGTTGAAGACCAAGAGAAGACAGCTTTCATAACTCCTTTTGGTGCTTTTTGCTATGTATCTATGCCCTTTGGGCTCAAGTGTGCACAGGCAACTTATCAGCGTTGCGTTCAGAATTGTTTGAAAGGGCAGATAGGAAGGAACGTGCATGCTTATGTGGATGACATTGTGGTCAAATCGAAGGAAGAAAGAACAATGATAGAGGATCTCAAAGAAACTTTTGATAATCTTTGAGCTTACAGGATGATGCTTAATCCGGAAAAATGTGCTTTTGGTGTTCCGGCTGGTAAACTTCTGGGATTTTTGGTCTCGAACAGAGGGATAGAAGCCAACCCAGAAAAGATCAAAGCCATCACATCTTTGACAAAACCGGTTTGCATCAATGATGTTCAGCGCATAGCTGGCCGGATCACGGCGCTAAGCCGGTTTATCAGTCGCTTGGGAGAAAAGGCGATCCCACTTTATCAAATGTTGAAGAAAACGGACCGGTTCATTTGGAGTGATGAGGCAAATACAGCGTTTGAGAATCTGAAACAGCAACTAGCAAAACCACCGGTTTTAGCTGCTCCCATTGATAAGGAGCCTTTGCTGTTATATGTTGCTGCGAATACACGGGCAGTCAGCGTTGCGATTGTGGTTGAGCGCAAGGAAGCAGGGAAGGAACATCCGGTTCAGCGCCCGGTTTATTATGTGAGTGAAGTACTCATTGAGTCTAAACAAAGGTACCCACATTGGCAGAAGTTGGTTTATGGGGTGTTCATGGCAAACCGGAAATTGAAGCATTACTTCCAAGGGCATCCAATAACTGTGGTTAGTTCAGCTCCGTTGGGAGACATAATCCAGAACAGGGAAGCTACAGGCAGGGTAGCCAAGTGGGCCATTGAGCTCAGTCCACATGAATTGAAGTATGTGCCGCGTACTGCTATAAAATCTCAGGCCTTGGTAGACTTCATCAATGACTGGACAGAGTTGCAAACTCCCGAGGAGAAGCCGGATATTACTTATTGGACGATTCACTTTGACGGTTCAAAACAATTGGAGGGCTCGGGGGCTGGAGTTGTATTAACTTCCCCCAGAGGTGATAAATTTTGCTATGTCCTCCGCTTATTATTTCCTTGTACTAATAATGCAGCGGAATATAAAGCACTACTTCATGGTTTGCGACTGGCAAAGGAGATGAATTTGAGCCGGGTTAAGTGCCTGGGCGATTCAGATCTAGTGGCACAGCAAGTTTCTGGCAAGTGGGATTCAAGAGATCCCCTCATGGCGGCTTATCGGCGAGAGGTTGAAGCGGTCGCAGGGTATTTCAAGGGATATCAGGTGGATCATATAGATCGGCGGAGGAACGAAGCGGCCGACGCTCTGAGTCGGCTTGGGTCGCAGCGTAAACCGGTGCCGCCAAACACCTTTTTGGATGAGTTACACAGTCCTTCGGTTCAAATACCTTCGGAAGAAGACCTAGCTGTTCCGGACCCAGAGGCACAGTTAGTTGCAGCACTCCATATTATTCCGGATTGGACGTTACCCTACCTAGCGTACTTAAGCCGAGGAGAGTTACCGGAGGACGAAGAGGAAGCACGGCAGATAATCCGGCGTTCTAAGTCCATGACGATTGCAAACGGAGAACTGCACCATCGTAGTACCTCTAGTGTATTTCAACGATGTGTTTCAGCTGAGGAAGGTTGTGAGATTTTAAGGGAGATTCATGAAGGGGACTGTGGTCATCACGCCGGTTCAAAGTCATTGGTGGCTAAAGCATTCCGACATGGTTTCTATTGGTTAACTGCGCATGCCGATGCGGCAGATCTAGTCCGGAAGTGTGATGCCTGTCAGAAGTTTTCAAGACGTGCTCTTGTTCCGGCACAGGAGCTCCGGATGATACCGATAACCTGACCTTTTGCAACTTGGGGGCTTGACATGGTTGGGCCTTTCAAACGGTCCCAAGATCAGAAAACTCATCTACTGGTAGCAGTAGACAAGTTTACAAAGTGGGTTGAAGCGGAGCCTATAAGCAAGTGTGATGCGGCAACGGCGGTCAAATTCATCAAAAAAGTAATATTCCGGTTTGGTTTTCCACATATCATCATCACAGACAATGGCACCAATTTATCTCAGGGTGAGATGGAAGAATTCTGTCGACGAGAGCATATTCGTTTGGACGTGTCTTCTGTGGCTCACCCCCAATCCAATGGTCAGGCTGAAAGGGCAAATCAGGAGATTTTGCGAGGAATCAAACCTCGGCTTATGACACCTTTGCAGAGAACCCCAGGTTGTTGGGTTGAAGAATTGCCGTCTGTCCTTTGGAGTATTAACACTACACCAAACCGGTCTACAGGCTACACGCCTTTCTTCATGGTTTATGGCGCTGAAGCAGTTCTTCCAAGTGACATACGCCATGACTCACCAAGAGTAACGGCATATGTGGAAGCAATCATCGAAGAGTCAAGACAGGACGGTTTAGACCGGGTGGATGAAGAGCGTGATACGGCTGCAGCAAGGTCGGCGATTTATCAGCAAGATCTGCGTAGATATCATAGCCGCCGGATTAGAACAAGGACGTTCCAGGAAGGTGACTTGGTACTCCGGCTCATCCAAGATCAAACAGACATGCACAAGCTATCCCCACCATGGGAAGGTCCCTTTGTGGTCAGCAAGAATTTACACAACGGTTCATATTACTTGGTGGACATTCGAGAACACAAGGATTCACGGACATCAGAAGAAGAGACGAAGAGGCCGTGGAACATCGCCCATTTACGGCCATACTATACTTGAGCTACATGCTCCAATGTATCCTATGTATATATTATGAATAATGAATAAACCGGCACCTTCGGTAAACCGGGGGCTTAGCCCTTTTTCCATATACACAAATCTTGTGACAAGTAATCATACCAATTTACTATCAAATATCATATTTCAATGTGGGCCGGTTTAGAAACTAATTTTTGCAGGGTATGTGAAGGAGCAATAGAACTCTCAGGAACAAGAGATCATATCCGGTTTGAGAAGAGAAAAACTCCATAAAAAGCAAAACCCACAGGTTCAGGAGGAACCCTAGAGGCCCCTTGGGACAGTCGGTTTGCCCACGTCCCATTGATTGGCTTGGTTTGTGTTTACGGTTCCTTTGGCCCTCTGAACAGTTGATACGCTCACGTTCAGTGATTGGCTAGGCCCCTTGGGACAGTCGGTTTGCCCACGTCCCATTGATTGGCTTGGTTTGTGTTTACGGTTCCTTCGGCCCTCTGAACAGTTGATACGCTCACGTTCAGTGATTGGCTAGGCCCCTTGGGACAGTCGGTTTGCCCACGTTCCATTGAT
>LR738711.1:779376217-779452709 GCA_902687465.1 Secale cereale
ATTGATTGGCTTTGTTTGTGTTCGGCCCTCTGAACAGTTGATACGCTCACGTTCAGTGATTGGCTAGGCCCCTTGGGACAGTCGGTTTGCCCACGTCCCATTGATTGGCTCGGTTTTTTGTTTGCGGTTCTATCGGCCCTCTGAACAGTTGATACGCTCACGTTCAGTGATTGGCTAGGCTCCTTGGGACAGTAGGTTTGCCCACGTCCCATTGATTGGCTGAACCTTGCTTTGAGCCTGGCAGCTCTTTGAAAAAGCCTCGACTACATGGTCTGATTTGCAAAAATTGTGTGTTTCTTGGTGTTTTTGTGTTCTATAACCTTTTAAACCGAGTGGAACAGCTCCAGAAGTTGACCACCTATCTATAAAGTTATAAATCTGGGTCATGGACACCAGCGAGGGTTAAACCGGCGTTCATCATAACCCGGATCGACCTTCATGATGAGCCAATAAATTGACAGTACATGATCAGTTATAATGACCGGTGTTTTTTAAACCGGCCTGGTTTTGACTATAAGTCACCAGTATGAGACAAAACAATGACGGGAGTTTATTAACCCGGCCCAATTATGATCAAGCTCGGTGTTCATTAAAACCCGGATGGTGTATCAGGCACAAGTTACAATTTTCTGAAACAAGATGAGCCGGATTTATCGACAAGATGGATCGGAGAGTTTCAAGTGTCTATTAGGATTGATGAAAGACCGATTAAAGTGACTTTAATGTCCTGACCGGTTTACAGTATATTGGCCACATACATCTCAGGTATGACAATTATCTTTAGTATAAAGATATGCTTATTGGATGTTTTAAGAGAACAAGTTAACCCGTTCAGTGGTAAGCCACTAGGACATATTTTTCGATATTCTTATATGAACAGAAGAAAGCAACCGCATCAGGCAACAGGTCAACGGATGAATACTTCATAAAGACAAAATGTCGGATCACAGCACATTAAGTCTCAGCTGAACCTATTACAAGGCATAAAAAGCCCAATAGTTGGAAGCATTGTTTGGCGGGATAACAATCATGGTTACAGCAATAGAATTCAAGATTGTGCTTCTCCTTGCTGAGATGGTTGGCCACCGTCTTGATCCGGAACGTCTTCATCCTCGTGAAGCGGTTGGAAGTCCGGTGCATGCCAATCAATCTTTGCCAAGGCACGGAAATATACTTCATAGTTGATAAGCTCAACAGGATCAATATAAGGAGCAAAGGTGTGAGGACGAACCGGCGGAATTAAGTTTACGATATCGTAAACCGGTCGCTCCACCCGCTCGTTCTGCAGGTTGTATGCTGGATGATATCGCGACAAGTCAGATTCCACCGCAAGCTTGCTGGCGAGGGGACGCATCTCCTTTGTCAGGGCATAAAGATCTTTTTCATTGAAGGCTGAACCGTCCTCCTTGGTATCAGGAAATCCGGTTAACACCTCCTCCGGATCAAGGTCCGGGACCCAAGCTTTAGCCCTTGTAAGGGCCAGAAGAGCACCTCCTCGAGCGGCCGATTTCTTAACTTCCTCAAGACGAGCCGGAAGAATGGACAAACTATTCAAAGTATCCTGGATAGTTGAAGGAGCCGGTTTACCAAATGAAGTGGCACTGATAATCCTTTGTGCTCCGGAGTACAACTGTTCGACCAAGGTATAGCAGGCTTTGAGTTGTTTCCGCAAGTCGTCCCCAAGATGGGAGACACGGCGCCCTACATACAAACAATGAAAGTTAAACCGGTACAAGTCACAAAGATAAAGACAGGAATTCAGATTATATTTACCAAAAATAGCAGAGGTCATCAAATCAATTTGGCACTTTAACCCGGTCAATTCTTCAGTAACCGGTTTAAGTGCTCCTTCCGCGTCCTGAACACGTTTTTCAAGATCTTTTTTCTGGACCTCAAAAGTAGTCCGCTCCTCTTCAAAGTATTTTTTCAAGTCCTCAGCAGTTTTTAAGCTCACTTGAAGTTCTTTCTTAGCCTTTGAAGCGGCTGACTCAGTCTCCGTAAGCCGGCTTCGAAGTTCGTTGATCTCCAGAGCATTCCGGTTCAGCTCAGCCTGTAGACAAAGTTCAAAAGAAAGATTTGAAATTACAAGTCTCAAGCACACAACCAAGTTGTCTACTTGACACTTGGGGGCTAATGGCAGTTGAAGCAATATAGCAAAGATAATTTGAAAGTACAAGTCTCAAGCACACAACCAAGTTGTCTACTTGACACTTGGGGGCTAATGGCAGTTGAAGCAATACAGCAAAGACAATTTGAAGTTACAAGTATCAAATACATAACCAAGTTATCTACTTGATACTTGGGGGCTAATGTATGGATCTGCAGTTACAACTACAAAGTTCCAGATCACCTTCATTAAAGCAGCTAAACCGGAACTTGGGGGCTGCTAAGAGATAGAGATGCGTCAAAAAAGCAAAGTCAGAAGAAGAAACTTACTTCGTATTTTTCTCTCATCAGGTTCACCAAGCTGGCTTCATAATCCCGGCTGCTGTGGAGCCGGTTCAAATAACCGGAATAAATGTCTTGAGCGCTCATGCTGGAAAGACTGGATATGTCAGTACTCCATTTCCCTTTTTCTTGAGCTGTCTTTTCCGCTTTAGCTGTATGTTTTGCTAAAACAGTGGGCTCAGCTGGAGCGACATAAGCGGTTCCAGTAACCACGACATCAGGAGAAGTGGGTACATTGGGGGGAGTAATGTCAACATGAGCCGGATCAGGAGACGCCGGGTTAGCTTGAGGAGAATTAACCCGGGCCGGACTTGGTGGATCTTGGACGTTTTCTGTAAGAGGAGTTTCAAGAGCAGGTTCTTCAGGAGCTGCAGGAGTACCCTCTGGAGGAACAACTGCGGACGGATTAATAACCGGATCATCAGCAGAAGGGTCAGCAACAGGCTTATTCGCCTTGGGCTTTTTGATGGGTTTTGGTTTTCTGGAAAAACATGCAAAATAAGTTAGTACTATAAAGTAAAAAGGGTGTCATGAACCGGAAAAGACGAAGAAAGTTACCCTGGGACGGTCTTCAAAGGAGGAAGCTGCGTAGCGGTTGATTCACCGGAAGAAGACAGCGGAGTTTCCTGATAGTCAGGATCAGACGGTTTAAGGGGTTTTCGGATAAGTCCGGCCTTGGGATGAAGAAGAGTCGGAGAGAGTATCACCTCAGCACGGCGCTTTCGAACCGGAGTTAAGGAGATTCCAGATGACTCACCGCAAGGCCACTGTGGCGAGTGGTCCGGCGAAAGGCTTCGTGCTGTTGCTTCTTCAAAGTAAAGTTAGGATCTAACTTAGCATAAGGATGAGAAAATTGATATTTCCTGACGGTCCGACGACTTTTTTGAGGAGGAGGTTCTGAATCAGAAGAAATAAGAGTTACCTCAATCTTGGCCGGATTATCACCTTCAGGCAGTTCCTGTGAAAAGGTATCATTAGATACGATTACAAGTGCATGGAAGCAAGAATTTAAACCGGAATAAAGCATACCTCGGAGTCCGGATCATCATCCTCAGTAGGAGAACCGGCATCAACGGCTGCTTTCCTCTTTTTGTTTGCAGGGGTCTTCCGGCGAGCCTGTTTTACGGTTTTTTCCTGAGGCTTTCTCCTCCAGAAGGGGTCATCAGCCTAATTGAAAAAGCAAGGGCAATTGAAACACGGTTCAAAGAGGACGGTTTACAAGTACAGGGCAATGAAAAACTTACTTCGGGCAGCTTATTCTTCTTGAAGTACGGAGCCAAGCCAACCTTAGTGCAATCTGTTAAGGAAGGATTGACAATCTTTTTGGCGGACTCCACTACCTCCGATTCAGGAAGCTTATCCTGGGTAAACCTTTGAGGGTCATCCGGTTTACCAGAGTATTTGCACATTAGCTTAGGACGCCGGCTTTAGGGAAGGATGCTCCAAGATAGCCAGCAGCGAAGGAAATCAGTGCCGATCAGACCATTTGCCATAAAAGCTCTCAGTTTGGAGAGTTGTGATGAGAACCGGGTCCGTTCAGCAGCACTAAGCCGTAGTGGCAAGGGGTGATTTGCCGGAATACGAGTTTCGCGATAACCCGGCAAAGGATTTTCACCTTCAGGAGAAGTATCAACACAATAAAACCAGGACTTGTTCCAATCTTTTGGATGAGTATGTAAAGAGGCGTGAGGAAAGACTACGTCCCTCCTCTTCTGAATACTCATCCCACCAAGTTCTTGGTGAGGTCCGCTGGTAAATTCAGTGCGCCGGTTTAAATGAAAGAAATCGCGGAATAAATCAACTGAAGGTTCCTCTTGCAGATACACCTCAGAAAATACTTGGAAATCACAAATGTTTGAAACGGAATTGGGTCCGATATCCTGTGGGTGTAGCTGGAAGGTGGCAAGAACATCCCGGAAAAACCTTGAACCGGGGGGAGAGAAGCCTCTAGAGATGTGGTCCAAGAACACGATGACTTCCCCGGATCTAGGAGTGGGAGGGCATTCATTACCCGGAGCACGCCATTTTAACTCAGACTGAGGGCCTAATGTGCCGATTTTAGACAGCTTGATTAGGTCATCCTCAGTGACGACGGAAGGGACCCAATCGCAGGAGACATACTGCTTAGCCATTGAACAAAGTGCTGGAGAAGATAAAATACAGAAACGGATTATGAAAGTACAGTAATCCGGAATCTATCTATGAAAGTTACGCAACGGTTTAAACTGAGGACTAGATGGCATGGTTAAACCGGCAATCATAAAACAAGTGATATCATTTCCGGGTAATGGCAGTTGAAGAGGAACAGTTCAACCATTGCGTCAAATTACAGAGTTTTTTGCAAGAGCAGGGCATATCAACTTAAACCGGAACATAATTAGCGAATCTACCAAGGAGAAAAACAGGTTTCCGAAAAGATTGCTAAGGGGGAAGGATCTGAGTATGCTGAAGAAAAAGAAATTAATCTAAGAATATGCAAGGAAAGCTGCAAAGACTTTATACTGGATAGATGGATTTACATGCCAGACAGGAGTAACGAAGAGCTGAAACATCTACAGCGGGGTAAAAATGGAGAAGATCGAAAAAACAAAATCATTACGGGTCACGGGCTCTAGATCGAACAAGACGAAGCTTTGCTAAAAGTTCTAATGGCGGAACGGATAAATCTACAGCATTATGTATAGATGGCGAGATCTAAACTAGTACTAAGCGGAAGATCTGTTGACTGGGCCTAAAGG
Organism: Secale cereale; assembly: GCA_902687465.1. Taxonomy (NCBI): domain Eukaryota; kingdom Viridiplantae; phylum Streptophyta; class Magnoliopsida; order Poales; family Poaceae; genus Secale; species Secale cereale. The sequence continues at coordinate 779,381,404 of LR738711.1, forward strand.
TCAAAAAATTCTCTATGAGGAATGTATCTACGAAGAAAGAGGCGAAGCTTTCGTTGGAAGCCCTAATGGCGGAAGAACAAGGAGGAGCGCTGGCAGATGCAGATCAATAATAAAGAAAAAAAGAACGTACTTGAGCAATGGAGGACAGCAGCGGAGTTCTCTCTGGACGAATCAGGTTGATGCAGTGGCCGGGGAGATCTTGATTCGACGAGATGACGGCGGCGCTCCGAGCTCGGGCGCTAATGGAGTTCTTGAGGCTCAGCCGGCGGACGAAGGAAGAAGACGCGAGAAGAAGGAAGAATGAAAGGGAACGGTGTTATTTATAAGCGAAGCGACAGGTGCGAAAATCGAGGAGACAAAAAATCGGATAAAGATCCTATGACACCCTGATCTTCGGGATAACCCTTAAAATACGCTGCAGTACAGCTCACGGCGTTAAATGCGGAGATGATGTCATTGTCAGACTTTAATAATCTTGGAGGATGACGTCAGAGCCGGTTTACAAAAGATGAAGATAAAGAAGAAAATTATACAAGACAAAGAAGACTGATGTGAACGAGTTCAAATCATTCTGGGGCCTAATGTCAGGGATATGGTTAGTAGGTATAAACCGGATACTGTAAACCGGCTTAGTTATATTATGCTTGGTTTAATATTTTAGTAGAGACTACGGCCCATGAGATTTCAAGGCCCATGTGTAGGAGTATGGTTTGTAAACCGCCAAGAGATGTAACTTGAGAGATAAGAAAGAGAAGACAGAGACCGAGGCGGACACAAGTATGAGCCGGCCTCGGGACTCTGTAAACCGGACCAGGCGTTGCCACTATATAAGGGGACGGCCTGGACGGTCTAGGGACAAGCAACAATCAACCCGTCGAGACACATGCAAAGCGAATCCGCACCCTGTAAACCGACGCCCAAGCAATACCAAACCAACTAGACGTAGGCTTTTACCTTCTCCGAAGGGGCCAAACTAGTATAAATCCTTTGTGTCCTTTGTGTGCCATGAATCCTTTCAAGCTAACCCGTGCGATGGCTCCATCATCAAGTCCGGTAAACCGGACATCTGCCGTGTTATTTCCACGACAAGAGTGGACGCCAACACCAGATGAAGAGATTCCAGAAACGAGCATCCCCGTCAAGGAAGCAAGCAAAGAGTGGCTAATGTATTTTGATGGTGCCTTCTCGCTGCAAGGCGCCGGTGCTGGCGTGCTGCTTGTCGCACCCACCGGAGAGCACCTCAAGTACGTAGTCCAGATGCACTTTCCCAAGGAGCAAGCAACAAACAATACTGCAGAGTATGAAGGTTTGCTTGCCGGTCTCAGGATCGTGGCAGACCTTGGGATCAAGAAGCTCATTGTTAGGGGTGACTCACAGCTTGTCGTCCGGCAAGTGAACAAGAATTATCAGAGTCCGTTGATGGAAGCCTACGTTGATGAAGTGAGAAAGCTAGAAGAGCACTTTGACGGCCTACAGATGGAGCATGTTCCAAGAGCTCAGAACGACATCGCCGATGGCCTGTCAAAGTGCGCCGCACTAAAGTTACCTGTGGAACCAGGGATCTTTGTGCTCAAGCTGACTCAACCATCCGTAACACCATCAACTGGACAAAGCAAGAAGAGGAAGTTGATTTCTGGTGACTATTTTCCGGCAGAGCTTCCCCAAGCCGCCACCAAGAAGGTCCCCAAGATCAACGCCAAGAATGCTGAGGAGCAGTTTGCTCCGGCAAGCCCCAGGGATTGTTCCATTGAAGCAAACGCTCTCGACAAGTCTTGCTCCGGCAAGCTTGCCGGGGAACATCAAGCTCCAGCTGAGACGCAGGTTCTCGCCGTGGAAGCGCGTGTTCCCGCAGCAACAGATGTGCCTTTAGTCCTTGTTGTTGAGCCCCAAGCTCCAGCATGGGCACAGCAGATCGTCCATTTTCTCTAGACAGGAGAACTTCCCGAAGAGCAAGAAGAAGCAGAAAGAGTAGCCCGGCAGTCAAGTATGTACCAGTTTGTTGACAACACACTGTACAGAAGAAGACTCAACGGTGTGAAATTGAAGTGTATTCCCCAGGAAGACAGACAAAAGCTGTTGGCAGAGATACATGGAGGCATATGTGGTCACCACATTGGCGCAAGAGCACTTGCCGGCAAAGCATTCCGGCAAGCTTTATTTTGGCCGGAAGCCCTCCAGGATGCAACTGCACAAGTAACCAAGTGTGAAGCATGCCAGTTCCATTCCAAGTAGATACACCATCCAGCTCAAGCTCTCCAGACGATCCCTTTGTCCTGGCCATTTTCGGTCTGGGGGCTCGACATCCTCGGCCCCTTTCCCCGCGCAGCCGGGGGCATTGAGTACTTGTACATTGCGATCGACAAGTTCACAAAGTGGCCAGAAGTGGAACCAGTGAGAAAGGTGACCGCACAGTCAGCAGTCAAGTTCTTCAGGTCGATTGTTTGCCACTTCGCAATCCCTAACAGGATCATCACCGACAACGGTACGCAATTCACGAGCCGCACCTTCATGCAGTACGTCCAAGATCTTGGCGCCAAGGTCTGCTTCGCTTCTGTTGCTCACCCGAGAAGCAACGGTCAAGCGGAGAGGGCAAATGCTGAAGTGCTGCATGGCCTCAAGACCAGAACTTTCGACATGCTGCACAAGTGTGGAAGAAACTGGATCGAGGAGCTGCCGGTGGTTCTTTGGTCGATCAGAACGACGCCAAATCGAGCCACTAGACAGATACCTTTCGCTCTAGTCTATGGAGCAGAGGCAGTTCTCCCCACGGAACTCGTATACGGGTCACCTCGAGTGCTCGCTTATGATGAGCTCGAGCAAGAGCAGCTGTGACAAGATGACGCGCTGCTCCTGGAGGAAGACCGTCTTCAGGCTGCTGTACGAGCTGCTCGCTACCAGCAAGCTTTGCGCCGCTACCATAGCCGCAAAGTTAAAGCCAGAAGTTTCGAGGAAGGCGACCTTGTTCTTCGGCGCGTTCAGTCCGCCAAGAATTCCAACAAGTTGACGCCGAAGTGGGAAGGCCCTTACCGGGTGAAACGAGTCACTAGGCCCGGAGCTGTCCGCCTTGAGACCGAAGATGGCTTTCCGGTGAGCAACTCCTGGAACATTGAGCATCTTCGTAAGTTTTACCCGTAAGGCGCGGTTGCCGCGACCCGCTCCGGCAACCACCTTTTGTACAAGTCTTGCCGCTGTTGCATGTAATCCTTTGTACAAAGCCGGGCGCAGACCCCGTGCATCAGTAAAGCTCATGTGCCTCGCACATCTTGTCAATTTCACGCTTTCTATATTTTGCATGTGTTATCTGACACTTTGTGCAGCACCTACCCCCGGTAAGCAATAACGAGCCCAAAGGCTCCATATCTGTATTTTCTCTTCTTTCTTTTTTCTCAAGAAAAGGAGGTCCCCTCGCACACAAGTTTGCCAGGGGGGGAGGAGAAGATAGTGGTATGGACCAAGCGCCGTTCAAGAAAGTTCCGCCTTGCCGGAAAGCAAACAACACAAAAGCTAAGTTGCCAAAGCTTGAGTGACTAGATTTTTAAATTTTTAAGTTATCTTCCTTGAACGACCGTGCTTTGTATGGAAAACCTGTGCGCGGAGGAACCAACTCGTAGCTAGTTGCGCCCTTACTTTGTTTCGAGTCCGCTCAACGACTTAAGTGTGCTGCGACTAGTGTCGCGCCCTTACTTTGTTTTCGAGCACACTCAACAACTTAAGTGTGCTGCAACTGGTTACGACAAGGTTTCTTATCAGTAGCGGCACCGCCAGCAGGCTGCTGACGTTCCGCACTCAGTGCTCGCGGCTAAGGTGCCTACACCGGCAAGTTCCCTAAAAGCGTAGGGCGAAAACATACAAAGCAAGGGATCAAGTAAAGGAAATAAAGTTGCAATCACTACCCAAAATAGAGTTATGTTACAAGATAGCTTGTCGCAGCTCTAACAGACTGTTCTGCTAACATGACTAGCAGCGACAAGGAAAGAAGAAAATGGGCAAGCCTAATCTGCGTGATTGCCCTCAACCCTCTTGATGCCGCTCATCTTGTCCACGATAGGTGCGACAAGGGCCTTGAGCGCGTCCAGATCAGCGTCCGGCGGCAGGGACTTGAGGACATTGGTGAGGTTGAGGCCTGGATTGCGGAAGGCCACCTTCATCAACACCTTTTGCAAGGCTCCCGCGCAGAGCTTGAGCGACTCGTCCGCCAGCTGCTTTGGGATCTTCTCCCGGAGTTGCTGGAGGGCCGTCGCCACGCCCTTGAAGAATAGGGTGAGCTTGGCACTGGGGTGGAGATTCTCGTCGGAGGAATACCCGAGATACTCCGCCCCCCAGCTGCGCCAGCTCCCCGACGATGTCTGCGGCAGCATTGACAAGACCCTCCGTCCAGTGCTCGACGATCTCCCTGAAGATGTTCTGGGTGACGACAGCACTCTCCAGCAACGCCTTCTCGGCCCTGATCTCCTCCTTCAGGGTCGCCTCCTGCTCCCTGGTGCCGTCCAGCGTCTGGGTCAAGGTGGTCAGCTTAAACTCCAGATCGGCGTTGGAATCCTTGGCGGCGGCGAGCTCCTTGCCCTTCTCGGCAAGGCGGACCTGCAACTCTGAGTGGTTGTGGGCGTCCTTCTGAAGCTCATGCTTGAGCGCGGCAAGCTCCTCGCCGCTCGTCTTGAGGTCGGCCTCCAGCTGTGCCACCTTCGCCTCCAGTTCCTTCTTGGCGGTCTCGGCACTTGCGGCAGCGTCCTTTGCTTCTTGGAGGGCCCCGCCAAGTGATTGCTCGCACGCGGCAAGCTCATCCTCGTGAGCGTCGAGGTTGATCTTCCGCTGCGCCAGCTCGCCCTCCTACGCGAATAACTTTTCAGCGGCAAGCCGCAGTTGCTCTTCGACATCGGCCTTCTTGTCGTGGAATTAGCACGGCAGATGTCCGGTTTAACGGACTTGATGATGGAACCATCGCACGGGTTAACTTGAAGGGGTTCATAGCACACAAAGGACACAGAGAGTTTATACTAGTTCGGCCCCTTCGATGAAGGTAAAAGCCTACGTCTAGTTGGTTTGGTATTGCTTGGGCGTCGGTTTACAGGGAGCGGATCGCTTGCCTGTAGTCTCGATGGGTTGATTTTGCTTGTCCCTGAACCGTCGCCGGGTCGTCCCTTTATATAGAGGTGACACCTAGTCCGGTTTACAGAGTCCCAAGGCCGGCTCATACTTGTGTCCGCCTCGGTCTCTGTCCTTTCTTCCTTATCTCTCAAGTTGCATCGCTTGGCGGTTTACAAACCATAATTCTATACATGGGCCCTAAGATTTTATGGGCCGTAGCCTTTACTAAATATTACAACCAAGTATAATATAACTAAGCCGGTTTATACTAGCCGGTTCATACCTGCTAGTCATATCCCTGACATTAGGCCCCAGAATGATTTGAACTTGTTCATATGAATCTCCCTTGTCTTGCATAATTTTCTTCTGTGTCTTCTCATTTTTGTAAACCGGCTCTGACGTCATCTTCGAGAATCATTGAATCTGACCGTGACATCATCTCCGCATTTAACGCTGCGAGCTGTACTATAACTTTGTTTAATGGTTATCCCGAAAATCGAGGCGTCAAAGGGATCTTTATCCGATCCTTACCCCCTCGAATCCCGCACCTGTTGTTTCACATCTGTCCTTCCCTTATAAATGCCGCCGTCCCCCTTCATTCTTTCTTCTTCTCGCCTCTTCTTCCTCCGTCTGCCGCCCGAGCTTCTAGACGCCATTGTCGCCCGAGCTTGAAGCGCCGCCGTTGCCTCGCCAAGTCAAGACCTCCCTGGCCGCTGCATCAACCTGATTTGACCAGAGAACTCCGCCGATGTCCTCCATTGTTCAGGTACGTCTTTTCTTCCTCGTTATAGATCTGCATCCTCTAGGGTTCTTCCCTGTTCCTCTGCCATTAGGGCTTTCAACGAAAGCTTCATCTTGTTCCTCTTAAACGCTCGCTTCGTAGAAAGTTTTTGACCTTTATGCCCAGTTTAAATAGATCTTCCACTAGTATTTGCTTTAGATCTTGCCACTTATACTTATCCTGTAGATTCATCTGCTCTGCATAAGACCCTTGTGTTTCTTCCCGTATTTTCTTGCACTTTATTTTTCTTTTCTTTGCGCGCCCAGATCTGTTCCACTTTAGCTGTTTACAAAGAAACTGTTTCTTCTCCTTTGTAGATCCATTAGGTATACTCCGGTTTATACTGTTATGCCCTGTTCTTGTAATTTTTTTGAAGTTGAACGTAACGGTTTAGCTGTTCCTCTTTTGCTGTCGTGAACCGGTAATGACATAGCTCCCTGTTATTGCCGGTTTACCCATATCATTAGTCCTCTGTTTAAACCGTTGCGTAACTTTCGTAGATATCTTCCGGTTTATACTGCTGTACCCGCATAATCCGTTTTTGGCACTTTATCTTTTTCAGTACTTGTCCTTCCATTGCTATGGCCAAGCAGTTTGTCTCTTGTGATTGGGTCCCTTCCATCATCACGGAAGAAGACTTGGTCAAAATTGCTGAAATTGGTACTTTAGGTCCTCGATCCGTTTTGAAGTGGCGGGCTCCAGGACATGAATGCCCTCCTACTCCTAGGCAAGGGGAGGTTATTGTTTTCTTTGACCACATATCTCGAGGCTTCACCCCCCCGGTTCAACGTTTTTCCGGGACGTTCTTGCTGCCTTCCAACTCCACCCTCAGGATATTGGGCCCAACTCCATTTCAAATATCTGTGACTTCCAAGTATTTTCGGAGGTGTATTTGCAAGAAGAACCGTCTGTTGATCTATTCCGGGACTTCTTTCACCTGAACCGGCGCACAGAGTTTACCAGCGGACCACATCAGGAACTCGGTGGTGTTAGTATCCAGAAAAGGAGAAACGCTGTCTTTCCCCACGCCGCTCTCCACACGCACCCGAAGGAGTGGAACAAATCATGGTTTTATTGTGTTGATACTTCTCCTGAAGGGGAGAACCCTCTGCCGGGTTACCGTGAGCACCGTATTCCGGAGGATCATCCTCTGCCACAACGACTCAGCTCTGTCGAACGGACCCGGTTTTCGTCCCAACTCTCCAGGTTGAAAGCTTTTATTGCCAACGGTTTAACAGGAACCGATTTTATGCGCTGTTGGCTCTCTTGAAGTATTCTTCCCTTAAGTCAGCGATCGCAGTTGATGTGCCAATATTCTGGTAAACCGGACGACCCTCAACGGTTTACCAAGGAAAAAGTCTCTGAATCGGAGGTTATAGAATCAGCTAAGAAGATGCTCAACGTCTCCTTAGCAGACTGCAGCAAAGTCGGGTTAGCCCCGTATTATAAGAAGAATAAGCTGCCTGCGGTAAGTTTTGCTTTGCCCTATATTTGTAATCCGTTCCTTTAAACTGTCCTTTCAATTGTCTTTCTTTCTTTTGAATAGGCTGATGTTCCTTTCTGGAAGAGAAAGCCTCACGAGAAAACCGGCAAACAAGCACGCCGGAACACCTTTGCTAACAGGAAAAGAAAAGCAGCTGTTGACTCCAGCTCTCACGCCGAGGATGATGATCCGGATTCCGAGGTATGAATTAATCCTGTTTGAATTTGCTTTCTTTAACTCATATCTGTATCTAATAATAACTTTCCACATGAGTTGGCAGAAGGTGATAAACCGGCCGAAGTTGAGGTAACTATCCTTTCTTCCGATTCAGAACCTCTTCCACAAAAAAGTCGTCGGACCGTCCGGAAATACCAATTTTCTCATCCTTATGCTCAATTGGATCCTAATTTTCTTTTGAAGAAACAACAGCATGAAGCTCTTCGCCGGACCACTCGCCATAGCGGCTTGGCAGTGGAATCATCCGGGATTTCTCTATCTCCAGCTCGGAAGCGTCGCACTGAGGTGATACTTTCTCTGACTCTTCTTCATCCCAAGGCCGGGCTTATCCGAAAACCTCTTAAACCGTCTGATCCTGATTATCAGGAGACTCCATTATCCTCCTCTGGTGAATCGACTGCTACTCAACTTCCCCCGCTGAAAACTGTCCCAGGGTAAGTCTTTTTAACATTTTCGGTTTATGATTACCTTTTTGCTTCACAATTTTAACTCATTCTGCAAACTTTTTTCCAGCAAGCCGAAGCCTAGCAAAAGACAAAAGGCAAACAAACCCCCTGTTGAGACTTCTGCAGATGATCCGGCAGTTGATCCGGCAACGACCGTTCCTCCAGAAGGCGAGCCCATAGCTCCTCTTGAAGATCCTGCGCCTACGGATCATATCTCAGTACCCGAGAATCCTACTGCTGAAAATGTCCACAATCCGCCAAGTCCTGCCCGGGTCAATTCTCCTCAAATTAATCCGGCATCTCCCAATCCGGCTCACACTGCGACTCCACCCACTGCACCTGCTTCTCCAGAAGTTGTAGTGACTGGGGCTGCATTCGTTGCTCCGGCTGAGCCCACCGTTTTAGCCAAGCATACGGCTAAAACGGAGAAGCTATATAAGGAGAAGGGCAAATGGAGTACTGAAGTATCCAATCTTGCAGATATGAGTGCCCAAGAAATCTATTCTGGGTACCAAAACCGGCTCCACAGCAGCCGAAACTATGAAGCAAGTTTGGTTAACTTGATGAAGGAGAAATATGAGGTAAACCTTTCTTCTGACTTTGTGCTTGTGATATGCTCCTATCCCATAACAGCCCCCAAGTTCCGGTTTAGCTGCATACTGAAGGTGAACCGGAACTTTATAGTTTGAACAATTGATCTTTGCATTAGCCCCCAAGTATCAAGTAGATAACTTGTTTATGTATTTGATACTTGTAAAAATTTCTGCTTATACTTTAATCATCCATTAGCCCCCAAGTGTCAAGTAGACAACTTGCTTGTGTGCTTGAGACTTATAACTTTGAATTGCTGCTATTTATTGCTTCAACTGCCATTAGCCACCAAGTGTCAAGCAGACAACTTGTTTGTGTGCTTGAGACTTGTCTGATTTTTGTTTCTTGTCACTTGATTATGCTTGCAGGCTGACTTAAACCGGAACGCTGATGAGATCAATGAACTTCGGAGCCGTCTTGCTGAGACAGAATCTGCCGCTTCGAAAGCGAAGAAAGATCTTAAGGTAAGTTTAAAGACTGCTGAAGATCTGAAGAAATTCTTTGAAGAAGAACGGACCACTTTTGAGGTTCAAAAGAAAGAGCTGGAAAAAAGGGTTTAGGACGCTGAAGGGGCACTTAATCCGGTTACAGAAGAGTTAACCGGTTTAAAGCAGCAAATTGAGTTGATGACCTCTGCAATCTTTGGTAAGTATAATCTGAACTCCTGCTTTATCCTTGTAATCTTCCATCTGTGCCGGTTTAACCGTAATATCTATATGCAGGGCGCCGTGTCTCCCATCTTGGGGATGACCTACGGACGAAACTTAAAGCATGTTACACCTTGGTCGAGCAGCTATATTCTGGCGCTCAGAGGATCATTAGTGCAACATCTTTCGGTAAACCGGCCCCTACGACCATCCAAGACACGTTGAAAAAGTTATCTGTTTTGCCGGTTCGTCTTGAAGAAGCTAAAAAATCTGCTGCTCGGGGCGGTGCCCTCCTGGCACTTACCAGGGCTAAGGCCTGGGTCCCGGATCTTGATCCGGAAGAAGCTTTAACTGGATTTCCTGACACAAAAGACGACGGTTCCTCTTTTACTGCAAAGGATCTCTACGCCTTGACGAAGGAGATGCGCCCCCTCGCCAGCAAGCTTGCAGCTGAATCCGATTTATCCAGGTATCATCCGGGGTACGACTTGCAAAACGAGCGGGTGGAGCGGCCGGTTTATGACACCGTCAATTTAATCCCGCTGGTTCGTCCTCATACCTTCGCGCCAGATATCGAACCTTCTGAACTTATCAACGAAGAGATGTATTTCCGGGCTTTGACGAAGATTGATTGGCGCGTTCCGGACTTCCAACCGCTTCAAGAGGACGAAGATATCCCGGATCAAGGTGATGGCCAGCTGTCTCAGCAAGAAGGAGCATAACTCAGAGTTTATTGTTGTAATCGAAGTCTCAAACAATCTTTGTAATCCGTCCGACTTGCTATGCCTTGTAATAGGATAGCTGAAACATGATCTGCTTTGATCCGGATATTCTGCCTTTCTTGTGCTAGACGTTTGCTAATTTTAATATTGTCTGATGTTGCTTATCTTGCGTATCATCTGTTTCTGCAAAAGTAACACTGAAAACATGTCCTAGCGGTTTACCGCCGGACAGATTAAATTGTTCTCTCAAGATATCAAACAAGTATATACTTATATCAGAAATAAATTTATACCTGAGACCAAATATGCTCAATATTCTTAATCCGGTAGATATCAAAATTTCTTGATGAAGATCTTCATGGATCCAATAACAAACCCGGGTTTTGATAACAGAAACCGGTTCATCTTGTTCTGAAAAACTTTGTTCAAAAATTTGTGGCTTGTTGCCTGATAGATGATCCGGGTTATAATGAACACCGGTTTATTCATGCTGGTATTCATGACCCAGACTTTTCAGTTTATAGATATATGGTCAGCTTCTGTAGCTGTTCCACTCCGGTTTAAAGGGTTATAAAACACAAACACCAAAAGATGCAAATTTTGCAAATAAGACCATGTAGTCGAGGCTTTTTAAGAGCTGCCAGGCTCAAAGCAAGGTTCAGCCAATCAATGGGATGTGGATTATCCATCTTTCCTAGAGGGCCTAGCCAATCACTGAATGTGGATTATCCATCTTTTCAGAGGGCCGATAGAACCGCAAATAAAAAATTGAGCCAATCACTGGATGTGGATTATCCATCTTTCCAGAGGGCCTAGCCAAGCACTGAATGTGGATTATCCATCTTTTCAAAGGGCCTCCATGGTTCCTCGAACCTATGGGCAAATATAAACCAATCACTGAATGTGGATTATCCATCTTTTCAGAGGGCCTCCATGGTTCCTCGAACCTGTGGGTAAATATAAACCAATCACTGAATGTGGATTATCCATCTTTTCAGAGTGCCTCCATGGTTCCTCGAACCTGTGGGTAAATTGACTGTCCATAAGAATTTTAGCCAATCACTGAATGCGGGTGAACCCGACTGTCCAGAGGGCCTCCATGGTTCCTCGAACCTGTGGGTAAATCTTGAAGCGTCCTCTCTTTAAACCGGATATGATCTCATGTTCTTTAGAGAGTTTTATTGCTTCTGTGTATATTCTGCAAAAAATCAATCCTTAAACCGGACAATATGTCGAAATATAATATGTGATAAAACTTGTGTGGTTGTCCTCACAAGATATTTGTATATGGAAAAAGGGCTGAGCCCCCGGTTTACCGAGGGTGCCGGTTTATTCATTAATCATAATATATACATAGGATACAGTGGAGCTCGTAGCTCAAGTATAGTATGGCCGTAAATGGGCGATGTTCCATGGCCTCTTTGTCTCCTCTTCTGATGTCCGTGAGTCCTTGTGTTCTCGAACGTCCACCAAGTAATATGAACCGTTGCGTAGATTCTTACTGACCACAAAGGGCCCTTCCCAAGGTGGGGATAGCTTGTGCATATCTGTTTGATCTTGGATGAGCCGGAGTACCAAGTCGCCCTCCTAGAACGTCCTTGTTTTGATCCGGCGGCTATGATATCTGCGTAAGTCTTGTTGATAAATTGCAGATCGTGCCGCAACTATATCACGCTCTTCATCCAGCCGGTCTAAACTGTCTTGCCTTGCTCTCTCGTTGGCTGCTTCAACATAAGCCGTTACCCTTGGTGAATCATGACGGATATCGCTTGGAAGGACTGCTTCAGCACCATAGACCATGAAGAAAGGTGTGTAACCTGTAGACCGGTTCGGTGTAGTGTTGATGCTCCAAAGAACAGATGGCAACTCCTCAACCCAACATTCTGGGGTTCTCTGCAAAGGAGTCATAAGCCAGGGCTTGATACCTCGCAAAATCTCCTGATTTGCCCTTTCAGCCTGACCATTGGATTGGGGGTGGGCCACAGAAGACACGTCCAAGCGAATATGTTCTCGTTGACAGAATTCTTCCATCTCACCCTGAGATAAATTGGTGCCATTGTCTATGATGATGCTGTGTGGAAAGCCAAACCGGAAAATTACTTTTTTGATCAATTTGACTGCCGTTGCCGCATCACACTTGCTTATAGGCTCTGCTTCAACCCACTTTGTAAACTTATCTACTTCTACTAGTAGATGAGTTTTCTGATCTTGGGATCGCTTGAAAGGTCCAACCATATCAAGCCCCCAAGTCGCAAACGGCCAAGTTATTGGTATCATCCGGAGCTCCTACGCCGGAACCAGAGCACGCCTCGAAAATTTCTGACAAGCATCACACTTCCGGACCAGATCTACCGCATCTGCATGAGCAGTTAACCAATAGAAACCATGTCGGAATGCTTTAGCCACCAACGATTTTGAACCGGCGTGATGACCACAATCCCCTTCATGGATCTCGCGAAGAATATCACAACCTTCCTCAGTTGACACACACCACTGAAATACTCCAGAAGTACTGCGATGATGAAGCTCTCCGTTTGCAATTGTCATGGACTTAGAACGCCGGATTATCTGTCGTGCTTCTTCTTCATCGTCCGGTAACTCTCCTCGGCTCAGATATGCCAGATAAGGCAGCGTGCAATCTGGAATAACATGAAGCGCTGCAACTAACTGTGCCTCCGGATCAGGAACAACTAGGTCTTCCTCCGATGGTATCTGAACCGAAGGACTGTGCAATTCATCCAAAAAAGTGTTTGGTGGCACCGGTTTACGTTGAGAACCCAGCCGGCTTAGAGCGTCGGCCGCTTCGTTCCTTCGCCGGTCTATATGATCCACCTGATATCCTTTGAAGTATCCTGCGACTGCTTCAACCTCTCGTCTATAAGCTGCCATGAGGGGATCTCTTGAATCCCACTTGCCGGAAACTTGCTGTGCCACAAAATCTGAGTCGCTAAAGCACTTAACCCGGCTCAAGTTCATCTCCTTTGCCAGCCGCAAGCCATGAAGTAATGCTTCATATTCAGCTGCATTATTAGTACAAGGAAACAATAGGCGGAGGACGTAACAAAATTTATCACCTCGGGGGGAAGTTAAGACAACTCCAGCCCCCGAGCCCTCAAATTGTCTTGAACCATCAAAGTGAATCGTCCAGTAAGTAAGATCCGGCTTCTCCTCAGGAGTTTGCAATTCTGTCCAATCATTGATGAAATCCACTAGTGCCTGAGATTTTATAGCGGTGCGTGGCACATACATCAACTCATGTGGGATGAGCTCTATGGCCCACTTCGCCACTCTACCTGTAGCCTCCCTGTTCTGGATTATGTCCCCCAACGGTGTTGAACTAACCACAGTTATTGGATGACCTTGGAAATAGCGCTTCAACTTCCGGTTTGCCATAAACACAACATATACCAACTTCTGCCAATGAGGGTACCTCTGCTTGGATTCAATGAGTACTTCACTCACGTAGTAAACCGGGCGCTGAACCGGGTATTCCTTCCCTGCTTCCTTACGCTCGACCACGATTGCGACGCTGACTGCCCGTGCATTGGCAGCGACGTATAACAACAACGGCTCCTTATCAACAGGGGCAGCTAGGACCGGTGGCTTTGCCAATTGCCATTTCAGATCCTCAAACGCTGCATTTGCCTCATCACTCCATATAAACCGGTCTGTTTTCCTCAGCATCTGGTAAAGCGGGATCGCCTTCTCTCCCAAACGGCTGATGAACCGGCTTAATGTTGTGATCCGGCCAGCGATACGCTGAACATCGTTGATGCAAACCAGTTTAGTCAAAGATGTGATGGCCTTGATTTTCTCCGGATTAGCTTCTATTCCTCTGTTTGAGACCAAGAATCCCAGTAGTTTACCTGCCGGAACACCAAAAGCACACTTCTCCGGATTGAGCATCATCTTATAAGCTCGAAGATTATCAAAAGTCTCCTTAAGATCCTCTATCATCATCTCCTCCTTCCTTGATTTAACCACAATGTCATCCACGTAGGCATGAACGTTCCTCCCTATCTGCCCTTTCAGACAATTCTGAACGTAACGCTGATAAGTTGCTTGAGCACTCTTTAGCCCAAAGGGCATAGATACATAGCAAAAAGCACCAAAAGGAGTTATGAAAGCTGTCTTCTCCTGGTCTTTAACTGCCATCTTGATCTGGTGATATCCTGATTATGCATCCAACAAACTTAGCCGCTCACATCCCGCTGTGGCATCGATGATTTGATCAATGCGAGGGAGAGCAAAAGGATCAGTTGGGCAAGCCTTGTTGAGGTCTGTGTAGTTCACACACATTCTCCACTTCCCATTCTTCTTTAACACCAGCACCGGATTAGCCAACCACTCCGGATGAAAAACTTCCACTATGAATCCTGCGGCCAAAAGCCTGGCCACTTCTTCTCCTATAGCCTTGCGCCTCTCTTTGTTGAAGCGGCACAAGTATTGTTTAACCGGTTTATATTTCGGATCAATGTTAAGGCTGTGCTCAGCGAGTTCCCTCGGTATACCTGGCATGTCAGACGGTTTCCATGCAAAGATATCCCGGTTCTCATGGATGAACTCGATGAGCGCGCTTTCCTATTTGGGATCAAGGTTAGAGCTGATAGTGAACTGCTTAGACGAATCCCCAGGCACAAAATCAACTTGCTTGATCTCCTCTGCTGATTTAAATTTTAAAGCCGGATCATGCTCTGTAGTTGGCTTCTTCAACGGAGTCTTATCTGCCGGATCAACATTATCCTTATAAAATTTCAACTCTTCCGTGGCACATACTGCTTCTGCATAGGCTGCATCTCCCTCTTCACATTCCACTGCTATCTTGCGACTTCCATGAACCGTGATTGTGCCCTTATGACCCGGCATTTTAAGCTGCAAATAAACATAACACGGCCTAGCCATAAACTTAGCATAAACCGTCCTTCAAAACAGAGCGTGATAAGGGCTTTTGATTTTGACGACTTCGAAAGTTATCATCTCCGACCTGGAATCATGCTCATCTCCAAAAGTAACTTCCAAGTCAATCTTTCCAACCGGATAAGCCGACTTACCTGGGACCACTCCATGAAACACTGTGTTTGATTGCCTTAACTTCTTATCTGTCAGACCCATACGACGGAAAGTCTCATAGTACAAGATATTGATACTGCTACCACCGTCCATGAGAACCTTAGTGAACTTGTAACCTCCCACCTGGGGTGCCACCACCAAGGCTAGATGGCCCGGATTATCCACCCGCATCGGGTGGTCTTCTCTACTCCACACAATGGGCTACTCTAACCAGCGCAGAAATTGCGGTGTTGCCGGTTCAACTGCGTTAACAGCCCGCTTCAGAACCTTCTGATCTCGCTTACATAGACTTGTGGTGAAGACATGATATTGCCCACTGCTCAATTCCTTTGGATTACTTTGATACCCGGATTGCGGCTGCTGTTCCTGACGCTGTTGATTCCCCTGAGTATTGTAATTCCCTTGGCCCTGCTGTTGATTGCTTTGGTTATTGTAACCACCTTGGCCATGCTGCTGACTGCCTTGGTTATTGTAATTCCCTTGATTATTTTGATTACCGGCCCGGTTTTGATAACCATTATTATTGCTCCTATATCCTGATCCGAAGCTGCTCCCCTGATGACCCGGACCATAAAACCCAGGACCTGAACCGCCATTTGGAGGCCTGTCATGAGGATTAAAGCGGCTCGCCATTGCTTTCATAAGGGGCCTGCACTCTCTTATGGTGTGCTTTGCCGGTCGATTTCTCGTGCCATGCTTCGGACAAGGCTGATCTAACTCTTGGTCCCAGCTAAGAGTCCCTCCGCCGGTTTGTGGAGGTGGGTTTCCCATGCCATGCTGAAAGTCCCCTTGAACTTGAGTGTTGGCCACGAAGTCAGAGCCACCTTCTGCCTTCCGTTTGCCCAAAAAACTCGTAGTAGCCGGATTAACTTGCGCCGGTTTACCAGACATGCTAACCTTCCCCGCCTTGTCTCCTTCAGCTTCTGGATACTTGGTATTATCAGAATCCCCATATTTCACCAAGGCACTCATGAGAGTTCCCATATCATTACAATCCCTTTTAAGCCGTCCGAGCTTTAACTTTAAAGATTCAAAACGGCCATTGTTTTCCAAAGTCACTATCGCCGTACTAGGATTGTTTTCCAAAAGCACAAGCCGATTCATCCACGTCCAGCATCTCCATGGCCATCTCATAACTTTCAACCCAAGCTTCGGGAGCTAAATCTGCTGTGTAATTAGGTACCTTGCGTGGCCCTTTAAAATCCTTAGGCAGCTTGACACCCCGTAAAGCGGGGACAAGACATTGTACCCCAAAAGAACTCGTCGTAATTCCTGTTTCTGCTGTGGCTGTGTGAACCGGCGTTGTTTGACGAACCTCCTCCCGGGCTCCTGATCTAACCCGGTTTATATCTGGAGCTGGTGCCGCTGCACCTGCCGGATTGTCCTGTCTGCGCTGATGCCTCCTGCGTTCGCTGCTAGACACTTCTGGTTCTTCCCAATGCCTAGTATAACTCTGGCTAGGACGTGGTGTTGAATGTAACCTTTCCCTGCTATGAGAATATGCTTGCTGCTGTATCAACGCCGTATTAAGCAGTTCCTTGACCCGGCGCGCCACCACTGCTACACGGGACGTCCCCTCATCGGGTAAAGCGGCCAATCGTGCTGCAGCCGCAACGATGTTATCCAACGGGTTCGAATAGTGACCTGATGGGTGAGGTGCAGACGTGATCCGCCGGTCTTGCTCCGCAACAGGCTGTTGAACCGGCTCATCCCTGACTGGGGGTGCCCTTCAGTTTAAAGTGGGATTATTGCTGGTCCCTGCCCCTGGTGTTCTAAACAGATCCATCGCTTCATAAACTGGCGGTATACGAGATTGGTACTTCCGACCTCTTACTCCTTGCGTAGAGGCCTGTTCCATCCTTAGGTGAAAAGCTTGATCATCCAACTCTTCTTGCCTCCTTACTATCATTGCCTTCTCGGCTTCCAGATCCTCCTTTAACTGATCAATCCGGCCCTTTAACTGAAGGAGCTCTGTATCATGCTGCGCCTTGTTTGCCGGAGCCACTATTTCCACCGCTTTAGCTGTGAACTCATCGATCAAGGTGGATAGAACGTCAGTAGGTGAGAGGGTCGTGCCGCTCCCCCCTACACCAGCTTCTGCTGTCGCCCCGTTCACCGGGGGCTGTGAACCGGCCATAAAGACAGCCACCCGGTTTGGCGGGCCGAAGGGGTCCGGAATACTGTTTCCATCGGACTCGCCCTCAGACCGGCCGTCCTGCAACTGATACAGAGACTTAGTTTCCCCGGATGAAGATTCGTCGTCGGAGTAGACAACTGTTGCACCATCGGATTCCGATCCGTCCTCGGTTCGAACTCCGTGGATTGCTCCAACGAACACGTGCTTCATGGCGGGATGAATCCCGGCCGATCTCGCACGCTGAGCCGGCTCGACGATGTCGGGGAAGATGTCCGGCTCAGGTCCCGGTTCGTCGATTTTGCCAATGAAGACTTGGATGCCACCGAAGGGAACCCGGTACCCGTATTCGATTGAATCGGCCTCCGGTCCCCAACCTGCGTCGTCGATGTAGATCCGGCCGCGGCGACTCTTGGTCATCCGGCCGACCGCGTAACCCTTGAGCCCTTCAAAGCTGCCCTTCAAGAACTCGAAACCATCGTGCGGAGGCCCCAAGGTGGGCGCCAATTGTCGTGGAATTAGCACGGCAGATGTCCGGTTTAACGGACTTGATGATGGAACCATCGCACGGGTTAACTTGAAGGGGTTCATAGCACACAAAGGACACAGAGAGTTTATACTAGTTCGGCCCCTTCGATGAAGGTAAAAGCCTACGTCTAGTTGGTTTGGTATTGCTTGGGCCTCGGTTTACAGGGAGCGGATCGCTTGCCTGTAGTCTCGACGGGTTGATTCTTGCTTGTCCCTGAACCGTCGCCGGGTCGTCCCTTTATATAGAGGTGACGCCTGGTCCGGTTTACAGAGTCCCGAGGCCGGCTCATACTTGTGTCCGCCTCGGTCTCTGTCCTTTCTTCCTTATCTCTCAAGTTACATCGCTTGGCGGTTTACGAACCATAATTCTATACATGGGCCCTAAGATTTTATGGGCCGTAGCCTTTAATAAATATTACAACCAAGTATAATATAACTAAGCCGGTTTACACTAGCCGGTTCATACCTGCTAGTCATATCCCTGACACTTCTCAAGGAAGAAGGCCGTCCGCTCTTCGGCAAGCTGCTCCCGCTCCTCTGTCAAGGACCGGAGAGCTGCTTGGTGAAAGCCCCGGAGCTCTTCTGCGCGCTTCTCCATATCCACTCCCGCCCTCGCGGCAAGCGCCTCCCGGGACTCCAGCTTGGCCTGCCGGGCGTGGTAGAGTGACAGCAATTTCCGCAGCAGCCGCTCCTCTTCAGGCTCGCCCCTGCTGCTCGGCGCGTCGACAAGCGTCAGCCCGGCAGAGGCGAGCACCTCTCCGTCGAAGACTTCTCCCTCGATCGGCGCCCTGGAGCTTTAGGCCCAGGGGAGCTTGATGAAAACATCGTCGCCGGCCTTCAAGTAGGCGCCTGGCTCGGGCTCTTCGGAGCCGGGGGCTGTGGCAGCAGCGGAGGGCTCGGCGGTCGGTGTAGCGCCTGGTGCTCCTGCGGCCTCAGGGCCGTCAGTGCGATCGCCAACCCCCTCGCCAGCTACTGCGGCGGCAGCCTTGCCGGCCTCTGCGCCGGCAGGATCGTCAGCGCCGGCTACTTCTTCGGTGGCAGCGGCGTCGCCAGCAATAACTTTAGTCTCCATCGGCTCAGCGGCAGATGGATCTGACATCCGAAAAAGGGGAGAAATACGGTCAAGCAAATATCCAAAAAGAAGAATCAAAAGAAGAGAAGCCCAAGGGAAGTTTGAAGCAAGGGGATTACCTGAGCGAGGCGGCTCCTCGGTGGTGTCCCTTGCTGGGGAACTCTCCCTTGGCGGTGTAGCCGTGGTCTCCGCCGGCAGAGGGCCGCTTGCGCTGTCCCTCGTCGGAGAGCTCCCCCTTGCTGAAGGACTCTCCCTTGCCGGGGAAACCCTTGCCGGAGAGCTTTCCCTTGGCGGCGTAGTTGAAGCAGAAGGCACGTCTGGAGCGGTCTCCGGCCGCTCCTGTAGTGGCTGCTCTGCTCCTACACAAATCAACAAACAAGACGTCAGCAAAGATAGAACACCCACACGCGCCTAACAGCGAAAAGTAAACCAAACACTTACGCTGGGGGCTGCGCTGGGGTTGCTCTGAAGTCAAGTTGCCGGGTCCGGCAAGTTTGTCTCAGGCGCACCCCCTGCTGTCGCGGTGGGCTCGTCCTCGATGACAATCACCGGGACCTTGGCTCTCTTTGCCGCCCTCTGGGCCAGAGTTCTGCAAAAAGGAACAGGTTCAGAGTAAGGCAAATGGAGTACAAGACAGAACAGCACAAAATCGAAGAAATTCAAGAACAACAAAGCCTTACTCTTCTTCTTCCTCATCGGAGCTGAGCGCGGAGAAGTTGAAATCCGTCTCACGCCCGGCGCGAGGAGACAGAGGAGTAGGCTCCCTTGGCCGCTTGGCGGCCGCAGTAGCGGTGGTCTGAGATGACCCCGCTCCGGCTATCACCGTCGCGACAGGGGCTGCAGGAGCAGAAGCAGCGGTCCAAGAAGATACCGCTCCAGTTGCCGCAGAAGCGCAAGGTGCTCCCGTGGCAGCCTTGCTTGCCGCGGTGGAGCGTGTCGCGCGGCGCGGCGGCTGCTGACCCGTCTGCCGCTCTGTTACGTCCCCGGCCTTGCGGAGACGCCTTCTTGGAGGAGCTGGAGGCTCCGCTGGTGGCGAGCTGCCTGAAGACGACGAGGAGGAGGAGGAGGCGATCTATAGCGAGCCGCTCATGTCCTCAACGGGCTCGCTTGACTCAACGTCACGCTCGGCGGGCTCGCTTGGCTCGGCGACGGGCACGGCAGGCTCTTCCTCGCCGGCAAGCTTTCCCGCGCCGATAAACTCCTCTCGCTCGGCGAGGCTTGCCGCCTCTGCTGCCTCTGCCTCCTCTACGGTGAACCCGAACACACCCGCGGCTGCGGCTGCCGCCGCCTCTTCCATCCTGGTGGCAATGTACGCCATCTCCTGGTCAGTGGTGTCACGGGTGAGGCCTTTCTTCTTGTCAGAGTGGATTGGCGTTTCTTCCAGGTTGTCGAAGAACTCCTGCACGGCTTCATCTGCAGGCTCTTGCCAAGTTGGGTCAATCCCGTGCGAGTCGCACAGCGGTATAATTGCGCGGATGCGGCTGAGCGCGGGGTTGTTGCACAGTGGGACGACACGCTTCGGCAACTTGCAGACCTCAGGATGATCGGGGTCATATTTGAATAGCTCCTGGAGCATCGCGTTGAGCTCCAGGACAAGTGAAGTTATAATTGAGGCCCGGGCGCAACCTCATAATATCCGCCGCGTTCTCGAACTCCCAAGCAGGCCTCTTCCTCTCTTGCAAGGGGGCGATGCGGCGGCGAAGAAAATCTGCGCCCACTGCGCCCACGGTGAGCCCGGCAGCCCTGAGGCGTTGGATCCGAGCGGTGGCGATCTTCAGCCTGCTGTCTTCCGAGGCCAAGTCGCTCCAATCCTTTCCGCGTCTTACTGGGGCTTGGCGCCGGGCAGTAAATGGCTGCGAGTCCTCCTCGACGATCCAGCACCAGTGTGTTCTCCACTCATCCCGTTTGCCGCGAAGCTCTCCCTCCAGATAAGCTTCCTTCTTGTGGGTCCTCGAGATCCAGGAGACCCCACCGGACAAAGGCTTTCCTCTCT
Source organism: Secale cereale (assembly GCA_902687465.1). Classification (NCBI taxonomy): domain Eukaryota; kingdom Viridiplantae; phylum Streptophyta; class Magnoliopsida; order Poales; family Poaceae; genus Secale; species Secale cereale. Next base: position 779,402,193 of record LR738711.1, read on the forward strand.
CGACTCGGGGCATGAAGAAGTGGCGGAAGAGGGCTACGTTGGGATTAATTCCGACAAAGTTTTCACAGAGATGTGCGAAAATTGCCATGGTCAGAACGGCGTTGGGGGTGAAGTCAAGGAGGTGGAGCCCATAGGTGTTCATGATATCGCAGAAGAATTCAGAGAAAGGCGGGAAGAGCCCGCAGTAGAAGAACAAGGCGAAGAAAGCGTATCCATTCGGATACATGTTGCAAGCGACGGCTAGGAGTACCTTCGTGCGCGGGTGCGCCCGCGTCTCCCCCGACCAGAAAAGGTAGAAGTTCTCCCTCAGCTCCTTCGCGGCAAGCTTGGGGGGGAAGACCGCCCGCTTCTTTCGCAGTGCCGCGAGCCGCAGTGCCTCGGCCGACTTCGCAGCCTTCCCCTTCTCGCCTTTCAGAGCCATGGCGGAAGCGGTGAGGGAGGTCGACGGCGCTGGTGGTGCTGGTGGCGATGGGGGGCGGAGCGCTGCTCTCTTTCGGCTTCGGGAAGAAGGGGAGCGGCGGAGGTTTTCAAGGAGTAGCAACGGGCGGATGGACGAACTGCCCCTGTTTCCCCTGCTTATAAGGGGGAGGGGCGGACGTTCCGCATTTCCGAACAAAGAAACTGCCCACGATCTCTCCCACGACGCCGCATTAAACGCGTGTCGTTAAGGGAGGGCGCGGTGGATACGGAGAAAGATACAGTGTACCCCAGGCCGCGCGTGCCCGTGCACTGTTTTGGGCCTGGCCCAACAGCACTCGGCACCGTGTATGGCCCAGGCCCGGGGGCTCCTGTCGGTGTACTAAAGTAGGGGTACCCTTAGTATCCCGAACTTGTGCACGGGCAGTCGCAGCGCCCCGCGGCAAGGCTTGCCGAGTGGCCGCCACGGTCCTCCGTGGTTCCTTTGGAGCCATTCAAGAACAAAGTATTCAAGCCAAAGAGACAAGACCCCGTCAAGAGGAGCTTGCCGGGAAGGCCAACCAAGGCATATTAAGGAACTTGCCACAATGCGCCACGCGTCCCGGCAAGGCCCGGTGAGCGGCAAGCTCCCGGACGCGGCAAGACAGCGACCGCGGCAAGGTGCTTGCCGCGACAAGCTACCACTCTATACCCGCGCTCCAGCGCATCCACCCATGTGTCGCTCTGGGACCCTTCCAAGCGTACGTGGCGGGAGGCTGTGTAGCCAAGGGTACGCGGTGGCAAGCGGCGCTGACAAGGTTGCCATCGTGGCGAACGGTGGCGCCCCTGACGGCATCTTTTTGCACTGTTTGGGCGACGGCGATGGGCAATTAATGCCCTTGTCCCCTACCGTCAGGGTTAGGTATAAAACACTGTTCCAACTAGCACGCTTTTTCCATTTTTACCCTCAACTGCGTTGCCACCTGTCGGTGACCCCTTGAGCATATAAAAGGAGGCCCATGCGCAACGTAGAGGGGGGTGAGACATTCGAAGACTCTCGCGCTTGGTCTCGTTAGCTGCTAGAGCGTACTGTAGCTCTCAGCGCTCCCGAGCCAAGAACCAAATACAAACCAAAGCAGGAGTAGGGTTTTACGCATCCGTGCGGCCCGAACCTGGGTAAACTGCTCGTGTGCCTCGCCTCGATCTGCTCTTTGTGCGATCTCCGCCCCCTGCCGTACGGAAAAGGGGCTCCGTCCCCATAGGTGTTCGTGGGTGGATCAGTTTCCCCGACAGTCTCTTTGAGTTATTGGTTTGGTTTGACCTACTAGATCTATAGTTCTTGCAATGGGAGAAGTGCTTGGCTTTGGGTTCAATCTTGCGGTGTCCTTTCCCAGTGATAGTAGGGGCAGCAAGGCACGTATTGTATTGTTTCCATCGAGGATAAAAAGACGGGGTTTATATCATATTGCTTGAGTTTAGCCCTCTACATCATGTCATCTTGCTTAAAGCATTACTCTGTTCTTATGAACTTAATACTCTAGATGCATGCTGGATAGTGGTCGATGTGTTGAGTAATAGTAGTAGCTGTAGAATCATTTCGGTCTACTTGTTACGGACGCGATGCCTATATATAATGATCATGCCTTGATATTCTCATAACTATGCGCTTTTCTATCAATTGCTCGACAGTAATTTGTTCACCCACCGTAGAATTCTGCTATCATGACAGAAGCCACTAGTGAAACCTATGGCCTTCGGGTCTATCTTTATCATATTACTTTCCCGTCAACTTGCCAATTTCTACCGCTGTTATTTATTTTCTTTATTTACTTTCTGTTTCTATACCAAAAATACCAAAAACACTATCTTATCATATCTATCAGATCTCACTTTCGTAAGTGACCGTGAAGGGATTGACAACCCCTTATTGCATTGGTTGCAAAGTTCTTATTTGTTTGTGCAGGTGCGAGGGACTCACGCGTCTCCTACTGGATTGATACCTTGGTTCTCAAAAACTGATGGAAATACTTACGCTACTGTGCTGCATCACACTTTCCTCTTCAAGGGAATACAACGCAAGCTCGAGAAGTAGCACTGTTCACCATTTAAAACTACTCCATCTCACGTGATGACCGGACATGGTTTAGTTGATTTGGATCACGTGATCATTTAGATGAGTTGAGGGATGTCTATCTAAGTGGGAGTTCTTAAGTAATATTATTAATTGAACTTAATTTATCATGAACTTAGTCCTGATAGTTTTTGTATATCTATGTTGTAGATCAATGCTCCGTGCTACCGTTCCCTTGAATTTTAATGCGTTCCTAGAGAAAGCTAACTTGAAAGATGATGGTAGAAACTACACGGACTGGGTCCGTAACTTGAAGATTATCCTCATTGCTACACAGAAGAATTATGTCCTTGAAGCACCGCTAGGTGAAAGGCCTACCGCAGGAGCAACTACTAATGTTATGAATGTTTGGCAAGCTCGATCTGATGACTACTCGATAGTTTAGTGTGCCATGCTTTACGGCTTAGAATTGTGACTTTAAAGACGTTTTGAACGTCATGGATCATATGAGATGTTCCCAGAGTTGAAGTTAATATTTCAAGCAAATGCTCGAGTTGAGAGAACGAAGTCTCCAAAAAGTTCTATAGCTGCAAGATGGAGGAAAACAGTTCTGTCGATGAACACATACTCAGAATGTCTGGGTACCATAACCACATGACTCAGTTGGGAGTTAATATTCCATATGATAGTGTTATTGACAGAGTTCTTCAATCACTGCCACCAAGCTATAAAGGATTCGTGATGAACTATAATATGCAAGGGATGGAGAAGACAATTCTTGTGCTCTTCGCAATGCTCAAAGCTGCAGAGGTAGAAATCAAGAAGGAGCATCAAGTGTTGATGGTTAAAAAGACCACTAGTTTCAAGAAAAAGGGCAAGGGAAAGAAGGGGAACTTCAAGAAGAATAGCAAGCTAGTTGCTACTCCCGAGAAGAAATCCAAGTATGGAGCCAAGCCTGAAACTGAGTGCTTCTACTGCAAAAGGGACTGGTCGCTGGAAGCGGAGCTGCCCCAAGTATTTGGCGGATAAGAAGGATGGCAAAGTGAACAAAGGTATATTTGATATACATGTTATTGATGTGCACCTTACTAATGATCGTAGTAGCGCATGGGTATTTGCTAATGGTTCGGTTGCTTATATTTGTAACTCGAAATAGGGGCTACGGATTAAACGAAGATTGGCTAAGGACGAGGTGACGATGCGCGATGGTTCCAAAGTCGATGTGATCATCGTCGGCACGCTACCTCTACATCTAACTTCGAGATTAGTTTTATACCTAAACAATTGTTATTTGGTGCTAGCATGGAGCATGAACATTATATCTGGATCTTGTTTATTGCGAGACGGTTATGCATTTAAATCAAAGAATACTGGTTGTTCTAATTATATGAGTAATATCTTTTATGGTCATGCACCCTTGATGAGTGGTCTATTTTTGTTGAATCTCAATCATAGTGATACACATATTCATAATATTGATGCCAGAAGATGCAAAGTGGATAATGATAGTGCAACATATTTGTGGCACTGCCGTTTATGTCATATTGGTGTAAAGCGCATGAAGAAACTCCATGCACATGGACTTTTTGAATCACTTGATTATGAATCATTTGATACTTGCAAACCATGCCTCATGGGCAAGATGACTAAAACTCTGTTCTTCGGAACAATGGAGCGAGCAACTGACTTATTGGAATTATACATACTGATGCATGCGGTCCGATGAGTGTTGAGCCTCGCAGCGGGTATCGTTATTTTCTGAACTTCACAGATGATTTGAGCAGATATGGGTATATCTACTTAATGAAACATACGTGTGAAACATTTCAAAAGTTCAAAGAATTTCAGAGTGAAGTAGAGAATCATCGTAACAAGAAAAATAAAGTTTCTACGATCAGATCGCGGAGGCGAATATTTGAGTTACGAGTTTGGTCTTCATTTGGAACAATGTTGAATAGTTTCATATCTCATGCCACCTAGAACACCACAACGTAATGGTGTGTCCGAACGTCGTAACCATACTTTATTAGATATTGTGCGATCTATGATGTCTCTTACCGATTTACCACTATCATTTTGGGGATATGCATTAGAGACAACTGCATTCACATTAAATAGGGCACCATCTAAATCCGTTGAGACGACACCGTATGAACTGTAGTTTGGCAAGAAACATAAGCTATGGTTTCTTCAAGTTTGGGGTTGCGATGCTTATGTGAAAAAGCTTCAGCCTGATAAGTTCATACCCAAATCGGAGAAGTGAGTCTTCATAGGATACCCAAAAGAAACTGTTGGGTACACCTTCTATCACAGATCTGAAGGCAACATTTTTGTTGCTAAGAGTGGATCCTTTTTAGAGAAGGAGTTTCTATTGAAAGAAGTGAGTGGGAGGAAAGTAGAACTTGATGAGGTAATTGTACCTTCTCTCGAATTGGAGAATGGCTCATCACAGAAAATCGTTCACGTAATGCCTACACCAATTTGTGAGGAAGCTAATGATGATGATCATGAAACTTCAGATCAAGTTACTACCGAACCTCATAGGTCAACCAGAGTACGTGCCGCACCAGAGTGGTACGGTAATCCTGTTCTGGAAGTCATGTTACCAGACCATGACGAACCTACGAACTATGAGGAAGCGATGATGAGCCCAGATTCCACAAAATGGCTTGAGGCCATGAAATCTGAGATGGGATCCATGTATGAGGACAAATTATGGACTTTGGTTGACTTGCCCGATGATCGACAAGCCATAGAAAAATAAACGGATTTTTAAGAAGAAGATTGACGCCGATGGTAATGTCACCGTTTACAAGGCTTGACTTGTTGCGAAAGGTTTTCGACAAGTTCAAGGAGTTGACTACGATGAGACCTTCACACCCGTAGCGATGCTTAAGTCTGTCCGAATCATGTTAGCAATTGCTGCATTTTATGATTATGAAATCTGGCAAATGGATGTCAAAACTGCATTCCTTAATGGATTTCTCACACTAGTAGAAAATAGGGCTTTCGTCCAAGCTCACTGTACACATTAGTCCCGGTTGCATTACGAACCGGGACTAATGTGAGCATTTGTCCCGGTTCGAGCGGCTAGGGCGCTGGAAAGGCATTAGTCTCGGTTCAATTAGGACCTTTAGTCCCGGTTTGGGACATGAACCAGGACTAAAGGGTGTGATGCCCTTTAGTGCCGGTTCGTGTCTCAAACCGGGACTAAAAATTAGACCTTTAGTCCCGGTTTGATACACGAACCGGGACTAAAGGCCATCACACCCTTTAGTCTCGGTTTGTGTCTCAAACCGGGACTAAAGGGTGCTGAAATTTGTTTCTTGTTCAAATTCTACCCCCTCCCTTGTGTATCGCCATTTCAGTTTTGAAAAAAAAACAAAAGAAAATGATAAAAACTTCAAAAATTAAAATCATTCGAGATGTAGTTATGTTACTACATCTAGCAGTTAGGAAAATTTAAAAACTTAAATTTGGACATGTTTTGCAAAAAAAGTGTTATGAAAAAGTAAAACGGCTATAACTTTTTCATACGATGTCGAAAAAAGTATAATCTATCAAAATGTTCAGAACGGAAATTCGCATCTGATTTTGACGGCCGTAGGCCATTTTGCAAATTTTTAGATTCCTCAAACTCTGAAAGGAAAAAAGTTATCCTCAAATTTATGTTTTTTGGTCAAACTCTGGTCAAACTACTTATTCAAGAAATATTAGTGTTAAAAATAATTATTCAAGAATATTAGTGTTACTAAATAATTATTTCAGTTTTTTTGAATTTTGGTCAAATCTTATCAAACTGTGGTCAAACTATGGTCAAACTACTTATTCAAGAAACATTAGTGATACTAAATAATTATTGGTTTTAAGAATAATAGTTTCAAACTCTTACGGTGTAATGTGTGACTTCATGCTCAAGTTCAACTCCTAAGGGTTAATAGGATTGACAGCTTACTATTGTTAGGAAAACAACAAGTGCGGACTTGGAATCACGGGGGAATAGAACTCGGAAGTTAAGCGTGCTCAGGCTGGAGTAGTGAGAGGATGGGTGACTGGCCGAGAAGTTAGACGATTTGGAATGATGAGGAGTGGGACTAAAGGAATTTTTTTGATTTTTTTTAGCAAAAAGTTTGAATTCTTTCCTAATTTTCAATTTTTAAATTATTTAACCAACCGAGACTAAAGGTGTAGCTCCGGACAACGGCTACGTGGAGCCCCTTTAGTCCCGGTTCGTAAGCGAACCGGGACTAAAGGTTTGGGCACTAGTCCCGACCCTTTATTCCCGATTCCAGAACCAAGACTAAAGGCCCGTTTTCAACTAGTGTCAAAGAAGAGTTGTATATGATGCAACCATAAGGTTTTGTCAATCCTAAAGGTGCTAACAAAGTGTGCAAACCCAGCGATCCATCTATGGACTGGTGCAAGCATCTCGGAGTTGGAATATACGCTTAAATGAGGTGATCAAAGCATATGGTTTTATACAGACTTTTGCAGAAGTCTGTATTTACAAGAAACTGAGTGGGAGCTCTGTAGCATTTCTGATATTATATGTGGATGACATATTGTTGATCGGAAATGATGTAGAATTTCTGGATAGCATAAAAGGATACTTGAATAAGAATTTTTCAATGAAAGACCTCGATGAAGCTGCTTATAAATTGGGCATCAAGATCTATAGAGATAGATCACGAAGCTTAATTGGACTTTCACAAAGCACATACCTTGATAAAGTTTTGAAGAAGTTCAAAATGGATCAGTCAAAGAAATGGTTCTTGCCTGTGTTTTAAGGTGTGAAGTTGAGTCAGACTCAATGCCCGACCACTGCAGAAGATAAAGAGAAAATGAAAGTCATTACCTATGTTTCAGCCATAGGTTCTATCATGTATGCAATGATGTGTACCAGACCTGATGTGTGCCTTGCTATAAGTCTAAAAGGGAGGTATCAAAGTAATCCAGGAGTGGATCACTGGACAGCGGTCAAGAACATCCTGAAGTACCTGAAAAGGACTCATGATATGTTTCTCATTTATGGAGGTGACAAAGAGCTCCTCGTAAACGGTTAGGTTGGTGCTATCTTTGGCACCGATCTGGATGACTCTAAGTCACAAACCAAATACATGTTTTTATTGAACAGTGGAGCTGTCAGTTGGTGTAGTTCCAAGAAAGGCGTCGTGGCGGGATCTACGTATGAAGCGGAGTACATAGCTGCTTCAGAAGCAGCAAATGAAGGAGTCTGGATGAAGGAGTTCATATCCGATCTAGGTGTAATACCTAGTGCATCGGGTCCAATGAAAATATTTTGTGACAAGACTAGAGAAATTGCCTTGGAGAAGGAATCTAGGTTTCACAAGAGAACCAAGCACATCAAGAGGCGCTTCAACTCTATCCGCGATCAAGTCAAGCAGGGAGACAGAGAGATTTGCAAAATACATATGGATCTGAATGTAGCACACCTGTTGACTAAGCCTCTTCCATGTGCAAAACATGATCAGCACCAACACTCCATGGGTGTTAGAATCATTACTATGTAATCTAGATTATTGACTCTAGTGCAAGTGGGAGATTGAAGGAAATATGCCCTAGAGGTAACAATAAAGTTGGTATTTATATTTCCTTTATATCATGATAAATGTCTTTTATTCATGCTAGAATTGTATTAACCGAAAACTTGATACATGTGTGGAAACATAGACAAAACATAGTGTCCCTAGTAAGCCTCTACTAGACTAGCTCATTAATGAAAGATGGTTGGGTTTCGTAACCATAGACATGTGTTGTCATTTGTTAACAAGATCACATCTTTAGTAGAATTATGTGATGGACATGACCCATCCGTTAGCTTAGCATAATGATCGTTCGGTTTTACTGCTATTGCTTTCTTCATGTCAAATACATATTCCTCTGACTTTGAGATTATGAAAATCCTGGATACCGGAGGAATGCCTTGTGTGCTATCAAACGTCACAACGTAACTGGGTGATTATAAAGATGCTCTACAACTATCTCCTAAGGTGTTTGTTGAGTTGGCGTAGATGATTTGTCACTCCGAGTATCGGAGAGGTATCTCTGGGCCCTCTTGGTAATACACATCATAATAAGCTTTTCAAGCAAATGACTAATGAGTTAGTAATGAGATGATGTATTACAGAACGAGTAAAGAGACTTACCGGTAATGAGATTGAACTAGGTATGAAGATACCAACGATCGAATCTCGGGCAAGTAACATACCGACAGACAAAGGGAATTGTGTATGTTGTCATAACGGTTCGATCGATAAAGATCTTCGTAGAATATGTAGGAGCCAATATGGGCATCCATGTTCCGCTAGTGATTTTTGACCGGAGAAGTGTCTCGGTCATGTCTACTTAGTTCTCGAACCCGTAAGGTCCGCACGCTTAACATTCGTTGACAATATAGTATTATATGAGTTATGTATGATGGTGACCGAATGTTGTTCGAAGTCCCGAATGAGATCAATGACATGATGAGGAGCTCCGGAATGGTGTGGAGGTAAATATTGATATATAGGATGATATGGTTAGGCCAAGGGGTCAGGCCCACGGGGCATTAAGTCGGTGCAAAAGGAGTTTTGAGAAGGCTAGGGGCAAATGCCAGAGACCCTGGCGTCTGGCCCTGGGCCAGACGCGGAGGCCCATGGCGTCTGGGCCAGACTCCAAGGTTTTTGGCGTTTGGTCCTGGAGTCCGAGTGGGACTCTTTCCTTTTGGGCAAAACCGACTTTGAGAAAGCTTTTAATCCAAGTTTCGACCCTAGGGCTCAACATATAAATAGAGGGGCAGGGCTAGCACCCAAGACACATCAAGATTCACCAAGCCCTGTGCCGGCAAGCCTGTCCCTCTAGTTTCTCCTCCATCTAGTTTTTGTAGTACTTGGCGAAGCCCTGCGGAGATTTTCTTCACCACCAACCATCACCACGCCGTCGTGCTGCCGGAACTCATCTACTACTTCGCCCGTCTTGCTGGATCAAGAAGGCAAGCACGTCATTGAGCAGAACGTGTGCTGAACACGGAGGTGTCGTACGTTCGGTACTTGATCGGGACAGATCGTGAAGGTGTACAACTACATCAACCGCGCTGATAAACGCTTCTGCTTAGTGATCTTCAAGGGTATGAAGATGTTGCCCCCCTCTCGTTGCTATGCATCTCCTAGATAGATCTTGCGTGATCGTAGGAATTTTTTTGAAATTGCATGCTATGTTCCGAACATCAATAGGAGTCACATCAATCAATTTAAGATCTTCATCATTATTTTCAGATTATGGTTTAGCGGCCATGTTATTTACTAAGGTGGCTTGCTTATCAGAGATTTGGCCAACTAAATTTCCAAGATGCATAAACTGATATTTCAAACCATAAAATTCCTTAGACATATCATCTAGCTCTTTATTCATATATTCCATGAAACTTTTCTGCTCCTTGAGCTCATTTCTAAAGAAATTATTGTGCTCAAATTGCAAAGACATGAAGCTCCTAACATTAATTTCAATATCTTACAACCTCCTATGGTGAGGATCAAAGTTTTTTGGTTGAGCCACTACGTCAAAGCCACTAATCCAACACACAAGCACACAAAAAGCAAACGAACAAGACGAACAAAAAAGGGCGAAAAAAGCAAATATTTTCGAAAATCGTTTTAGAAGTGGGGGAGAGGAAAACAAGAGGCGAATGTCGAATAATGTAAATGCAAGAGATTAGAGTTTTATGAAGGTTACTCGGTATGTCTTGACTTGACGTAGATATCAAGGGCACCAAAGATTGGCGAGTTGACAGAAGACATATCTTGACTCTTGACTTGGCGTAGATCTCCCCGGCAACGACGCCAAAAATTCTTCCTGCTACCTCTTGAGCTTGCGTTCGTTTTTCCCTTGAAGAGGAAAGGGTGATGCAGCAAAGTAGAGTAAGTATTTCCCTCAGTTTGATAACCAATGTATCAATCCAGTAGGAGACAATGCGCAAGTGACAAAATACCTGCACAAACAATAAACAACTTGCGCCCAATGCGATAAAGGGGTTATCAATCCCTTCAATGTTATTTGCAAAAGTGAGATCTGATAGAGAGAAATAAACTATAATGTAAATATTTTTGGTATTTTTGGTTTATAGATTGGAAAGTAAAAGATTACAAAATAGTAGATCGGAAACTTATAAGATGGAAAATAGACCCGGGGGCCATATGTTTCACTAGAGGCCTCCCTCAAGATAGCAAATATCACGTGTCGGGGGAAACTGTCCGCCACGAACACCTATGGGACCGGAGCCCCTTGTCTGTGCGGTACGAGGGCGGAGGGAGCACAAAGAGCAGATCGAGGCAGACGCGCGGGCAGTTTTACCCAGGTTCGGGCCGCACGGATGCGTAAAACCCTACTCCTGCTTGGTTGTGTATTGAGTTGAGCGCTCGGGAGCTTGAAGAAGCAGCTACACCGTGCGTGAGAGTAATCTAGGTTTCGAACCCCCTCCACGTTGTGCATGGGCCTCCTTTTATAGTGCAAAAGGGGTCACCGACAGGTGTCAACGTAGGAGAAAGGGGTAAAAATGTAAAAGAGGTGGTAGTTGTAACAGTGCGGGAACAGTGGAGCTACAGTACAGAACAGTGGTCTATACCTACTTTAACAGTGGGGGACAAGGGCATTCAATGCCCGTCGCCGTCGACCCCAAAAGCTCCCGCCTTAGCGTCTCCGTCCGCCACGGCGACGGATTTATCGCCGTGGTGTGCCACCGTGTACCCCAGGCTGCACAGCCATCCGCCACGCGTCCCTGGTTAGGCCCCAGGGCGACGCGTGGGCCGATGAGCTGGAGCGCGGGCACACAGCGTAGCCTCCCCGGCAAGCGCCTTGCCGGGGCCTTGATCCTGCCGGGCCCGGGAACTTGCCGCTCCCCGGGCCCCTTACCGGGGCGCGCATAGCGCCGAGGCAATATCTTCTAATCTTCCTGGCAAGCTCCTCTTGCCAGGGTCTTGTGCTAGTGGAACAGCCTTGAGCCTGGTACGGCCTTCCCGGCAAGCTCCTCTTGCCGGGGTCTCGATCTTCTGTCTTGTATACTTTGTTTTTGAATGGTTTAATAGGAGGCAGGAAGGTCTCCGGCGAGCACGCAGTAAACCTTGCCGCGGGAAGCTGCAACTGCCCGTGCACAAGTTGGGGTACTGGGGTACCCCTACCTTAGTACACCGACAGGAGCCCCCGGGCCTGGGCCACACACGGTGCCGAGCGCTGTTGGGCCAGGCCCAAAACAGTGCACGGGCACCCGCGGCCCGCGGCGCGCCGAATCCACTTCCATATCCGCCGCACCCCACGGTAACGGCACGCGTCGATTGCGGCACCGTGGGATGGGACGTGCCCACGATCTCTTAATGGAAAGGGGGAAACGCCCCCCACTCCCCCATAAAAGCAGAGGCAGCGGGCGCGGTTCCCCTCCCTGTGCTCTCATTACGTCGTCTTCCTCCTGCAAAAGATTCCTCCTTGCGCTCCGCCTCCACAGCTCCGCCGCCGCCTAGCTCTTCGTCCCCTTCCTTCCGCCGCGTCCGCCATGGCCCCAAAGGCCGACAAGGGGAAAGCGGAGAAGTCCAAGAAGGAGAAATCCGAGCAAGCAGCCAAGCTCATTGCTTACCGGAAGCGGAACGTCGTCTTCTCGCCGAGGCTCGGCGTGCAAGAACTCTGGAACAAGTACTACTTGTTCTGGTCCAAGGGCACCGACGCGCATCCCCGCACCCGAGCATACCCGGCCGCCGCCAAGGACAACTATCCCGGCGGGTATTACTTCTTCGCTGCCTTTTTCCACTGTGGCCTCTGCCCTCCTTTTTCGAACTTCTTCTGTGATATCATGAACACGTATGGCTTCCATCTGCTTGATTTCACCCCCAATGCCATCCTCACCATGGCCGTTTTCGCACATATGTGCGAAAACTTCATAGGAGTCCACCCCAACGTAGCCCTCTTTAGACACTTTTTCACCCCCAGAGCCGAGGCCGATGCCCCTCTCTCCGGATGTATTTCTTGGGTCTTCCGTCTCGGGAAGAAAGGGTCGTACTTGCCGGGGGAGCTCCGCAGCAAGTGGGAGGAATGGCGAGCGGAGTGGTGCTGGATTGTAGAGGACCAGCCGCAAGCCTTCACTGCGCCGCGCACAACGCCTATCGCGCGCGGCAGAGATTGGAGCGAACTAGACTCCGACGACGTCAAGCTCGACATCGCCCTCGTCCGGATCCTCCGTCTTCGGCTGGCCCGACTGTCAGTTGCCGAGGTGGGCGCAGATTTCCTCCGCCGGCGCATCGCCCCTCTCCAAGACCGGAAGAGGCCGGCCTGGTTGTACGGCGGCCCGGCGGACATCATGCGGCTGCGCCCTGGACTTAATTTTAACTTCACCACTCTGGAGCTGCGCGGGATGGTACGAGAGCTCTTCAAGTACGACCCGGCGCACCCCGAGTGGTTCAGGACTCCCCGGGAAGTGGTGCCGCTCTGCAACAACGCCGCGAGGGATCGAATCCTTGCCATGATGCCGATGTGCGACTCGCATGGCTTGGACCGCTCGTGGATCGCCCCGAAGCCAATCGACGTCCTCAACTTCTACGACAACCTCGTCGAGGTGGCGAGCAACAAGGAGGACCTCAAGCTGCATACGCGGGACACCACCGAGCAGGAAATCGCCTACATAGCTTCTCGGGCTGAGGAGGCCGCCGCAGCTGCGGCGGCAGGAGTCTTCGGGTTCTCGCCGGAGGAGGCGGAGGCCGAAGAGGCGTCCACCCAGGCGGAAGAGGCGGAGATCCGCCGATTGCTGAACCTCCCACCCGACGCGCTCACCGGGGTCCCCTCGTTGAGGCACTCCGGGATCCATGGGATCGCGACGGAGGCCGCGGCAAGGGAGGGAACCGCCGGAGGAAGCAGAGGCGCCGCGAGGGGCGGAGGCGCCAAGGGGAAGAGGGCCGCAGCGCCGGATGCTGGGCCCAGCGAGCCGGCCGAGGCAGAGGAGGAGGAGGAGGAGGAGGCCGAAGACTCCGGCGGATCTACGGAGTTATACGCCGACGACCTCTCCTCGTCGGAGAGCTCCCCGCCTCCGGCAAGCCCGAAGGAGTCCCCGGCAAAGCGCCTCCGCAAGGCGGCGACGGGGGAAAGGGCGCAGGCGCCCCGGCAACAGCCACCTCGGCGGGCGGCTCCCCGGGGGAGTCAAGCCGCGCCAAGGCCGTCCGGCGCACCAGCCGCAGCGGAGGCGGGCCGTGCGCGGACCACGACGGAGGCGCCCCGCAGGCCGGCAGCGAGCCGGCAGGGGTCTTCTCGGAGCGGAGCAGCGGCTCCGCCCGCCCCCCGGGCGCCGGCAGCCACAGGGGCTGGGTCTTCGCAGCCCCCAGCCCCGGTGAGCACCAAGCGCGCGAGGGAGTCTTCGCCTCCCGCTCCTCGCGTCGACGCGCCCACGGTGGAGTATGACTTCTCCGCCCTGAGCGAGTACGACGAGGAAGACCAGGAGTAAGGATCCGTAATTCTTCATCTTCTTAATTTTTATCTTGATCTTCTGTTGATGCTAATTCCGTCTTCTGTTCTGGTTTCAGGACCCTGGCCCATCGCGCCGCGAAGAAGGCCAAGGCGCCCGAGGCCGAGGTCGCGGAGGACTCGGCAGCGGCGGCAACGGAGGGCGCGCCGGAGCCGAGCCTGCCGGACTCTGGCACTGCTCCGATGAGCAGCCCCCAGCGCAGCCCGCAGCGCAGCCCCCAGCGTAAGTCTGGGGTTCTTTCTTTTTGCTTGTCGGGGTACGTCTGAGGCTTTTGACTTTATCTTCATGTTTTGACATTTCTTGTCTTGTTCCGTGCAGAGGAGGAGCCGCAGCGGGAAGAGCGCCCGGAGACCACCGCCGAGGAGCTGCAGGCACCGCCCTCCCCGCCAAGGCAGGACTCTCCGGCAAGGGAGAGTGCTCCGTCAAGGGCGGGTACTCCGCCAAGGCAGAGCACCCCGCCAAGGACGAGCAGCCCGGCAAGGGCGGCCACCCCGCCAAGGCCAAGTTCCCCGGCGAGGGCGACTACCCCGACGAGGCCGAGCTCCCCGGCGAGGGAGCCCGCCGCCGAGGACGCCCGCCAAGGTAACCTTTGTAACTTGTCTTCTTGGCTTGTCTTTTTTTGGATATTTGCTTGAGTCTTGAATTTCTTTGTCTCCTTCTTCTTCATAGATCTTCCTCCTCCTGTGCCCATGGAGACAGAGGTAATTATCCTCGAGGAGGAGGACGCGCAGGGCGGCGGCGGCGACGCTCCGGTCGTCGAGGAGGTGGGCGAGGCCGCCGAGCCGGCCGCGCAAGAGACTGCTCCAGCTGCGGATGCAGCGGCCGGGGAGGGGGACGGTGGCCGCACCGCCGACCCGGAGGTGGCGGGAGCATCGGATGCTGCGCCGGCCACCGGTCCCTCCGCCGGCGAGGAGCAAAGGTTTTATCTCGAGGCCCCCAATGGCGTCTTCATCCAGATGCCGTGGGGGTCTTCGTCGCGGGCTCCTGCGGAGGGCGAGGCGTTCGACGGAGAGGTCCTCGCCTCCGCAGGCCTGAAGATCGTCCAGGCGCCCGGTGGAGGTGAGGGGCCCGAGGAGGAGCGATTGCTTCATCAACTCCTGGCCCTTTACCGGGCCAGGCAAGCAAAGCTCGCTTCCCGGGAGGCTCTTGCCGCCAAGGCCGCGGCGGAGATGGAGAAGCGTGCGGCGGAGCTCAGCGCCGCCAACCAGGCTGCCCTCCGCCAGGTGGCGGAGGAGCGAGAGCGTCTCGCCGGCGAGTACCAAGAGTGGGTACTTGAGAGGGCCGAAGCCGATGAACAGCAGCGCCTCGCCGGGGTGGAGATGTCCCGGCGAGAGGGAGAGCTCGCGCAGCGGAAGGTGGATCTGGATTCTCATGAAGAAGACCTTGCCGCTCGCGAGGCTGCCCTTGGCGGGGAGCTGAAGGAGGCGAAGGCCGCCGCGGTTGCCGCGGAGGACGCCAAGAAAGAGCTCGCCGCCAAGGTTGAACAACTGGAGAAGGCGATGAAGGTGAGCGCCGAGAAGGTTGCCGCGCTCATCCTGGAGCGCGAGAAGGATGCTCACACAAACTCAGAGCTCCAGGTGAGTTTATCCCAGAGGGGTGACGAGCTGAAGGCCGCCAAGGATTCCATTGAAGACTTGGAGCTGAAGGTCACCACCCTGAAGGAATCGCTTGATGCTGCCCGGGCCCAGGAGACCAAGCTGAAGGATGAGCTCCGCAAGGAGCGAACCTTGATGGAGAGCGTCAACAAGGCCTCCGAGCTCTTCCGGCAGACTATTGAGGTGTGGACCGAAGAGCTGGTTTCTTCTGCGTCCAACATTGACCAGGAGTTGCTTGCTTTGAAGGTCGAACATCTTATCTACTCGCCGGATCCAGATCTCCCGCACAGCGCCAAGCTCAGCCTCTTCTTCAGAGGCGTCGCTCCAGCCCTTGCAGGTCTCCGGAACCGCATCCCCGCGCAGCTGGCCGAGGAGTCGCGCCGGCTCTGCGCGGGAACTCTGGAGCGGGTCTTGACGAAGATCGTGTACCGCAACCCGGGGATTAATCTCACAAACGTTCTTCGCACCCTGCCAGCAGATGCAGACACGGAGGCCCTGAAGGAGCAGGTCGGCCACATCATCGCCAAGGTGGCAAAGCTTGGCAGGAAGGAAGGCGACCGCGTAGACTAGGGCCCCATTTATCTTTATCTTTTCGTTGCTGCATATTATGATATGAACTCATTAGTCCATTGCGACAAGTTATCCTTGTAAGATATTTGCTTTATTTCAATCAATCAGTGCAATGTTATCTTCCTTGTTCCAATCTTTGACTTTGCATGTTTTTCACCCTACGCTCCCGGGGAGCTTGCCGGCAAGGGGCCCTTGCCGCGAGCGCTGAGTGCTGGACTCTGAGCAGCCTGCTGGCCAAGGTCCTCGCCGGCAAGCAACTTTGCCGCAGCTGGTCGCAACGCACTTAGCTTGCTGAGTGTACTCGGAAACGAGGCAAGGGCGCGACACTTGTCGCA
Organism: Secale cereale; assembly: GCA_902687465.1. Taxonomy (NCBI): domain Eukaryota; kingdom Viridiplantae; phylum Streptophyta; class Magnoliopsida; order Poales; family Poaceae; genus Secale; species Secale cereale. The sequence continues at coordinate 779,418,654 of LR738711.1, forward strand.
GCTCACTTAAATCGTTGAGTGGACTCGAAAACAAGATAAGGGTGCGGCAAGCTACGGGTAGGTTCCTCCGCGCACAGGTTTTCCATACAAAGTGTGATCGTTCAAGGAAGACAACCAAAATTCAAAATTTGAACTGGTCAAATTCTAACAACTTATCTTTCATATGCTGCTTGCTGCTTGCTTATGTTGTTTGCTTTCCGGTAAGGCTCTTCTTACTTGAATAGCACTTAGTTCCTCCTCCATCTCCTTCCCCCCCGGCAAACTTGTGCGCGAGGAACGTTCCTTCTGCTTAAGAGAAAAGGAAAAGGAGAGGGAAACAAGCATACTGCCTTTCGACGTAATGGTGCTTACCGTATGTCTGAGTGTTGCATCAAATGCCAAACAAAACATGCAAATAGCAAAGAGAAGCATGCAAAAGGCAATCGACGCGAAAACACGAAATCTTTACTAAGGCTCGGGGTCTGCGCCCGGCTTTGTACAAAGGGTTACATGCGACAGCGGCAAGGCTTGTACAAAAGGTGGTTGCCGGAGCGGATCACGGCAACCGCGCCTTAGGGGTGAAACTTGCGAAGATGCTCTATGTTCCAGGAATTGCTCACCGGTAAGCCTTCTTCGGTTTCGAGGCGGACAGCGCCGGGCCTCGTGACTTGTCTCACCCGATAAGGGCCTTCCCACTTCGGCGTCAACTTGTTGGAATTCTTGGCGGACTGAACACGCCGAAGAACAAGGTCGCCTTCCTCGAGACTCCTGGCCTTGACTTTGCGGCTATGGTAGCGGCGCAAAGCTTGCTGGTATCGAGCAGCTCGTACAGCAGCCTGGAGACGTCCCTCCTCAAGGAGCAATGCGTCATCTTGCCGCAGTTGCTCTTGCTCGAGCTCATCATAAGCGAGTACTCGAGGAGATCCGTATGCGAGTTCCGTGGGGAGAACTGCCTCTGCTCCATAGACTAGAGCAAAGGGTGTCTGTCCGGTGGCTCGACTTGGTGTCGTTCTGATTGACCAAAGAGCCGCCGGGAGCTCCTCTACCCAATTTCTTCCGCACTTGCGCAGCCTGTCAAAGGTCCTTGTTTTGAGTCCGCGCAGCACTTCAGCATTTGCCCTCTCCGCTTGACCGTTGCTCCTCGGGTGAGCAACAGAAGCGAAACAGACCTTGGCGCCAAGGTCTTGGACGTACTGCATGAAGGTGCGACTAGTGAATTGCGTACCGTTATCGGTGATGATCCTGTTAGGGATCCCGAAACGGCAAACAATCGACCTGAAGAACCTGACTGCTGACTGTGCTGTCACCTTTCTCACTGGCTCCACTTCTGGCCACTTTGTGAACTTGTCGATTGCAACGTACAAGTACTCAAAGCCCCCGACAGCACGAGGGAAAGGGCCGAGGATATCGAGCCCCCAGACCGAGAAGGGCCATGACAAAGGGATTGTTTGGAGAGCTTGAGCTGGCTGATGAATTTGCTTTGCATGGAACTGGCACGCTTCACACTTGGTTACTAGTGCAGTTGCATCTTGGAGGGCTTCTTGCCAAAAGAACCCTTGCCGGAAAGCTTTTCCGGCAAGTGCCCTTGCGCCAATGTGGTGGCCGCATATGCCTCCGTGTATTTCCGCCAACAGCTTCTGTCCATCTTCTCTGGAGATGCATTTCAACCTGACACCGTTGAGTCTTCTTCTGTACAGCTCGTTATCCACAAACTGATACATACTTGACTGCCTGGTTATCTTCTCTATCTCTTGAGGGTCGTCGGGAAGTTCTCCAGTTTGCAGAAAACGGACGATCTGCTGCGCCCATGCCGGAGCTCGAGGCTCGACGGCAAGGACTAAAGGCTCGAGGGCCGCTGCGGGAACCCCAGCTTCTACGGCAAAGACCTCTGGTCCTGTCGGAGCTGACGGTCCCCCGACAAGCTCGCCGGGGCGAGGCTTGTCGGGAACACTTGCTTCAACTGCACAAGCCCGAGGGCTCGCAGGAGCAAACTGTTCCTCAGCGTTGTTGTTGATCTTGGGAACTTTGGCGGCGGGTTCAGGAAGATCCGCCGGCAAGTAGTCGCCGGAGATCAACTTTCTCTTCTTGGACTGCCCAATTGATGTTGTAACTGATGGTTGAGTCAGCCTGAGCAGGAAGGTCCCTGGTTCCACAGGTAACTTCATCGCGGCGCACTTTGAAAGGCCATCTGCAATCTCATTTTGGGCTCTTGGGACGTGCTCCATCTGCAAACCTTCAAAGTGCTCTTCAAGCTTTCTCACTTCATCGACATATGCTTCCATCAAAGGACTCTGGTAGCTTTTGTTAACTTGTCGGACCACCAACTGAGAGTCTCCCCGAACAATCAGCTTCCTGATCCCAAGTTCGGCCGCAATCCTGAGGCCGGCAAGCAAGCCTTCATATTCTGCAGTGTTGTTTGTCGCCTGCTCCCTGGGAAAGTGCATCTGGATAACATATTTGAGGTGCTCTCCGGTGGGCGCGATGAGTACCACGCCGGCACCGGCGCCTTGCAGCGAGAAGGCACCGTCAAAATACATTACCCATTCACTTGTCGCTTCTTGCACGGGTACACTTGTTTCTTGAACTTCTTCTTCTGGCGTTGGGGTCCACTCAGCGATGAACTCTGCCAAAGCTCGGCTCTGTATGGTTGAAGTACTTTCAAACTTGAGCCCGAAGCTTGACAGCTCCAGCGCCCACTCGACAATCCTGCCTGTTGCCTCTGGATTGTGTAATATCCTCTTCAACGGAAAGCGAGTGACCACTGTTATCTCATGGGCTTGGAAGTAGTGGCGCAGCTTCCTCGAGGCCATGAGGAGGCCGAAAAGCAATTTTTGCACACCAGAGTACCTTGATCTTGCTCCCTGGAGAAGGGAACTTACAAAATACACTGGGCGCTGCACCATCTTCTTCCGCACCTCTCCTTGTTCCTGCGCAGAGTCTTCCTTGTCGGGGCCAGAGCTTGTCGGGACAGCCCCCTGCTTGTCGCTAGATTCGCTTGCCGGTGATGCTGGCTCCTCGTCGGACTCCCTCTCCGCTACTAACGCAGCACTAACCACCTGGTTGGTTGCCGCTAAGTATAGCAACAACTTTTCCTGTGGTTTAGGTGCGACAAGTATAGGAGTGGAGGACAGGTACCGTTTCAAATCCTGCAACGCCGCCTCCGCTTCCGGAGTCCACTTCATGGGACCTGCCTTCTTCAAGATTTTGAAGAAAGGTAGGGCGCGTTCTGCGGATTTTGAAATGAACCTACTGAGGGCAGCAACGCAACCTGCAAGCCTTCTGACATCCTTGACGCGCTTCGGGGCTTCTATCTGCTCGATGGCTTTGATCTTGTCGGGGTTGGCCTCAATCCCCCTCTGTGAAACAAAGAACCCGAGAAGCTTGCCGGAGGGAACTCCAAAGACGCACTTCTCGGGGTTCAGCTTGAGCTGTATCCTGCGCAGGTTTTGAAACGTTTCTTCCAAGTCTTGAATCAGTGTTTCTTTGCTCTTGCTCTTCACCACGATGTCATCCATGTAGGCTTCTACATTCCTGTGGATCTGTGGCTCAAAAGCAGTGTACACTACCCTTGCAAAAGTTGAGCCTGCATTCTTCAATCCAAATGGCATGCGGATAAAGCAATAGGTGCCACATGGAGTGATAAATGCAGTCTTCTCTTCATCTTCCTTGGCCATGAAAATCTGGTGATAGCCTGAGTAAGCATCAAGAAAACAGAGTAGCTCACATCCGGCCGTGGAGTCAACGATCTGGTCAATGCGCGGCAAAGGGAAAGGATCCTTGGGACATGCTTTATTGACATCAGTAAAGTCTATACACAGTCTCCACTTCCCGTTGGCCTTGCGCACGACGACTGGGTTTGCCAGCCACGTCGGATGGATCACACCTCTAACTAGGCCTGCTGCCTCTAGTTTCTTGATCTCCTCATTGATGAACTCTTGGCGCTCCACGGCTTGCTTCCTCACTTTTTGCTTGATGGGCCGCGCATGAGGACAGACAGCAAGCTTGTGCTCAATCACCTTCCTGGGAACGCCGGGGATGTCAGATGGTTGCCAAGCAAACACATCGACATTCGCCCGCAGGAAGGCGACGAGCGCGCTTTCCTATTTGCTGTCAAGGGTGGCACTGATGGTGAAGGTACCACCAGTGCCATCCTCCCTTGCGGACACTTTCTTGGTTGCCGGAGGAGCAGCCATTCCTTTCTTGCTCTTGCCGGTGGAGCTCGATGGAACGTCCTCAACGGCAGCGCAGCACTCCGAAGAGGTGCGGTTGCCGGAGTGGGTCCCAGAGCACTTGCCGGACTTGGTCTTTGTCTTCTTCCCTCCGGGAGCTTCAGCGGCAAGAGTATCCTTCTCGGCCGCAGCTGCCGCGTCCCGGTAAATCTTGTCGGCGCAAATAAGCGCATCTTTCTTGTCGCTGTGGACAGCGATGACGCTTATCGGCCCCGGCATCTTCAGCACGTTGTAGGCATAGTGGGAAGCTGCCATGAACTTGGCGAGGGCGGGACGGCCGAGTATTCCATTGTAGGGCAATGGAATATCGGCAACGTCAAAAGTGATGCGCTCAGTCCTGAAGTTAAGCTCCCCGCCAAAGGTCACCGGCAGAGTAATCTTTCCCTTGGGCTTGCTCCTTCCCGGGTTGATTCCTTGGAATGAACCGGTCTCTTCGAGCTCGCCGTCTTGAATCTGGAGTTTCTTGATCACAGCAGAGGAGATCAAGTTCAGCCCGGCCCCGCCGTCAACCAACATTTTGGTGACCTTGAGGTTGCGGATGGTGGGGGAAACCAGCATCGGCAAGCACCCGACCGCCGTGGTGCGGTCAGGGTGATCCTCAAGGTCAAAAACGATGGGCGTGCTGGACCATTTGAGGAGCCTGCGCGACTCCACGGGCGGCTCCGCTGCATTCACCTCACGCACCCACTGTTTCAGCTGGCGGTGGGAAGTGTGCAGGGAGGCGCCACCGTCGACGCACAGGACCTCCGTGGCCTTCTGGAACTCCTGCTCGCTGTTCTCGTCGTCCTCCATGTCTTCATCGTCGTCTTCGTCGTTGTCGCGGCCCCGGGGAGGTCGATCTCCTTGCCGCTGCTTGGCCTTGCCGCGGCGTCCTCCCCGGCCATTGAACGGCCGCTTCTTGCTGGGCTCTTCCCCGCCACCTTGGGCCTTCTCCTTGTCGCGCCTCTCGTACTCAGCTTTTTGCTGCTCGACGAGGTACTCGACGCGCTTGCAGTTGGAGAGATCGTGACCCTTGGTGCGGTGAATCTTACAGTACTGCTTGTCGGAGCTACCCGGCTTGTCGGCCGCCGCCGCAGGGGCGGGCTCCTTGCCGGAGCCGCCAGCCTGTGCTTGCTTGGCGGGGGCCTCCTTGCCGGACTTCTCGACGGCAAGCACTTCCTTCTTGCCCTTCTTCCTGTTGTTCCGCCGCCGGCTCTTCTTTGCCGGGGCGGCGTCGTCGCTGTCGCTTCCCCCTGCGCCAGCATCCTCCCCCGGGAGTTTCCTCCCTTCTTCCGCGCGGGCGCATTTGTCAGCAAGAGCGTAAAGCTCGCTGACGTCCCTGATCTTGGTCATCGCCATCTCCTCACGCATGCGGCGGTTACGCACGTTCTGATGGAACGCGCTGATAACCGCGGCAGGGTGAACGTCTGGGATGTTGTGTTGCACCCGGCTGAAGCGTTGGATATATTTGCGCAGGGGCTCGCCTTCCTTCTGGGCCAAGATATGGAGATCGCTCTCCTGGCCATGGGGTTTGTGGCCGCCGGTGAAGGCGCCAACAAACTGATGGCAGAGGTCGGCCCAAGAAGAGATAGAGCCTTCCGGCAAGTGCATGAGCCACGAACGGACGTTCGGCTTCAGCACGAGCGGGAAGTAGTTGGCTAGGATCTTCTCGTCGCGCCCCCCGGCAGCTTGCACTGCTATAGTGTAGACGCTGAGAAACTCCGAGGGATGCGTCTTGCCGTCGTACTTCTCCGGTACGTCGGGCTTAAAGTTCTTCATGCTGGGCCACTGGACGCGCCGCAGCTCGCGGGTGAACGCAGGGCAGCCTGCCGCGTACGGCAAGTCGCCTGGTTCACCGGGCGCGGGTGCGTCGACAGTGTTCCCAGCTCTCTTGTCGGATTGTCGCCGAGCTTCTCGGCGGCGCTCGATCGTGGTCCGAGCGTCTTCATCTCGCCGGTCGTCGAGGACCTGGCGCTGGTCCCGACGGGCCCGCGGGTCCGACGAGGCTGTGGAGCCGTCGTCGGGATTGTTCCGGCGGGGCGGCGTCTTCTGCTTCCGCGGCGGGGAGTGCACGCTTGTCGCACCCCCGGCAGTCTTGTCGCCGATAGCCTTCGTCTTCTCAGCCTGCCGCGGCCGTGAGGCCGACGGCTGCTGCGGAGAGTCGTTGTTGGCGAAGTCTATCAGGCTCCGGATAGTGGCCCTCCATTCCTCGGCCTTGTCGGCCGCTGGAGGAAAATCGAGGAGCAGCTGCGCCCTTGCGAGCGCTTCTGCCGGAGTAGTGGGGAACGCGGGCGAGCGGTGCGAGGAGCGGGATACGCTCGGACTTCTAACAACGTTAGAAGGAGCGGGGTCCCGCGCCGGCGCCTTCGCTTTGCTTGTGCCCGGACGGGGGTCCGGGGCGTCCCGCGAACCTCCAGTATGGCCTTGTCCCAGCAAGCGGATACCACCTCCCGTGGTATGGCGCTGCGGGGTCGTTGTGTGCTGTGATGGACGCGGCGCGTCCACGGAGACCGAGGTCCGGTCGTCCGTCCTGTTCTTGGATCTGGTGGCACCGTGAGTGTCCTCGCCGGCCACCACCCTTCCGACGGCGTCTCCCCCGCCCACCGTTGGCTCTGGTGGCGGCGGGTGAGACGCGGACGGGCCTCCGACCTCCGAAGGCTTCTTCTTCGGGGCCATGGAGTTGTCGCTGATGAAGTTGTTGATGAAGCTTGGAGAGGTTGATGGAGAATGCGCCCGCGCGAACGCCGGATCAGGTTCGCACAACCTCGACGCCCCCTACCTGGCGCGCCAAAGATGTCGGGGGAAACTGTCCGCCACGAACACCTATGGGACCGGAGCCCCTTGTCTGTGCGGTACGAGGGCGGAGGGAGCACAAAGAGCAGATCGAGGCAGACGCGCGGGCAGTTTTACCCAGGTTCGGGCCGCACGGATGCGTAAAACCCTACTCCTGCTTGGTTGTGTATTGAGTTGAGCGCTCGGGAGCTTGAAGAAGCAGCTACACCGTGCGTGAGAGTAATCTAGGTTTCGAACCCCCTCCACGTTGTGCATGGGCCTCCTTTTATAGTGCAAAAGGGGTCACCGACAGGTGTCAACGTAGGAGAAAGGGGTAAAAATGTAAAAGAGGTGGTAGTTGTAACAGTGCGGGAACAGTGGAGCTACAGTACAGAACAGTGGTCTATACCTACTTTAACAGTGGGGGACAAGGGCATTCAATGCCCGTCGCCGTCGACCCCAAAAGCTCCCGCCTTAGCGTCTCCGTCCGCCACGGCGACGGATTTATCGCCGTGGTGTGCCACCGTGTACCCCAGGCTGCACAGCCATCCGCCACGCGTCCCTGGTTAGGCCCCAGGGCGACGCGTGGGCCGATGAGCTGGAGCGCGGGCACACAGCGTAGCCTCCCCGGCAAGCGCCTTGCCGGGGCCTTGATCCTGCCGGGCCCGGGAACTTGCCGCTCCCCGGGCCCCTTACCGGGGCGCGCATAGCGCCGAGGCAATATCTTCTAATCTTCCTGGCAAGCTCCTCTTGCCAGGGTCTTGTGCTAGTGGAACAGCCTTGAGCCTGGTACGGCCTTCCCGGCAAGCTCCTCTTGCCGGGGTCTCGATCTTCTGTCTTGTATACTTTGTTTTTGAATGGTTTAATAGGAGGCAGGAAGGTCTCCGGCGAGCACGCAGTAAACCTTGCCGCGGGAAGCTGCAACTGCCCGTGCACAAGTTGGGGTACTGGGGTACCCCTACCTTAGTACACCGACATCACGGTGGGTAAACAAATTACTGCCAAGCAATTGATAGAAGAGCGCATAATTATGATGATATCTAAGGCAATGATCATGAATGTAGGCATCACGTCCATGTCAAGTAGACCGACTCCTACGTGCATCTACTACTATTACTCCACACATTGACCGAAACAATTCTGCATCTAGAGTATTAAGTCCATAAAGAACATAGTAATGCATTAAGTAAGATGACATGATGTAGCAGAATTAATTCAAGCAATATGATGAAAAGACCATCTTGTTATCCTCGATGGCAACAATATAATACGTGTCATGTCCCTTTGTGTCACTGGGATTGAGCACTGCTACTTCTCGAGCTTGCGTTGTATTCCCTCGAAGAGGAAAGGGTGATGCAGCACAGTAGCGTAAGTATTTCCCTAAGTTTTTGAGAACCAAGGTATCAATCCAGTAGGAGACCACGCGCAAGTCCCTCGCACCTGCAGAAACAAATAAGAACTTCGCAGCCAATGCGATAGGGGTTTGTCAATCCCTTCACAGTCACTTACGAAAGTGAGCTCTGATAGACAGGATAGTATAATATTTTTGGTATTTTTGGTATAAGAACATAAAGTAAATAAAGCAAAGTAAAGTAGATGGAAGATTAATATGTTGAGAATAGACCCGGGGGCCATAGGCTTCACTAGTGGCTTCTCTCATGATAGCAGAATTCTACGGTGGGTGAACAAATTAAAGTCTTTGCGCTCCATGGCGCTCCCACCACTCCCACCCGCAAAACCCTAGCTCCCCGGCGATCTCCCCTGTGAGCCAGTGATCCTGGTTTTCTCTCCGATCAATCTCTCTGGCGTGCTCTCAGGACCCCATTGGTACCCATCTTGGATGGGTTCTTCCTCGGGGTCTTCCCTGGATTTGGATTTCTCTAAGGGTCAAGCTTTTGCGGATGGGATCTTCAAGGCATCTGGATTATTGGTGCATCCCATGGAGAATATGGGCTCTTTCACGTTGGTGGTTTCCTTCAGTAGGCATACTTTTCGCCTGACTGAGGATTCGGTGGCTGTGGCTCTAGAATCAACCTTGGGAGGTTCTGCCATTGAGTTCTTGGTGTCGGCAATTGCTGACAAGGTATTTTCTTTCAATGTCTCTTGCAGAGAGGTTGGTTTTCATATTGTGGATCTCCGTTCTTTCTCCTGCCTACAATTCAAGTGCTATTTTCATCTTTGGGGCAATGGTGGGCCAAATTGGGTCCGGGAATTCAAAATTTGGAAGAAAGAGAGTGATGCTGAGTGGATTCTAATGAGTCCTTCTAAGAGAAGGGCGGCTCTTGGGTTATTGGCTATGCGTAAACCTCCTCAAAGATCTTATCTCAAGAAGGTTGGCTCCTCTAGAAAGCAACTTTCTTTTGCTACTTTTCAAAATTATGATGTTTGCAAAGGTTATCGTTATCCAGCTTCAGAGGATTGCATCATTGCTACTGAAATGGCGGGTTATGATCTTCCTGCCCATGAGCGTGTGGTTATCCACCCTTCTACTTCAGTAAGGCTGAATTGGACTGTTGCTTCGCCGCCGATCATCTTCGGGACAGTGGGCTCGCCGGAGATTGCTCGTAGGCGGGCTGCCTCAGATTTCTCTGGTGCAACGTTTCAGGTGCCGTTATATTCGGCTGTTCTGGCGTCTTCGGGCGGGATTCACGTTCCAGACGTTACTGCTAGTGTTGGGCCACATGCGCCCTCAACGGCCCATGCTGATTCTCCTGTTGCGCCATCTGTGGACTCTGCTAGTCTTGCAGTCCCTTCTTTTCAACAGGCCCACGGGGACTTTGCCAATATGGTTGATGAGATGGTAGAGGAAATTCATATGTGCCAGATATGTTTAAAGAAGGGACATTTTTCTTCTGCATGCACGTCTACTATTGTTTGTGACTCTTGTTTGCTGGTCGGGCATGGATCTTTTGATTGTAACAGATTTGCCAAGATTCGTGGTTTAGTTTGGAAACCGAAACCCGCTAACGTTGCGACTTCTGAGGTTGCCTCTGTGGATGACGAGAATATCGCCCTGACAAGTCCGCTTGTCCTCCCCTTCCACTTCCGCATTTACTCCCTCGTCTAGCTCCATCAGCCCGGGACCCCACACGCTGGCAACTGCTCCGCCTGCAACTCCTCTGCCACCCGATTACTCGCCGTCGGCGGCCTGTCATTCTAGTCAGTTGATGGCTAACTTCCATCTTGACCCGATGCTCTATGTTCCGGCGGTCCATCACATCGTGGACGCCGGTGAGGCGCGTCTGCCCAGGACCTACGTGACGCCGCATATCCCAGTTGTGCGTCGCCATGAGGAGTACATGCTCGCTGAGGTAATGCCTATCCCTCCTCAGGCCCAGATGGGTGCGGTTCGGGAAGAAGTGGTTCAGTGGTTGCAAGGTCATGGGGTTTTTGTTAGGTCTGCGCAGCCGTGGATTCGTGCTGTTGGTTTGTTTGAGCTCAGAGATGTTGCGGTGCGTTTCCCTCTGTTAAATCTCCCACCGCAACAGATTGGTCAGAATCGTTTTGTCCGTTTTATGAAGCACGATGCGGGCGAATCCTTTCGTGGGGCGCAGGGTTTTCGTCAGGGATTGTTAATGTTCTTGGGGATTCCGTTGGATCTTCGTAACACCGAGTGCATTAGAGCAGCAGTCAACACTTTTGGCAAATTCCATCATTGGAACAGTGAGGACCCCTATTTGGTGCGGACGCTGGTGTTTGCTTCGTTTCCGGAGGATATTCTTGTGCCCAGAGATGTGGTTTTTATGGATTTTGCTGAATATGGTGGTGCTCGGGTCTACTAGACAGCGCCTTTATACATTTTAGGTGCCAATTTTGTTGAGAAAATGCCACAGGATGAAGATTGGATGCCCATCAATCGCAATCCGCATCCCCTACCTGATGTTCCTTTCCCGGAGATGCCGCCATTCTTCTTGCCTCCATTTCCTGCGATTGGATGGAATGATGTTCCTCAGCCGCAACCGGAGCAGCCAGCTCCAGTGGATGATATTGAGGATGGTTGGGGTCATTGGAACCCGGATCATGTCGAACAGCCGGTGGCCCAGGACCAAGAATCCATGGTGGTTGATATTTCTCAGCAGAGCTCTGCTTCTCCGCAGTAGGGCATGGTGGATATAGTCATCCTGGACTCTTCTGATGATCAGTCTGCAGCTGCGGCTTCCCACCTGGAGCAAGATGAGGCCAACAATTGGGCTATAGTCGTGTACCAGCCCCCCATGATCAACTCTGCAGCTTTGGCTTTATCCTCGGTGGCGGTTCCGCTTGGGCCTCCTCTCCCGCCTGAAATGGTCTGGAAGAGATCTTTTGAGCAGTTGCTGAATGCACCAACACTCTTCCAAGTACCTAGAGCAATGCCTAATCCGAAGATGTTTCTCTCCAAGCGGAAGTGGGATCTGGCATTTCAACAGGATGCTCCCCCGCGATTGACATGGAAGGAGCAAGAGGCCCCCAGACCTGTGGCTCGAGCGCTTTTTCCTTCAAGTCCTTCCATGGTGGCTTCTGATTTGGCTCCTCCACTAGCTGGTATCAGAAAAGCTAGGGGCCCCCGCAAAACTTTGGCGCCAACGCCCCTGGTGGAATCTTTGGTCCGGAGGTGGACGAGGAGCTCTCTTCAACGCGACGGTTTCAAGCCCACTTTCTTTGAGCTCGTCAGTGAGCCCAAGCGAAAGAAGCCCAAGGCCAGGCCCTTCACTGCAGAAATGCCTGACGACCCTGCTACTGCTGCGGTGCCTAAGGAAATTCCCGTTGCAAGACTCCAACAGATTGGGAAGGAACTACAGATTGATGAGAGCCTGCTCTCCGTGGATGCGCTTATGGCGGATCCACTTGCTGCCCAGGAAGCCTCCACCCATGATGCCTAATGCTCTGTTCTGGGTTGGGCCTGCCCTTAGAGTGCCAATTGTTTTTCTTTTTGTGCTACTTATTTTGGAACTTGATGTGCTGTGGAAACTCTCTGCTGGTACTTTTTGGTTATCTGGAACATGTGGCATTATGTGCCATATGCTTATTTGGCGCCCTCTTTAATATTATTAATGAGTAACTCATTTAGAAACTGGAATGTCTTTTGCTGGAACGTCAGAGGTCTGAATGCTGACGCTAGGCAGAGGGCTGTTAGGCAGAAAATTGATGAAAGCCAGTGTGCGGTTGCATGTCTTCAGGAGACAAAATGTGCCTCATTTGACACTCATATGATAAGGAAAATTTGCCCAAAGAGACTGGACAACTTTGCTTTCTCACCTTCTGTTGGTGCTTCTGATGGTATTCTTGTGGTTTGGAACTCCTCTATTCTTATAGGGAGACTGTTAGAGATTCAACAATTTGCTGTAGTGGTGGAATTTATTTCTAGACAGAACAATGAGAAGTTGACCCTTGTTGTTTTATATGGTCCCTGTCAAGGGGAACCTAGGGACAATTTTGTCAGTTGGCTTTATAACCTTGACATCCCTGTAGACTCCAACTGGCTAGTTCTTGGAGACTTCAATTTTATCAGATCTCTTGAGAATAGAAACTTGCCTGGAGGTGACCTGAATGACATTTTTATCTTCAATGAGATCATTGCCCACCTTGGCCTGTTGGAGTTGCCCATCAAAGGTAGATCTTTCACCTGGTATAATATGCAAGAAATTCCCTTACTAGAGCAGCTGGATTTGTTCTTTACCTCCACAGATTGGATTTCTCACTACCCTATGACTGAAGTTCTCCCCTTGGCTAGAACTGCTTCTGATCATGTTCCATGTGTTGTAAAGATTTCAACTTCAATTCCAAAAGCTCACATCTTCAGATTTAAAATTATTGGTTGGAGTTGGTTGGCTTTATGGAGTGTGTCCAAGACTCTTGGAGCAGGCCATCCTTTAAGAGGCACATAACTGCTAAGATAGCTGACAAGTTTAAATCTCTGAGAATGTGCCTCAAAAAGTGGCAGCTGAATGTGTCCCAGATCAAAGCTCTTCTTTCCAAAAGTAACCAGGTCATCCTTCTCCTTGATGAACTTGAAGAGTGTAGGCCTCTTTTCATTCAAGAGTCCAATTTCAAAAGAATTGTTAAAGCTCATGTGGAAAAATTGCTCCATATTCAGTATCTTTACTGGAGAAAAGGTGTACCATTAGATACATCAAAGTTGGAGGGGAGAATACCAATTTTTTTCATGCTATGGCTACTGAAAGGCATAGAAGAAACTCCATTGCAAGTCTAAAGATGGATGATGGCACTGTGGTGTCTGATCACTCTCAAATGGCAGGTGTTATTTGGAACTGCTTTAAAAATAGAATGGGTACTTCCAGGGGTATTATAATGGGTTTTGACCTGCAGTCTCTTATTGCCCCAGTTGAGGGCCTGGATGGGCTCACAAAGCCATTTGAAAAAAAAGGAAATGGATAACATTGCGAAGTGTATGCCTGTGCATAAGGCTCCTGGTCCTGATGGTTTTAATGGTCTATTCTTCACAAAATGCTGGCATATAATTGGTGAGGATTTCTATGAGTTGGCACAGTAATTCCATGATGGAAATGCCATTTTGGATAATATCAATGACTCCTATATCACTTTAGTGCCAAAAAAGCTCTCACCTGAAAGTGTGGGTGACTATAGACCAATTTCTCTGACTGGAATGGGTTTGAAGTTCTTGTCAAAACTGACAGCTAACAGGCTCCAAGAAGTAATCCTACAGTGTGTTGACAAAAACCAGTATGGATTCATCAAAAACAGAACAATTTAGGATTGTGTTGGTCGGACCTTTGAATACCTACATCAATGTCACCAGTCAAAGAGACCTATAGTTATTTTAAAGCTGGATTTTGAAAAAGCTTTTCACTCTTTGGAACATGAAGCTATCTTTCAAATTTTGAGGTATAAGGGTTTCAATGACAAATGGATCTCCTGGATGAAGCAGTTGCTCTCTACTGGTACCTCGTCAGTGCTTCTGAATGGTGTCCCTAGGAGAAAATTCATCTGCAAGAAAGGTGTGAGGCAGGGGGATCTAGTCTCCCCTCTCCTGTTTGTTATTGCAGCTGATCTCTTACAATCTGTCATCAATGATATGTTCCAAAAAGGCACTTTGCATCTACCTATCCCATGCCATGATCAAGATTATCCAGTCATCCAGTATGCTGATGATACTCTGATTATCCTACCTGCTTTTGGCCCTTAAGGAGATGCTCAAGATTTTCTCTCAGTCAACAGGTTTGGAGGTTAATTACCACAAATCCTTCATCATTCCTATTAATGTTGATAATGCTCATATGGCAGATTTAGCCACCACAGTTGGTTGTCAGATTGGTAAGTTACCATTCACTTACTTAGGCCTACCAGTGGGAACAACTAGGCCTAAAATGGTAGACTTCATGCCTTTAGTTGACTGCATGGAAAGAAGAATGTCTGCTAGTTCATCCTTTCTAAATCAGGGTGAAAGGCTGCAGTTTCTCAATTCTGCCCTTTCATCAATGCCTATTTTCTTTCTCTCCAGCCTTGCAGTCCCTGCTGGTATCCTGAAACAGCTGGAGAGGATCCAAAGACAGTGCCTTTGGAGAAAGAATAGAGATGAGCCTGCTCCATCTTTGGCTGCTTGGGATCTCATTTGTAGACCTAAACATAAAGGGGGGCTGGGTATCCTTAACCTTGGAGTGCAAAATGTTGCTTTGCTCATGAAGCATGCCAGTAACTTTCTTAACAGGAAAGACTTGCCCTGGGTTTCTTTAATTTGGGACACATACTACCATGGTAAAGTTCCTCAGGGCACCTCAGATTGTGGCTCTTTTTGGTGGAAGGATGTTTGTATGGTAATGGGCACTTTCAGGAAGTGCTCTTATGTTCAAGTGAATGCTGGAGACACTGCCCTGTTCTGGTATGATATTTGGCAGATTGGGCCTGACAAAGTTACAATGGAACTTAGATTCCCCAGACTGTTTTTATATGCCAAGGATCCCTGGGTGCTAGCCAATGAAATGTTTAGCCAGCAGGATATCTATCATCACTTTCATTTGCCTGTGTCTATACAAGCTCATCATGAATTGACCCAGATGCAGGATTTGTTGGAGGCTTGCTCTAGATCCCCTGCATCCAATGATGTTTGGCTCTGGCAGAACACAAATAAAGGTTACAAACCAAAACTTTTCTACCTCTATAGCTTTGCCTCAGAAACCTTTAATCCACTGACTTCTTGGATCTGGAAGTCCTCTTGCACCAATAAATAAAAGTGTTTGCTTGGATGCTTATCATGGATAGGCTGAGCACAAAAGACATGGTAGAGAGGAGGCATTGGCATCTGGATGATGGGACTTCATGTGTGATGTGTCCCACTCATTCAAGAGAAGACAGAGATCACCTATTCTTCAACTGTAATTTCAGTGTCAGGGTGTGGAATTATCTCCAAATCTGCTGGGCTACTAGTAACTCAATGGTTGAGATAGTCTTATAGACTAGGAAGAGTTTTGGTAAACCTTTCTTCACAGAGGTAGTTTTCATTGCTTGCTGGAATATTTGGATTATCAGAAATGCCAAAGTGTTTAGGCATGAGAGGGCATGTTTTAATAAGTGGAGAAGCTGCTTTCTGCATGATATCTCCTTGATGCAATACAGGATAAAGGCTGCTTATGAACTTCTGAGATGGATCTCATTCCTCCCCCTTGAGTTGTTGGTAATCTTTCCCTAGTTCTTCCTAGTTTCTCTTTGTAGTTTCCTAGTTTCTTCTCTTTGTTGTTGGTTTGATTACCCCTTGTAATCCCCCATGTACTTTTGTTATTCTTTTCAATAAAGGGCTCTTTATGTTGTGCGGGGTTCCCCCATAGTTTTCGGTCAAAAACATTTACTGTCGAGCAATTGATAGAAAAGCGCATAGTTATGAGAATATCTAGACATGATCATTATATATAGGCATCACGTCCATGACAAGTAGACTGAAACGATTCTGCATCTACTACTATTACTGCACACATCGACCGCTATCCAGCATGCATCTAGAGTATTAAGTTCATAAGAACAGAGTAATGCTTTAAGCAAGATGACATGATGTATAGGGATAAACTCAAGCAATATGATATAAAACCCGTCTTTTTATCCTCGATGGCAACAATACAATACGTGCCTTGCTGCCCTGTTGTCACTGGCAAAGGACACCGCAAGATTGAACCGAAAGCCAAGCACTTCTCCCATTGCAAGAACTATAGATCTAGTAGGCCAAACCAAACAAATAATTCGAAGAGACTTGCAAGGATATTATAATCATACATAAAAGATTTCAGAAGAGAATCAAATATTGTTCAAAGATAATCTTGATCATAAACCCACAATTCATTGGATCTTGACAAACACACCGCAAAAAGATTACATCGAATAGATCTCCTCGAAGATCGAGGAGAACTTTGTATTCAGATCCAAAAAGAGAGAAGAAGCCATCTAGCTAATAACTATGGACCCAAAGGTCTGTGGTAAACTACTCACAACTCATTGGTGAGGCTATGGCGTTGATGTAGAAGCACTCCATGGTAGATCCCCCCTCCGGCGGAGCTCCGGAACGGGACCCAAGATGGGATCTCAGGGGAACAGAAGGTTGCGGCGGTGGAATTAGGGTTTTCTCTATTGCCTCGATGTTTTCAGGGTACATGGATATATATAGGAGAAAGGAGGGCATCGGGGGAGCCAAAGGGGGCCCACAAGGGTGGGGGCGCACCCAGGGGGAGGGGGCGCGCCCTGGACCCTTCTGGCCACCTCCTTCGTTCCCTCGCGTGTACTCCAAGTCTTCTGTGAAGATACGGTTCCAAAAATAACTCTCCGAAGGTTTCATTCCGTTTGGTCTCCATTTGATATTCCTTTTCTGCGAAACTCTGAAATAGGAAAAAAAACAGCAATTTGCACTCGGCCTTGGGCTAGTAGGTTAGTCCGAAAAATAATATAAAAGTGTATAATAAATCCCATAAACATCCAAAACAGAATATATAATAGCATGTAACAATAAAAAATTATAGATACGTTGGAGACGTATCAAGCATCCCCAAGCTTAATTCCTGCTCGTCCTCGAGTAGGTAAACGATAAAAACAGAATTTTTGATGTGGAATGCTAACTAGCATAATTCTCAATGTATTTTTTTTATTGTGGCATGAATGTTCATATCTGAAACATTCAAGAAAAAAGTCTATATTGACAAAATAATAATAATACTTGAAGCATACTAACAAAGCAATCATGTCTAGCCAAAATAATATGGCCAAACAAAGTTATCCCTACAAAATCATATAGTCTGCCTATGCTCCCTCTTCATCACACAAAATATTCATATCATGCACAACCCCGGTTTCAGCCAAGCAATTGTCTTCATACTCATTTTTTTCAAACTTTTCAACTTTCACGCAATACATGAGCGTGAGCCATGGATATAACACTATAGGTGGAATAGAGTGGTGGTTGTGGAGAAGACAAATAGGAGGAAGATAGTCTCACATCAACTAGGCGTATCAATGGGCTATGGAGATGTCCATCAGTAGATATCAATGTGAGGGAGTTGGGATTGCCATGCAATGGATACACTAGAGGTATGAGTGTATGAAAGCTCATCAAAAGAAACTAAGTCGGTGTGCATCCAACTTGCTTGCTCATGAAGACCACCTAGGGCATTTGAGGAAGCCCATCATTGGAATATACAAGCCAAGTTCTATAATGAAAATTCCCACCAGTATATGAAAGTGACAAAACAAGAGACTCTATCATGAAGATCATGGTGCTACTTTGAAGCACAAGTGTGGAAAAGGATAGTAGCATTGTCCCTTCTCTCTTTTATCTCATTTTTTGGAGGGGTTTTCTCTCTTTTTATTTTATTTCATTTAGCCCCTCTCTATATATTTTTTTGGGCCATCTTTTTTTTATTTGGCCTTTCCTCACATGGTACAATACTCTAATAATGAAGATCATCACACTTTTATTTACTTACAACTCAAAGATTACAACTCGAAGCTAGAACAAAATATGACTCTATGTGAATGATGATGAAGCATGTCATATGAACGGAACGGTGGAAAGTTGCATGGTAATATATCTCGGAATGGCTATGGAAATGCCATGATAGGTAGGTATGGTGGCTGTTTTGAGGAAGGTATATGGTGGGTGTATGGTACCGGCAAAAGTTGCACGGTACAAGAGAGGCTAGCAATGGTGGAAGGTTAAGAGTGCGTATAATCCATGGACTCAACATTAGTCATAAAGAACTCATATACTTATTGCAAAAATCTACGAGTCATCAAAACAAAGTATTCAACGCATGCTCCTAGGGAAAGGGTTGGTAGGAGTTAACCATCGCACGATCCCGACCTCCACACAAAGGATGACACTCAATAAATACCTCATGCTCTAACTTCGTCACATAGCGGTTCACCATACGTGCATGCTATGGGAATCACAAACTTTAACATAAGTATTTATCAAATTCATAATTGCTCCACTAGCATGACTCTAATATCACCATCCTCATATCTCAAAACAATCATCAAGTATCAAACTTCTCATCATATTCAATGCACTTTATATGAAAGTTTTTACTATATTCATCTTGGATGCCTATCATATTAGGACTAGTTTTATAGCCAAAGCACATTACCATGCTGTTCTAAAATACTCTCAAAAGGATATAAGTCAAGCATGAGAGACCAACAATTTCTACAAAATAAAACCACCACCGTGCTCTAAAAGGTATAAGTGAAGTACTAGAGCAAAACTATCTAGCTCAAAAGATATAAGTGAAGCACATAGAGTATTCTAATAAATTCTAAACCATATTTATCTCTCTCAAAATATATGTCCGGCAAGTATGATTGTGGCAAACTAAAAATAAAAGACTCACATACATGACGCTCCAAGCAAAACACATACCACGTGGTGAATAAAAATATAGTCCCGAGTATAGTTACCGATAGATGAAGACGAAAGAGGGGATGCTTCCTGGGGCATCCCCAAGCTTAGGCTTTTGGTTGTCCTTTAATTTTACCTTGGGGTGCCTTGGGCATCCTCAAGCTTAGGCTCTTGCCACTCTTTGTTCCATAGTCCATCAAAGCCATACTCAAAACTTGAAAACTTCACAACACAAAACTTAGCCAAAAATCTCGTGAGCTCCGTTAGTATAAGAAAACAAACCACCACTTAAAGGTCCTGTAATTAACTCATTATTTGTTTATATTGGTGTTAAACCTACTGTATTCCAACTTCTCTATGATTCATATTCTCCAATACTACTCATAGATTCATCAAAATAAGCAAACAACACATGAAAAACAGAATTTGTCAAAAACAGAACAGTCTATAGTAATCTGTAACTTTCGAATACTTCTGTAACTCCAAAAAATTGAAATAAATTGCTAAACGTGAGGAACTTTTCTATTAATCATCTGCAAAAAAATCAACTAAATATCACTCTCCAGTAAAAGATTACAGCCAAACTCGTGAGCGCAAAAGTTTCTGTTTTTTTACAGCATGATCATATAAACTTCACACAAGTCTTCCCAAAGGTTTTACTTGGCACAAACACTAATAAAAACGCAAAACCAAATCTAAACAGAAGCTAGATGCAATATTTATTCCTAAACAGAAGCAAAAACAAAGAAAATAAAATTGGGTTTCCTCCCAACAAGCGCTATCGTTTAATGCCCCTAGCTAGGCACGATACAAGAAAGGATCTAGGTATTGCTGGAATTTTAGTCTATTATGGCCCAGCCCAATATTAATTTCAGAAATTCCTAATAAATCCAGGAGGCCCACTTAGACCATTCGTGCAAGGCAAGGGGCACTACTAAAGTTTAGTCCCACATTGCTAGTTTACAGGGAGTTGGACCTCTTTATAAGGGAGGCTCTTTCTCCACTTGTACGAGCATGAGAACAAGAGGGACATCAACGCATGCTCCTCCACCACCGCCTGCCTCGCCACACCACGCCTCGCCTCGCCTCGTCACGACGCGCCGCGGGTTGCGGGAATGAGCCGAGCCAATGTCTAATTTTTGCCACGCACGACGGGTATACGAAAGGTTAGTCGCAAGCTGAATGTTTTCTGTAGTGGACACTGAATGAATGGCACGCCTCTCCGGTTGCTGCCTGTTCGTTTCGTCACCCTCACTCTCTTCAGCTTCCAGCGTAGCCTCTCGCCTCCTTCTCTTGCGCCTATAAAAGGGAGGTCGCTCCTCCCAGAGAGACGCACTAGAACCTCTCCTTGCTCTCGCCACCGGTTCCATCTCTCAGCTGCTGCTGTCTTCCTCATCCCGGCTTGCGGCTTAGACCGCAAGTCGGGACAGTAGGCCTTCGAAACCGCACCACTTTGGGTGATAAGGTTTTTGGGGAGCGCTCGGTGCGACTACTGATTGTTTCATCACGGATGATCCGGTCACCGACGAGTACTTCAAAACGACGACTTCTTCCCCAACATCGACAACCTTTTTGACGACATGGTCGGTGAGGACATCGCACCCAAGACCGGGGCTTCTGCTGCTGCTTCGTATGTCTCTATGATCTCGCTAGTTTATCTTGTTCTATTCTCTGGCCCGTATGTGTTCTTGCTCTTTCTGTTAGAAACACTGTCACTGTTCTTTGTTCAATTGTTTGCTCTAAATATGTTAGGTCCTACTTCATATATGCATCTAGTTCTATTGTCTGTTCTATATATAAAGATGCTATTTACCTTCTCTTTGTCAGATCACATGACTTGCTCTATTACTGCTATATTATTCATGTTTTATCTAGTATTTCTATTAATAAAATCACCTGGTATATTTCTCATATTTCCAACAATCCAAAAACCTTATTATAGGAAATTTACCCCAAGTGGTTTTGCTGCTTCCATGAGACCTCCTGTGTTTGCGGGTATCCACTATAAGAGGTGGCGCGTGAGAGCCGTTCTATGGTTTCAAACCATGAGCTGCTATGATGCCACTCTTGGCAAAGCTGAAGGAGATTATGATGCTCAACAAGAACAAGCTTTTCTGAGAATGGATACCCTGTTTAGGGCTGCTCTCTTGACTATTCTTGGTGTGAACATAGTTGATGCTTATGCGTCAATTGATAATGTAAAAGATATGTGGGACGCACTCGAGGCCAAGTTTGGGGTCTCGGATGCCGGCACTAAGCTGTACATCATGGAGCAATTCTCTGCTTACAGGATGACTGAAGAGCGCTCCGTAGTTGAGCAAGCTCATGAGATATAGTCATTTGCTAGAGAACTTGAGCACTTCAATTGCATGCTGCCCGACAAGTTTGTTGTCGGGGGTATCATCACTAAACTTCCTCCTTCGTGGAGGAACTTTGCTACCTTACTGAAGCATAAGAGATAGGAGTTTTCCGTTCCGGATCTCATTGGTACTCTTGATGTGGAAGAAAAGGCGAGAGCAAAGGACACACGTGCTCGAGGTATTGAGGGAGGATCTAGTGCCAATATGGTACAGAAGAAAAACTTCCAGTCCCACAAGTTCAAGAACAAGGGCAAGTTTGATGGTAAAGCAAAGTTTGATGGAAAAAACAAGGCTGTGCAACACACCAACTTCAAGAAGAAGAATGACAAGAAGAAAGGTGTCTGTCATGTGTGTGGAGATCCTGATCATTGGGCTCCCAGTTGCCCTAATCGCTATGACAAGCGTCATCTTGGGAAAGGCGGCAAGACTGTCAATGTTGTCATTGGAGACACTGACGTGAAGGATGATGGGTATGGTATATTTCACACTATTCTTTCAGTATGTCATTCTCCTGATTGGTTGATTGACACGAGTGCTAATGTGCATGTATGCGGTGATATTTCCATGTTTTCGTCTTATCAGACCGCATGAACTTCAACCGTGCTGATGGGAAGTTGTTCAAGTGCTATTGTTCGTGGTGTTGGCACGGTCGATCTGAAGTTTACTTCGGGGAAGATCGTGCGGCTGAAGAACGTGCATTATGTCCCCTCCGTCAATAAGACTCTTGTTAGCGGATCTCTGTTATGTAGAGATGGCTACAAGCTTGTCTTTGAGTCGAATAAATTTGTAATATCCAAGTATGCAACATTTGTTGGCAAAGGCTATGAGTCAGGAGGCCTGTTTCGTTTATCCTTGTCAGATGTTTGCAATAAAGTTGTTAATCATGTTTGCAACAATAGTGAATCAAATGTGTGGCATGCACGTCTGTGTCATGGTAACTTTGGTTGCATGTCGCGACTAGCCAAATTAAACTTAATCCCTAATTTCACCACCGTCAAGGGATCTGAGTGTCAAGTTTGTGTGCAAGTTAAGAAACCTCGTAAGTCTCACACGACTGCGGAAACGAGAAATCTTGCACCACTAGAGCTCATACATTCAGATCTATGAGAAATGAATGGTGTTTTGACAAAAGGTGGAAAGAAATATTTCATGACGTTAATTGATGACTCCACTAGATACTGTCACGTGCATCTTCTGAAAATCTAAGGATGAGGCTTTGAACTTTTTCAAGATCTATAAAGCTGAAGTGGAAAACCAACTTGATCGTAATATCAAGAGGCTTAGGTCCGACCGTGGTGGAGAGTATTTTTCCAATGAATTTGATGCTTTTTGTGCAGAACATGGTATAATCCATGAGAGGACGCCTTCCTATTCACCTCAGTCAAATGGGGTGGCCGAAAGAAAGAATCGTACTCTAACTGATTTGGTTAACGCCATGTTAGATACATCGGGTCTATCTAAGGCATGGTGGGGGGAGGCGATATTGACTGCATGTCATGTCCTAAACCGAGTCCCCACAAAGAACAAATAAATAACTCCATTCGAGGAATGGGAGAAGAAAAGGTTAAAACTCTCTTATCTACGAACCTGGGCTTGTTTGGCAAAAGTCAATGTGACAATCTCAAAGAAGCGCAAACTTGGACCAAAGACTGTGGATTGTGTTTTCCTGGGATATGCTTTCCGAAGCATTGGATATAGATTCTTGGTTGTAAAATGCGAAGTATCTGACATGCATGTCGGTACAATCATGGAGTCGAATGATGCGACTTTCTTTGAAGATATCTTTCCCATGAAGGATATGGCTACCTCATCTACTCAGGAGATGCCTAGTTCATCGAATCAAGAATCAGTTACAATTACTGAACCTATCATTTCAATGGAACACTTTGAAAAACCCGTGGAGGAAAACAATGAAGCTCCCACTAGGAGCAAGAGACAGAGGACTGTAAAGTCCTTTGGTGATGATTTTCTTGTCTATCTAATAGATGACACTCCCAGTTCTATTTCAGAAGCCTATGCATGTGAAGATGTTGACTACTGGAAGGAAGCGGTTCGTAGTGAGATGGATTCCATCTTAGCGAATGAAACTTGGGAGATTACTGATCGTCCCTATGGGTGCAAACCTATAGGGTGCCAATGGGTATTCAAGAAGAAGCTTAGGCCTGATGGTACTATCGAAAAGTACAAGGCACGGCTTGTGGCTAAGGGTTATACCCAAAAGGAAGGTGAAGACTTCTTTGATACTTACTCACCTGTGGCACGGTTGACCACTATTCGAGTTCTACTTTCACTAGCTGCCTCACATGGTCTTCTCTTTCATCAAATGGATGTTAAGACTGCTTTCCTAAATGGAGAGTTGGATGAGGAAATTTATATGGAACAACCAGATGGGTTTGTAATAGATGGTCAGGAAGGAAAAGTGTGCAAGTTGTTGAAGTCTTTGTATGGACTCAAGCAAGCACCCAAACAGTGGCATGAGAAGTTTGAAAGAACTTTAACATCTGCAGGCTGTGTTGTGAACGAAGCTGAGAAATGAGTGTACTATCGCCATGGTGGGGGCGAGGGAGCTATCCTTTGCTTGTATGTTGATGACATACTAATTTTCGGAACAAAGTTGAATGTTATTAAGGAGGTCAAGAATTTCCTATCTCGTTGTTTTGAGATGAAGGATTTAGGAGTGGCTGATGTCATTCTGAACATCAAGTTGTTGAGAGACGATGATGGTGGGATTACTTTGCTTCAATCTCACTATGTGGAAAAGATCTTGAGTCGCTTTGGCTATAGTGACTGCAAGCCCTCTCCAACACCATATGATGCCAGCGTGCTACTTCGAAAGAATCGACGAATTGCTAGAGATCAATTGAAATATTCTCAGATTGTTGGCTCGCTTATGTACTTAGCCAGTGCTACAAGACCTGACATCTCCTTTGCTGTTAGCAAACTGAGTCGGTTTGTCTCAAAACCAGGAGATGTGCATTGGAAAGCTCTAGAGAGAGTTTTGCGTTATTTGAAAGGCACTACAAACTATGGAATTCACTACACCGAGCATCCCAAGGTGCTTGAAGGGTATAGTGACTCAAACTGGATCTCAGATGCTGATGAGATAAAGGCCACGAGCGGATATGTATTCACTCATGGAGGTTGCGCTCTTTCTTGGAAGTCTTGCAAGCAGACCATCTTAACGAGGTCAACTATGGAAGCCGAACTCACAACACTAGATACAGCTACGGTCGAAGCAGATTGGCTTCGTCGGCTCTTGAATGACTTGCCTGTAGTTGAGAAACTTGTACCGGGTATCCTTATGAACTGCGACAATCAAACTGTGATCACAAAAGTGAGCATCTCAAAGGATAACATGAAGTCATCAAGACACGTTCAGAGAAGGTTAAAGTCTGTCAGGAAAATGAAAAACTCCGGAGTAATTGCATTGGATTATATCCAAACATCTAAAAATCTGGCAGATCCGTTTAATAAGGGTCAATCACGAAATGTGATAGATAATGCATCAAGGGAGATGGGTATGAGACCCACAATATGAGTTGTTCACAGTGGTAACCTAGTCTTTGTGATCCGAGATCCCGGGAAATAGATGTGGAAGACAAGCTGTTGGTCAACTGAGAGGAGAGTATCCTTACTACCAATACCACTCCATGAAGATGCAATACTCTCCTAAATCTGCATGGCAGGTTGATGTATATCTTAATGTGTTCTAAGTGGCTCTTGTAAGCAGAGATGTTGTCCTCCAGAACATCTTTTGAAGAACACACCTATATGACTCTGATTATCAAACGTCGCAATCTATGAGAGAAGGGTTCTCTCTAGTAAACTCATGAAAGGTTACAGAGTATGACGCATAAGCTCCACCCGCGGGGAAGACCCATGGTAGCCAAGTATCGGTCAAGGCTTTGTGTGAAGCTAGATTCGCCGAAAACTTGCAGTTCAAGGCCCAGTCCACTGTTCTAGTTGCATACTAGTGTAGCACAGAGTTCTAGGTGGAAGTTCAACTTAACAGTCTCCACTGCAGTACCGGTATATAAAACAGTGTTCTGGAACCAAAGGCAAATTCTATGTGCCTCTGGGATCTGGTGGGGGATTGTTGGAATTTATTCTATTATGGCCCAGCCAAATATTAATTTCAGAAATTCCTAATAAATCCTAGAGGCCCACTTAGCCCATTCGTGCAAGGCAAGGGGCACTACTAAAGTTTAGTTCCACATTGCTAGTTTACAGGGAGTTGGACCTCTTTATAAGGGAGGCTCTTTCTCCACTTGTACGAGCATGAGAACAAGAGGGACATCCATGCACGCTCCTCCTCCGCCGCCCGCCTCGCCACGCCACGCCTCGCCTCGTCACGACGCGCCGCGGGTTGCGGGAATGAGCCGAGCCGATGTGTAATTTTTGCCACGCACGACGGGTATATGAAAGGTCAGTCGAAAGCTGAACGTTTTCTGTAGTGGACACTGAATGAAGGGCGCGCCTCTCCGGCTGCTGCCTGTTCGTTTCGTCTACCCCGCTCTCTTCAGCTCCCAGCGCAACCTCTCGCCTCCTTCTCTTGCGCCTATAAAAGGGAGGTCGCTCCTCCCAGAGAGACACACCAGAACCTCTCCTTCCTCTTGCCACTAGTTCCATCCCGGTTTCATCTCTGAGCTGCTGCTGTCTTCCTCATCCCGGCTTGCGGCCTGCACCGCAGGTCGGGACAGTAGGCCTCCGAAACCGCACCACTTTGGGTCTTGTATGGGAGAAGGGTGATAAGGTTTTTGGGGAGCGCTTGGCGCGACTACTGGCTGTTTCATCACGGACGATCCGGTCGCCGACGAGTACTTCGCAATGACGACTTCTTCCCCAACGTCGACAACCTTTTCGACGACATGGCCGACGAGGACATCGCACCCAAGATCGGGGCTTCTGCTGCAGCTTCGTATGTCTCTATGATCTCTCTGGTTTATCTTGTTCTATTCTCTGGCCCGTATGT
Organism: Secale cereale; assembly: GCA_902687465.1. Taxonomy (NCBI): domain Eukaryota; kingdom Viridiplantae; phylum Streptophyta; class Magnoliopsida; order Poales; family Poaceae; genus Secale; species Secale cereale. The sequence continues at coordinate 779,444,775 of LR738711.1, forward strand.
GTTCTTGCTCTTTCTGTTAGAAACACTGTCACTGTTCTTTGTTCAATTGTGTGCTCTAAATATGTTAGGTCCTACTTCATATATGCATCTAGTTCTATTGTCTGTTCTATATATGAAGATGATATTTACCTTCTCTTTGTCAGATCACATGACTTGCTCTATTACTGCTATATTAGTCATGTTTTATCTAGTATTTCTGTTAATAAAATCACTTGGTAAATTGCTCATATTTCCAATAGGTATTGCCATCTTTGGTCTTTACTCTTTTGGCGGTGTCGAGCTCGAATCCGGGAGGTTCTTTACATTTCCATTCATATCCGGAAATCTTTAGATCTAACGAATCCAACCGCTTATTGCAAAGGGTAATCAACATATTCATGCGATGTAAATTTCCGCCAATACCCTTAAGAGGTTCAAGAGACTTTTGTATTTTTTTTTACTTCGCAAATCTTATCAAAAACTTGTGTCTCTTCCTGGGTAGAGGGTTGTCTGAACAACTCTATCAAAGCATTATAGGAATCAAGAGTATGACTACCCAAGAAATTTCCTCCGGTAATGGTATCAAGAATAAGCCTATTCCACGGAGTTATGCCAACATAAAAATTGCGAAGAAGCGCGGAAGTGGAAAGCTTCCTAGTAGATCTAATTTGAACATTGCAAATTCTATACCAGGCATCTTTTAGATTTTCCTCCTCTCTTTGTTTAAAATTAAGAACCTCACTCTCGGGAGTATTTATAATGATAGGTGTGCTAGCCACGACGGCGAAGCAAAAGCGAACGGTAAACACATGGAAAAAGAAGGGCGAATAAAACGACAAGGGTGAAGTGGGGGAGAGGAAAACGAGAGGCAAATAATGTAATGCGAAGGATAAGGGTTTGTGATAGGTACTTGGTATATGACTTTTGCGTAAGCCTCCCCGGTAACGGCGCCAAAAATTCTTCTTGCTACTTCTCGAGCTTGTGTTATATTCCCTCGAAGAGGAGAGGGTGATGCAGCACAGTAGCGTAAGTATTTCCTTCAGTTTTTGAGAACCAAGGTATCAATCCAGTAGGAGACCACGCGCAAGTCCCTCGCACCTGCACCAGCCAACGTGATAAGGGGTTGTCAATCCCTTCACGGTCACTTACAAAAGTGAGATCTGATAGATAGGATAGTATAATATTTTTGGTATTTTTGGTATAAGAACAGAAACTAAATAAAGCAAAGTAAAGTAGATGGAAGATTAATATGACGAGAATATACCCGGGGGCATAGGTTTCACTAGTGGCTTCTCTCATGATAGCAGAATTCTACGGTGGGTGAACAAATTACTGTCGAGCAATTGATAGAAAAGCACATAGTTATGAGAATATCTAGGCATGATCATTATATATAGGCATCACGTCCGTGACAAGTAGACCGAAATGATTCTGCATCTACTACTATTACTCCACACATCAACCATTATCTAGCATGCAGATAGAGTATTAAATTCATAAGAACATAGTAATGCTTTAAGCAAGATGACATGATGTAGAGGGATAAACTCAAGCAATATGATATAAACCCCATCTTTTTATCCTTGATGGCAACAATACAATACGTGCCTTGCTGCCCCTGCTGTCACTGGGAAAGGACACCGCAAGATTGAACCCAAAGCCAAGCACTTCTCCCATTGCAAGAACTATAGATCTAGTAGGCCAAGCCAAACCAATAATTTGAAGAGACTTGCAAGGATATTATAATCATACATAAAAGATTTCAGAAGAGAATCAAATATTTTTCAAAGATAATCTTGATCATAAACCCACAATTCATCGAATCTCGACGAACACACCGCAAACATATTACATCGTATAGATCTCCTCGAAGATCGAGGAGAACTTTGTATTGAGATCCAAAAAGAGAGAAGAAGCCATCTAGCTAATAACTATGGACCCGAAGGTCTGTCGTAAACCACTCACAACTCATTGGTGAGGCTGTGGCGTTGATGTAGAAGCACCCCGTGGTAGATCCCCCCTCCGGCGGAGCTCCGGAACAGGCCCCAAGATGGTATCTCATAGGAACAGAAGGTTGCGGCGGTGGAATTATGGTTTTCTCTGTTGCCTTAATGTTTTCAGGGTACATGGATATATATAGGATGAAGGTGGGCATCGGGGGAGCCAGAGGGGGCCCACGAGGGTGGGGGGCGCACAGGGGGAGGGGGAGCGCCCTGGACCCTCGTGCCCACCTCCTTCGTTCCCCCGCGTGTACTCCAAGTCTTCTGTGAAGATACGGTTCCAAAAATAACTCTCCCGAAGGTTTCATTCCGTTTGGACTGATATCCCTTTTCTATGAAACTCTGAAATAGGCAAAAAAACAACAATTTGCACTGGGCCTTGGGTTAGTAGGTTAGTCCAAAAAATAATATAAAAGTGTATAATAAAGCCCATAAACATCCAAAACAGAATATATAATAGCATGGAACAATCAATAATTATATATACGTTGGAGATGTATCAAGCACCACAAGATTGAACCCAAAGCAAAGCACTCTCCCATTGCAAGAAAAACCAATCTAGTTGGCCAAACCAAACCGATAGTTCGAAGAGAATTACTAAGATATCAAATCATGCATATAATAATTCAGAGAATATTCAAATAATATTCATAGATAAGCTGATCATAAATCCACAATTCATCGGATCTTGGCAAACACACCGCAAAAGAAGATTACATCGGATAGATCTCCAAGAACATCAAAGAGAAGATGGTATCGAGAATCAAAGAGAGAGAAGAAGCCATCTAGCTACTAGCTATGGACCTGTAGGTGTGTGGAAAACTACTCACGCTTCATCGAAAGGGCAATAGGGTTGATGTAGATGCCCTCCGTGGTCGAATCCCCCGCCGACAGAGTACCGAAAAGGCCTCCAGATGGGATCTCGTGGATACAGAAAGTTACAGCGGTGGAAAAGTGGTTTCGATGCCTCCTCTAGGGTTTCTGGAATGTATGTGAATATATAGGCGGAAGAAATAGGTTGGTGGAGTCACGAGGTGCCGACAAGGGTGGGGGGCACGCCCTACCACCCTGGGCGCACCCTCCGTCCTTGTGGCCACCAAGTGGCTTCCCTAACGTGCACTCCAAGTCTTCTGGATGTCTTCTGGTCCAAGAAAATCACTGTAAAGTTTAATTCCGTTTGGACTCCGTTTGATATTCCTTTTCTGTGGAACTCAAAAACAAGGAAAAGATAGAAACAGTCACTGGGCTCTAGGTTAATAGGTTAGTCCCAAAACTAATATAAAATAGCATAATAATGCTTATAAAACATCCAAAAGAGATAATATAATATCATGGAACAATAAAAAATTATAGATATGCTGGAGACGGATCTATGCCTATTTAAACCGAGGGTTGTAGTCATTAGGGGGGAAACCATGATCTAGGGTTAGCTCATACTGATCTCGAGGTAGATCTACTCTGTAAACCCTTCATCCCCCATAGCCTAGGGTTAGCTCATACTGATCTCGAGGTAGATCTACTCTGTAAAACCATGATATACAATCAATATAATCAAGCAAGATGTAGGGTTTTACCTCTTCGAGAGGGCCCAAACTTGGGTAAACACTGTGTTTGTCGTCCCTTGTTACCATTGATCCTAGATCCACAGTCAGGACCCCTACCCTGAGCTCTGCCGGTTTTGACACGGACATTGGTGCTTTCATTGAGAGTTCCGATGTTGGATCACTGGAAAGATCAATGACTCGCTTAGTCCTAGGAAAGGAGATTGGTCCCATGGATCTCTTCGTCCCCGGACAACTCTTCGCTTTTGGCAGCATCATGCTGCACGCTGATTCGACTGGCCGCCTCGACCATGTTGACAACTTTGCTCCCGAGTACCAGATTCGATTCGGCAATCTGGAGTACGTCACCGACACACGGGGGGATTTGGTTTTCGCCGGATTCACCACCCCCACAGGCCCTGCTGTGCCTGCCCCGACATACAACTCTGATCCAATCTATGAATCGACCCCAATCCACCAAACGGCTTTGATCCAGGAAGGACTCCCTGTGAGAAGGGAGCTTACCTCACCAACAACCGAATTCACATTGCTGGAGAATTTATCCCCGGCCCTCGAGGCAAAACCAGAGGACAGAGGTCAAGACTCTATCTCGGCCGGACTCCTCGCACATAAATTCCTACCGGCCTCGAGCCCGCACCCTGAGTCGGAGAATAACAGCCAGGGGATGCCCCCGGCCCGAAAAAACCCAACCCCATAAATTGGCGCGGAGAGTGCGCATGAGGAGAAAAACACACCCTCGATGCCCAAAGATAGTGAAAGTGCAACTATCCCTGGGTGGTTTTGGTAATTCCTAACAACATATAGCTCATTGAACTAATGCTATTTCAAGATGAATATTTTAGGAAAGCTCAATGATTGGCATGGCATGGATTAGGAATGTGGACCCCTCAAAATGCTAAGGACACATATTGGCTCAAGCTCAAGACTCTACATTTTATATTTTAGTGATCCAAGATCACATTGAGTCCATAGGAAAGCTGTCGGGACCCCGATCCTAAGTCACACCGATCTAGCATGTAACACACCATATCACTTTGCGGCCTCACACACGGTATCCCCACGGGTGCCACCTTACCTGGCCCGGGACCGTTTGCGCATTTTGGCTCACGTATATGATAGTGTCGCTAGCATCCATATGACAGAGAACCCGGGCCGACATGACCAGTTATAAACCAAAAGTGGCACTAAATTATAGAGACAGGCATTCATGACCCAGCAACGAACGTGTCGGTCATCAACATATGAACCCAAGTCGTAGCAAGCTACAAGGACTTAAAGGAACAACGCGTGACATTTCCCCTAAGGGACAGACACAGGAACGAAGAAGGACATATGCCGGTCAGCCTACGTGATCCGGAGCAGTAGCAAGCTACCAAGGCTCAGTGGAAGCACTAGGAGACATTTCCCTGTAAGATAGGCTACCAAGGGTAAACAACTAGGTGTCGGATCCCACACATACCAAGCATTTCAATAACATACACACAATATGCTCAATATGTGCAAATACAACATGGCATCACAACAAGACTCTAATAAACAAAGTATTTATTCATTAGGCTCCGAGGAGCCAAGTATAACAAACATGGGTCTCACGACCCAACATTCAGAGCATACAAGCAACAGGCGGAAGCACTACATGTCTGAGTACAGACATCTACAAATGAAAAAGGCTGAAGAGCCTGACTATCTACAACACTCGTCCAAGATCGTAGCTGAGGTACAAGCTACTTGTCGAAGTCCAAGCGGAACTACTAGTGAGACATCAATCCTATCTGCAAAACATAAATTAAGCAAACATGAGTATTAAGGTACTCAGCAAGACTTACATCAGATCCTATCATACATGCACTTGTATCAAGAAGGCATAGTGGGGTTTAGTTGCAGCAAGCCAGCTTTGACTCAGTGGCTATCCTATTCTACGATTGCTGGTAACACTTTTGAGGTGGCGCACACGAGTCCACTAAGCACCACACAATACACCACTATGGATCATTCCCGTCTCCCTACGAGAAAGCCATCCATAGCACTCACACTTGTCTTGAGTATTTTAGAGTATCCACTTCAAGTTATCTATGTACCATGTAAGTATCCAAGAAGTCCATATCCGCGGACCCGGCTATTCGAATAGATCATGTTAACCCTGCAGGGGTGTACTTCTTCACACACGCTCTCGCCACTTACCGCCAGGTACATCTTGTGTATCTCGGCAACCTTCAAGCGGAAGCCTGGCGAGGGTGTCGACCACGACCTGACTAACCACACAAGTCTCTCGTCTAGGTTTATCGCCTATTCGGGTTCCATCCGTGGGGAGATCCGGCCGGGGTGTCGCTCACGGCCCCAAATGATGTGCGCAGGGTTCCCAAGCCCACCTCGCCGAGTGGATCTACGCTTGGTACACCGTGCCACGGTGCCTAGTCTGTCCCAAGCCCACTGGCCGAGTGCCACTTGGTAGACTACTAACACTAACTACAAACACCAGAAACTAGTTGCAACTCCTGGACAGAGATCATGTTGATTAATAAGTCGAGAGGGGTCGAGTTACCGGAACCCAATGTGTGGTAGTAACTAGTCATTGGACAATATACACAGAACTCAGTTCTTAGGGACGGTTTCAGTGAGACAACCCACCATGTACTCCTACATGGCCTCTCACCGCTACCTTTACCAAATCGTGTTCACACACTTAACCCTCAGCATCAGAACTTATCATTTCACTCCAATTCATTCCCGATGAATCAGACCTGACACACTCTAAGCAATAGAAAGCAAGGCATGGTAAGATCACAACATGGCTTCAATCAACTCCTACACATGCTAGTGGGTTTCAACTATTTACTGTGGAAATACAGGTCATGCAGAGGAATGGGTTCAACTACCGCAGCATAAAGTAGCAGTTGAGATTGTTGTTGTCCTAATGCAATAACAGGGAGCAGGAGCGAGAAAGGGGTTGTATCGGAATGAACAAGGGGGTTTGCTTGCCTGGTAAAACAACGTGCAGAGCACTGCTCCTCTGATAGGTACTCTGGATCGGTCTCCGGAGCTGGACCTATCGAGAAGAACGATGCCGACAATCAAACACAAGCATATGCAACAATATGATGCATGAATATGGCATGAAAATATGATGTTGTTGAGCTAATGCAACTATCATTCAATTTGAAAGAAGTCCATTTGAACCAAAGGCTCAAATGCAACTTTAAAATAAGTATTTTCTAAAGCCATATATGTGTTTTCATATGAACAGTAGGTTTAACTTCATTTGTCATGCATGAAAATGGTACAGATGGATAGATTGAATTTTTCTGATAATTTTTCATATATAAATTATTTCATTCTGAGCTACGGTTGAATTTCTGTGATTTTTTGAAGTTTAAGCCAATTTCTGAATTAAATAAATCATTTAAGATTTATTTAAAAACCAGAACTGGATTACTGCGTCAGCATGACACAGGCATGACATCAGCAGGTCAAAGGGGCTGTTCCAGAGTCAAACCTGACAGTGGGGTCCACTGGTCAGTGACTCAGTTAATTAACTGAGTTAATTAACTCTAAACTAATTCTAACAGAAATATTAGCAGGGCTGGGCCCACATGTCAGTGGCTAATCTAATTAACCAAAAGTAATTAATTAAGTTAATCTAGTCAACTAACTAAAGGGGTGGGGCCCACCTGTCATTGACCCAGGGGGTCAAATCCTGGTCAAACTACGGCTAGCACGCCGGCGTTTAGCCGGCGGCGGCAGCAAACACGGCGGAGGGCTTCGGGATTCCTGCTCCGGGGGTCTTTTGAGCAGCTGAGACCATCTACGGGGAGCTGGAGCTCGTCCGCGTCCATCCCCGCAAGCGGTAGCAGCTGGGGCGGCTGGAGCTCGCCGGAAACGAGCTCGCGGGGGCGCTGGAGTTCGGTCGAGCTCGGGCTCGAGGCTGTGGTGCCCTAGGCGGGGCAGCGCTAGCTCCTAGGGCTTCTACGCGACGCGGGGAACGTGTTGGTCGCACGCCCGGGACCAAAAGGTCACCGGAGCACCACCAGCGACGAGCGCGGGCGGCGGCGCGTGCGGGTGATCGTGGAGCGGCAGCTACGGCCTGCGAGGGGAAGAACGGAGAGGAGGAGCAGGGACAGAAGCGTACGGCGATCGCAGCGGTGCAGGCGGAGGGCTCGGAGGAGGGCCGGAGCAAGCAGGGCGGCGGAGGGGATCTCCGGCGGCCGGCGATGAAGAAGAGGTCGAGGTCGAGGCCTCAGGGCGTCCGGCGATGTGTGACTCGTCGAGGAGGTCGGGGATGATGTGGCGGAGCTCTTGGGCACCTTGGCTGGGCGTGGGGGAGACGGTGGCTACGACTACGGCGATCGGCGGCGACGGCGGCGCTCGGGAGCTGCGAGAGAGGGAGATAGAGGAGA
>LR738711.1:779452790-779472379 GCA_902687465.1 Secale cereale
CGACGGCGGCGATCGGGAGTTGCGAGAGAGAGAGATAGAGGAGAGGGGAGGGGTCCAGAAGAGTGCAGAGGGTCGGGGGGGGGGAGGTGCGTGGCTCGTCCAGAGACCACCAGGCAGCGAGGGGGAGTGAAGCAGGCAGGAGGCGTGGCGCTCCCGCCGTGCGCGCGCGCCGGCCACACGCTCGGCCTCCTGTCGTCGGGGAAGACGACAGGGGAAAGCTCGGTGGGCTGGGCTGCCAGCTGGGCCGGCCAGGCAGTAGGGCTGCCGGAAGCCAGGTAAGCTCTCCCTTTTATTTCTTTCTGTTTTCTAATTTTCTGACATTTGTTTTGATTTAAAATCTAACTTAAATCAATAATTTCTTCTGACATATTTATTTTGCAGGGACCTAGAAATTAACCCAAGCCCCTAAAAATAAACAACCAGAATTTTTGGACATATATAAAATATATAATATATATATCCAACGCAAATAACTATTGCATTAATTCCAAATGCCCAAAATAAATACTTATGAGCTCCTAATAATATTGGCTTGATTTTTATCTCTGACCAATATTTTTAGAGGGCCACATGAACATTTTCTTGGACCTTTTTGGAGCAATTTTTATTTGGGTCATTTTCAAAAGGGTTTCTGAGGGTTTCACAAGTCCTCATTTCAATTTCATTTGAAATTTTAAACATGATGCAACAACAAGGCTAACCTATTGCATACCAGAACTAGGGTTGTGACAACTCGCCTCCACTCGAAAGAATCTCGTCCCGAGATTCAGGAGTAGGCGGAAAGAAGGTGGGGTACTCCAGTCGGAGACGATCTTCTCGCTCCCAAGTAGCTTCTCTCTCGGAATGATGAGACCATTGATCTTTGAGAAACTTGATGTTATGACGTCGAGTGACACGCTCTGCTTGATCCAAAATGCGAACGGGATACTCTCGATATGTGAGGTTATCTTGGAGATCAAGCGTTTCGTGGTCCACTCCGCGGATGGGATCCGAGAAGCAACGCCTGAGTTGAGAGACGTGGAAGACATCATGAACTCAAGAAAGATGTGGGGGTAGTTCCAATTGGTAGGAACCTCTCCTCGTTTAGCGAGAATGCGAAAAGGACCAATGTAACGAGGAGCCAACTTGCCCTTGATACCGAAACGATGGGTACCTTTCAAAGGAGTAACCCGAAGATAAGCTTTGTCACCAACTTCATAAGCCACTTCCTTATGATGACGATCATATTGGCTCTTCTGACGAGATTGGGCTGTTTTCAAATTCTCACGAATGATGCGAACTTGCTCTTCTGCTTCCTGGATCGTATCCGGTCCAAAGAATTGTCTTTCACCGGTTTCTCACCAGTTCAAAGGTGTTCGACATCTTCGTCCATAAAGAATCTCAAAAGGAGCTTGCTTGAGACTGGATTGATAGCTATTGTTATAAGCAAACTCGGCGAAAGGAAGACATTTCTCCCAATCCATACCGAATGAGATAACGCAAGCTCTAAGCATGTCTTCGAGAATTTGGTTAACCCGTTCCACTTGACCACTTGACTGACAGTGGAAAGCGGTACTGAAGGATAGATGGGTGCCCATGGCAGTCTGGAAATTCTCCCAGAAATGAGAAGTGAAAAGACTACCACGGTCTGAATTGATCTCTAGTGGGACACCATGAAGTGACACTATTCGAGAAATATACAAGTCAGCAAGCTGACTAGCTGTGATACTCTCTCGAACAGGTAGGAAGTGAGCCACTTTGGAGAGGCGATCGATGACTACGAAGATAGCATTATTCCCTCTCTTGGTCCTGGGAAAGCCGGTGATGAAGTCCATACCAACTTTATCCCATTTCCACTCAGGAATAGCTAGAGGCTGAAGGGTGCCAGCAGGTCTTTGATGTTCTGCCTTAACGCGACGACAAACGTCACATTTAGCAATGAACTCAGCAATTTCTCTCTTCATCCTAGTCCACCAGAACCTCTGGCGTAGATCCTGATACATCTTAGTACTACCGGGATGAATCATGAGAGGAGATTCATGAGCCTCTTTAAGAATCAATTGCCGAAGATGTTGCTTCTTGGGAACTACCAAGCGATCCTCAAAGAAAACAACACCTCGATCATCTATAGAGAAACATCCACCAACTCCCTTTTTAATGTTTCTCTTGATGCGGATAACACCCCTATCAAACTTTTGGTCAGAAATGATCTGATCCTCAAGGGTAGGTTTCGCCACCAAGGTAGAAAGGAATCCGTGAGGAGCGATGTGAAGGTTAAGCTTACATAATTCCTCATGGAGAAGTGGTTGGCCCTGCTGCAACATGAGATTGTTGCAATAGGATTTACGACTTAGCGCATCAGCCATGACATTGCCCTTGCCCGGGGTGTAGGTAATCCCTAAGTCGTAATCGGAGATCAACTCCAACCAACGTCTTTGCCTAAGATTCAAATCTGGTTGGGTGAAGATATACTTGAGACTCTGGTGATCGGTGTAGATCTCGCAACGATTACCAAGGAGGTAATGTCGCCAGGTCTTAACTGCATAGACTACGGCTGCAAGTTCTAAATCATGTGTAGGATAATTCTCCTCATGTGGATGCAACTGTCGAGATGCATAGGCAATCACACGACGATCCTGCATAAGGATGCAACCTAGTCCCTGTCGGGAGGCATCACAGTAGATAACAAAGTCCTTGGTGAAATCGGGTGGCACAAGTATGGGAGCAGAAGTCAGGCGTCTTTTCAGTTCCTGAAAACTGTGCTCACACTGTGGGGACCACTCAAACTTTTTATCTTTCTTAAGAAGTTCCGTGAGAGGTTTGGCCACTTTAGAGAAGTTCTCAACAAAGCGGCGACAATAACTGGCTAGACCAAGGAAACTCCTAACTTGTTTAATTGTTTCAGGTGGAGTCCATTCAAGAACGGCCTGAACTCTCTCGGGGTTGACAGCAATGCCCTTACCAGAGATTACATGACCGAGATAGGTCACTTCTGGCAACCAAAATTCACACTTGGAGAACTTGGCATAAAGGCGGTGCTCTCTGAGTTTTTCTAGAACAAGTCTAAGATGTTCGGCATGCTGTTCCTCGTTTTTCGAGTAAATAAGAATATCATCGAGGTAAACCACGACGAACTTATCTAAATACTCCATAAAGATCGAGTTCATCAAGCGGGAGAAGGTGGCTGGAGCATTTGTTAGACCGAAGGACATGACGGTGTGCTCGTACTGACCATAACGAGTGACGAAAGCCGTCTTGGGGATGTCCCCATTTCTAATCTTGATTTGATGGTATCCTAACCTCAAATCCATCTTGGAGAAGACTGAGGATCCAGCAAGCTGATCATACAGGTCGTTGATCCTGGGAAGCGGATACTTGTTCTTTACCGTGACCAAATTAACGGTACGATAATCTACAACCATCCGATCCGTACCATCCTTCTTCTTAACGAAGAGGACGGGGCAAGCCCAAGGAGAAGAACTAGGACGGATGAAACCCTTTTGCAAGGACTCATCAAGTTGTTTCTTAAGCTCAGCTAATTCTAGGGGTGCCATTTTGTAGGGTCTCCTAGAGATTGGAGCGGTTCCTGGGATCAGATCTATAACAAACTCTATGTCTCGATCGGGTGGAACACCTGGCAGTTCCTCTGGGAAGACATCCGGAAAGTCACGGACTACCGGAACATCTTTAAGATCTGGAAGAGGGCTGGCATTAAGGGAATAGAGTTGACACTTTGCAACTCTAGTGGTGACGGTGACTATCTTGCCAGACGGGTGTGTAAGCTGAACAGACCTAGTGAAGCAATCAATCTTGGCATGATGAGCTGTCATCCAGTCCATACCCAAGATGATATTAATATCTGAAGACTTGAGGGCTACAAGTGATGCAAGGAACACAAGTCTGTCGACAAGGATTTCATTACCATGGCTTACACTAGAAGTTTGCCATTTGGATCCAGGAGTTTGAATAAGTAGTGGGGAAGGCATATCACAAAATGACATGTCGTGCAAACGGGCATAACTTTCGGAAATGAAAGAATGAGACGCTCCAGTATCAAATAGAACCGATGCCGGATGACAATTGACAAGGAGTGTACCAAGAACGACATCTGGATCATCTTGAGCGTCATTGGCTGAGACGTGATGCACACGTCCATGTTCGATGGGAGTTGACTTGACACTGATCATCTTGCGTGATGATTTATCACGTCTAACAGATTTTTCGGACTGGGATGGAGCAACACGGGTCTGAGTGCAAATACGGGCGATGTGTCCCGGTTCTCCGCACTTGTAACAAATCCTGGAGGTAGGACGTGGACCCGCATTGGCAAACGGTCCATCAATACACCAGGGTGGAGCATACTGTTGAACTGGAAGGGGTACCACACGAGATGGCCTCGGAGGATAAATGGGTGGAAGAACAGAGTTCGGAACCCAAATCTGGCGCTTCTGAGAACTATAACCGGAGGAAGTTCCCAAATCAAGGGTGTGCTTACGAGATTCATCGTAAGTGAGCTGAGCTGTCTCTGCATTGATGGCCTTATTCACAAGTGCATGGAATGTGTTGCAATGATGCAAGTGGAGATCACGACGCGGTTTGGGGTTGAGAACCTTCTGGAACCTAGCCTGCTTCTTGGCGTCCGTGGACACTTCTTCTGTAGCATAGCGGGCGAGGTTCTCAAACTCTCGACTATAAGCATCAACAGCCATCTTAGCCTGTGTAAGACTACAGAACTCTTCTCTCTTACGATCGATAAGGGCTTGAGGGATATGATGCTCACGAAAAGCCTCGGTGAAATCTCTCCAGGTAGGAATCTGGTTAGCTGGAATCATGGCCTCATAGTTCTGCCACCAAAGACTAGCAGGACCTTCCAAGTGATAAGTGGCATAGATGACCTTGTCATCTTCAGCTATGTTCGCAGAACGCAGCTTGTGAGTAATACTACGGAGCCAGTCATCTGCATCGAGTGGCTCAGTGGAATGATGAAAGGTGGGTGGTTTCAGATGAATGAAGTCATGGATGGTTGTTGATTCCTTGCACTGTTGTGCGGTATTCTCCTCAATACGTGCCAACAGGCGGTTAGACTCACGCTTGTTTCTCTCCACCTCTATCATTAACTCTGCCAACGAAGGCTGGTCGGGAGGATCCTCTTCATCCCTACCACCTCTGTAGTTCTGCCTACGAGCAGCTGAGCTTCGCTTAACTGAAGACATCCTGAGAAGCGAAACCGAAGACGGAAACATCAACAACTATAGGATGCATAAGGTAGAACAAGAAATTAGTATCTCTCGAACTACTAGGATAATTCCGGTTGCATAACGGCAGTAAAATGCTCAGAATGAGACATCCTGCTAACAAAGGATAGTTCAACATCTCAACATCATCACTCAAGGTTCTGTGATAGTACTAAAACAACTATACTGGAAGAACTTGAAACAAGAATAAGACTCTGATCAACCAATCCTAAGGGACTACGGAGTAGTAACTCCTGATCCTGATAGACGGAAGAGAAAGCCTAGTTCCTTAACCCCGTAGGAAAGGTAAGATGACTCAGATCAGAAGACATGAGGTATAAGGAGTAAAAGAGCCTTACGTTCCCTTCCATAATCAATTCCCTTATATAACTAAGGAATTTCTAGACTCAACTTCGACCATTTTGGCTTGGTAATCCTACAGGCAGTCAGGCTCTGATACCAACGCTGTCGGGACCCCGATCCTAAGTCACACCGATCTAGCATGTAACACACCATATCACTTTGCGGCCTCACGCACGGTATCTCCACGGGTGCCACCTTACCTGGCCCGGGACCGTTTGCGCATTTTGGCTCATGTATATGATAGTGTCGCTAGCATCCATATGACAGAGAACCCGGGCCGACATGACCAGTTATAAACCAAAAGTGGCACTAAATTACAGAGACAGGCATTCATGACCCAGCAACGAACGTGTCGGTCATCAACGTATGAACCCAAGTCGTAGCAAGCTACAAGGACTTAAAGGAACAACGCGTGACATTTCCCCTAAGGGACAGACACAGGAACGAAGAAGGACATATGCCGGTCAGCCTAAGTGATCCGGAGCAGTAGCAAGCTACCAAGGCTCAGTGGAAGCACTAGGAGACATTTCCCTGTAAGATAGGCTACCAAGGGTAAACAACTAGGTGTCGGATCCCACACATACCAAGCATTTCAATAACATACACACAATATGCTCAATATGTGCAAATACAACATGGCATCACAACAAGACTCTAATAAACAAAGTATTTATTCATTAGGCTCCGAGGAGCCAAGTATTACAAACATGGGTCTCACAACCCAACATTCAGAGCATACAAGCAACAGGCGGAAGCACTACATGTCTGAGTACAAACATCTACAAATGAAAAAGGCTGAAGAGCCTGACTATCTACAACACTCGTCCAAGATCGTAGCTGAGGTACAAGCTACTTGTCGAAGTCCAAGCGGAACTACTAGTGAGACATCAATCCTATCTGCAAAACATAAATTAAGCAAACATGAGTACTAAGGTACTCAGCAAGACTTACATCAGATCCTATCATACATGCACTTGTATCAAGAAGGCATAGTGGGGTTTAGTTCCAGAAAGCCAGCTTTGACTCAGTGGCTATCCTATTCTACGATTGCTGGTAACACTTTTGAGGTGGCGTACACGAGTCCACCAAGCACCACACAATACACCACTATGGATTCATTCCCGTCTCCCTACGAGAAAGCCATCCATAGCACTCACACTTGTCTTGAGTATTTTAGAGTATCCACTTCAAGTTATCTATGTACCACGTAAGTATCCAAGAAGTCCATATCCGCGGACCCGGCTATTCGAATAGATCATGTTAACCCTGCAGGGGTGTACTTCTTCACACACGCTCTCGCCACTTACCGCCAGGTACATCTCGTGTATCTCGGCAACCTTCAAGCGGAAGCCTGGCGAGGGTGTCGGCCACGACCTGACTAACCACACAAGTCTCTCGTCCAGGTTTATCGCCTATTCGGGTTCCATCCGTGGGGAGATCCGGCCGGGGTGTTGCTCACGGCCCCAAATGATGTGCGCATGGTTCCCAAGCCCACCTCGCCGAGTGGATCTACGCTTGGTACACCGTGCCATGGTGCCTAGTCTGTCCCAAGCCCACTGGCCGAGTGCCACTTGGTAGACTACTAACACTAACTACAAACACCAGAAACTAGTTGCAACTCCTGGACAGAGATCATGTTGATTAATAAGTCGATAGGGGTCGAGTTACCGGAACCCAATGTGTGGTAGTAACTAGTCATTGGACAACATACACAGAACTCAGTTCTTAGGGACGGTTCCAGTGAGACAACCCACCATGTACTCCTACATGGCCTCTCACCGCTACCTTTACCAAATCGTGTTCACACACTTAACCCTCAGCATCAGAACTTATCATTTCACTCCAATTCATTCCCGATGAATCAGACCTGACACACTCTAAGCAATAGCAAGCAAGGCATGGTAAGATCACAACATGGCTTCAATCAACTCCTACACATGCTAGTGCGTTTCAACTATTTACTGTGGAAAGACAGGTCATGCAGAGGAATGGGTTCAACTACCGCAGCATAAAGTAGCAGTTGAGATCGTTGTTGTCCTAATGCAATAACAGGGAGCAGGAGCGAGAAAGGGGTTGTATCGGAATGAACAAGGGGGTTTGCTTGCCTGGTAAAACAACGTGCAGAGCACTGCTCCTCTGACAGGTACTCTGGATCGGTCTCCGGAGCTGGACCTATCGAGAAGAACGGTGCCGACAATCAAACACAAGCATATGCAACAATATGATGCATGAATATGGCATGAAAATATGACGTTGTTGAGCTAATGCAACTATCATTCAATTTGAAAGAAGTCCATTTGAACCAAAGGCTCAAATGCAACTTTAAAATAAGTATTTTCTAAAGCCATATATGTGTTTTCATATAAACAGTAGGTTTAACTTCATTTGTTATGCATGAAAATGGTACAAATGGATAGATTGAATTTTTCTGATAATTTTTCAGATATAAATTATTTCATTCTGAGCAACGGTTGAATTTCTGTGATTTTTTGAAGTTTAAGCCAATTTTTGAATTAAATAAATCATTTAAGATTTATTTAAAAACTAGAACTGGATTACTGCGTCAGCATGACACAGGCATGACATCAGCAGGTCAAAGGGGCTGTTCCAGAGTCAAACCTGACAGTGGGGTCCACTGGTCAGTGACTCAGTTAATTAACTGAGTTAATTAACTCTAAACTAATTCTAACAGAAATATTTGCAGGGCTGGGCCCACATGTCAGTGGCTAATCTAATTAACCAAAAGTAATTAATTAACTTAATCTAGTCAACTAACTAAAGGGGTGGGGCCCACCTGTCATTGACCCAGGGGTCAAATCCTGGCCAAACTACGGCTAGCACGCCGGCGTTTAGCCGCCGGCGGCAGCAAACACGGCGGAGGGCTTCGGGATTCCTGCTCCGGGGGTCTTTTGAGCAGCTGAGACCATCTACGGGGAGCTGGAGCTCGTCCGCGTCCATCCCCGCAAGCGGTAGCAGCTGGGGCGGCCGGAGCTCGCCGGAAACGAGCTCGCGGCGGCGCCGGAGTTCGGTCGAGCTCGGGCTCGAGGCTGTGGTGGCCTAGGCGGGGCAGCGCTAGCTCCTAGGGCTTCTACGCGACGCGGGGAACGTGTTGGTCGCACTCCCAGGACCAAAAGGTCACCGGAGCACCACCGGCGACGAGCGCGGGCGGCGACGCGTGCGGGTGATCGTGGAGCGGCAGCTACGGCCTGCGAGGGGAAGAACGGAGAGGGGGAGCAGGGACAGAAGCGTACGGCAATCGCAGCGGTGCAGGCGGAGGGCTCGGAGGAGGGCCGGAGCAAGCAGGGCGGCGGAGGGGATCTCCGGCGGCCGGCGATGAAGAAGAGGTCGAGGTCGAGGCCTCAGGGCGTCCGGCGATGTGTGACTCGTCGGGGAGGTCGGGGATGATGTGGCGGAGCTCTTGGGCACCTTGGCTGGGCGTGGGGGAGACGGTGGCTACGACTACGGCGATCGGCGGCGACGGCGGCGATCGGGAGTTGCGAGAGAGAGCGATAGAGGAGAGGGGAGGGGTCCAGAAGAGTGCAGATGGTCGGGGGGAGGTGCGTGGCTCGTCCAGAGACCACCAGGCGGCGAGGGGGAGTGAAGCAGGCAGGAGGCGTGGCGCTCCCGCCGTGCGCGCGCGCCGGCCACACGCTCGGCCTCATGTCGTCGGGGAAGACGACAAGGGAAAGCTCGGTGGGCTGGGATGCCAGCTGGGCCGGCCAGGCAGTAGGGCTGCAGGAAGCCAGGTAAGCTCTCCCTTTTATTTCTTTCTGTTTTCTAATTTTCTGACATTTGTTTTGATTTAAAATCTAACTTAAATCAATAATTTCTTCTGACATATTTATTTTGCAGGGACCTAGAAATTAACCCAAGCCCCTAAAAATAAACAACCAGAATTTTTGGACATATATAAAATATATAATATATATATATATCCAATGCAAATAACTATTGCATTAATTCCAAATGCCCAAAATAAATACTTATGAGCTCCTAATAATATTGGCTTGATTTTTATCTCTGACCAATATTTTTAGAGGGCCACATGAACATTTTCTTGGACTTTTTTGGAGCAATTTTTATTTGGGTCATTTTCAAAAGGGTTTCTGAGGGTTTCACAAGTCCTCATTTCAATTTCATTTGAAATTTTAAACATGATGCAACAACAAGGCTAACCTATTGCATACCAGAACTAGGGTTGTGACAAAAGCCAATACTATTAAAAGTGGATGAGGTGTTGCTTAATGGGTTTCTTGCTCAAAGTGCTTAGTGATATGCTCCAATACCATCAACTACTTTTCCACATCCACATATGTCCCAAACCAAAAGTCAAACTCGGCCCCACCGAAAAGTTCTATCTGGCGCCACCGAGTTCATTTGACATAGCCGCTGCCATAAAACTATAGTCACTTCGGTCTCACCGAAAGGGATCCCGGTCTCACCGAGATGGGATTGCAAACTCTCTGTTTCCATTCGTAACGTTTTGGTCTAACCGATATGAGCGATCGGTCCCACCGTGCAAACTCTTTGTTTCCCATTCGTAACATTTTGGTCTCACCGAAATGAGCTAATCGGTCCCACCGAGTTTGCCTGACCAACCCTCTTTGTGCTTATTACCAAAATCAGTCTTTCCGAGTTTGTGTAATCGGTCTCACCGAGATTACGTTATGCCCTAACCCTAATGAAATCGGTCCTACCGACTTGATCGTATCGGTCCCACTGAAATGCCTAACGGTCACATTATGAACTAAATCGGTCTGACCGAGTTCTCTGAATTGGTCCCACCGAGTTTGGTAAATTGTGTGTAACAGTTAGATTTTGTGTGGAGGATATATATACCCCTCCACCCCCTCTTCATTCGAGGAGAGAGCCATCAGAACATACCTACACTGCCACTACTCACTGTTCGGAGAAAGAACAACCTACTCATGTGTTGAGACCGAGATATTCCATTCCTACCATATGAATCTTGATCTCTAGCCTTCCCCAAGTTGCTTTCCACTCAAATCATCTTTCCACAAAATCCAAATCTATGAGAGAGAGTTGAGTGTTGGGGAGACTATCATTTGAAGCACAAGAGCAAGGAGTTCATCATCGACACACCGTCTATTACCTTTTGGAGAGTGGTGTCTCCTAGATTGGTTAGGTGTCACTTGGGAGCCTCCTACAAGATTGTGGAGTTGAACCAAGGAGTTTGTACGGGCAAAGAGATCGCCTACTTCGTGAAGATCTACCCTAGTGAGCCAAGTCCTTCGTGGGTAATGGCCATGGTGGGATAGACAAGGTTGCTTCTTCGTGGACCCTTCATGGGTGGAGCCCTCCGTGGAATCGCGCATCCGTTACCCTACGTGGGTTGAAGTCTCCATCAACGTGGATGTACGATAGCACCACCTATCGGAACCACGCGTAAAAAATCTCCATGTCTACATTGCGTTTGCTCCCTCAAACTCCTTCATTTACCTTCATATCCAATTGTTTTACATTTCGCTGCTATACTCTTAGAATTGCATGTGTAGGTTGATTGCTTGACTTGTGCTAAGTTGCTAAAATCTGCCAAGAACTAAAATTGGGAAAAGGCTAGATTTTTATTTGGTCAAGTAGTCTAATCACCCCCCCCCCCTCTAGACATACTTTCGATCCTACAGATAGTCTCGTGCCCCTTAAGGTTTCGGCCCCGAATCCCGATGAAAGGTCCGTCCAGAACCAAGGATCGGTTGGGCCACAGACCGGCCTCTGCTCCGTCACCTCAAAGTTTAGCTTAGAGCTCTCAAATCCGGTAACCCTCGTATGTTGAACGAGGCGCTAGACCGAATCCGAAACTGACTATCCAGGAGAACTTACCCTTCGATTTCGATCACCGGCCCTTCGAGGCATTCGATAAGGAGTTTTACGTCTCACCCACCACCCACTTGGTAGCCACTTTCTAAGATTTAACCGATATGCTAGACTATAATTCAGAAAACACTGAATACATGGACGAGGATCGCAAGGCCATGCCCAATACCGATGTTGCCCCCATGTCATTGATCGCTGGTCGGCCACGTCCAAGTATGATATCTACATGGTGGACACCCCCAAGGATGGCGAAGACACTCCCAAACAGGACCAAGACAAGCCTGGGGATGAGCCACCCAAGCGTCGAAGGAAGCGCCGTCGATCAAAACCTCGTTGAAGCCACGCGAGCAACATGGACTCAGTGGAGAATGACACCATCGATAATACATACGACCTCGTCGGAGCCGCGGCTAATGAACACCAACAGGGTGACCCCACGACCCATGAGGACCAGCCCGCTTTGGAGGATCTCGAGGATGCCGAAGACATCAATTACCTCCCATCCTCGGAGGAGGAGGCTAGTCTCGGCGAGGAAGATTTCATCATCCCCGAGACCCGCGGGATCAGGAACGGTTCAGGCTAAGGATTTTATCCATCGCCCGTAGCCTGAAGAAACAAAAAACGCATGATCAAGGCCAAAAAGGAAACCCTCAGCGACCGATGGACTAAAGTCCTAGCCCCTGAAGAAGGATACGACCATGAACGGGCAACCAAAAGTTACCGAAAGAGACAACTACTACCACAGTTAGACGATGATGCCTTAGAGCCAACACATCTAAAATACACACACGCCAAATAGCCGGACCGCCCCCCTCGAGGGCAAGACAGAGAAGCTGACAAGGCCGAACACCCTGCCACACCAGCTCGCCGTTCCGGCAAAGATAAACAACGGTCAACCTATGAACACGAAGCTCCGACGCGACCTGGACGCCCGGGGAGGCCAGAGCAGGTCCATGAACGGACCAAGAAAAGACCCACCCGCTTACCAGGACAATTATTATGACTGGCTGAACCGTAACGATAGAGTTCGGAAGCAGCAGCGGACTCGGATGGCCGAAGACATCTGATGCGACATAACCCGAGTTCAGGGCACCACACACCCCCAGTGCTTCACGAAGGAGGCGATGCAACATGATTTTCCAGAGGGCTTCAAACCGGTAAACATCGAACCGTATGACGAAACTACATATCCAGTCGTATGGATAGAGGATTTCCTCCTCCACATCCACATGGCCCGAGGAGATGACCTCCACGCCATCACACATTTACCGCTCAAGATCAAAGGCCCAGCTAGGCACTAGTTGAACAGCCTCCCTGCAGACTCTATAGGTTGCTGGGAAGAGCATGAGGATATTTTTTGAGCAACCTTTCAGGGAACCTATGTCCGGCCTCCGGATGCTGACGACCTAAATCGCATCACGCAACAACCCGAAGAATCTTCCCAACAGTTCTGGAACCGATTCCTAACCAAGAAAAATCAGATTGTTGACTGTCCAGATGCTGAAGCCTTGGCTGCCTTTAAGCATCGTGTCAAGGATGAATGGCTTGTACGACAGCTCGGCGAAGACAGACCAAGAACTATGGCAACCTTTACTTCACTCATGACCCGCTTTTGCGCGGGCGAAGACAGTTGGCTTGCCCGCAAATACAAAAACCCGGACACTCCAGGTACCTCCGAAGTGCGGGACGGAAACATAAAACCCCGACGAAGCAAGAATAAACGTTGCCACAATGACGGCGATGGTGAGGATACGCTAGTGAATGCCAGATTCCGAAACGAGAAGTCCAGACCCTGAAAGAATGCCGCTAATGGCAACGCCGACGACCCGTTTAGGCTAGACACGATTCGGGACAGGCCTTGACAGATCAACGACACATCAGAGAATCCCGCCATCCACTCCAACCGAAATTGGTGGGGGATCAAATAGGGCGCAAACTAACAGACGAAGACTCGGGTAAAAGACCACGAAGCGAGGACGACGGCGAGCCCCGCAGGCCGAATAGTGGAGGCTAGAAACCCTTCCCTCCCAAGGTCAAGACGGTAAACATGATCTACGCAACCCATGTACCGTAGAAGGAGAGGAAGCAAGCGCTACGGGACGTATACTCCGTTGAGCCAGTAGCGCCAAAGTTCAACCCATGGTCAGCTTGCCCGATCACATTCGATCGTAGGGATCATCCCACCAGCATACGCCATGGAGGGTCTACAACCCTTGTGGTAGACCCCATCATCGATGGATTCCACCTCACTAGAGTGCTGATGGATGGAGGGAACAGCCTCAACCTCATATACGAGGATACAGTAAGGAAAATGGTGATCGATCCGTCAAGTATCAAACCCATTAATACCACCTTTAAAGGGGACATCCCGTTAGTAGAGTCCCGCTGTACATGCATTGTAACACTCGAAGTAGTGTTCGGGTCTCCGAATAATTTCTGAAGCGAGGACTTGATCTTCGATAACAACCCTTTCGCAACAGCTATCACACCCTCCTCGGCTGCATAGCGTTCGCCAAAATCAACGCAATTCCACATTACGCGTACCTCAAGCTGAAGATGCCTGGTCCTTCAGCGTCATAACTATCAATGGCAACAAAGAACGCTCACTCCGAACCGAAGAGCACACTGCGGCCCTAGCGACCGAAGACCAGACCAGTCGGTACATGCCTGGATGCCGAACCACCGCAAGGATCAGTGACAATTGTAAATGGGTCTGAACCCGTTCCCCATCATGGGAGCCCACATGCATTTGCTGCAAATAGGGATACGTACCACACGGCTCGCTCGTACTCTTCACCCTCCATGCGCCTCGTCAGCACAACTTTGCACTAAAAGTACCATAGAAGGCCGTGAGGCATACATTGTTCCGAAGTACAGGTACGTTCAAACCAAACTTTGGCATCACCTCATCTTCGGACGACCCAAAGACATATTCTGGATACCCTAAAGCATTAAGCTTATTCGACAGGACCCTCGCTCATATGGGTCTCATAGAAGATCCCTACCACTGATCAGAAGCAAAGGCGTAGACGTGCAACAGGGCACAGTGAAGGCTTCAACTCATGCATCAAGGTCCCGCATTAACCAATACTTTGTAAACTTTTTTCCTTTCTTTTTCCTTACAAGTACCGCCTTTGCAGTTCTAATTGTACGGTTGGATGTCCTGAGCTTATGAGAAGTAATAAAAATACCCTTTACGATGTTCGGATATCCGCATCTTGTAATCTTCTTTGTTTCTTGCCAGACCCCCCCTGCTCGCTCTTCGAACAACCTGGAATCAAGGAACAATTAATCAAGAGTTTTGGTTTACAGATCAGCTCAAAATCTTCAAGTCCGGCCTCGCTTTCCGCTAGGTGTTCTGTGATACATCCATTTTGCATCATGCTTTTACATCATTATTTATTGCATTGTGGGCTGTTATTACACGTTATGGCACAATACTTATGCCTTTTCTCTCTTATTTTACAAGGTTTACATGAAGACAGAGAATGCCGGGAGTTGGAATTCTGGACTAGATAAGGACCAAATCTGAGAGACCTATTCTGCATAACTCCAAAACTCTTGCAACTTGACGGATAATTATTTTGGAAAATATAAAAAATATTGGGTGAAGAAAGTACCGAAGGGGGGCCACCAGCCATCCATAAGGGTGGGGGCGCATCCCCTGCCTTGTGGGCAGCCTGGCAGGCCCCCGATGTCCATCTTCTGCTATATCATGGGTTTTGACCTGGAAAAAATCACAAGGAGGTTTTTAGAACGAAGCGCCGCAGTCTCGAGGCGGAACCTGGGCGAAACCAATCTAGGGCTCCGACAGAGTTGTTCCGCCAGGGGCACTTCCCTCCAGGAGGGGGAAATTGAAGCCATCATCATCACCAACGATCCACTCATCGAGAGGGGGTCAATCTCCATCAACATCTTCACCAGCACCATCTCCTCTCAAACCTTAGGTCATCTATTGTATCCGATCTTTGTCTCAAAACCTCAGATTGGAACCTGTGGGTTGCTGGTAGTGTTGATTATTCCTTCTAGTTGATGCTAGTTAGTTTATTCGATGGAAGATCATATGTTCAGATCCTTAATGCTATTCAATACCCCTATGATTATGAACATGAATATGCTTTGTGAGTAGTTATGTTTGTTCCTGACGATATGGAAGAAGTCTTGTTATAAGTAATCATGTGAATTTGGTATTCGTTCGATATTTTGATGAGATGTATGTTGTCTTTCCTCTAGTGGTGTTATATGAACGTCGACTACATGACACTTCACCATTGTTTTAGCCTAGGGGAAGGCACTGGGAAGTAATAAGTAGAAGATAGGTTGCTAGAGTGACATAAGCTTAAACCCTAGTTTATGCCTAGCTTTGTATGTGGCTGATTTGGATCCATATGTTTCACGCTATGGTTAGATTTATCTTAATTCTTCTTTTGTAGTTGCGGATGCTTGTGAGAGGGGTTAATCATAAGTGGGAGGCTTGTCCGAGTAAGGGCAGCACCCAAGCACCGGTCCACCCCACATATCCAATTATCAAAGTAACGAACGCGAATCATATGAGCATGATGAAAACTAATTTGACAACAATTCCCATCTGTCCTCGGGAGCACTTTGCGTTATATAAGAGTTCGTTCAGGCTTGTCCTTTGATACAAAAAGGATTGGGCCACCTTGCTGCACCTTAGTTGCTTTTGTGACTTGTTACCTGGTATGAATTATCTTATCACACAACTATTTGTTACCGATAATTTCAGTGCTTGCTGAAAACTGCTTGTCATTTCCTTCTGCTCCTCGTTCGGTTCGACACTCTTTCTTGTCGAAAGGACTACGATAGATCCCCTATATTTGTGGGTCATCAAGACTCTCTTCTGGCGCCGTTCCCGGGGAGTGAAACACCTTTGGTAAGTGTAATTTGGTAAGGAAACATTTATATAGTGTGCTGAAATTTAGTCACTTGTTACTATGGAAAATAATCCTCTGAGGGGCTTGTTCGGGGTATCTTCACCCCGACCGGCAGAACAAAGAGTTGCTCCTCAACCCACTGCACCTACTGAAATTATTTATTATGAAATTCCTTCGGGTATGATAGAGAAACTGCTATCTAATCCTTATGCAGGAGATGGAACATTACATCCCGATATGCACCTAATCTATGTGGATGAAGTTTGTGGATTATTTAAGCTTGCATGTTTGCCCGAGGATGATGTCAAGAATAAGGTCTTCCCTTTATCTTTGAAGGGAAAGGCATTGACATGGTATAGGCTATGTGATGATATTGGATCATGGAACTACAATCGATTGAAATTGGAATTTCACCAGAAGTTTTATCCTATGCATCTAGTTCATCATGATGGGAATTATATATATAGTTTTTGCCATTGTGAAGGAGAAAGTATCGCTCAAGCTTGGGGGAGGCTTAAGTCAATGTTATATTCATGCCCCAATCACGAGCTCTCAAGAGAAATCATTATTCAGAACTATTATGGTCGGCTTTCTCGCAATGATCATTCCATGCTCGATACTTATTGTACTGGTTCGTTTATGAAGAAAGACTATTGAATTCAAATGGGATTTATTAGAAAGAATTAAATGAAACTCTGAAGATTGGGAACTCGACAAAGGTAATAAGTTAGGTATAAACCTTAAGTTTGATTGTGTTAAATCTTTTATGGACACCGATGCTTTTGATGAATTTAGCACTAAATATGGACTTGACTCCAAGATAGTAGCTTTTTTCTGTGCATCATTCGCTGCTCATGTAGATCTCCCCAAAGAGAAGTTGCTTAAATATCATCCTCCCATTGAATTGAAAGTAGTAGAACCTATTAAAGTTGAAGAAGAAACTATTACTTATAATGTTGATCCTATTGTTCCTACTGCTTACATTGAGAAACCACCTTTTCCTATAAGAATAAAGGATCATGCTAAAGCTTCAGTCATGGTTCGTAAGAGTAATACTAGAACACCTACACCCTCTGAGAAAATTAAAGTTGAACCTAGTATTGCTATGGTTAAAGATCTCTTGGCTGATAATATTGATGGGCATGTTATTTATTTCTATGATGAAGCTGCTAGAATTGCTAAACCTGATATTAAAGATAAACATAGACCTATTGTTGGCATGCCTGATGTTTCTCTTAAAATAGGAGATCATTATTATCATGGTTTATGTGATGTTGGTGCTAATATGAGTGCAATTCCCTTTACTTTGTATAAAGATATTATGAGTGAAATTGCACCTGTTGAAATAGAAGAAATTGATGTTACTATCAAGCTTGCTAATAGAGATACAATATCACCAATTGGGATTGTTAGAGATGTTGAAGTCTTGTGTGGGAAAATAAAATACCCTACTGATTTTCTTGTTCTTGGTTCTCGACAAGATGACTTTTGTCCCATTAAATTTGGTAGACCTTTCTTGAACACGGTTAATGGTAAGATAGTCTACAAAAATATATTGTTACTGTCGGTTTAGGGGATATGTCTAATGATTTTAATTTCTCCAAATTCCGTAGACAACCCCATGACAAAAAATTGCCTAGTAAGGATGAAATTATTGGTCTTGCTTCTGTTGTCGTGCCTCCTACTGATCCTTTAGAAAAATATTTGCTAGACCATGAAAATGATATGTTTATGAAAGAACGAAGGGAATTAGATGAAATATTCTTTAATCAATGGCTCATTTTGAAACACAATCTGCCTTTTGAAATCCTTGGGGATCCTCCTCCATCCAAGGGTGATCCCGTGTTTGAGCTTAAACAATTACGTGATACTTTGAAATATGCTTATCTTGATGAAAGGACGATATATCCTGTTATTATTAGTGCTAACGTTCCAGAGCATGAAGAAAAGGGATTATTGAAAACTCTGAATAAGCACCGTGCTGCTATTGGATATACTATGGATGATCTTAAGGGCATTACTCCCACTCTATGTCAGCACAAAATTAATATGGAACCGGATGCTAAACCAGTTGTTGATCACCAGTGACAGATAAATCCTAAGATGAAAGAAGTGGTAATAGATGAAATACTAAAGCTTCTGGAGGCAGGTATAATTTATCCTATTGTTGATAGTAGATGGGTAAGTCATGTTCATTGTCTCCCTAAGAAGGGAGGTATTACTGTTGTTCCTAATGATAAGAATGAATTGATCCCACAAAGAATTATTACATGTGATGACCCACAAGTGTAGGGGATCTATCGTAGTCCTTTCGATAAGTAAGAGTGTCGAACCCAACGAGGAGCAGAAGGAAATGATAGGCAGTTTTCAATAAGGTATTTTCTGCAAGCACTGAAATTATCGGTAACAGATAGTTTTGTGATAAGATAATTGGTAGCAAGTGATAAATAGTAAAAGTAAATAAGGTGCAGCAAGATGGACCAATCCTTTATGTAGAAAAGGACAAGCCTGTACAAACTCTTATATGAAGGAAAACGCTCCCGAGAACACATGGGAATTATCGTCAAGCTAGTTTTCATCACGTGCATATGATTCGCGTTCGTTACTTTGATAATTTGGTATGTGAGTGGACCAGTGCTTGGGTGCTTCCCTTACTTGGACAAGCACCCTACTTATGATTAACCTCTATTGCAAGCATCCGCAACTACAAAAGAAGTATTAAGGTAAACCTAACCATAGCATGAAAGATATGGATCCAAATCATCCCCTTACGAAGCAACGCATAAACTAGGGTTTAAGCTTCTGTCACTCTAGCAACCCATCATCTACATATTACTTCCCAATGCCTTCCTCTAGGCCCAAACAATGGTGAAGTTTCATGTAGTCGACGTTCACATGACACCACTAGAGGAGAGACAACATACATCTCATAAAAATATCGAACGAATACCAAATTCACATGACTACTTATAGCAAGACTTCTCCCATGTCCACAGGAACAAAAGTAACTACTCACAAGACATATTAGTGTTCATGATTAGAGGGGATTAATATGCATAATAGATCTGAACATATGATCTTCCACCAAGTAAACCAACTAGCATCAACTACAAGGAGTAATCATCACTACTAGCAACTCACAGGTACCAATCTGAGGTTTTGATACAAAGATTGGATACAAGAGATGAACTAGGGTTTGAGAGGAGATGGTGCTGGTGAAGATGTTGATAAAGATAACCCTCCCCAAGATGGGACAGTTGTTGGTGATGACGGCGGTGACGAT
>LR738711.1:779482149-779529761 GCA_902687465.1 Secale cereale
CCTCTCCCTCCTCCCGCAGGGTCTTGGCGAAGCCCTGTAGCTTTTCCTGTTGCTTCCACCACCACGCCGTCGTGCTGCTGGATCTCCATCAACCTCTCCTCCCCCTTGCTGGATCAAGAAGGAGGATACGTCGCTGTACCGTACGTGTGTGAACGCGGAGGTGCCGTCCGTTCGGCGCTGGGATCATCGATGACGAGGATCACGACGAGTACGACTCCATCATCCACGTTCCTTCGAACGCTTCCGCTCGCAATCTACAAAGGGTATGTAGATGCACTCCTTTATGCTCGTTGCTAGATGATTCCTTAGATTGATCTTGGTGAAGCGTAGGAATTTTTTTGAATTATGCTACGTTCCCCAACAATATGATCCTCTGTCATAATAATTTTCAGTAGCATCATGAATGAATTCAACAATATAACCAGCACATAAAGCATTCTTGTCACAATCTACTTGCATAGAAATTTTACTACTCTCCACATAAGCAAAATTCTTCTCATTCGGAATAGTGGGAGTACCATAAGAGACTTGGATACTAAAGATTGTTTCCACATTAAAAGAGTAATGTTCAGAAAAGGGGTAATCATAATCATGACAAGTATAATAAATATAATCTTCACTACTTTTTATAGCATAAGTGTCATCACAATAATCATCATAAATAGGAGGCATGCTTTCATCATAATAGCTTTGCTCATCAAAACTTGGGAGGCTAAAAATATCATCTTCATCAAACGTAGCCTCCCCAAGCTTGGGACAAACATTAATTGCAGCAAATAAATTCTCAAATACATCATTCTCATTAAACATAGCATCCCCCAAGCTTGGGCCTTTCCATATCATATGCATAATCAATCTCATCGTTAATAGTATGGATAGCACCGATAGTATAGCAATTATCATCATCACAATGAGTAATAGGAGCAAAATCATTTGGAAGGGATACCTTTTTGTCTTTGCTTCTCCGTCTTTTCTTTTTCTTCTTCACATTAAGTATGGGTTTAATCTTCTTTTTGGAGCTCCTTATTAATGAGATTGGTAGAATGGGAGGCTCCTCCTCGTTACCTGATTCATCATAAGAAATAATAGGAGGATATTGGGAAATCGCTTCCCTTTCATTATTATTCTCTTCATCTCCTATTTTTTTCTTGACTTAAGGTAATTGGCAATATAAGGATTTTCAATGCAATTCACCGCACAATACATATATATTTCCTCTATATCAAAACCAAGAAGTTTATCAATGGCAAATACTGGAAGAAACTTAGTTCTACATTTAATTTCTTCATAACCCAAAAGCAAGATAAGTTCATTATGATGTGCAAGAGAAATCAAGTCATCACAATTTTTGGACACAATTTGATCATGAAACAATTCGCATTGGGTAATGAAATGACCACGTTCATTGCAAAGTTCACAAGTACGTCTAAGACATTTTAAATTTTCAGCACAATCATCTAGCATCTGTAGCAACCATTTAGTTTCTAAATATTTATGCCTCTTGCAAAATCAATCTTCCCTATTTGGTATGTACTTGCAAACTCTATGCACTCCACAAAAATCAACATGCTTATATGAGATATTTTCATCATGAATAGTGCAATAATCATTAGTACCTTGGATATTCAAAGGATTCACACTAACAACATTGCAAGCATGCTCATCATTCAAGTCTTTAGTGCCAAGCATTCTATGTAATTCTTCTTCTAGTACTTGAGCACAATTTTCCTTTCCATCATTTCACGAAAGATATTAAAAAGATGAAGCATATGAGGTAACCTTAGTTCCATTTTTTGTAGTTTTCTTTTATAAACTAAACTAGTGATAAAACAAGAAACAAAAAGATTCGATTGCAAGATCTAAAGATATACCTTCAAGCACTAACCTCCCCGGCAATGGCGCCAGAAAAGAGCTTGATGTCTAATACACAACCTTATTCTTGTAGACGTTGTTGGGCATCCAAGTGCAGAGGTTTGTAGGACAGTAGCAAATTTCCCTCAAGTGGATGACCTAAGGTTTCTCAATCCGTGGGAGGCGTAGGATGAAGATGGTCTCTCTCGAACAACCCTGCAACCAAATAACAATGAGTCTCTTGTGTCCCCAACACACCCAATACAATTGTAAATTGTATAGGTGCACTAGTTCGGCGAAGAGATGGTGATACAAGTGCAATATGGATGGTAGATATAGGTTATTGTAATAAGAAAATATAAAAACATCACGGTAGCAAGTGGTAAAAGTGAGCATAAACGGTGTTGCAATGATAGTAGACTAGGCCTAGGGTTCATAATTTCACTAGTGCAAGTTCTCTCAACAAGGATAACATAATTGGATCATATTACTAGCCCTCAACATGCAACAAGGAGTCACTCCAAAGTAACTAATAGCAGAGAACAAACGAAGAGATTATGGTAGGGTACGAAACCACCTCAAAGTTATTCTTTCTAATCGATCTATTCAAGAGTCCGTAGTAACGTTCAATCTATCATAGAGTTCGTACTAGAATAACACCTTAAGACACAAATTAATCAAAACCCTAATGTCACCTAGATACTCCATTGTCACCTCAAGTATCCGTGGGCATGATTATACGATATGCATCACATAATCTCAGAAACATCTATTCAACCAACCCATAGAACTTCAAAGAGTGCCCTAAAGTTTCTAGCGGAAGGTCAAGAAGAAAACGTGTGCCAACCCCTATGCATAGGTTTCCAAGGTCACGGAACCCGCAAGTTGATCACCAAAACATACATCAAGTAGATCACATGATATCCCATTGTCACCAAAGATGAACACGTGCAAGACATACATCAAGTGTCCTCAAATCCTTAAAGACTCAATCCAATAATATAACTCCAAAGGGAAAACTCAATCCATTACAAGAGACTAGATGGGGAGAAGCATTATAAGATCCAACTAGAATAGCAAAGCTCGCGATACATCAAGATAGTGCCATCTCAAGAACAAGAGAGAAAGAGATCAAACACATAGCTACTGATACATACCCTCAGCCCCGAGGGTGGACTACTCCCTCCTCGTCATGGAGAGTGCCGGGATGATGAAGATGGCCACCGGTGAGGGTTCACCCCTCCGGCAGGGTGCCGGAACAGGGTCTAGATTGGTTTTCGGTGGCTACACAGGCTTTCGACTGTGGAACTACCGATCTAGGTTAATTTCCGAAGGTTTCAGTATTTATAAGAATTTGTAGATCGCACGTCAGGGAAGCTTCTGGGCTGTCCTCGAGATAGCGGGCGCCACCAACTTCCCAGGGCGCGCCCCCCACCCTCGAGGGCGGTCCGTGGCTCCCCTGGCCCAACTCTTTTGCTCCGGGGGCTTCTTTTGGTCCAGACAAAATCATACAAAATTGGCTCGTCAATTGGACTCCGTTTGATATTCCTTTTCTGTAAAACCCTAAAACAGGAGAAAAACAGAAACTGGCACTGGGCTCTGTGTTAATAGGTTAGTCCCAAAAATCATATAAAATTTTATAATAAAGCCCATAAGACATCCTAGAAGGATAATATAATAGCATGGAACAATAAAAAATTATAGATACGTTGGAGACGTATGAGGGGGCGGCGAGGCCTCCGCGGCATCGCAGCCGGCCATGGGAGGCAGGAGCACGAGGCACGACCGGTGCTGGTTTGGGCGGCTGGAGCAAGAAGACCAGTGGTTGAAGAAGCACTACAGCCGTTGGATGTACATCTGCTACATCTCGAGCTTGTGTTGTATTCCCTTGAAGAGGAAAGGGAGATGCAACACAATAGCGTAAGTATTTCCCTCAGTTTTTTAGAACCAAGGTATCAATCCAGTAGGAGACCCCGCGTGAGTCCCTCGCACCTGCACAAACAAATAAGAACTTCGCAGCCAACGCGATAAGGGGTTGTCAATCCCTTTATAGTCACTTACGAGAGTGAGATCTGATAGAGATGATCGTTGATATTTTTGGTATTTTTGGTTTAATAAAACAGCAAATAAAAGCGGTAAAAGTAAAGTAGATGTAGATTCATGTGTTGAGAATAGACCCGGGGGACATAGTTTTCTCTAGTGGCTTCTCTCATGATAGCGATATTCTACGGCGGGTAAACAAATTACTGTCGAGCAATTGATAGAAAAGCGAATAATTATGAGACTATCTAGGCATGATCATTGTATATAGGCATCACGTCCGAGACAAGTAGACTGACTCCTGCTTGCATCTACTACTATTACTCCACACATCGACCGCAATCCAGCATGCATCTAGTGTATTGAGTTCATACGAATAGAGTGACGTCTTAAGTAAGATGACATGATGTAGAGGGATAAACTCAAGAAATATGATGTAAAACCCATCTTTTGATCCTCGATGGCAGCAATACAATACGTGCCTTGCTACCCCTACTGTCACTGGGAAAGGACACCGCAAGATTGAACCCAAAGCCAAGCACTTCTCCCATTGCAAGAACTACAAATCTAGTAGGCCAAACCAAACCAATAATTCGAAGAGACTTGCAAGGATATTATGAGCACACATAAAAAGTTCAGAGAAGAACCAAATATCTTTCATAGATAACCTTGATCATAAACTCACAATTCATCGGATCTCGCCAAACACACCGCAAAATGAGATTACATCGAATAGATCTCCTCGAAGACCGAGGAGAACTTTGTATTGAGATCCAAAGAAACAGAAGAAGCCATCTAGATACTAGGTATGGACCCGAAGGTCTCTGTTAAACTACTCACAACTCATGGTGAGGGCGATGATGATGATGATGAAGGCCTCCATGATGGACCCCCTCCCAAAACAGGCTCCAAGATGGGATCTCCACGGGAACAGAAGCTATGGCGGTGGAATTAGGGTTTTCTCTCTGAGGATGGAGTTTCTCGGGTACGTAGATATATATAGGAAGAAGGTGGGCACCGGGGGCCACACGAGGAAGCCTCGAGGCAGGCGGCGCGCCCTGGGAAGGCGGGCGCGCCCCCCACCCTCAAGGGCAGCCCCTCTGTCCCCTGACTTGGTCCTGAAGTTTCCTGTGCATGATTTTCTCCAAAAATATCTCTCGCGAAGGTTTCATTCCGTTTGTACTCCGTTTGATATTCTTTTTCCGCAAAACCCTGAAATAGGCAAAAAAAATAGCAATCTGGACTGGGCCTTTGGGTTAGTAGGTTAGTCCCATAAATGATATAAAAGTGAATGATAAAGCCCATTAAACATCCAAGACTTCATAAATAATAGCATGGAACAATCAAAAATTATAGATACGTTGGAGACGTATCAAGCATCCCCAAGCTTAATTCCTGCTCGTCCTCGAGTAGGTAAATGATAAACAAAGAATTTTTGATGTGGAATGCTAACCAATATAGTTTTTCAATGTAATTCTCTTAATTGTGGCATGAATGTTCAGATCTGAAAGATTCAAGATAAAAGTCTATATTGACATAAGAAATAAAGATACTTCAAGCAATACTAACAAAGCAATCATGTCTTCTCAAAATACCATGGCTAAAGAAAGTTATCCCTAGAAAATCATATAGTCTGGCTATGCTCCCTCTTCATCACACAAAATATTCATATCAAGAACAACCCCGATTTCAGCCAAGCATTTGTTTTCATACTCTATCTTTTCAAACCTTTCAAATTTCACGCAATACATGAGCGTGAGCCATGGATATAGCACTATGGGTGGAATAGAGGTGGTTGTGGAGAAGGCAAAAAGGAGGGAGATAGTCTCACATCGACTAGGCGTATCAACATGCTATGGAGATACCCATCTATAGATATCAATGTGAGTGAGAGGGATTGCCATGCAACGGATGCACTAGAGCTAAATATGAATGAAAGCTCAATAAAAGAAACTAGCGGGTGTGCATCCAACTTGCTTGCTCACGAAGACCTAGGGCATTTGAGGAAGCCCATCAATGGAATATACAAGCCAAGTTCTATAATGAAAATTCCCACTAGTATATGCAAGTGACTAAGCATGAGACTCTCTGCAATGAAGAACATGGAGCTACTTTGAAGCACAAGTGTGGAAAAAGATAGTAGCAATTGTCCCTTCTTTTTCCCTTTTTTTCCTTTTTTGGGCCTTTCTTTTTTTTCCTTTGGCCTTTCTTTTTTTTTTACTTTTTTTCTTCTTTTTTGCAGAGGGGCTTTATAGAATCAGCCTTTCCTCCCATGGGACAATGCTATAATAATGATGATCATCACACTTTCATTACAACACAAAATTACAACTCGATACTACAACAACAAAGTATGACTCTATGTGAATGCCTCCGGCGGTGTACTGGTATGTGCAATGAAACAAGAGTGACATGTATGAAAGAATATGCATGGTGGCTTTGCCACAAATACGATGTCAACAACATGATCATGCAATGGCAATATGACAATTTGATGCGTGTCATATAAACTGAACGGTGGAAAGTTGCATGGCAATATATCTCGGAATGGCTATGGAAATGCCATGATAGGTAGGTATGGTGGCTATTTTGAGGAACAATTTGGTGGCTGTTTTGAGGAAGGATATATAGTGGGTTTACGGCACCAGTGAAAGTTGCGCGGTACAAGAGAGGCTAGCAATGGTGGAAGGGTGAGAGTGCGTATATTCCATGGACTCAACATTTGTCATAAGAACTCATATACTTATTGCAAAAATATATGAGTCATCAAAACAAAGCAATCTACGCATGCTCCTAGGGGGAGGTTGGTAGGAGTTAACCATCGCGTGCCCCCGACCTCCACACAAAGGTTGGCACTCTACAAATACCTCATGCTCTAACTTCGTCACATAGCGGTTCACCATACATGCATGATACGGGAATCACTATCCTTAAAACAAGTATTTCTCAATTTCATAATAACTCCACTAGCATGACTCTAATATCACTATCCTCATATCTCAAAACAATTATCAAGTATCCAACATCTCATTCTATTCAATGCACTTGGTGAATTTTTTTACTACATTGGCATTGGATATTTATCATGTGAAGACTAGTTTCTTTAGCCTAAACACTTTACCATTCTGTTTAAATAGACTCTCAAATAGATATAAGTGAAGCATGAGAGTTCAACAATTTCTACAAAATATTACCACCACCATGCTCTAAAAGATATAAGTGAAGCGCTAGAGCCAAAACTATGCAACTCAAAAGATATAAGTGAAGCACATAGAGTGTTCTAATAATTTCTAGGCCATATTTAACTCTCTCAAATAGGTGTGTCCAGCAAGGATGATTGTGGCAAACTAAAAAGCAAAGACTCAAATTATACAAGACGCTCCAAGAAAAACACATATCGTGTTGCGAATAAAAATATAGCTCCAAGTATAGTTACCGATGGATGAAGACGAAAGAGGGGATGCCTTCCCGAGGCATCCCCAAGCTTAGGCTTTTGATTATCTTGAATTTACTTGGGGTGCCATGGGCATCCCCAAGCTTAGGCCTTTGCTACTACTTGTTCCATAGTCCATCAAAGCAATACTCAAAACTTGAAAACTTTCCAACACAAAACTTAGAAAAATATTCTCATGAGCTCCGTTAGTATACGAAAGCAAACCACTACTCAAAGGTACATCAATGAATTCATTTTTTGTTTATATTGGTGTTAAACCTACTGTACTCCAACTTCTCTATGGTTCATATCCTCCAATACTACTCATAGATGCATCGGAATAAGCAAACAACACACAAAAAACAGAATCTATCAAAGACAGAACAGTCTGTAGTAATCTGCAGGGTTTGCCTACTTCTAGAACTCGAAAAAAAATTCAAACTAAACTGTTAAATTTGCGCAATTTTTCTAACAATCAGAAACATAAAGAATCAACTAAAAATCACGCTCCAGTAAAATCCCACGACTACTTTAGCGAGCGCTAATGATTCTGTTTTTCACAGCAAGATCATATAAACTTCACACAAGTGTTCCCAAAGGTCTACTTTGCACAAACACTAAACAAAACATGAAACCACATCTAATCAGAGGCTAGATGCATATTTATTCCCTAACAGAAACAAAAACAAAAACATAAAATTGGGTTGCCTCCCAACAAGCGCTATCATTTTACGCGCTTAGCTAGGCACGATACATGATAGATCTAGGTATTGCCATCTTTGGAAGGCAATCCATAAGTGGCTCTCATGATAGATTCATATGGCAATTTGATTTTCTTTCTAGGAAAGTGTTCCATGCCTTTACTTAATGGAAATTGGAATATAATATTTCCTTCCTTCATATCAATAATTGCACCAATCGTTCTAAGGAAAGGTCTACCAAGAATAATAGGACATGAAAGATTGCAATCTATATCAAGAACAGTGAAATCT
The DNA here is from genome assembly GCA_902687465.1 of Secale cereale. Taxonomy (NCBI): domain Eukaryota; kingdom Viridiplantae; phylum Streptophyta; class Magnoliopsida; order Poales; family Poaceae; genus Secale; species Secale cereale. The sequence continues at coordinate 779,490,466 of LR738711.1, forward strand.
ACGGGCACATAATTCCTCTTGGCAACAATAAGAACATCATTAATTCTTCCCATAGGTTTCTTAATAGTGGAATCTGCAAGATGCAAATTTAAAGAACAATCCTCAAGCTCAAGGAACCCTAGCAAATCACACAAAGTTTTTGGGATAGTGGAGACACTAGCACCCAAATCACACAAAGCATAGCATTCATGATATTTTATTTTTATTTTCATAGTTGGTTCCTAGTCATCATAAAGCTTTCTAGGTATAGAAACTTCCAACTCAAGTTTTTCTTCATGAGATTGCAACAAAGCATCAACTATATGTTTAGTGAAGGCTTTATTTTGACTATAAGCATGCGGAGAATTTAGCACGGATTGCAACAAGGAAATACAATCAACAAAGAGCAATTATCATAATTGAATCCCTTGAAATTCAAGGTAGTGGGTTCATCGCTATGCAAAGTTTTAATCTCTTCACTCCCACTTTTAGCAATTTTAGCATCAAGATCTAAAAACTCTGAATCATTGGGACACCTTAAAACAGAATCATCTCCAATCCTATTCTCATCAAGATCAATACTAGAAAACAAGGATCTAATAGGAGACACATCAATAACTTTTAGATCTTCATCTTTATTTTCATGATAACTAGAAGAACACGATTTAATATAATCTTCTCTTTTAGCACGCATTCTAGCGGTTCTTTCTTTGCATTCATCAATGGAAATTCTCATGGCTTTGAGAGACTCATTGATATCATGCTTAGTTGGGATAGATCTAAGTTTCAAAGAATAAATATCAAGAGTAATTCTATCCACACTTCTAGCCAATTCATCAACCTTAAGCAATTTCTCTTCAAGCATAGCATTGAAATTCTTTTGCGAGATCATAAACTCTTTAACACTAGTTTCAAATTCAGAATGCATCTTTCCATAAGAGTTGTTGTAGGAATTACCATAATTATTAGAGGAATTACTAGGAAAGGCCTAGGATTAAAATTACCTCTATAAGCATTGTTACGAAAATTATTCCTACCAACAAAATTCAAATTCAAAGATTCATTGTTATTCTCAGTCAAAGTGGACAAAGGCATATCATTAGGATCGGAAGAAGCACTCTTAGTAGCAAACAATTTCATAAGTTCATCCATCTTTCCACTCAAAACACTAATTTCTTCAATAGCATGCACTTTTTTACTAGTAGATCTTTCGGTGTGCCACTGAGAATAATTAACCATAATATTATCTAGGAGTTTGGTAGCTTCTCCTAAGGTGGTTTCCATGAAAGTGCCTCCGGCGGCCGAATCTAAAAGATTTCTAGAAGCAAAATTCAAGCCAGCATAAAAGTTCTGAATAATCATCCATAGATTCAAACCATGTGTAGGGCAATTACGTATCATCATTTTCATTCTCTCCCAAGCTTGTGCAACATGCTCATGATCTAGTTGCTTAAAATTCATAATATCGTTTCTAAGAGAGATGATCTTAGCAGGAGGGAAATACTTAGAGATAAAAGCATCTTTGCACTTATTCCATGAATCAATACAATATCTAGGCAAAGAGGAGAACCAAGTTTTAGCATGATCTCTAAGTGAAAATGGAAATAACTTCAATTTAACAATATCGTTATCCGTATCCCCTTTTTTGCATATCATACAAATCAACAAAGTTGTTTAGATGGGTAGCGGCATCTTCACTAGGAAGGCCGGAGAATTGAACTATCATGACAAGATTCAACAAAGCAGCATTGATCTCACAAGATTCAGCATCGGTAATAGGAGCAATCGGAGTGCTAATAAAGTCACTGTTGTTGGTATTGGAGAAGTCACACAATTTGGTATTGTTCTGAGCCATAGTGACAAGCAAGCAATCCAACACACACAAGCAAACAAGAAGCAAGCGAACGACAAACACACGGTGGAAGAAGGGAGAATAAAACGGCAAGGGTGAAGTGGGGGAGAGGAAAACGAGAGGCAAAAATGTAATGCAAAGGATAAGGGTTTGTGATAGGTACTTGGTATATGACTTTTGCGTAAGCCTCCCCGGCAACGGCGCCAGAAATTCTTCTTGCTACTTCTCGAGCTTGCGTTGTATTCCCTCGACGAAGAAAGGGAGATGCATCACAGTAGCGTAAGTATTTGCCTAAGTTTTTGAGAACCAAGGTATCAATCCAGTAGGAGACCCCATGCGAGTCCCTCGCACCTGCACAATCAAATAAGAACTTTGCAGCCAACGCGATAAGGGGTTGTCAATCCCTTTATGGTCACTTACGAGAGTGAGATCTAATAGAGATGATAGTTGATATTTTTGGTTTTGGTTTAATAAAACAGCAAATAAAATCGGTAAAAGTAAAGTAGATATAGATTGATATGTTGAGAATAGACCCGGGGGCCCTAGTTCTCTCTAGTGGCTTCTCTCATGATAGCGATATTCTACGGCGGGTAAAAAAATTACTGTCGAGCAATTGATAGAAAAGCGAATAATTATGAGACTATCTAGGAATGATCATTGTATATAGGCATCACGTCCGAGACAAGTAGACCGACTCCTGCCTGCATCTACTACTATTACTCCACACATCGACCGCTATCCATCATGCATCTAGTGTATTGAGTTCATACGAACAGAGTAACGCCTTAAGCAAGATGACATGATGTAGAGGGATAAACTCAAGCAATATGATGTAAACCCCATCTTTTTATCATCGATGGCAACAATACAATACGTGCATTGCTGCCCCTACTGTCACTGGGAAAGGACACCGCAAGATTGAACCCAAAGCCAAGCACTTTTCCCATTGCAAGAACTACAAATCTAGTAGGCCAAACCAAAACAATAATTAGAAGATACTTGCAAGGATATTATGAGCACACATAAAAAGTTCAGAGAAGAACCAAATATCTTTCATAGATAACCTTGATCATAAACTCACAATTCATCGGATCTCGACAAACACACCGCAAAAAGAGATTACATTGAATAGATCTCCTTGAAGACCGAGGAGAACTTTGTATTGAGATCCAAAGAGAGAGAAGAAGCCATCTAGATACTAGCTATGGACCCGAAGGTCTGTGGTAAATTACTCACAACTCATGGTGAGGGCGATGATGATGATGATGAAGGCCTCCGTTATGGCTCCCCCTCCCGGAACAGGCTCCAAGATGGGATCTCCACGAGAACAGAAGCTACGGTGGTGGAATTAGGGTTTTCTCTCTGCGTATGGAGTTTCTGGGGTACGTAGATATATATAGGAAGAAGGAGGGCACCTGGGGCCACACGAGGCAGCCTCGAGGCAGGTGGAGCGCCCTGGGAAGGGGGGCGCGCCCCCCACCCTCGAGGGTAGCCCCTGTGTCCCTTGACTTGGTCCTAAAGTTTCCTGTGCGTGATTTTCTCCAAAAATATCTCTCGCAAAGGTTTCATTCCGTTTGGACTCTGTTTGATATTCTTTTTCTGCAAAACCCTGAAATAGGCAAAAACAACAATCTGAACTGGGCCTTTGGGTTAGTAGGTTAGTCCCAAAAATGATATAAAAGTGAATGATAAAGCCCATTAAACATCCAAGACTTCATAAATAATAGCATGGAACAATAAAAAATTATAGATACGTTGGAGACGTATCAACATCGTACTGTCAATGGAGCTAGAATTGTGCATATTGACTAAGTTGACAAAGCCCTACGTCCCGGTCAACTTAGTAGGCCCACAAGTCAGCCTCCCACTATACTGGGTCCCAGCTAGCAGGGGGAGTATTCATTTTTTGTGCATAATAAGGAGGCACTTCCGGTGGGTCCAAGCTGACAGCGAGGGGGGGGGACGTTTTTTCGCCTAATACGGTGGCCCGTTTGGTGGGTCCCAGCTGTCAAGTTGAGGTATAATTGTTTTCCGCATAATAAGGAGGCTCTTCCTTGCGGCTGTCGTGGACCCAGCTCTCAGCCTCTCCACGTACAGTACTCTTTCGATGGAAGTCAATCGTTGACCAGATTGACCACGCTGCACCGAGAGCACCAGGGCAGTGGACGACGGCGAGGCCTAGGAAGGGAACGGCACGGAGGCAGGGAAGACTCGGTAGTTGTTTCCCACGCGGAGGGGAGTATGACTGTACGAGGGTTTACTAGTTCGCCTGCCGTCGCCGGAGAATAACAGCAGGTGTGGTCGTGTGGGTGAGTAGATGGATGGCTAGGCCAGCGATGGGAGTACGTTGGGGCGGTGAGGCCTGCGTGGCAGCACAGCCGGCCTTAGGGAGGAGAGAGTAGGCAGTCCCGCCGGCGCTTGTTTGAGCGGCTGGAGCAGGAAGAGCAGAGATTGAAGAAGCACGACGGCCGTTGGATGGACATCCAACGATAACTGCTTATGCGTCAACTTTTTTTAGGAAAGCCTCAAATCTGTGGAAAACATCATACAGTCCATTTGCTAATTCTTAAGGTTTTTTGGGAGCCCATATTCTTTTTCTAGCATTACAGCCCATATTGTGGCCACGGTTAAAAAATTATACAAAATTTTGCATATTTCAGTGTGGTCCGAACTGTTTTTAATCTCGAAATTTCGAGTCACGTTCAAACTGATTTTAAAAATAAATATATATCAATATAAAATCCAACAAATTTTCCACGCATAAAAATCAATGCAATTTAAAATCTCCAAATGAAAAAAAAAGAAATTTGAAACTAATTGTCGGTTTGATGTGTTTTAAAAATGTACAGCACATTTCTCATTACTGATAGGCCATTTTCTCGGCCAGCCGAATGAAAGCTCTCCTCGTCTTGAAAGACTTGCAGCCCAACAGGCCTGATAAAGCGACTTACTTGGCAAATCACAAAAAAACTGGGCTGTGGATGTGGACCTAGATGTCAGCCTCTCCACGTACAGTACTCTTCCGATGGAAGTCGGTCCTTGACCACATTGACTACGCCGCGCCGAGAGCACCAAGGCGGTGGACGACGGCGAGGCCTAGGAAGGGCACAATGCAGGGCCGGGGAAGACGCAACAGTGGATGCCCACGCGGAGAGGAGTACGAGGGTTCACTGGTTTGGTTGCAGTGTGAGGCTTCCGTTGCCGCAGGGCCTGGCTAGCGGTGGGAGTAGTAGGGGCCGATGAGGCCTCAACGGCAGCACAACCGGCCACTGGAGGCAGCAGCAGGCGGTCTCACTGGCGCTGGTTTGGGCGGCTGGTGCAAGAAGAGCAGTGTAGCGACCACGATCCGAATGGACCGAAGTCTCTGTGTTCTGTGTCATCCCTGGATCGGTATGCTGACACACACAATACAAATAGGATTTATAACAGAGGTAAACCACATGTATTAAGTAACGTAAATACTATTACCTCAAATCGATCATAGCGGAAGCAACAAAGGTCGTGGGTTCCCATCAACACCAACGGCAAAGTTGAGTGTAGAAATAGTAACCCCTAACGTATCACTTACTCGTCGTAAGATAATCCTGCAACATAAAACGTTGCAGCCCGAAAACGGGTCAGCACATGGAATATGCTGGCAAATTCACACTGTAATGGTAATGATGAACAAAGCCTACAACGACATGCATATTTGGCTGGTGGAGGCTGTAAGGTTAAAGTTTTTGCGTAAAGCCCATTTTTCCCTATTGCAAAGGAATGTATTTTAATTTACTATCATGGTAGTTGAAACATTGTTGAGAAGATAGACATCCTCTCAACCCCAATTAAAAGTAATCATTAAACCCAACAAAGTTAATTAAAGTAACATGATGAGATGCACATGAAAATCCAGGTACTAGATACTCAAGACGTCCATAACCGGGGACACGGCTAATCATGATCAGTTTATACACTCTGCAGAGGTTTGTGCACTTTTCCCACAAGACTCGATCGCCTCCGTTTGGTTTCTCGCACTGCATGGTGTTTGAGAAACGGATGACCGAGACATAGTCTTTCAGAAGCGCTAGCACCTTACGATCGGGCGGACCGTACCAACCTACATCCCCTACATCTGCTAGTCCACCACTGTAAGAGTTCGCCCGACTTACTCATACTATGCTAGAGCCCATAATAGCATTGTGGCTGCACACGGAAGCTTCTAGTATGAATAATCTCATGATCCCTTTGAGCCTGGGTGGCGGTCCAAAAGAAAAACAGGCAATCCTGGAATACCCAGATGCCTCAATCCACCCAGATGTGTATTAATGTTGCCACCTTAAGTTGAACCATTAATTAACAATCTCACATCTGTCATGGATTTCACTCACCCAATCCACGTCTATGAGCATAGCATGTCCTAGCAGCAAATGTAAAAGTAACTCCCAAAGGTTTGAATGTAATGCAGGTAATAGGTACTACCTCAAACTACTTCCCAATCCCAAAAGTTAATTGATCCTACTGATGCAATGTGTTTGAGGATATAACTAATGCATTGAAAACTGGGTATTTGGAAAATATGATCAAAGTGTTACTTGCCTGCAATGTTGATGAAGATGATACGCACTCAAAACTCTGGATAGATCTAGTCGTCACACTCCGGTCAATCTATCGTAAGCAAGCAATAGTAACCACACATAAGCAATCACTCAGAAAGATCAGAGAGAGCGAATAAACACTTCGGAAAACTTCGAAGTCAAAACGAATGACTCTTGAAACATAAAGCAATTTCCAATAGTACCAAATTTATGTGAATTTGGCCTTATCAGAAAGTGTAGGTCAAGAGCTTCGATTTGCAAAAAGAATCAACTCAAACGGAGCTACGAAACTCAAGTTATGATCAAACGAAGTTTGAATCTAAAACTAGTTGAATTCAAATTTTAAAACTTTCAAAAACATGTTTAAGTTCTATTACGAGAAAGAGGGCTTCGTAACGAAGACATGGGCGTTGGTTTCTGAGCAGGGTAGTGGGTAGTCCCTTCACATAAGAAACAAGTAATCTGCCTAGTTGGGCATTCTTCAGCTAGGTGACTTCCTTCACAATTAGGGCATTCATCCTTATGCTCCTCCTAAGTGTGTCCTATTTCTCCACAAATCCTACACGCACAATGTTTCTTCTTCGGGTTGTCTCCACGCTCTCGGATGAGACGGGATCCTAACAGGGTCTTCTTGAATTCTTTACAACTTCCTGCTCCATTACATCCTTGTATGTCCTGATGCATCTTCCACCATGTTGCAGCACTTTTTGTAAAGTACTGAAGAACGTATTGAACTTCATACTTCCTTTCAACTAAATTCTTCCCGAAGTGGTCCTCCATGTTTTGTATCCATAACTCTGCCTCCGGTTGGGTCATTGGTCCAGAGACTTCAAGTCTATCTTCAGTCATCCTCTATTGGGTTCAAGGGTTTTGGGATGAGATTTAGGAGGTGGGGAGAGATACACTCAATACAAACAGTGGTTTTGAAAAGACGGTATTAGTTTGTGGCCGTCAGAAAACATCAACAAATGACGGCTCACAATCGTCGCATCTAACGTAAGTACATAATAGGGGGTTGGTCTTCTAATGGTCATCATCTCTTCAAAGTTGTCAACTCTTCAAAACTTCGGAGTATCCATTGTTGTAGCTTCAACACTTCCAATGCATGGTAAATTCATCTTTACTCCGAAGTGATCCAAATGGTAAAGGGTATGGTCTAACTATTTAAGGTCAAAGGAAAGATTTGACAAAGCTCAGAGAAGAAGAGAGATAAGAATCTTTTTGAAAAGATAGTTTTTTTGAGAAATCCTTTCCTATGGTCTTGCTAGTTTCTAGGGTCACGTCCTACAGTCAACATGTGCTCTGATATCATCTTGTAGCGACCACGATCCGAATGGACCGAAGTCTCTGTGTTCCGTGTCATCCCTGGATCGGTATGCTGACACACACAGTACAAACATGATTTATAACAGAGGTAAATCACATGTATTAAGTAACGTAAATACTATTACCTCAAATCGTTCATAGCGGAAGCAACAAAGGTCGTGGATTCCCATCAACACCAACGGCAAAGTTGAGTCTAGAAATCGTAACCCCTAACGTATCACTTACTCGTCGTAAGATAATCCGGCAACATAAAACGTTGCAGCCCAAAAACGGGTCAGCACATGGAATATGCTGGAAAATTCACACTGTAATGGTAATGATGAATAAAGCCTACAACTACATGCATATTTGGCTAGTGGAGGCTGTAAGGTTAAAGTTTTTGCGTAAAGCCCATTTTTCCCTATTGCACAGGAATATATTTTAATTTACTATCATGGTAGTTGAAACATTGTTGAGAAGATAGACATCCTCTCAACCCCAATTAAAAGTAATCATTAAACCCAACAAAGTTAATTAAAGTAACATGATGAGATGCACATGAAAATCCAGGTACTAGATACTCAAGACGTCCATAACCGGGGACACGGCTAATCATGATCAGTTTGTACACTCTGCAGAGGTTTGTGCACTTTTCCCACAAGACTCGATCGCCTTCGTTTGGTTTCTCGCACTATATGGTGTTTGAGAAACGGATGACCGAGACATATTCTTTCAGAAGCGCTAGCACCTTACGATCGGGCGGACCGTACCAACCTACATCCCCTACATCTGCTAGTCCACCACTGTAAGAGTTCGCCCGACTTACTCATATGATGCTAGAGCCCGTAATAGCATTGTGGCTGCACACAGAAGTTTCTAGTACGAATAATCTCATGATCCCTTTGAGCCTGGGTGGCGGTCCAAAAGAAAAACAGGCAATCGTGGAATACCCAGATGCCTCAATCCACCCAGATGTGTATTAATGTTGCCACCTTAAGTTGAACCATTAATTAACAATCTCACATCTATCATGGATTTCACTCACCCAATCCACGTCTATGAGCATAGCATGTCCTAGCGGCAAACGTAAAAGTAACTCCCAAAGGTTTGAATGTAATGCAGGTAATAGGTACTACCTCAAACTACTTCCCAATCCCACAAGTTAATTGATCCTACTGATGCAATGTGTTTGAGGATATAACTAATGCATTGAAAACTAGGTATTTGGAAAATATGATCAAAGTGTTACTTGCCTGCAATGTTGATGAAGATGATACGCACTCAAAACTCTGGATAGATCTACTCGTCACACTCCGGTCAATCTATCGTAAGCAAGCAATAGTAACCACACATAAGCAATCACTCAGAAAGATCAGACAGAGCGAATAAACACTTCGGAAAACTTCGAAGTCAAAATGAATGACTCTTGAAACATAAAGCAATTTCCAATAGTACCAAAATTATGTGAATTTGGCCTTATCAGAAAGTTTAGGTCAAGAGCTTCGATTTGCCAAAAGAATCAACTCAAACGGAGCTACGAAACTCAAGTTATGATCAAACGAAGTTTGAATCTGAAACTAGTTGAATTCAATTTTTAAAACTTTCAAAAACATGTTTAAGTTCAATTACGAGAAAGAGGGCTTCGTAACGAAGACGTGGGCGTTGGTTTCCTTGGATTTGGACCAACGGGTAAAAAGATATGGCCGTTTGAAATTTAGGGGCTAATCTGTAAAAATATTAATTACAGAGAGGTCCCTGGCTAGAAAACTAAAAGAAAAGAAAGAACTATCGAGCGAACGCTCACTATTTACGCCTAACTAAAGATCGTTCACTGTTTAGCTAAACCTTAAAAAAAATTAAAAACGATCTAAAAAGAAAACCTAACTAACCAGAAAACGAGAACGGGTTTATACCTATGGTTTTTTTTCTCAGATGAACCACGGTTCAGGCGAACCGGACCGAAACAGATCGGACTCCGGCCGGCGGTGAGCTCCGTCCGGTGAGGTTGCGGCGGCGGCGCTGGGCGTGCGGCGAGGCGCGGCGGCGGGGCAGCGGCGGCTGCGCGAAGCGGCGAGGCAGGCGAGGGGCGAGGCGCAGCTGCGGGATGCGAGGGGAGGGGCGGCAGCAGCAGCAGCGGGCAGCGGCGGCGGCAGAGTTGCGCGGCGGCGGCGCGATTTGTTGCGGCGGCGCGATGCGAGAGAGGGGAGAGAAAGGGGCGGCAGCAACGCAGCTTTATAGGAGGGGGGAGGCGGACCAACTTGGGGAAGGGGCAGAGGCGAGGTGGCCGGAGCGGCCACGGCGGCGCGGGCTTGCTTGGTCGGGACTCTGTCCCGAGCTCGAAGGCGGCGGCGTCCTCGGCCGGCTGGGGCTTCGGCCCAGTTTGGTCCGGAGGGAAAATATTTTTTTTAAACAGACAGATTAAGCACATAAAATAAAATTAAACAAAATTTTATATGGGCATATCATATATCAAAATTTACAGAAAAACAAGACCTACAACATGAACATTTTACTACTGTCAAATAAAATGTCCACAAAATCTAATAAATAAAAAGGTCATATTGCTTCAATAAAACCCAATAAAACCATTTTTAAAATACCAAAAAGAATTCATTTATCTCCAATTTTCTGCTGTAGGGAATCATGTTACCCTATTTTCCATGTGATATACTTTTGGAGAAAAATAATTTGAATAAAACCAAATAACTCAATATTGAAATTGAGTTGCAGAAAATTTCAGAAAACCTCCAACTCATATTTCCTATATTTTGAAGAAGTCATTTTATCTTCTCTCGGGAAAATCATTGAGTTGCTTAAAGTCTCTGAATTCGAGAATATTTCGAGGATGAATTCCAAAATCCTTTCAAGCCCTTTATCATTTAAAATAAATGGAAGAAGTCATATTATCTTCACTCTAGGGTTTTGTGTTGAAAAGAATTTGAATTCCCTCGGAGATCAAAAAGCAAGGTGAAAGTTTTGGGAAAGTCATTTTATTCTCTCTCATTTAACTTTCAAAATTTTCAAATTTCACTCAATTTCACTCAGCACATCAAACAGCAATCAAATCTATCTATTTATTATAACATTCCAAAATTTAGAATTTTGGGATGTTACAAGCAACGATTGAAGAAGCAGTAGGACCGTTCGATTCAAATCAAACGGTTACTGCTGCTATAACCGTTTGTTGACTAAGTTGACAAGCCCTGCGTACGCGTCAACTTAGTAGGCCCATAGGTCAGCCTCCCAACCAGTGCGCCCCAGATGCCAGTTGGAGGAATCATTTTTTTCGCGTAATAAGGAGGCGGTTGATTGCGTGCGGCCTGGCCAGCGGAGGGAGTAGGGTGGGCCGGGGAAGCCGGCGCGGCATCACAACGGGCCACAAGAGGAGGGAGCAGGCAGTCCCGTCGGCGCTAGTTTAGGCGGCTGGAGCAGGAAGATCAGAGATTGAAGAAGAACGTCGGCCGTTGGATGGACATCCAATAGTCACTCCTGCTAGAATCGTGTGTTGACTCACAAAGCCTTGCGTAAACAAGTCAGCCTCGAAATCTATGGCGTGTACAGCCCATTTGCTATTATTTTTATATTTTTTACTCATTTTCTAATTCATATGGAATTTATTGCAGCCCGTTTTCCATTTTTTAGAATTGCTGCCCATTTTCTGGTCAGTGCCAGGGTTAAAAAAATAACTAAATATGTGGGAAATTTTGAAAATTCGCAAATTTTTGCTGGGGAACAAAATATCCTTAATCAAAAAATTAGTATCTGTACTAAAAAAAATTAAAAATAACTTAGTACTATGTCATGTTAAATCCAATGAAATGCGTATAAGATATCAGTGAAGAACAAAAACAAAAAAAGAAACTAATATCCCATTTGCTATAAATTTTTTGGAATTTTCAACCCCTTTTGATATTAATTTTATCAAACACTGACCATACTCTTTGGCCAGGCCGGACTGCATCCCTCCTCGTCTTGAAAGATTTGCAGCCCAGTAAGTTGGAGAAAACAAATAGGCCTAGCTTGGGTATTCTTCAAAAAGAAATACTAGGATACCTACTTTCCCAAAGAAAAAACTGATGGGCTGGTCATGTTGTTAGACGGGCCACAGAGACCGCACAACCCAGTTTATAGCTTGCTCCTCTGAATTACTTATTTATGTTTAGGGGACCATGAGCATGTACCTGGTCCGGATTCATGTGAGAGCCTCCCTTCCAGTTAATTATGGGCTTCTCTATTGGGCCTCCATCAGTGGGCTGCATGTTATCAACAAGGGGAAAATGTGTTCCGTACGAAAAATAGTATGCGCTACGTACGGTACGGGGCACTAAAGGATCGAACCATCCAACGACTTCCAAAACATTGTGTTTGTCGTTCTAACAACACATTTATTCAACCAACAGACGAAATATACTACTGATTGTACATTGAAAACAGAAGCAGCAACAACCAGGGCTGGGGGTGCAACAGAAGCAGTAAGCAGGCCAGAAGAGTGAAGGCGCAGCTCTCTCTTCCAAACCAAACATCAGCCATCATTATAAAAGGGCTACCAAAAAGGAACAAGTGTATGCATCAAACTAAATAAAGATCCTAGTACACAAGTGTACGCATCTAACTAACTGGCTCAGTTAGACGTTACTATTTATTAAGAAGTGGAGATTGGCTGACGGCTTGAACCAGATGGGTGCCTGACAGGGGGAAACTCCAGCCAGTAGGTCGAAGTCTGATACTTGCGACCCTCTCTCCTACTTTGGGCTGCAGAGCGTGGCGTCACATATCAGGGTATGGTGCATGCAGAGACGCATGGTACGCTGTGTACACACATTTTTGCCTGATGAACGAAACTGCGCTGCATCATGATCCTTGCCGTCGGTTATCTCCTGGTTAATCGGATAATTCAGTCCGACAAACAGAGAGCGTGTACCAAGACTACTTACCAACCTCCGGTCAAAAATTCCCGAAGGCCCAGAGAAGCTGGGATCCTTCTCAAAGACCTTGCAGTGACTGTGATTGTATTCCGCGAAACAAAAGTCCGGTACGTGCGAACGAATGATTGTTCACCGTCGTCTGATCGAGCTAGGAACCACCTACAACTGCCATGCCGCTTTTCTTTGAAAGGTTCTGGGATTAGGAAGGGTAGGGACACCAGGCGGCCTGTAACATCCTATCAAGTTGGAGTCAAATAACCCTCAAAGAAAGTTGGAGTCAAATAAAAAAGGGCTCTTGATGTAGTCAATCTTAAGAACATCATGTTATGAGCATGAATATTTTTTCAGTAAATGTTGACAGTAATATAAGCAAGCCATCATGATATCATAGGAAAGTAACATACTCCTGCAACAGCCGTTTGTAGCGATGACTGGAGTAGGCGAGCAATACTTCTAGCAATCGAAGGAGTCGACAGCGTAAATGAAGCCCTTGTGTTCAATGGCATCAGAGAACCATGGAGCATGTATTATCTTGCGATGGACGTGCAAATTTATCCACTTACCGCAGTGACCTGTCAGATAGGCGAGACCGCGGTTGAAGAATGCAATTAGCCTGAAGTATTTATAATTGGCAGATCACCACTGGCCCTTGGCGAAGAACATCAACTACAAGACGTGCTACCCGTTCACCGTGCCGGAGTCGCTGGAGGATCAGCGCCACCTGCTAGTCTTGGAGGAGGACGGCAACATCTTCCTATTGATCGTGGGTACCGACGAGGCTCGCGTAGGCCGCCGCCACATATCTGCAGTGTGCATCAGGGGTGACGCCGCTGACGCTGACACTGACACTGACACGAGGCCGATGTACGGGTGTGTGCTCACTATTACTGCCCCTCGGAGGTACGTGGGCGGCGACACTGGCTACATCAAGCTGACTTGGACTCTGCCGAGCTGGGACCTTCCCGCCGATGTGGACATGGAAGACGCACGGTATTATTTGACCCCCAACAATGTGAACGGGGATTCCAAGGAGGTTCACCTAGACATCTGCATTATGAAGTTAAATATTGATCATTAGTCTTCGCTCAATGTAATCCGCTGTCTAAGCATGTGGAGACTTCCATGCATGATCTTGCTCTATTGGAGTATCGCGCATGAATAAAAGTGTATCCATTTATGGTTTAGTCTAGAATCTTCCATGTATGAATTTTTACTACAGTACTGGTGAAAGACTTATGATCAACCATTTCTTACATAGCCTCTGCCCCCTTCAAGTCATCCTGATTTAATCCCTCCATCTAGGTGTATAAGGGCATGGTTAATACTTAAATAGTATAGCCAACTGTTGACTATAAGAAAGTGCCATGTCATCTGTAGCCAACATGTATAACAATTGATACTCAAATACTAATTCTTGAAGATCATTTCCTGCAAAGCACAATAAGAGTTATTTCTTCACAAGTTTTGGATGCAGGTTGAACAGTTGAACGCTTTTGTTCGCAAAAGATATTTTTTAATCTATTTCACCTGGATGTTTGTGATCTCTAGAGATGAAATAATATCCGAACAAACCTATCGATACCCGTTACACATGAGATGACCCCCACATCCTTTGTCAAAATAAACAAGTCCCCGATCAATGCATTTCACTCTTGCGTGCAACGCACGGGCACCTTACTATAGATTAGTACGACCAAAAATTGAAGTGACATTATATATAGTACGATAAATGATGCTGCATGTCACCTAAAATTATATCATTGAAAACTATGTTCAAATACGAATCCAACGATATTATTTTTGTTGACATGCATTAACATTTTGTCAGTTAAATCTTTAGTCAAATTCAATGGGGGATAAACCCCGACCGATGTAGTAGTACTAGTGTAGAGGGCGGCGCTGCACGGGAGTCTCACCCTGCTCGTGGCGCGGCAGTAAAGCCGTCATATCACAAAACCTAACCACTCCCAGTAATAAGCGGCCTGGTAAAATAAACGGACAATCAACCATCACATCCCTCCGTCTTTTTTGCATTTCATCTCTCTGCATTTACTTTCTCCGGTTCATCTCGCACACGCGATCCCTAGCTACTACTCCTAGTATCCCTAGCTATTACTCCTAGGGCCAGTTCTTTTGGCGGCTTCCCCAGCTTTTCCCATAAGACTAGTCACAGTGGAAAGTAACATTAAGGTGCTTCACTCATTTATTTGGGCTTCTAAACTAGTACTACTAGTAGTACCTCTGTCCTAGTTTATTCCTCACCATTGTAGTTTGTGTTAAATTTTGACCAAAGATTTAACTGATAAAATGTTAGTGCATGTGGCATGCACTAACATTTCATTATTTAAATTTATGATCAAAATTTGACACAGATTACAATGGGGACCAGTAAACCAGGACGGAGGTAATAGTAGTTATGGGATTACTAATCTAGAAGCCTAAAAGAACTGGCCCCTGGTACTCCTACTAGTAGTACTCCCTCCGTCTAGGTGTGTAAGTCACCTAAGGTGGAGCAGCGCGACCTAGGTGGCTACGGATTGGAAGATGCCAAAGAATCAGACCAAAAATTCGTCCAATAACCGCGCCACTTTTTTCCTCCTAAACCAAACGGAGATTACCAATGAATCCCTAATTAATAGGGCTGCGGTTTCAGCCAACCCATGCAGGCCCATTGACGTGCATGCAAACTGGGGTCAATCCCTCTCCTAATCAACATATTCCTTATCTACATGCATAGGTCACTCATTCTCTCCCGCATTAACTTCCTCCCCCGCGTGGTTCAGCCAAAAAAATTGTTCGCCGATGAATGAGGCATTGAGGGGAACGACGACGGAATTTGATACATTGCGCCTAAGTGTTTTGGGAATATACGATTTTCGTAAGGTGACTTACACACCTGGACGGAGGGAGTAGTACTCAAGTTGGAATTCCAATTGCACGGCACAACTTGTTAGGCAAAAAATTCAATACAGGGTGTAGGAAGTGGTTTGGGAATTTGCATGCCTTTCCGACCAGTGAGATACTCCATACAAAGTATGACAGAGAAATAACCACAGAGAAGGAAGCTAAAAGTAAACAATCAAACGAGCATTTTTGCATTTTTTTGCATCGAATCGTTTCACAAGCTTGACTAGTGATGTTTTTCTACTTTTACAAAAACCGCATCGTAGTGTTAAAACGTGCATTTGCACATACATAAGTAATAGTAGTACTCCCTCTGTCTAGGTTTATAAGTCTTCCCTCTTTCTTGGTCACGGTGCACAACCAAAGATGACTTATTGACCTGGACCGAGGAAGTAGCTCAGTCTGCAAGCATATATAGAGAGAGACGTGTAGTGCGATAGTATATAGTAAAGTTTGTGCTATATGCACGTACTTACAAAAGGCGTATGAATACACAAGGTTTCCAAACTTTCCCTTTTACATACTTAATTAAGAACGCTAATAATTTCTAAACGTTCGAGATTTATCATTTGCTTCCCAAAACTAATGAGATCGCCTTACGAAACAAAAATTATACTCCTACTAAAAGCCATCGCACTCGCAGGAGCGCTTGCGGCGCGCCACGAGTGCCCTAGTGCGCGGCTGTTTCCTAGAGCGCCGACACAACGCCTCTTCCTCAGCCTCGCAACTCGCGAGGTACTGATTGGCGGCTTGCCGGTGGGCGAGCGAGATCTCATTGTTGTGGAGATCCGGCAACAACAGGTACTCCTCCTGGCTGGAAGCGTGCACCCGGTCCACATACCGCCAAGCGTAGATGAGGCGCTTGGACCCGACTGCACTCAGGGCTTTGCACTGGCGTCTTCCGCCACCCTCACGGCCCTCGCACGAGCCTTCTGCCAAAGAGCCAATTGCCTGACTCTCTCGGACTCGACATAGGCATCCCAGGCAGCTTGTCCCGCGGCGCGCTTCTCTTCCTCGGCCTTCTTCTCCGCCTCTATTTTGGAGCGCTTTGCTGGAGGCAATGCCTCCCACAAGGCGACATCCATTTCTTTAAAAAGCTCCTCAAGGCTGGGGGGCTCGGCGGGTGGCGCAGTGTTCTCCTCGTAGCAGGGAGCCGACGCGTCCTCCGACGCGCGTGCTGGCGAGATTGGGAACACCGACGCGTCCACCTCGACTAGTGGCGGCCAGGAGCGGAACGCCGATGCGTCCACCTCGACGCGTTGCGTCGAGGAGCGGAATGCCGACGCATCCTCCTCGACTAGTGGCGGCGAGGAACGGAACGGCAATACATGACCGTTCGCGCGGTGTAGCGAGGGGTTCCTAGGGCTTGGGAGGGGCGATGCCATAGTGGTCGATGTGGGAGGGAGGGGGAGGAGATAGCGATGAACGTGAGCGTTCTTCCGAATGTCGTGGGAGGCGCAGTATTTATAGCAAGCAATGGCACACCTACGTAAGATATGGACTGAGCTGCACTGACTTAACTGCAGGTCCAGTTGTGTCACTGACATGTGGGCCGGACCCCTGTTGGGCCCATATGTCAGTGACCCAATGCACCTGAAGTTAAGTAACTGAAGCAGCGTCCTGGGTGGAGTGGTGGGACTGCCGGAGGGAGAAGGATAGTCTGACAGGCATATTGTTTCCACACATGGAGAGGAAAATATTTGGAGAAGAACAGGCTTCCTGCAGGTATGGGGAACGGTGCATAAACTCTCATCTTGCATGTCGGGCTAGGTATAGTCCCAAGTCATTAAAAACATACACGCCCCACACATGCCGGGCTAGGTGCACTAAATTATTGCATGCGATGGTTGAGGCTGGCCATAATGGTGGTATCTTAGCTGGTACTCCCTCCGATCCTTTATACTCTACGCATAACTTTTTCGTTTTTTCCCAAGTGCTCTGGGCGATCCCCTTGAGTAGCGCACCTTTCCCAGCCTGCCCCTGCCTTTCCGCTTCGCTAGCAATTAATCTCCTCAATTGGCGCAACTTCCTAGTTTGCATGCAGAGACATAAGCGGAGGAGAGAGAGATTACGTGTGACATGCATGGAGGGATTCGAGGCGACTAGTACTCTAATCCACGCAAAAGCAGGGGCAAACTTGTCCAGAAAATTTCGAACGGGCCTCTCCTTGGTATGCGAGCTGAAACGGAGGGAGTATCGTGCACACGGGAATAGCAAACAAGCCGGCATGGCGTGCGAACAGGCCGAATGTCGTGGGAGGCGCGATGGTTGACGGAATTAATTGAAGTTATACACAAGCCGGCATGGCGTGCGAACAGGCAAAAGCTATACCGTCAGGCCTCGATATGGGTCTAGTAGACATGACATCTAGTGGGTCCCGCATAGTTCTCAAGAACTCTTTGGGGGCTTGCAGCCATTTATCCACCGAGCAAGGCAGCAACCCCACGCCGTTCGCATGCCCTACTCGTCCCCATCTTCTACTAGTACAGTACCTTACAACAGTTCGCTCCCAGTAATCCCGTCAATCCTAGCCCTCCTCCCAAATCCATGGCGTCTCAAATCTCCATGATCCGCGGTGAGTACAAGGTTAGAACCATCACCGGCGATGAGTTCGACGTCATCTACGCCCGTTCTTTCACGACTGTGAAAGAATGCCTTGCTCGCTTCGAACGGATGTTCGAAAACTCAAATTATGAGTGGGTCGCTGGGCTAGATGTTGAGTATACCATAGTCCTGGGAAGCGAGAAGAAACTAAAGGAGGCAGAGAAGAAGAAGACGCTGTGATCCAGGTTTGCATGCATGACTTATGCTTGGTCTACCACATATGCCATGCCGACGTTGAGTGCGAGGAATTTAAGAAGTTCCTCAAGGGCGGCTGAGTCAAATTCGTTACTGTAGACTTTAGGAACGACAAGGAAATCCTGGGTTGGATAGGCCTCGTTGTAGGCCAGCCCTTCGATCTGCAGAAGGAGAGCCTGGTGTCCTCATCTCAGCCTTCAATGCTGACCTTGGCAGCATCTATGATTGATCGTTCATACGCTAAACTGAAGAAACCTCACCACGAGTTTCATCGTGCATGGGAGTCGAAGACATTAGATGAAGATCACATCCTGTACGCAGCAATGGATGCCTACCTTTGTTTAAATATCTACAAGGGTTGGATGAAGAAGCAGAGCCCAGTGTCCGGTTCAAGCAAAGAAGCGTCGGCGAAGAGGAAGAGGAAGAGGGACGAGGACGAAGTCGAGGACGTGGACTCGGACTCTGAGTAGGTGGCAGTGCCGTCGCTCATGCTGGTTCTACTATAGTGTCAAGCGGACTAGTTGCTTAGTTCATTTTCAAGGGTGTGTTGTGCTAAGGCCCCATCAGAACTATGTTTATGTTCTTTCTCGTTATTTGTACTCTTTAGTACGTATAGTAGTACTAGTACTATGTCTCACTACTGTTCTTCTTGCAGTTGGTACTACTGCGTGTATCTTTGTGTTCCTACTGTAGTTAATATGTTCGTACTAGTAGTATAATTTGGGTTAGTCGATTTGTGAAAGAAGTTCGACGGAGTGAAGGAAGAAGACGGCAGGGTGCCCATGATCTATCTTATGAGTGTTGGATGTGGAATGCGGTTTGCCGGAAAAAAGTGGATCGTGCCCGGGGTTAAACGGATGGGGGGGGAGCATGGCGGTGGCAGGCGGTTCAGGGGAGGGCGCGGCGGCGGCGGCAGGCGGTTAGGCGTGTGGCGGGATGCGAAGATGAACCGTGCATCTATTTCGGAGGTTGAAGAAACCCTTCTAGCCATCCATGTTGCATCAAACGGCTCACAAGAGTCGACTGACCAAATTGCTCCTTCAGATTGGAGGATCCACGTGGCATTCAAGGTCTCGAAGCGCGTCCACACCCGGTTTGCAGGCTCGACGCGCGCGCGACCGGCTTCCGCCGCGATAGCCACCAGGCGCGCCTACTCCGCGCGGGCGGAGACGACAATGACATGCTAGCTCCTCCTTGCTGGCATGCTGGAGCACGCGCTTGACCTCCTCTTGATACGCTGCGTGCATTGACGCGGCTCCACCAGCTGCTCGCGTGCTTGGCAGCTCGGCAGCATCGCGAGGAGGGACCGCAGACGACGTGAGCGGGCGAGCCTTCAGCTTGGCGACGACATGGCGGTGATGGGCGAGAAATTGTTGGCCGGAGCAGGCGGACGCCGGCATTCGCAACGGCGGCGGTGGCATATTTATGAGTGCGCGTATGGGAGCTTAGTTTAGTTTTATATAGGGTTTGTCAAACTTTATAGAAAATCGTACTAGTACACATAAACATTAGACTTGGGCAGCGCTTTTATTAGTTACCACAGCCACGATACGGAATCGTGTGCAAGCGCGTGAACCGCGGCCGAGCGGTCGATCGAACGGTGCGTCACCGTGTCGCGCTCGAAGGACATCCACCGAACCTTTTTGTGTGTGTGAAAACAATCTCCGAATATTACTCAACTTTTTTCCGGGAAAAGTTCTTGACGCTACAATATTTCCATATATTGGAATTTAGATCCAGTTCCTGTTTTTTTTTGGATTTGGATGTTTTAGGTGCGCCCTAGTTTTTTTTAATACTGATTTTGCGTGTGTGCCTGAGAGAGAGCGTGTGTATGTGTCCATATGTGTTATGTGGCGGAAGGGCAATGTGGAGACACTGTGCGTGTGATAGAGACATAGAGAGGTGCGAATGTGCAAATGATCACGCATGAGTGAGACATAGACAGATGCCGATACGTTGTGTATACATGAGAGAACGGTCTTCCATTTTACTTGTGTGTGTGTGTGTATGAGAGAGAGAGAGGAGCATCCGTAACACAACAACCAGCTCTCTCGATTCGTTCATCACTCGCACGATCGCATGTAACACATGCATCAACGCGCACATTTTGACACCCTGACCCGGCCCTTGCCCACCTCAAGGCACGCACATCGCTCTCTATCTCGCACACACAATCTCTTCGTGAATACCTTGTTTAGCAAGTAGTTTTCCGTCACATACACACACATTTCTCTCCTTAGGTTTGTTTTTTCTCAATATCTGACACACACACAACACACAGCACACACACGCCCCTCCCTCGAGCACACAATTCATCCCCATCCAAGGTTATATGGCGACCACTCTCGCTTGTGCTTCTCTGCACGCCAACATGCACAACACCTCAATCTTCAAAGAGGGCATCGAGGATATCGAAGACGGCGACCACACTGCGCTAGAGAATGCGGGGCCATTAGGAAGCGGGATGATGTGATGACGGCTGACTGACTCCTCCCCCACCCTCTCTCTCTCTCGCACAAAATTACCAATCCCTCTCTCCCCCGCACAAATTTATCAATCTCTCAACCCACGAGACCCTTCCCCTCTCGTCCATGTTTTTCCAGCTCTATCATCAAACCTGTTGTATCTTCTCCTTCCACGTGTACAGAATCCGGATGCACACGCATCTCACGTATATTACATGTCTCCATCTTTCTCACAGACCTAACTTCTTCTTCTCTCTTTCTCTCTCTAGCTATCTCCCTATCTCTGTTTCGTTAGGTTTGTCTCCTACTCTCTTGTCCACATACATACAATCTTTCCTGCCCTATCTGCTCCATCTTCGCAAGCTCTCTCTGCACGTTTCATTCACACATTAGGATATGTTCAAAATGTTGCTTTTATAATGACTGATGTAGAGTTATTGCTGGTTTTGTTGCATCCTACAAAGTAATAACTATGAAATGCATTTTGATTGTCATTTGACTGGGATTATGCGAGTTTGAGCATGTTGTGAAGTACTCCCTCTGTTTTTGTTTAGTTCGCGTATTAGCTTTGGTCAAAATCAACCTTTGTAAACTTTGACAAAGTTTATAAACAAAGATATTAACATATACAATAATCAATCAATACCATAACATTCATTATTAAATGTACTTTCACATCATATAGATTTGTTATGGTAAATGTTTATATATTTTTCTATAAACTTGGTCAAACTTTGACTTCAGTCAAACCTAATATACAGAGTAAATAAAAACGGGGGGAGTACTATAGACCTCGTATACATCTTGGAATTCGACAGTGATTGTAACTATTGAATTGTATAGACCATTACATTAGAAATCATTAGCCTAATATATTTATTTCATAATTTCAACAAATGATTAATTCACTACATACTAAGAAAACAAATGTGTGCACCCTCTGTTTTTATTTATGTCTGCGTATTAGCATTGGTCAAAGTCAAGTTTTGTAAACTCTCAGAAAGTTTATAACAAAAAATATTAACATATACAATAACAAATAAATACCACTAGATTCATTTTTGAATGTACTTTCACATCATACATATCTGTTATGGTAAATGTTTATATTTTTCTATAAACTTGGTCAAACTTTAGGAAGTTTGACTTCGGTCAAACCTAATATGCAGAGTTTACTAGTAATACTCGCTAGTTGCTTAGCCGAATCACCCAACACGCCACATGCGGAGTTCAGTGTCACAAAATTTTGAGGTCGGCGGGAAAATCTCTTGCGACCCTGATTCGAGCAGTGGGAAGTTACCATCATAGCCTTCAGAACAGGCCGACAGATGACGATTGGTAGGGGGCTGTTTACGTAACTTCAGGTTCACCCTACCCAGCCAACCCCACCCCGGCACCCAGAGTAGTACACCTGAATACTCCCCATTTTCCATCCCCACCGTGAAATAGACTTCTCCACGGCAGCGCAGCCTTCGTGCTCCTCCCCTTCTACATGAGCGCACTCGTCCACCGCAGCGCATCTGCCTCATCGACGACCTCGTACGCCGCACTGGAGCCGGTCCACCGTCGTCGTCGTCGTACATGGAGCCTCATCCCTGGCACCGTCTTGCACGGTCTCGGATCTGCTTCCCGGAAGCCGATGCCAAGCGCAGAAGCACCACCGCCGTGGACAATGAACAGACTCCCGTTGCCGACCATGACTCACAGAGGCCGCCGCGGCCATCGTTCTCCTCAACGATTGGTAATGTGCATATTGAATCACTTAGCAGTACATGTGCAGTTCCAATTTTGTTCATACCTACCCTTCAAATTTCCTGGGTACTATTGTTCCCGTTAAAGTAATTGGTTATATCCTCCATTGTCCAACAGAATATCAGCTTGTAATTGTGCGTCGCTCCTGTATCGCGCTATGCTTGGGTAGGTATTTCATCTGCAACCAGTAGTGTGGCAAATGATGGATAGTTTTTTAGAAGTAGCAAGATGCACATGCGTTGCACGCATCAAGATGCATTTTTATGAGTAGTTTATCTTGTGGGAGAAAAGGATGAACGAGGGAATGCCTTATTTGGAAATGCAGAGAGGGGTGTGGGTATCTTTTGGCAAAAGTGCCACAGTTTCCTTCCTATCCGTCGGATATAAATTGGATGGCCTATATTGCAGGATGCCAGGAACACCATCATCACCAACTCTATTTTTAGAAGAAACTTAGGAAAAAAGTAGAGAAAAAATAGAGACTAGAGAAGTAGAGATAAATATTATATATAAAATAAATATAACAGTAGAGAAGAGAGTAGAGAGACGTCGGGAAATGATTGCGCGCGTGCGGGAAAAAGCGGCTGGGCGTGCCCTAGTTTTGGCACGTGACATCTGGCGCGCTTTATAAAATCCAACGCCCTCCCACCACTCTGTGCCTTGCCACCGCTCTATACCTTGCCACCGCTCTCTCCCCGCTCTGTGCCTCGCCACCACTCTCTTCCCGCTCTTTGTCGCCTCACCTCTGCCGCGCCACCATGCCGCCGCATCGCCGGGAAACTTGGGGATACCGTAGTGTCCGCGCGCGCCCTTCCGACGGCTTCTCCGCCGAGATCCGGTTCTGCGGGATGCGCCTCGGCCTCGGCACTTTTGACACCGCCCACGAGGCCGCCCGCGCATACGACATGGCGACGTGGCGCCTCCGGTGGCTTCATAGAACATTGAATTTCCGCAACGTGCTGACGCAGGAGCGGGCACAGGAGCTCGCGCCTCTACCACAACTTATCACCGACGAGGATCGTCGCGACCACCGGAGGCGGTTGCACTGTCTCGGTATCTCCGAGATGGATGAGGAAGCCATGGCGTTGTGGCTCCAACGCTTCCCGCAGGACATCACCAACGAGCGCGAGTACGAACAAAGGAGGGCGGAGAGGGATAAGAGGAGTGTGGAGCGAGCCGCCTATCGCGAGGACAAGCGTAGGTGAAAAGGGGACGCTCAATTCAACATGAGGCTAGGAGCAGCGTCACCCTGGGAATCCGACGACGATCGGTATCTTCAGGCCTACAGTCAGACGTCGGAGGAGGACATCACCGAGGAGGAGTCGGACGACGGGGAGTAGTTGAATAATCTATTTTTGTATCTATCTATGTTGAGAACTATCCTCTACTCTCTATCTCTACTTCTCGATCTCAGCACTATAAACACTTTTTTAAAGCGCCGCACGTTGCGATTCTGATGGAGATGATCTAATGTTGCCCACAAGATGCGCGAGTATTACAAGTAGTATATTTTTCTTGCCATGTTGATATTTTATAACCACGAGTCCGAACATGCAAAGGAGCAATGAAGACCAAACATGGGATATTGGGGACATCTTCAACGAGCGTGGCAAGTTAAAGAGGAGGTGCACCGAACCTGTAAAACGAGCTTTGGTAAGTAACACCCTTTCAATTACTTTTGTTCAGCCTCATATTCTTCGATGTGTATATGTTGTAGTTTCTGTTTCTCTTAAACCTCGTGTTCTTCGATGTGTCATAAGAAGAGTCTTAATCGTCCTAATGCTTTTGTTTCTAGCTTGATGTAGGAAGTGGGTGTTCTCACCTGGTAGTCTGTTTTTATTTTATTTTTCCTTTTGAATTTACTTCTCCTAGTTTTGTTTATCTGGCTTCTACTAAATGGATTTGGGTTGCTCTGAGTAATTATCTAAAAAAGAAGTAACTTCATGTCAGGATGCAGTTCCTGCGAGGAGGGAAGTATGGTCCACCTCGAGATCATGTTTCCAGAATGAGGCTGGATTACACACAAGGTGCCAGTTCCCTAATGATGCTGGATTAGACACAAGGTGCAAATTCCCAGATGATGCTGGATTACACACAAGCCAGGTTGAGTCGTCATCTGTTCGTGTCCTCGTGGCTCTAGTAAAGGCTGCAAGAAAGCGTGCAGCATCCCTTGAGAATGTAGTTGAGTTCCTGAAGAAGCGAAAAGAGCAATCAGATGCTCTCTTCACCCATGCCAAAGAAGAGATGGAAGAAGCAAGAAATAAGCTAGCAGAGGTAGAGCAGGCTAGGCGTCTCCTGCTATCTAAAACTGTTGTCAATACAAAATTTCCTTCATAGTAGCTAGGTTCAAATGTTTATCGAGTCAGCATGCCTGTTGTGATGTCTGTGCATCTACTGATGTGGCACAAAATAGTTTTTTGTGGGTCATGTAATAAGAGCAATTACTTTCCAAACAATAACAGATGAAGCATTGGACATGGTATAGTTCACGCGCAAGCCCAACATTCCAAGTTCAACTTCCACATCAAACTCATGTTCACAGATATCTCCACATTCATACATAATGTCCACAACCATGATTCACTTCAAAGCCAAAAAAAATTGAGGAGAGTTATGAATAAAGAAAAACCTCTAGTTCCCGCTACATGTGCGAGCACAACAAGTCAAGACCATGCGTAATTAATTATATTTTGGTCATTTTTTGTGTTCTAAAATGCCGGCCGGCTCGTGGAAGGATGTGTTGCCGGCACATGCACGGATCAATGAAGGTAGGCGGGGCAGTCTGAAGCCGGTTGCATGCGGCGAGGAGGCGTGTTCAGCAGGGCCTGTAGCGAGTGGGGCCCTCTTGGCCCGCGCGTCGGTTCAATGCCTACGCTATGAGAGGTCGCGTCCGTGTCAGAGCAATCACTCCCTCCAGTCCTTTTTTGTTTGCATATAACATAATCTCGTTTTCCATTCACATTTTACAAGTAAAATTCGTGGACAAACTTTGACCCAAAATAGGATGGGGACTAGTAAACCAGAACGGAGGTAGTACTTTTCTGTTCTAATCAAAGAAGGGTTTCCCCCTTCCGACTTTCATTACTGAAAACCAACATCTAAATCTTAACATAGTGTTTGCCCTAGAACTACCAGGTTCAACATCTCGCAACATAAACCCATACAACCATACGCCAAGGAGGTACGTAGTACTATGAATTCCATTTTCGCTCCATACCAATCGTTCTAAAAACTACTTAGTACTTATAACGTGCCATTGAACATCGGAACTCTTAACCCCACTAAAAATGATATTTTAAACGTGGCTACTCGATCTGTGGCAACTGGCGAGCCACCGCCTCCAAGTCGTTCACCTATGGTCCCGACAATTAACTCCTACGGATCAAATTATCACGCGAGCTGACTATTCCTACAAAGGTGCGCTCCACCATGTACCCGGTACCCGCGAATGCACCAATCGTGCACCTAGGGTTTTAGGGTTTACTATTTGTTAACGTTGCCTTTACGTAACACTCGTGTGTGCGAGAAAGCGAGAGACTGACTGCGTGCGTGCGCCTCTTCTCTTCATATATGTACTCCACCGTTTGTCTGGTGTCCAAAAAATTATACTAATAAGTACTAGTAGAAGGCACATGCTATGCACGTATTTCTTACTCACTCATTTTTTTCTGAAAAAGGTGGCTTATTCTGCCCATGGTTGTTAAGATTATTGAACATGTAACAAACTTTATTGTTCAATTTGTTGCATTTTGACAAAGGGTTATCAAATTGCTGCATTAGAAGTTCCCGGATGTGGGGGATAATCATACAAAAATTGAGTACTTTGATTTGTGAAACATTAGTTGTTTAACAAGTCGTTGTTGCTTGCCAGATATTACATGCCTACAGTTGTTAAGAATTAAAGTTCAGAGCCATAGAAGATGGTAAATAGCAAACTTTTGCACCAGCACGTGTGCGGGCATTTGGCATCGTGAGGGTTCAAGAAAGTTCCTGGAGTCACTTTGGCGGGTGGCCGTACAGAGAGAATCCAAGAAATGTGAGCCGTTAGATCACTTGAGTTGGGTACTGTGTGGAACAAATCAAATGGCCACTAATTGCTCCCCAGTCTTGGCGGATAGATAACCTGAATTCAAAAATTTATGTACTATAGTAGTAGAGACTAGCAATGTGCCCATGCGTTTCCACACGATCTGAGTAGATTAATACATATTCACCGATTTGATAGAAAAAAAGTCTAGTTTTGAAATACGTATATCACTAAAAAATTGTTATGTTTCACTCAAAATATATTCCTTTGGCGGTTTTGATAAGATAAGGGAGGAATGTTGTTGGTTTCAAGATTCGAGAAGTGGTATATGTCTAATTTCTACTCTTACTAGCAAGATTCCCGTGCGTTGCACGGAACATCAAGATCTTGTGGGAGAAAAGGATGAAGGAGGGAAGACCTTATCTGCAAATGTGGAGAGGAGTGCGGGTAAATTGCCATAGTTTCGTTCCTATCCATCAGATATAAATCGGACGGCCTATATTGCAGCATGGCAGGCCCACCATCATCACCAACTCTGTTTTTTATCCCTACTCTTATAAAAAGCATACTCGGTGATGATCGTGTGCCTGCCATCCTGCAATATAGGCTGTCCGATCTATATCTGACGGATAAGAAGGAAACTATGGCAATTTTGCAAAAAAGATACCCACACCCCTCTCCACACTTGCAAATAAGGCCTTCCCTTGTTCATCCTTTTCTCCCACAAGATAAACTGCTTATACAAATGCATCTTGATGTTCCATGCAACGCATGGGCTTCTTGCTAGTTGTTGCAAAATGCCCATGTGTGTGAGAGAGAGAGGGAGAGAGGAGGAGGAGGGAGTGCATGTGTGACAAAGACATAAAGAGTGTGTGTGCGAGAGGTATCAGCTTAAAATGAGGCGATAGTGTGTGTTTGCATGATCGAGAGGGCGTGTATCAAGAAGGGAAGAAACATCTACATAGATACAAGGAGCGGGAGAGAGACATGTATGAGATAGTGGAAGCACGAGTGTGCGGGTGTATAAACCTATCTAGAGGCTAGTCGATAAAAGTTTGTGAGAGAAATACGAGTCGGGGGTGCGAAAGCGAGAGTTTTGTGTGTGTGAGAGAGAGACGGTAGTTGGGAAGGGGAGTGGAAGCAGGAGTTGTGTGTGTGAGAGAGAGGGGGAGGGAGTTTGTCTGATCGGTAAACAAATGAATAATGTCAGTCTGGGATGGAGACGAAAAGGAGACCACAACAAATGTTGTGTCTACAGGAGAGAGAGAGAGAGAGAGAGAGAGAGAGAGAGAGAGAGAGAGAGAGAGAGAGAGAGAGTAATTTTAGTTGTATGATTCATATCTTGAGACATATAGGGTGTGTGAGAGAATCACATAGAGAGAAAGACAAAGTGACAGACGAGTGGAGATTGTGTGTGTGGCGGTGAAAAGAAAGCTTAGGTACCTAGTGATACGAGAGAATGGTAGAGATGTGAGAGATAATGAAAACCGTGTAATGTATAATGATAGGGAGAGTGTGACACTTCTCAAGGGATACGTCGAGAGACCATGTTTGTGAGGATAGGAGAAACATGAAGTGAGCGTGTGGGTGAGCTGGAGAAAAGAGAGTGATAGCAACATGAAGGAGCATGCATGCGAGAGAGATGGGCATGAAAGGAGTGAACATAAAAGGGATTCAAATATTTGAATTCGAGATGATGATACATGTAATCCATACTCGAACCAAAATTGATCTATCAAACATGCATACTCATATGAATTCACACGCATCTATGTTATTTAATATGTAGATATTACTGATCCATACATTTTAGTAGAACATAATTTGGTTTAATTTTTTGATTTCAACCTTATGATTTTGAGATCATTGTATTTATAAATCATATTATACATATAAAGGATCATAATTCTTTGTTGTGCTTTTGAAAGTATATATAAAAAATGATGTATATAGAATTTTATTCCAATTGAAAATGGATCCCGCCCGAAAAAAATAGAATACAAACAGGCTTCGAATTCAGTTGGCACGGTAAATGTGCACTCTGCAAAATTTGAACAAAGCGCGCCCGAAACCAAAATTTGCGAGATGGAAATTACTAGTGCCTATCCCTGCCACGCAAAGCCTATCTGCTCGATTTCTATAGGTTTCGATAGGGGTAGGTTTGTAACTTCACTCAAACGTGACATAACCGCATCTCACCGGATTCATACACGGTGGGCGCCAAAATACAGTGTGTCCTTGGCCAAAATCGACTCCCTCCCCGCTTCATACACGATGGGCGCCAAAAACAAACTCTAGTCGGCAAATATTCGGTGTATGTGAGATTACCGTCCTATCCCCAACCGACTAATATTCCTGTGATGTAGGAAATTTGAAACGGGGGCTAAGTTTGTAAATTTCCTTGCATTTGAGACAAGCGCGCCCTGCAGACATGGTTCCCCCTTCCTCTCCACCTCCATTTCCCCATTCGTACTTCCTGGGCGCCAAAACACCCTCTCCACCCCAGCCTCCTCCGTCCGCCACCCCATCCACTGCCGTCCTCCTCCACCATGCCGGAGTTGATACCCCGACGCTGCCGTCCATTACAAGAGATCGACCTGATCTCTCATCCACGGCTTCAGACCGGGATCCTTACATCCCGTCCTCTCGCTTCATCCCCGCCGTCGTCCACCTAGCCGGCGCCGCTCCTATGACCGTCTCGTCCACCGCGCCCCGCCGCCACCGTCTACCCTCCTAGATCTACTTCCACGCCGCCGACAGCCATCGCTACCGCAACACCGTCAAATTCTCAGCAGATGCATACACGACGCCGCACCAGAGGTGGTACTCTTTCATATTTGCTCAACTTATTTATCGCAACAAGAAAATAGATCGCCACAACTTTACTCTGATTTCTTGTCCATCACTTACTTGCTAGTTGAGAGCAAACATTGGTTTTGAAATTGCCTTTGTCCGGTTTGCATCGTCAGATCCACCATGGCACACTCAACACTATATTCCCAATGCTTATGGTTTTCCCCTTTTATATTCCACACTAGTTAAATCACAGTAGACTAAATTTCAAAATTGGGCCAGTAGATTTTTTAGAGCTCGTCGGAGTTTGCCGGTGTGAACGAAGGGGCTCGGGTGGGGACTTTGGTTGTGGTGGGGGTGGTTGGGCCTCGCCGAACGAAGAAACCTCGACGCGGGTGGGGGCGGGGTGGGGGTGGGGGTGGCGTAGGAACACAGGCGGTGGGGGCCGATGGTCCGGCTGGCGGCCGTGCGGTGTTCTGCATGGGAAGAATCGGAGACGAGGAAGAAGAAGGGTTAGGAGACGTAGGATCTTCATCCAACCGCCTAAAATGGTCGACTGGCCCAAATGACAAAAGTCACGCGACTTGCATGCGGACATGCCTTTATATTCAGTACCATCATCGCACCTGCTTAGCACTATTCCTGAATCCATCAAGCTAAACAACGTGCCACTCATAATTCCAAACTTGTTGCTCAAGTACGAATTTGATATGATGTTGATATTACTAAAATAGATAACATTTTATTGGTCAGCTAATGTTCCTACTTTACTTTCGAAAAATCACGTGCACCACATGTAGAGAGATAGCATGGAGTTGCTTCCTTAATGCGCTCTGGTTCATCATGTGTGGGCACTGCGCAACGAACATTTTATTATCCAAAATCTGCTTGCTCTTCTTTAGCATGTTCCTCTTCCGTTCTTCTTTAATAAGTACTCTCTCCGTTCCTAAATACAAGTCTTTGTATAGATTCCACCATGGACTACATATGGAGCAAAATGAGTGAATCTACATTCTAAAATGTATCTGGATACATATGTATGTGATCCATAGTGGAAATCTCTACCAAGACTTATATTTTGGAATGGATGGAGTATGATAGTAGTATAGTATGTTCCTTGTAGTGAAGATGAGCAGGGACATTTGTAGTGTAGAGGTCTATACGGTCGGTTGGTATGGACACTTTGAACTCTTCGGGCCTCTTTGATTCATACGATTTTGTAAACATGGGAATAGGATTTGTAGTGGCCTGCCCACTTCAATCCTAGAAGAATAACAATGAAATGCAGGAGCTGTGTCGCCTTAGAGAGTTAAACTGATATTAACAGTACCGCACCTTTTGTTGAAGAGAGCTGTATCCGAAGCCTTTCTAGCCGTACCGGCAATACTAGCACATATATTCCATCAAGTTCCACTTTGCTGATTTTACTCTGATGCTTACGGTTTTCCCGTTATATCTACACTATGATCTGTGTTGCTGCTTTGTGTCGCACTAGCAGCAGTCCACTCTTGAAGCTAAACACCGCAGTGACTTAAAAATTGGCACCAAGGCATTGAGCGCCATTCTGGATGCAATGAAACTCATACGCTCCCCACTTGTTGACTCTTGTTCAGAATATAATCCTAAATGACTCTTGTTCAAAGCTGCCACATATAGAGAGACATCATGGAATTGCATTTCTTTGGCCGCTGTGATTCATCATGAGTGGGCAACCAACATTGTATGCAATTAAGAGGAACCTCAAGAATATGCTTCCTCTTCTGTTCTTTAACATGTTCCTCTTTTGTTATTCTGTATTTAGTACGTATAGTATGTTCCTTGTCAGGAAGGGGACCAGGGACATCTGCAATCAACAGCTAATAGAGCTGGCACGTACTTGATCGATAGGCTTTCAATAACTAGCGGCAATACAACACCGTATTTTCAAGCCAGTTCCACTTTCCCGATTTATATATCATGGTTATGGCATACCCCTTTTATGTACACTATGATCTGCCTAGTTGCTGTGTGCTCTTGTTATCATGGTTTGGCAATAAACTCTCTATACAGTATATTTTGAACCTATCATCTGCCAACTATCCTTACTTTTGGAGCCTATTTTTTGTGTACTTGTGCAAGATTATATAAATGCACGCACCATATTACAACACACATGAGCTCTCTCATCAGAATCGAGGGATAGCACACAAGTGTTTATAGGGGTGACCCTATATTAGAATATCCTCTGCATTACAAAGATAATCTCACAACTATTTATGTTTTCATGGTTCTTAGATATTATACGTAATTACAGTGAATATCAGAATCCGCGCATCAAAAGAATATTGTGGAACACTGCAATGACTTACAAAATTGGCACCAAGGCATTGAGTGCCATTCTGGATACAACGAAACTCATACGCTCCCCACTTGTAGATTCTTGTTCAGAATATGATCCTAATGACTATTCTAACCTCGAGGAGTCAAAGGCAGATGGCCTGTCATGTTCACCCATCAAGGTGCCTACTCTAATTTGGCAAGGTTTTATTGATTGCACGTATCTTGAATATGTTGTCTTGCATTTCTTCTACTTTGTTGCATCGTCATCTGCTTAGTTTACTCATCATATATGTCCAGATGCCATGCCCATCCATTATCAATACATATTCCATCTGTCATCATACCATGTTTTTCCACTCAAATGTTGTTCTTGTGCATTAGACATCAAAAAGGAAGAGGGTGATTGTCGAACCTGAAGGAGCACCAGCAAAGTCCTTGAAAAACGTGGTTATGCCGGAGAAATCAGACAACACCCCACTTATATTGGTTGTACAACCAGTGACATAGAACGTAGGACCGACTCCAGTAGACTGTACCCATACTGCACTAGCCACACTACTAGCCCCACCACACAGGACCTGCAATCCAGCAAAAGGTATGCCAATTTCAGTTGCCATAGCACCAGCCTTACCACAAAAAATCCCACTCCAGCAAAAAATACTGCAAGTTCACCAGCCGAAGACCTATCCCAACTGCAGAGACGGCCAATTTCTGCAGATTGGAACCCCATTCCAGTTATTCCCAGTTTAAAAGGCAATGCTTTCAATGTTGTTAGGGACCACGTGCATATATTCCCATCATTGGAAGATTATAGTGAAGACAAACACCATTTTCACATCTTCCTGTCCCACTTACGTGTAAGTGCTATTATTCATGGTGATTATTTTCCTGTTTTCTGCTGATTGAACACATCAATGATTTACATTACATTTTTGTAAGTAGGCAAGGGTCAATCTGGATAGTCATGACGAGCAAAGCTTGCTTGCGCTTTTCAAGGAAGCATTGCAGCAGTATTAGTGTTACATGAGGAAATCACACTTTGATGGCAAGTCTATAAACAAATTTCTTGTGAAGTCTCCTATGCTAAATTTAGAAGACATTGAATGGAAAAACCTTGTTATGCACTGGTCCCGTTTCGAGGATGAGGTACTGTCTATGATATCACATGACAATTTGAACTTCTACTTTTCCGCATGTGCCTTACGGATCTTTTTTGAAGGAAATCTCCTCGAAAAAGAATTCCGGTTTGAAAAGAATGACAGGATATCACAAATATGCTGCCCGTTGCTTTGCTCTTGTTAGTACATGTTGTCCTGTATCACTGTACTTGCATACATACCTGGTTCATTATGTGACAGCATTATGCATGATAGCTTGCTTATCAATTGTTCGCTCCAAATTATCTGATTTGTATGAATGGTTACATTAGTGTAGAATATATTCAATGCGAATGAATTTCTTTAGCTCTACATTGTTCTTGTATGTACATGATGTCCTTTATCAGCGTACTTATATTGACAAGTAGTTATTCATGTACCATGACTCTGCAACTTATTTTCCTTTGCCCTCCATTTTGTACACATAAGATCTATATTTAATCTTACCATAAGGTTGGATAACACCGATGATACTGAAGAAGTTTAGCTCTGCATTGCTCTTGCCTGTACCTTTTGCATGTATCGATGTACTTACATTTATAGCTACTTGGTTATGTAGCATCACTCTTCATCTTATATTAAATATTCTCCATTTTTTCTTATATTGTCACATCTATATTTACTCTTAACAAAATGTAGAATAAAGCCAATGCTTATGAAGAAGATTCTCTGGTAAACTTTTTGAATTCCCCCCCCCATCAGAATGGACAAGGGCTTTATAGAGCCTGCCTTCACCAATAATGTAAGTTTGTCCTTCTCAAGCCTTCAAACTTTGTTGTGTATATTTGGTTAGGCATGACTCCAACATCTGTTTATTTTTGGTGTTTGCATCAAATTGCATGTTTAAAGTTTATTATGTACTCCAGTTCATAAACAAAAGTTTGTCCTTCTCAATTTAAGTTTTCAGTTGTACAACCAAGTTCCTTCTTCATACCATGTAAATTAAACTATACAGAGCAAGTGACCTTATTTTGCCAATCTGAAATGGGATAAATTGACAGCACACTAACCATTAATACTTATGAGTTCTTGATCTGTAATCCAGTGGTGTCATGAAGCTGCCAACTCTTTCACAATGTCATTTCTTGCCATGTCTTGACCTGAACAATACCATATTGTGTTAATGCTATTTTAAACTGTGTCACTTTATTCGTCAGTAAGAAATGTGATGAATTGTCAGCACTGATACTTATATGTGCAAAACCTGTCATCTGGCTGCTTGTTTATCTTTCAGAGTGAGGAGGATATAAGTGTCAAACAAGTGCAGTCTCACCAGCTTGCTCAGCTGCTTGCGCTGCAGCTCCCGAGCAGGGCTAACCTTTCTTGAACTCTATGGAAGTGCTGTCGGTTTTGTATATTATTTTGTCGGCATTTTTAGTTGCACTGGTGGCAATCTTTGATGCCCAGTGTATGTAATCTACTGTCTGCTTGTGCTTTATTATCATAGTGGCGAACTTTCATGCCTTGTGGATGTAATATGCCATAATTTCTTTATTGTATAGTCTAGGTTTTTTTCCTTATTCACGATGCTGCAGTTATTTTACTGTATATATATCATGTCTTCGTAGTAAACCAGCCAAACCGTCAAATTACGGTACATAATCAGGCCGTCATGCAAATCATCATGTATGATCTGCATCATGGCCCCCATCATCTTGGTCCGTTAACAGGCCTAAATGTAAACTGGCCCACTAGTAGGCTCGGGCCTTTAATAGGCCGAGTAAACCACCGACCCTATTTTCCCAAGAAAAACTCAATGGGCCTTTAGGAGGCTGAAAAGTAGGTTGGGCCTGAATAGTGCCGAACAGCTCACGGTCCGGCAGCAGGCCGAAATTGACCCCTGCCCATGAATGCGCCAATCAAATCACGGACTTATAACAAGCCAAAATTGTCTCGATCCTTGTTTGGCCCAATCAGATTATCGGCTGCGAGCAGGCGGGATGCAAACCGGGCCGTAGTTAGGCCCAACTATATGATAGGCTTTTAATAGGCCGATATTAATATAGGGCCGAAATGTTAAACAGACCCTTAACATGCCGAAACTAATATCAGGCCGAATTACTAAATGGGCCTTTGGCAAGTGGGCCCAAAAGCATAGCGTCTAGTTGACGGGCCGAATCTGATATGCCATAATTTAGCCCAAAGCCTCTTAAAGGGCCGGACCTGATCTGGGCCGTAATTTGGCCCAGAATGTGGTAGGCTTTTAACGGGACGGATTTCATATGGGCCATTATTAGGCCCGGAACGTGACAGACCATTAATGGACCGGATCATATGTGGGCGGGCATTTGGCCCAAAATATGGCAGCCAGTTAATGGGTCGGCCTACTAGGGTCCTCAAAATCTTGTGGGCCTACAGCTGGGCCGGCCCATTAATGTTGGCGAAATCTCGTGGGCTTTTAGCTGGGCCGGCCTATTATGGTACACAAAAATTTTGTGGGCTTTCACCTGGGCCGGCCCATTATGGCCCGCAAAAATCTTGGGGGCCTTTACCTGGGCCGGCCCATTATGACCCGCAAAATGTTGTGGGCCTTTAGCTGGGCCGGCCCATTATGGTTCCCAAAATCTTATAGGCCTTTAATTGGGATGGCCCATTATGGTTTGCAAAATCTCGCGGGCCTTTAGTTGGGCCGGCCCATTTGAACTTTATGGGCCACTTTTGTGCCGGTCCATGTGTCAACATATCATAGGCGCATCTCGCCCATTGGATGAGTGACACCTATGCTAATGCGGAGCTGACACCTGTTTCCGTCAGCCAATCCGAATTTACACATGGAAAATCCCCATTGGTCGGGGCTATTAACGGGTTATCGGATCCAAAACCGGACCCGATAGCTTAACGGCGTTCCGTTACGATGGACGCCACGTGTCGGTCACCTTGATGAAAGCACTTCTGTGACGCACGATTTATCGTCATGGAAGTGGACACTTCCGTGATGATAATTTTGGTAATGTCATAGAACACTTCTACGACAACACATGTATGACTATCTTGATTCTATCATAAAATCGTCATGGATGTACATGCATGACAGAAAACGTGACCTACTATGACAAACATGTATCATCACGGAAGTGTATTTTTTCTGTAGTGACAACTCTCGTTTAATATTTTTTGCCGAAAATCTTCTCTCCAAATGGGAAGGTCCTTACATTATAGAGGAGGTTTATTGCTCCGGTGCCATCAAAATCAACAACGCCGAAGGCACAAATCTGAAGGGGGTAAACGGTCAATGAATTAAACATTATATCTCAGGTACTCACATAAATGTTGAGACCAACATAATTAATACCGTTACACCGGAGGAATACATAAGGGATACTTTCCAGGACGTTTCAGACTCCAAAAAGGAATAGGTATCTTGTACGGTAAGTAAACCGACTCCAAAACGTTTCCAATTGCAAATTTTCTCCGTTTTGGAATATTTAGAAAAATACTAAAATTAAAATCAGTCCGAAGAGTGCACGAGGCAACAATAATGGTGGCATGCGCTCCCTACCCCGCCTGGGCGTGTCCCTCGTGCCTTGTGGCTACCTCGTGTGCCCTCTGGACTCCGTTTTCTTGGACAATACTTATTTTGGTCGGTAAAAATTCATTACATAGTCTCCCGAAGGTTTTGACCACCATACCACGACAAAATCCTCTGTTTTCATTGTGAGTTATTTCCATAGCAGATTTCGAGCAAGATGTCTTCTCAAGATTCAGAGGGAGAAAGCTATGTTTCTGATTTTATTGTAAACCCTAAAGCCTATGGGGAGGTGGACCAATACGGTTGGACAGCAGAGGAAGAGGAAGAAGACGACATAACGGGAACAATGGATGATAGACCTAAGGAAGAATAGGATCCACTACCGCAACCAGAAGATATGCACGTGGAATTCAAGAAGTCCAGCCTCCCCAACAAAACCCAGTCTATCCCTCCTCATTTTTTGCAGGATAGTAGGGCAGCGTTATGCAAGAAGATACTAAAGCTTGAGTTGGAGAACGAGGATCTAAGGGAGGAAAACTTTAATCTGATACGGAAACTAGAGAAAAGCATTGCATCACCACCTCTGAAGAAAGAGACATAAATACATGGGTATGGGCACTCCCCTTGGCAACTGCCAAGCTTTGGGGGGGGGGGTGCCCCGGTATTGTATCGCCATCACACCTTTATCTTTATCATTTTTCTTCGTTTGATCTATTTGGTTATATATTGATCTAGTAGAATAAAGTTTTTAGTATGATTTAGCTTTGAGTTTTGCTTTGAGATCTATCTATGTAATCGAGTCCGTGAGTTATATAATAAAGAGTAGTTTTGAGTTGAGGGCTTTACTTTCTTGTTATGATCTTGAGGGAATAAAATAGATAATAAATAATAAAAAGATCATATGTTGATCTTATGAAGAGTAATGTCTTCACATATAAAGAGTATAATGAATAAAAGTTGTTGAGAGTTGACAAACATAGTTTTGGTCATTGTTGCAATTAGTAGGAAGTAATAAAGAAAGAGAGATTTCACATATAAATATATTATCTTGGACATATTTTATGATTGTGAGCACTCATTAAAGTATGACATGCAAAAAGGTTGAGGTTGGACAAGCAAGACAACATAATGGGTTATGTCTTCTTACATCCGAATAGAATTTATATTGTCATTACAAAACAGTAAAACAGAGAGACCTACGAGGCTCCACAACCCTTTGGCGTTGCTAGCCGTAGGATCGCGATCACGTCGCATGTGTGTTTGTTTGGGCTGCTACTCCGCAGAACCATCTACGCCACTTGTGGTTGATTGGGCCTCGATTGTTTATTCATACGTAGCTGCATGTGTTGCCTAAAAAACATAGATGCGGGTGTCCACATAGCAGTGCCACCCAGTTATTCTTGTATTCGTTCTCAAAATAAAAAAACTATTATTGTATTTGTTACCAAAAAAGGTTATTCTTGTATTTCTTTCGTCCTAGACATTTTTCATATGCACTATTTACTTAAAAACCTGAGCAGTCACCTAGCTAATTCTATTCTCGGTGACATTATTACTATGTCATATAAAATATGCGTGTTAGGTCATGCATTTAATTCATATATTTTACATTTTCAAATTTTTACATGATATTTTATCATTCTATCGTAACATGGGCGAGCGCAGCAACGCGCGTCATCTTGGTCTAGTGGATTATCCAACATGTTGAGCTTGATTTTCCCTCTCATGCTAGCCAAATCCTTTGTACTAAGTAGAGATACTACTTGTGCATCCAAATACCCCTGAACCCAGTTTTTCCATGAGAGTCCACCATACCTACCTATGGATTGAGTAAGATCCTTCAAGTAAGTTGTCATCAGTGTAAGCAATAAAAATTGCTCTCTAAATATGCATGGTCTATTAGTGTGAAGAAAAATAAGCTTTATAAGAACTTGTGATATGGAAGAAATAAAAGAGACGGACTGCATAATAAAGTTCTTTATCACAAGCGGCACTATAAAGTGATGTTCTTTTGCATTAAGATTTTGTGCATCCAACCATAAAAGTGCATGAAAACCTCTGCTTCCCTCTGCGAAGGGCCTAACTTTTACTTTCCACCATTATACAAGAGTCAAGGTGATCATCACCTCTCCTTTTTACTTTTATCATTTGGCAAGCACAATATGTTGGAGCTATATATATATCCACGCGGATGTAGAGGACCATGAACCATTATTGTTGACACTACCCTTGAGGTAAACCGTTGGGAGGTGAAACTATATGCCCCTATCTTTCTCTATGTCCGATTAAAACTTTGAACTCATAAGTATTGCGTGAGTGTTAGCAATTGTGAAAGATTATATGAAAGTTGAGTATGTGCACTTGCTGAAAAGCTCTTATATTGACTCTTTCCGATTATATGATAAACTGTAATTGTTTCAACGTCTGAGATCATAATTTGCGAGTTTTTAATGAAATTTATGATTCATACTTTACCTTGTGAATGAATTTTTACTTTGGCATAAGAATCTATATGACAATATATGTTTGCTGTCCTAAAGATGATCATGATGCCCTCATGTTCGTATTTTATTTTTTATTGACACCTCTATCGCTAAACATGTGGACATATTTTTTTGTTTTCGGCTTTCGCTTGAGGACAAGCGAGGTCTAAGCTTGGGGGAGTTGATACGACCATTTAGCATCATGCTTTTACATCATTATTTATTGCATTATGGGCTATTGTTACATGTTATGGCACAATACTTATTCCTTTTCTCTCTTATTTTACAAGGTTTACATGAAGAGGGAGAATGCCAGCAGCTGGAATTCTGGACTGGATAAGGAGCAAATCTGATAGACCTATTCTACACAACTCTAGAAGTCCTGAAACTTCACGGAGAATCATTTAGGAAAATATAAAAAATATTGGTCAAAGAAAGTACCAGAGGTGGGCCACCTGCCATCCTGTTGGGTGGGAGGGCGCGCTCTACCCCC
>LR738711.1:779536516-779706883 GCA_902687465.1 Secale cereale
CAGACGTGGGCAACGCGGCGCCCCGGAAGAGGCTGAATATTCCGGACAGTTCAGACTCAACGTCCGAACATAGTTTCCGAGTACAGCCCATGATCAAGCCCCTGGCCGAATCACAAGTACTGAAATGGTCACTGCTTATGTTTGATTCAGAAATAGTATTCAGTGTTTAAGTAATTTCATTATGTCTTTATACAACCCTCCACACGCACTCCCCGAGGCTTCACTATCATCAGTGAATTCTCTAGTGGCGGAGATGGTGGAGAGTGACACGCCTCCGTGGGGCTCGCCACCCATCTTAGGGAACATCGAGGTGTCCTCTCTACAGACTTCCCCTGCACGAGTAGGTGGGAGCGGCGCAGACAAGAAGGCACCCAAGGCCAATCCCTCAGCCGCCGCCAGCCAAGGCGAACAATCCCCATGGCGGCCGACGACGGGGTGCCCAAGCAATCTGGTCCCCCGCTGAACACCATTCTGGAGCCCAATGCGGCTCCACAATCGGGAAGTCAGCCCCCCATAATGTGGGAAGGAGAAACTGCTCCAGCGGCGCCCACCATCAATCTGGAGGCGCTGAACACTCTATCGGAAGCACTGCGAGGTGCTTCCATTGGAGTGGAACACCGCACCCTGATGGGTGTAGTCATGGAGAAGATTAAGGCCGGTTGGACTGAATGAAGCCTGCAGTAGCCTACTGACTGGCTTTGAGGTATTCGATGTAATGTTCTAACAAGAACTTTTTGTATTCGACGTAATGTTCTAACAAGAACTTTTTGTGTTTGAACTTTTTGTATATATATAGGTTATAAAACCTGGTATACAGACAATAGCCTCTGATGCTTTGTTTGATTCTGAACAGAATCGGACAAAGGATCCGTGTTATAGCATCTAAAAGAGCAAAACTATGTTATGTGTTTGAACAGGCTTCACTAGTAGCGGCATCTGTCCAAGCCGCAGAGGTTTTCGAGCTCATTCGGAAGCTTCGACTAGCCGATGAGGAGCTCGACCATGTTAACAAGCGTTTTGATGAAACACAAGGTACGCGGATTTTTGAAATATTGAAATTTCAAAACACTATATGCAAGGTTGTCAGAATCGGATCGGAGCTCTAATAGTAGGATCTCAAATCGTAGAATCTTCACTATCAGGATCATAGAAACGTATATTCTATGAACTAAAATCGTAGAATCATAGGGGTTAGTTTGGAACGTAAATTCGTAGAATCGTATAACAGAATCGCGATTCTGACAACCTTGACTATATGTTTGATCTGTGTGAGTATGAGCTCATTATGTGATATGATTTGTGTAACAGTTGACACAACTGAGGTCGAGGCCCTTAAGGGAAAACTCGCGAAGGCCAAGGTGAGCAAAGCAGCCAGTAACAAAGCGGCTGCCGACCTAAAGGCCGAACAGGCCGTGCGTCAACAGCACGAGTCGCGGGTGGTCGAAGTCGAAGAAGAACTACGAGATGCCATTCGCAAGTGCGAGGTGTTGGAGCAGAAGACTTCGGAGAAAGCATCCGCACTCCATACGGCAGTCAATGATTCCAAGGAGGCGCGGAGCGCGTCGCGCAGTGCTGGTGAGGAGATCAAACAAGTGTGACAAATAGCGGCTGGTCAGGCCTTTCTTTTGCAGATTATCTTCGGAGGTAAGAGGTATCTTGCGCTAACACGATTGTGGAGTTCCCCAGGCGCGTTGGCGGATCTCCCGAAGAGCACCATCGACGCCACCCAATTCTTCCGAGCCTAGGGGGGAAACAACACAGAGAAGTTGTTCTGGTCACAATTCCTTGCGCCAAAACTTCCAGTACCTCTGAACAACCAGATGAAGCAGCTGGTCGAGCTGCACAACATGGCGGGTATGACCATGAAGGACTTGATAGTCCGGCTATGGCCCGCTTATCCAGTCCCAAGTAGCTACTTTGGGTTGGTGAAGCGACTCGTCAATGCGAGGCCGCGGGTCGATGTTGTGAAGCGTTCAGCCTACATAGAAGGTGCATGAATGACCTTCGCCCGCGTCAAGGTGCACTGGGTGAAGATGAAGGCCGCTGAAATAGCGACTGCTAGGCCGCCAGAGGGAAAGGAGCATCGGAAGCCGGAAAAGTATTTTGGTGATGTCCTAGAAGGAGCCCGCCTTGTAGAGGGCCAATGCTCAAAGGATGTAATCTTTGAGTGATTGTATTCAGATTTGTAAAGACTAAGCTTATGAACTAATGTATATATGATTTTGCGCTTTTGTATTGTAAGAGACTTTTTCTCCTATGTGGTCGTTTATTTATAACTGAAAGTTTCCAGTCGTTGGCTTCAGCCCCCATGTAGATACTACAGGGGTGTTCGGTAATGCGCGTGAACACTCTTTATCCAACGTCTTGGTCCATAAAGGAGGTTTCCGCAAAGCGAACCAGGCAATCAGACTATGTGGCTTTAATGCTTTCACTTAGCCATAGGAGCTTGACTTGTGGGGCTAAGTACTAGCCCCTAGTGCGTATGCGGCTTTCCGAACTATGGTGCCTAGTTTATGGAGCTGGGCGAAGACCAGCCCCTCATATAACATGGAGTAGATCACTATCGATCGTAGTATAACACTATGTCACCGAGTCGCAAACCAACTCTTGCCTCATCATGACAGTCAGTTTTCGGCTTTCTATACTGAGGTACTTGAGAGGACGAACCAGAAGTACAATCGTAGTAGTTCTCCCTTTACTACCTTAGTTGAACAATGCAGAACGTAAGATGGTAAGCATAGAAGCCGGGCAACCCAACTATAGACCCAAGACATGATTCGAAGCTGATGCATATAATGCAATATCCGGGATGCCGAACAGTTCCCTATAGGTGTCCGAACTTGGAAGTGTGCCAGGCCAAATACAACCCCTGTTATTAAGTCCAAGTATTAAGGCACATGTGGCAATCTGACGTGGGGAGAGAACACAGGTGGTAATAAAACGAACTCCATGCGAATTGGAATCAAACTTCTTCTTTTATATCCCGTTCATTATGGCGAGCCGTGTGGTTACAGATAATGCTGATAATATGTTTGGGTATTTTACATGCCAACAGAAGAATAGAAAACTAAAAAATAGAGAAAATGTTTACACAGAGCCTGAATCTAAAAATAAATTTCAATGGGGGGCCCTGCTGCAAGCCTGCACCATTTTCTCCTTTGTAATGTGCCCTTGAAGAGGGGAATCATGATGGCCGCTAGTAAAAAAGGAAATAGAACTCTGGAAAAGAATGTCTTGCATAGACATAATTAAGGTCAGTTCTTTTAATGAACCTTTAAAAATAAAATGTATTTTAAAGTCCGAATAGGGTCAAGTATGGACTATCTTTGACAGTGTGCACCTAACGTCGCCCAAGGTATTTTAAGGGCATAATTATGTACACGAGGTACATAAGCTACTACCTTGTGGGGTAGTCGATAGGGGCGTAACTGCTACTCGAGCTCAGGTTCTTATTAGCTACCGCATTGTAATGCTGGCCGAACACATTTAGCAGTGTCTGTGGTCTTGACGACCGATGAACTATTCGGCTTGAATAAGCCGCTTTGGACCTTGGCTACTAAGGCCGCAATGTCTTTCTCTTACAAAGGGAGTGCTCCATGTTTCCATTTACCGTGATTACGTCGCATGGTCTAGACATTTTGATCTTTAAGTAAGCATAATGAGGGACCGCATTAAAGCGGGCGAAGGCCGTTCTTTCGAGAAGTGCGTGATAGCCACTTCGGAAAGGAGCGATGTCAAAGATTAATTCTTCGATTGGAAAGTTATCAGGAGAGCTGAATACGACCTCAAGTGTTAAATAGCCCGTGTAGCGGGCCTCTATGCTAGACATTACTCATTTG
Source organism: Secale cereale (assembly GCA_902687465.1). NCBI lineage: Eukaryota > Viridiplantae > Streptophyta > Magnoliopsida > Poales > Poaceae > Secale > Secale cereale. The sequence goes on from LR738711.1 coordinate 779,540,356, forward strand.
AAGGTGGTGCTGCTGGGCTTAATCCTTGATAGGTCTAGACCCATCTTGCGGACAATGTCTTGATATATCAAATTTAGACTGCTGCCGTCGTCCATAAGGACTCGAGTAGGATGATATCCATCAATTATCAGATCGAGTACGAGGGCCGCCGAACCTCCGTGAGGGATACTGGTTCGGTGATCCCTATGATCAAAGGTGATCGGGTAAGCCGGCCATGGGTTGAACTTGGGGGCGACAGACTCTATGGCATAAATGTCCCTGAGTGCGCTCTTGCGCTCCCTCTTGGGGATATGGGTGGCGTAGATCCTATTCACGGTTTTTACCTTCGATGGGAATTTCATCTGTCCCCCCATGTTCGGATGGCGAGGTTCATTCCCATCCTCGCTTTGAGGTCCTTTCCCCTTGTGTTCGGCATTTAACTTGCTGGCCTATATGAAGACCCAACAATTTTGGTTGGTGTGATTTGCAGGTTTATCAGGGGTGCCATGAATCTGGCAAGGAATTTCTAGTATTTTGTCCAGGCTAGATGGACTGTCTCTATTTCCTTTGAATGGCTTCTTTCGTTGACCGGGCCTGGAACCACTGAATCCGGCATTTACTGTCGTGTCATCTGTGCTTCTGGTATTGTTTTGACGCTTGTTCTTATTGCGTCGTGGCTTGCCATTGCCATCCCTGACTTTGGAAGTTCTAGGGTTGCTGGAGCTATTGCTGCTATGAGCTAGCCAGCTGTCTTCGCCCATGCAAAAGCGAGTCATGAGTGTAGTAAGGGCTGCCATTGTCCTCGACTTCTCTTGGCTGAGGTGTCTTGCCAACCACTCGTCCCGGACACTGTGTTTGAATGCCGCTAAGGCTTCGACGTCCAAACAGTCAACAATTTGGTTATTTTTAGTTAAGAACCGATTCCAAAGCTTGTGGGATGACTCCCCGGGTTGTTGGATTATGTGACTTAGATCATCAGCATCCGGGGGTCGGACATAAGGTCGTTGAAAGTTGGCCCGAAAAGCATCCTGTAGACCTTCTCAGCTTCCAATGGAGTACTCTGGGAGGTTGTTCAACCAGTGCCGAGTTGGCCCTTTCAGCTTGAGAGGTAAGTATTTGATAGCATGGAGGTCATCTCCACGAGCCATGTGGATATGAAGAATAAAGTCTTCTATCCACACAGCAGGGTCCGTCGTTCCATCATATGCCTCGATGTTTATGGGTTTGAACCCTTCTGGAAATTGGTGGTCCATCACCTCATCGGTGAAGCAGAAAGGGTGTGCGGCACCCCTGTATCGTGCAATATCGTGGCGTAGTTCGGACGGTGTTTGTGTTCGGTGTTGGTTCAGAACTTGATTGTACCCGGCATGTTTGGCTTGTTGGCCGCTGTCTCGTGCGGGAGCGTGTTCTCTTGATCCGTAGATTGATCTGGCCCGACCGGCTTTTCTATTCAGGTCCTCACGTGAATCGTACTTATGGGTCTGAGCCGATGTATCCTTTCCTTTACGGTGGGGAGGTGTGGGCTGGTGTACGGCATTGATGGCCACTTTGTCCCTTCCATGGGGTGGTCGATCCGACCGATCGACCTGATCGTACTTCGGCGGAATTGGCGCAAGGGCATCATTGTCAAATTGGGGCAGCAGTTTGCGTTTCGGATAGCTCTTTGTTTGGCGCTCACGGCCGTATCTTTCTTCAGCGTCTAGCACTTCATTCCATCTGTCATTGAGAGTATCATGTTCGGCCTAAGCTGATGCTGATGCTTTTTCAAGCTCCTTGGTGTAGCAATGAGGTGTTGTTGAAAGCGTTTGTGTTCAAGGGGTTCTACTGGGACGATAAATTCATCGTCTCCTAGGCTGACGTCCTCTTCGGAGACAGGTTGATAATTGTTTTCTTCGGCATCGCTGTGATCGGCCAGCTGTTCAGGACTGTGTTCGCCATCTTCCCGTTCGTCCTGCTCCACCGCTGGCTCCACGGAGTCATCGGCTTCCTCCGAATCTTCATCATCTCCGGTGATAGTGTTACTTTTCTTCCCTTTACGGGATCGTGGGCGGCATTTTTGACGCCGACGTTTAGGAGGTTCATCGATGGCCTTATCCTATTCTGGATCTTTATTGCCGTCATCTTCCTTCTCAATGGGTGTGTCCACCAAATACACATCGTAGGTAGAAGTAGCCGTCCATCGCCCGGTTGCGGGCGGGTTTCTACCTACACTAGTACACGTCGGTCCTAAACAAACGGTTTTTAACCCCTTTTCATGACGGCATTTGGAACCGTCGCCAAGCGAGTGTGGGCGATAGGGGGGGTCCTTCCCGCACGACCCAGAAACCGTCCGGGATATGCCCTCCTGGCACACACGCTCTGCAAAATGAGGTCGTGTGTGATGGGCGGGTGGTCAAATACGGAAATATGTACAGTAGAGCTAAAAATTACAATTATACGATGAAATTGTTTCCGGTCCCAAGTACATCCAACACAGTCAGTCCCCGCTAAACGTTTTCGTTCATATGTACATCCCACACAGTTGCTCAAAGGAAATCGTTTCCGTTCACAGGTACATCACGCACAATTTTTCCCGTTAAATCGTTTGTGATAGTGTTGCCATTGCACATGATATTAATAATTTTATTGTTTGCGTTATTGAATGCATCACACATGATACGTAGAAGAAACCGTGTGGCAAAGGTTGTCCATAAAACACGCTTTTTATGTGGTAAACGTTTGCGCAAGGTGGCCTAACGCAAACAGTTTTCAAGAGAAAGTCGTGTGTGATTTTTCATTGATCCAACACGGTTTATTCCTGGAAACTGTCTGCGTTGCGTGAGGTCATCACCCACGGTATTTTTTCAACAAACGTTTGCAATAGCAAAACCCAATTAGCGGGCTAATTCTCCATTAGCAGGCTAATTGCCCTATTACTAATAATCCATTTATTAATATAATTGACATTCATATTAAGCACATAATATATTTCATTTCCATATTAAGGAAGCATAATTTCATAATTGAAATACATCAGAGTACAACATGATATAGCTTCAGCACTCAGCTACCTCATTACACAACTGCACCAGCACCAACTTTCACATGCAACATGTAGAACCTTTCGAAATTAGCATCATAGACGGTATATGGACAGATGCATCTCATCTGGAAAATTGTTGAAGTGGAAGGCGAATATTGAGCTTTCATTCATGTTGAAGGTATTTGCAACTTTAGGCCAGTGCTGTGGATGATTGACCGTCCATCCTTCGTCCTCTTCAGGAACACTTCAATATTGAACCATGAGTGTTGTATAAAAACCGTCCTCGCCTCCTGAACATAGAGGTGGGTTGAGAGGTAATCATCAGTGAACTGCTTTGGAAAGGCTTGAAAATAAGGATGTGCATAAATATCTTCTCTATATTGGAAATGGGGCAAAGGAATAAAAAAAGGCAAGGTATACTAGTTAGTACCGTCTTGTAGGGAACAGATGTCTTCTTTAATGTGCGGACAAAGAACAGACCATGTGCGTACTAACCTCGATTGTAAATGTCAGTGCTTCCCATTGTTTCCCTGCAACACATATGAGGTAGTTAGTGGTCAGGTTAAGTAAGGGTTCACATGCTATCAGTAAAATATGTTGATGAAAAATAAGCACATTGCAGATTGATCAGATTAATTCAAGCCACATGGAAAACCCATTTATCCAAACCAAGCATGATTAAGAACTAGGAAATAAAGCACTTGTATATGTTTCTCATGTATTAAGTGCAGCCAAATTTGATTTATTCCTCACATGCACAACAATACAAAATTCTACCCACGACAATTGGACATCGCAGTGTGGAATTGAACCAAGCAGTTAGCTAAACACCACAACAAATGAACCAAACATTAACTGAGCACCACATTTCACAATATAACATACTCCTAATAGAAGATCAGACAGTTAACCAAACCAAGCATGCTTAACAACTTGGAAATATAGCAATTGTATTTGTTTCTCATGTATTTAGTACAACCAAATTCGATTTATTCCTCACATGGTATACAATAACAGAACGCAGCCACAACAATTTAACATCGCATTGCAGAATTGAACCAAGCAGTAAACTAAACACCACAACAATTGAACCAAACGTTAACTGAGCACCACATTGCACAATATAACATACTCGTAATAGAAGATCAGACAGTTAACCAAACCAAGCATGCTTAACAACTTGGAAATATTGCACCCTGAAGAATTGAACATCACATTTGCATAATTGAACCAAGCAGTTAATTGAACACCACATTGCACAACATATAGAACATATACACTATAGTAGAAGATTGCATGGTAAAAGTAGATATCACAATTCATTAGAATTTGTTAACGAAAGGCGGTAACTAGCAAACTGAACATGGGTCCTTATAGTGAGCTAATAAGATAAGCTAATCCTCATTGTCAGAGATATCGATGATGATTGGCTCCTTGGACATGAGTGGCCTCGTTGTAGTGGTGAGTTGCCTGAGCCGCTCCGGGCACCTACCTGCTGGCTCTAGAGATGAGGTAAGCACGTGCACGCTGAGAAAACACCTCGTAGTCTTCGTCGAAGGCACCGACGGTGGCCTAGAGAAAATGCCACAAACTGTCGTTTAAAGCAGCCAATCGCGCCGCGGCGTCGGCACGCGACGGTGACCTCAACGGCGAGGTGCTCCTCCAAGATCTGGGGGTCAGCACGAATGGCAGCCATCGCGACCTCATCCGCCCGTGCGGTCGCGATTTGCTTCTCCACTGCCAAATGCTCCTTGAGATCCTGGCTATACAGCGTGCACCATGCCTTAGGGAGGCACTTATTTGGTGGAGGGGTCGGTGATTTGTGTGGAAGGTGTTGCGCTCGCGCCGGCGATCGAGGCATGTGGGATGTGGAAGGAGGAGGAGGATGGGGGTCGGGTGTGGATTACCTGCCTAGATAGGCCAGGCCAAGCAACGTGAAGGAGGGTCGCCGGCGAGGAGGCAGCGCTTCAAGCCACGAGTGAAGGTTTCAACTTGGAAAGGAAGGCGGAAATAGGGGAAATGTGGCTTTTGGTAAGGGGGAGGGGGCGGGAAGGTAGATATTTCTGCGGAAACCGGAAATTTGGAATCGCTTCAGCGAGAAAACTGGCGCGCAAAGTGTCATCAGACACAGTCCCTTATTTAGAACTGTGTACGATACGTGAACGTCACAAACGATTCAGATAACTTAACCCGTGTGTGTTGAGTTTGAACGTCAAAATTTTTGGATCGAATTTCCCTGGTTATAGTGGTCATCCACGTCATTGCATAATTTGGGTACACAAAGGAGACTAACTTCTTAATCGAGCAAGTTCAGCAATTAAACAGAGCTAGCTGACCTAAACATTATTCTAACAAATTAAAGACCGACGCTCTTAATTAAACAAAACAAAGACTACTACTACGGCTGGTGCTCGTCGATCTCCGCTGCCGCCTCCAGCTCGCACCCGACGGTCTCCTGGGGAAGGGGCTCCATGGCAACAATTGCACCATACTCGTCAAGCATCTCGCCATCCGCATCTGCCGTATCTTTGGCATAGTCCACCATGAGCTGGGCGTGGGCGGCCGCGATCTGGGCTTTGGCGGGCTCCATCGTGGCAAGGTATGCCGCGTAGGAATGGACAGCTACTCGACTCTCTCGACGATTGCTAGCTCTTCGGCCGTGGGTTGCCGACCATTGTCGGAGAAGCTTCGTTCTATTTGTGTGGTGACCGCCACGAGCTGGGCTTTGACGGCCTCGACATGGTATCCCCGAGGCCCCCATTGGGCTAAGGCCGCCACTACGGAACGGACAGCTATTGTGCCGCTCTCGCCATTGGCTATCCCCAAGGCAGATGCTACTGCCGCCGCCTGAGAAGAAACAACGGCGGTTTGGGCATAATTCAAATTCGAACTACATGCACATTCTGCAGACTGTGGTTGCCCTCACAAAGCTTGTTAGCACAAGCCTGGTGGCTGCGGCCGCGCTCTCGCCGAAGCGTGCCGCCGAAGTTTCCCTCACGACATGGGTCCACGTCCCCATCTTTCACCGGCGATGAATGAACAGTGAAATGGTATTTGGGGAGTGAGCTAGTGTGCTTGACACGCCGACTGTGGACTAAAGGCGACGCACCTCCTCGCGTAAGCCATAGGAGTACTATGCACCGACGGAGCTCCAAGATATTTTGTGCTGCATCTCACATGGTTGGTGATAATAAACTGTGTGCGATCTACTTGATTTATCATCTTGATTTGAATTACGTAATGTAGTCACAGCTACTCCCTCCGTTCCAAAATAGATGACCCAACTTTGTACTAACTTTAGCATAAAGTTAGTACTAAGTTAAGTCATCTATTTTGGAACAGGGGGAGTACAAAGGATGGCGTTTGAATTGTTAGAACTTTTATCTGCAGTGAACATGCAACTATAGGTGTGTCGTTGAAAAAATTGGATTTATTCAGGGTTCATTTGGATGTTTTTATACATTAACTGGGTTTTCCAGGCATTTTATGCGCATAATTCAAATTCGAACTACATGCACATTCTGCAGTGCAAATAAAATGGTTGAAAAATCAAATCTGTATCCTTGGTTGCAAGCTTAGGTCCCATGCAAGAAATGGGAATGAATTTCAAACACCCTGCCACCGTTACTCGGCCGCAAACATTGAGATACCTGGTCTTTTAAATTCTAGTAAATACAAAACCCGTCTGAAATTCATGAAACTTGGCATGCTGTCATGGAGCGGCATCAACATGCCGTGGTAAAATTTTTGTCCCATTTGGGGCAGGTTTGGGTATAAGCTTCTCACAAACCAGAGCTTCTCACAACAAGCGTTATGGTCTCGGTAGGGAACGTGTCACCTTTGGGGATGAAACGATATCCGTTGCCTCTTATTGCTTTCAAAAAAACCGTGTGTCAACATAGAACAACATGAGTGTCAGGGATATTACTACCAGGTATGAACCGGCCAGGAGGGTCCGGTTTACATTATCAAGACTATATTATCAAAGGCCCAATTGAGTATGAAGTAGAAGATTTTAGCCCAAGAGGTTTAGAGCCCATGTGTTAGGGCCCATGATTTGTAAACCGTCATACTATGTAACTTGGGAAGTAAGATAGAAAGAACAGAGACCGGGGTGGACACGTTTATGAGCCGGCCTCGGGACTCCGTAAAACGGACCGGGCATCACCTCTTATATAAAGGGACAACCCGGCGACGGTTCAGGGACGACAACAGCTCGAGACACAGGCAAAAGCGGATTCGCTCCCTGGTCATCGAAGCCCTAGCAATACCTGTAGCGACCAGACCTCAAACAGTCTGATCTCCATGCATCAGTGTCATCCCTGGATCAGTAATGCTGACACGCATGGTACTTGAAGGATTTATAACAGAGTAGCAATCACACACTTATTACATCGATAATCCAACGATGAATTTATTACAAATAATATGGCTGAAGGCCATCTAACACGATAACAGCGGAAGGCTTGGAAGATAAGTGAGTCCATCAACTCCAGCGGCATCACTGAGTATAGAACCACGACCTAAAAGGGCATCTTACTCGTCGTCTGAAAAGTCTGCAACATAAAACGTTGCAGCCCCAAAACGGGTCAGCACATGGAATATGCTGGCAAGGTAACACAAGAGATGCAATGAAACTAAAGCTATACTATATGCAATATGGCTGGTGGAAAGCTCTATGGTTAAGTTTTTGCGTAAAGCCAATTTTTCGCTACTTCTAAGGAATGTATTTTAATTAACTATCATGGTGATACGTCCAAAACGTATCTATAATTTCTGCTTGCTCCATGCCTCTTTTGTGTGATATTGCTATGATATTTATGCACTTCCATACACTTTTGATCATATTTGGACTAACCTATTAACTCAGTGCACCCCAGTGCCAGTTTCTGTTTTCTGCTATTTTTCTATTTCAGGTTTTCCCATTACTTAAATTGCCAGAAAAATTCCGGGAAAAATATATAAAAAATCAGCGCTCCAGAAGCTTCCATGCGGCAGAAGTAGGGCCAGAGGGGGGCCACAGGGGATCCAGGCACCCTGTGGGGGCGGCCCCCCTCCTGGCCGCCGCGCCAGGCCGCCTGGGCCCCCCTTACCTCCGTTGATGCCCCCCTTTGGCATATATTTACATCGCGTCCCGAAACCCTCGATTCCAGACCCCTTTTCTCCAGAAGCTATTCCGATCTCCGCCGCCATCGCCACCAAGTTTCGGGGGACCAGAATTCCTGTGCCGGCACCCTGTCGGGACGGGGAAGTGCCCCCGGATTCATCTCCATCGACGTTGCTTCCTCCCTCCATGATGCGGGAGTAGTTCCTCCTCGGGGCTGAGGTTTCTACCAGTAGCTATGTGGTCAATTCTCTCTCCCATGATGTGATCTTCGTTGTGATCATAGGCTATGTTAATCTAGGGTGATCCCATGATATTTCCCCTTCCTCTATGTATTGGATTGATGTACTCACTTGTATTTATCTAGTATAATCTCCGAGACCAAGGTGACAGCGGTCTATTGGACATGGATTAGAAGAATATTTTCATGAGTGATTTCCTCTTTTGTGTGTGGATTGAAGATTGAGAGTCTCTTGGTGCTTGTCTTTGACTATCCTTGAGATATGTTGTGGTGATTGTGGTACTCTCTTTGGATGGCCGAGGTGACATTGGGAAATCCATAGATTGAGAACTACGAACTTAGAGGTGTGCTTTTGTAGCCCTACATAATTCTCGTCCTCTCTTGACCACAAAGGAATGACATCCGAGTGCGTCCCCCTTGCATGTTTTATGGGAAATATCATGTGATTTGATTATGTTAATGTTGTTGGGAGTTGCCACTAGTGAAAGTATGAAGCCTAGGCCTTGTTTCCACCATTGCAATACCATTTGTGCTCACGTTTACCACTTGTTTGCTTGCTGCACTTTTTATTACAGATTTATATTACTTTGCTTTACCACTCCTATCATCCATATTTTACCATCTCTTCACCGAACTAGTGCACCTATACATCTGACAAGTGTATTAGGTGCGTTGGGGACACAAGAGACTTCTTGTATCTTGATTGCAGGGTTGCTTGAAAGGGGTACGTTCAACCTCCACTTCCCTGAGTTCGATAAACCTTGGGTTACTCACTTAAGGGAAATTTGCTGCTGTCCTACAAACCTCTGCTCTTGGAGGCCCAACACTGTCTATAGGAATAGAAGCGTGTAGTAGACATCAAGCTATTTCTGGCGCCGTTGCCGGGGAAGTGAGGTAAGTGAAGGTACCTTCTCTAGATCTTGCAATTAAATCTTTTTGTTTCTTGTTTTTATTTCACTAGTTATGATGGGACAGTCAATCCTAGTATTCATTTGTTGAAACTTACAGAACTTTGTGAGTTGTTTAAGATTTCAGGTTTGACAAGAGATGGAGTCATGAGGAAATTATTTGCCTTGTCACTGAAAGGAAAAGCATTGGAATGGTATAGGCTATTAGATGACACTCACCTGCTGGATTGGGAAGAGATCCAGTCTCTCTTTTACTCCAAGTTTTATCCTCTTCATGAAGTCCATGAGAATAGGAATTATGTTTATAATTTCTATCCTCATGACGGAGAGAGCATAGCTCAAGATTGGGGGAGACTGAAAACGTTAATGCTAAAATGTCCTAACCATGGCTCCCCAAAGATATGATTATTACTAATTTCTATGCGAGGCTCTCTCGACAGGATAAAGATTTGCTCGATGCTTCCTCTATGGGTTCTTTCACAAACGAAAAGATTGATGCTAAATGGGAACTCCTTGAAAGAATTCAACGCAACACTGAAGATTGGGAGATCGACAAAGGTAAAGAGTCAGGTATAATTTATGAGTATGATTGCATTAAGTCCTTTGTTGAAACTACAAGTTTTAATAAGTTTAGTGCTAAGTTTGGGCTTGATTCTCAACTCCTTGTTGATTTCCTCAAATATTTTGCTTCACATCTTAATATGCCTAAGGAGGATTGGATCAAGCATCATGAACCTTTTAAAGAGATTTGCAAAGAAAATGAAATTGTTCATGATGATTGCAAGATGCATGATCCAATTCCTAAAATTGAAGTTTTATATAAGCATGTTAATTTTTGTGGAGTGGATAGACCTTGTGAAAGGCCTATGATTGAAGAAGAGAAGTATTGTAAGCAACATAAGCATGAAAGAACAATCACTTGGGTCGGATATTTAAATGAAATTGCAGGAGAATTGTGTGACTTTATCCTTTTACTTGTGAACTTTGCTGTATAGAGGGACACTTTAATTTTCAATGCATGCACTTTCAAAACATAACTATTACCCAATTGTGTGATAACATGATCACCCCTGATCTTTATGATGAGCTTATGTTATTTTTGATGTGTGAAGAGTTATCAGAAAAGACTTCTTGGCTAGATGTTAATGCCATAGGAATAAAAAACACTTTGCAAAATTGCCATCTCTATTGTGTTGTTAATTGCCATGAGAATGATTACATAAGTAAGATTAGAAAGGAGGGAACTTTACCAAAGTATAAAAATGTCTCTTATATTTCTTGCTAATAAAAGGAGAGTTTCTCCCAAGTTTCCCCTATTGTTTCTAATGATAAACCAGGATATGTGGAGAAGCTTCATCTCCAACCACTCCCTCCTAAGGTGAAGAAGAAGAAAAAGAAGAGGAGGAGGAAGAGGAGCAAGAAGGAAGAAGAATGGGTATCAACCTGGCCTGAGCATATTCCTCCCATCAACTTTTATCCTAACGGTTGTAAGTTTAAAGAAGAAGGTGAAGTTTATTGCCTTAATTATCATCTTGATGATACGTCCGTGTGTCGGTGTACTAAAGTAGGGGTACCTTAGTATCCCGACTTGTGCACGGGCAGGCCAAGCGCCCGCCAAGGCCCGCTCTGGATCCTTTAGAGCCATTCAAGAACAAAGTATTCAAGTTAAAGAAACAAGGCCCCGGCAAGAGGAGCTTGCCGGGAAGGCCGTACCAGGCTCAAGACCATACCTTTAGCACAAGACCCTGGCAAGAGGAGCTTGCCAGGGAGGACAGAGCATAGCATTTCAGAAGACTCGCCGTGGCGCATCGCGCGCCCCGGCAAGGCCCAGAGAGCGACCGCGGCAAGGCACTTGCCGCGGCAAGCTTCCACTGTGTGCCCGCGCTCCAGCTTATCTGGCCACGCGACGCCCTGGGGCCCTTCCAGGGCCACGTGGCGGAAGGCTGTGCAGCCTGGGGGACACGGTGGCAAGCCACGATGACGAGGCTACCGTCGTGGCGAACGAAGATGCTCGGACGGACGCTTTTGCACTATTTTTGGGCGACGGCGACGGGCATTCAATGCCCTTGTCCCCCACCGTCAGGGTTAGGTACAAAACACTGTACATACACTGTTACAACTACCACCACTTTTACGTTTTTACCCTCAACTACGTTGCCACCTGTCAGTGACCCCTTTTACCTATAAAAGGAGGCCCATGCACAACGTAGAGGGGGTTCCGAACTCTCGATCACTCCCACGCTCGGTGTAGCTAGTCTCAAGCACTGTAGATCTTCTTGCTCCCGAGCCAAGAACTCAATAACAAACCAAGGAAGGAGTAGGGTTTTACGCATCCGTGCGGCCCGAACCTGGGTAAACTGCTCGCGTGTGCGCCTCGATCCGCTCTTTGTGCTCCCTCCCCTCCCTTGACGTACCGAAAAGGGGCTCCGGTCCCATAGGTGTTCGTGGGCGATCAGTTTCCCCGACATCTTTGGCGCGCCAGGTAGGGGGCGTCGAGGTTGTGCGAACCTGAGCCGGCGTTCACGCGGGCGCAATCTTCAGCAACTTCACCAACTTCGTAAACTTCATCGACATGCCACCGAAGAAGAAAGCTTCGGAGGTAGGAGGCCCGTCTGTGTCGATCCCGCCGCCACCAGAACCAACGGTTGGTGGGGTAGACGCTGGCGGAAGGACGGACGCCGGCGAGGAAACTCACGGCGCCGCCAAGTCCAAGGATAAGACGGACGACCGAGCGCACTCCAAGACGTCGGTGTCCGTACATGCACCGCGTCCCTCTCAGGAGGTGCCAGAACGGCAGCGGCGTGGTACGCAGGGTACCATCCGCTTGCTGGGCCAAGGCCAAGTTGGCGGGACGCGGGACGCTCAAGGCCAACGCGCTGGCACGAGCAAGGCGCGGTCGCCGGGGCGAGAACCTGCTCCTTCTAACGCGGTTAGAAGTCCGAGCATATCTCGCTTCTCACACCGCTGGCCACCGCTCCCCTCCACTCCAGCAGAGGCTCTAGCTAGAGCTCAGCTGCTCCTCGACTTCCCTCCAGCAGCAGACAAGGCCGAAGACTGGAGGGCTACCATCCAAAGCCTCATCGCCTTCGCCAACAACGACACACCGCAGCAGCCCGCGACGTCACGGCCGCGGCAAGTCAGCCAGGCGCGGGCTGATGGAGACAAGACCGCCGGGGGTGCAACTATCGTGCACTCCCCGCCGCGGAAGCAGAAATCGCCGACTCGTCGGATCAACATCGACGACGACTCCACGGCGTCGTCGGATCCACGAGCTCGCCGCGATCAACGCCAAGTCCTCGACGACGGGCGACAAGAAGACGCTCGAACTCGCATCGAGCGTCGAAGAGAAGTGCGACGACAGTCCGACCAGCGCGCTGGGACCGCTATCGACATGCACGCGCCCGGCGAACCAGGCGACTTGCCGTACGCGGCAGGTTGCCCTGCGTTCACCCGTGAGCTGCGGCAAGTCTAGTGGCCCAGCATGAAGAACTTCAAGCCCGACGTACCCGAGAAGTACGACGGCAAGACCCATCCCTCGGAGTTCCTCAGCATCTACACCATTGCGGTGCAGGCTGCCGGGGGACGAGACGAGAAGATACTAGCAAACTACTTCCCGCTCGTTCTTAAGCCAAACGTTAGATCTTGGCTTATGCACTTGCCGGAAAACTCCATCTCTTCTTGGGCCGACCTGTGCCACCAGTTTGTAGGCGCCTTCACGGGCGGCCACAAGCCCCATGGCCAGGAAAGTGATCTCCACATACTTGCCCAGAAGGAGGGAGAGTCCCTGCGGATATACATCCAGAGATTCAGCCGCGTCCAGCACAACATTCGGACGTCCACCCTGCCGCGGTTATTAGCGCGTTCCATCAGAACCTGCGTAACCGCCGGATGAGGGAGGAATTGGCGATGTGCAAGATACGAGATGTCAGTGAGCTTTATGCCCTGGCAGACAAGTGCGCGCGCGCTGAAGAGGGGAGGAGACTCCCCAGAGAGGATGTTGGAGCAGGAGGATTGGACAGTGAGGATGCCGCCCCGGCAAGGAAAAACCGGCGGCGGAACAATAAGAAGAAGAAAAACAAGGAAGTACTGGCCGTCGAGCAGTCCGGCAAAGAGGCAGGCGCCAAGAAAGCTCAGGCTGGTGGCTCCGGCAAGGAAGCCGCCACTGTAGCCGCCGCCAACAAGCAGGACGGCTCCGACAAGCAGTACTGCAAGATCCACCGCACCAAGGGCCACGATCTCCAGAACTGCAAAAGGGTCGAATACCTCGTTGAGCAGCAGAAGGCTGAGTACGAGCGACACGACAAGGAGAAGGCCCGGGGAGGTGGAGGAGAGTCCGTCAAGAAGAGGCCATTCAATGGCCGGGGAGGACGCCGCGGCAAGGCCAAGCAGCGGCAAGGAGATAGACCTCCCCGCGGCCGCGACAAGGACAAAGACGAAGACGACGACGAGGACATGGACGACGGAGACAACAGCGAGCAGGAGTTCCAGAAGGCCACAGAAGTACTGTGCGTCGATGGAGGTGCCTCTCTGCATACTTCCCACCGCCAGCTCAAGCAATGGGTGCCGGAAGTAAATGCAGCAGAGCCACCCGTCGAGTCGCGCAAGCTCCTGAAGTGGTCCAGCACGCCCATCATCTTCGACATTGAGGACCACCCTGACCGCACAACTGCGGTCGGGTGCTTGCCGATGTTGGTTTCGCCAACCATCCGCAACCTCAAGGTCACCAAGATGTTGGTTGACGGCGGGGCCGGCCTGAAACTGATCTCCTCCGCTGTGATCCGGAAGCTGCAGATCCCCGACAGCGAGCTCGAGGAGACAGGCACGTTCCAAGGGATCAACCCGGGAAGGAGCAAGCCGAAGGGGAAGATCACATTGCCAGTAACCTTTGGCGGAGAGCTAAACTTCAGGACTGAGAAGATCACATTCGACATTGCCGATATCCCATTGCCATACAATGGGATACTTGGCCGTCCAGCGCTCGCCAAGTTCATGGCAGCCTCTCACTATGCCTACAACATGCTCAAGATGCCAGGGCCGATAAGCGTCATCTCTGTCCCCGGCGACAAGAAGGACGCGCTTATCTGCGCCGACAAGATCTACCGGGACGTAGCAGCCGCCACAGACAGCAAAACACTTGCCGCTGAAGCTCCCGGGGGGAAGGACAAGACCAAGTCCGGCAAGAGCTCTGGGGCCCACTCCGGCAAACGCACCTCTTCGGAGTGCTGCGCTGCCGTCGAGGACGCACCATCGAGCTCCACCGGCAAGTGCAAGAAGGGAATGGCAGCTCCACCTGCAACCAAGAAGGTGTCCACCAAGGAGGATGGCACTGGTGGTACTTTCACCATCAGTGCCACGCTGGATCCTAAATAGGAAAGCGCGCTCGTTGCTTTCCTGCGGGCGAATGTCGATGTGTTTGCATGGCAACCGTCTGACATCCCCGGCGTTCCCAGGAAAGTAATTGAGCATAAGCTTGCCGTTTGTCCTCATGCGCGGCCCGTCAAGCAGAAGGTCAGGAAGCAAGCGGTGGAGCGCCAAGAGTTTATTGCTGAAGAAATCAAGAAGTTGGAAGCGGCAGGCCTTGTTAGAGGTGTTCTTCATCCCACGTGGCTGGCCAACCCTGTTGTCGTGCGCAAAGCTAATGGGAAGTGGAGGCTTTGTATAGACTTCACTGATGTGAATAAAGCTTGTCCCAAAGATCCATTTCCCTTGCCGCGCATTGACCAGATCGTTGACTCCACGGCTGGATGTGAGTTGCTTTCATTCCATGATGCATATTCCGGATGCCACCGGATATTCATGGCTAAAGAAGATGAAGAGAAGACCGCATTCATTACTCCATGTGGCACTTACTGCTTCATACGCATGCCCTTTGGATTGAAGAATGCGGGTTCAACATTTGCAAGGGTGGTCCACACTGCTTTTTAGCCACAGATACACAGGAATGTAGAAGCTTACATGGATGATATAGTGGTCAAGAGCAAGGACAAGGATACCCTGATTCAAGACCTAGATGAAACCTTTGCGAACCTGCGCAAGATACAACTCAAGCTCAACCCCGAGAAGTGCGTGTTCGGAGTCCCCTCCGGCAAGCTTCTCGGTTTCTTTGTGTCCCAGAGGGGGATTGAAGCTAATCCCGACAAGATCAAAGCCGTCGAGCAGATCGAAGCTCCAAAGCGCGTCAAGGATGTACGGAGGCTTGCTGGTTGTGTGGCTGCCCTAGGCAGGTTCATTTCTAAGTCTGCGGAACGCGCCCTGCCGTTCTTCAAAATCCTGAAAAAGGCAGGTCCAATGAAATGGACTCCGGAAGCGGAGGCAGCGCTGCAAGACTTGAAAGGGTACCTATCCTCCACTCCAATACATGTCGCACCTAAGCCGCAAGAGAAGTTGCTGCTATACTTAGCAGCAACCAATCAAGTGGTTAGTGCTGCGTTAGTAGCGGAAAGGGAGGCAGATGAGGAGCCCACAGCCCCGGCATGCACGTCCAGCGACAAGCAGGGGGCTTCCCCGACAAGCTCTGGCCCCGACAAGGGAGAGGGGTCTGCGCAGATGCGAGAAGAAGTGCAAAAGAAGATGGTGCAGCGCCCAGTCTATTTTGTCAGCTCCCTCTTGCAGGGGGCTAGATCAAGATACTCTGGGGTGCAGAAGCTGCTTTTCGGCCTCCTCATGGCCTCGAGAAAGCTGCGCCACTACTTCCAAGCACATGAGATAACAGTGGTCACTTGCTTTCCGCTGAAAAGGATATTGCAAAATCCAGAAGCAACAGGCAGGATTATCGAGTGGGCACTTGAGCTGTCAAGCTGTGGTCTCAAGTTTGAAAGTACTTCAACTATCCAGAGCAGAGCCTTGGCAGAGTTCATAGCAGAATGGACACCAACACCAGACGAAGAGATTGCACAGACAAACGTCCCCGCCGAAGAAGGAAACAAAGAATGGGTAATGTACTTCGATGGAGCCTTCTCGCTGCAAGGCGCCGGTGCTGGTGTGCTGCTCGTCGCACCCACCGGCGAGCACCTCAAGTATGTTGTCCAAATGCACTTTCCCAAGGAACAAGCAACGAACAATACTGGAGAGTATGAAGGTTTGCTTGCCGGCCTCAGAATTGCAGCAGAACTTGGGATCAAGAAGCTGATCGTGCGGGGAGATTCGCAGTTGGTTGTCCGACAAGTGAACAAGAGCTTCCAGAGCCCATTGATGGAAGCTTACGTCGACGAAGTGAGAAAGCTTGAAGAGAACTTTGAAGGCATACAGATGGAGCACGTTCCAAGAGCTCAAAATGATATCGCAGACGGCCTGTCAAAGTGCGCTGCACTGAAGCTACCTGTGGAACCAGGGATCTTCGTGCTCAAGCTAACTCAACCATCCGTTACACCATTAGTTGGGCAAAGCAAGAAGAGAAAGTTGGTCTTCGGCGACTACTTGCCGGTGGATCTTCCTGAAGCCACCGCCAAGGTCCCCAAGATCAACGACCAAGTTGCTGAGGAACAGTCTGCTCCTGCGGACCCCAGGGTTCGTACAGTTGAAGCAAGCGTTCCCGACAAGTCTTGCCCCGGCAGGCTTGCCGGGGAGCGTCCAGCTCCGGCAGAGCCGCAGGTTCTTGCCGTAGAAGCTGACGTTCCCGCAGCAGCACTGATGCCTTTAGTCCTTGTTGTTGAGCCTCAAGCTCCAACATGGGCACAGCAAATTGTCCGTTTTCTTCAAACTGGAGAACTTCCCGAAGACCCAGAAGAGATAGAGAGAATAACCAGGCAGTCAAGTATGTACCAGTTCGTCGGCAATGAACTGTACAGAAGAAGACTCAATGGTGTCAGATTGAAGTGCATTTCCCGGGAAGATGGACAGAAGCTATTGGCAGAGATACATGGAGGCATATGTGGCCACCACACTGGCGCAAGAGCACTTGCCGGGAAGGCGTTCCGGCAAGGTTTCTTTTGGCCAGAAGCCCTCCAAGATGCAACTGCACAAGTAACCAAGTGTGAAGCGTGCCAGTTCCATGCCAAGCAAATACATCAGCCAGCTCAAGCTCTCCAGACGATCCCTTTGTCCTGGCCCTTTTCGGTCTGGGGGCTCGACATCCTCGGCCCCTTTCCCCTCGCAGTCGAGGGCTTTGAGTACTTGTACGTCGCTATCGACAAGTTCACAAAGTGGCCGGAAGTGGAACCAGTGAGAAAGGTGACCGCACATTCAGCAGTCAAGTTCTTCAGGTCGATTTTTTGCTGTTTCGGAATCCCTAACAGGATCATCACCGACAACGGCACACAGTTCACAAGCCGCACCTTCATGCAGTACGTCCAAGACCTTGGCGCCAAGGTCTGCTTCGCTTCTGTTGCTCACCCAAGGAGCAACGGTCAAGCGGAGAGGGCAAACGCTGAAGTGCAGCGCGGGCTCAAGACAAGAACTTTCGATAGGCAGCGCAAATGCGGAAGAAACTGGATTGAGGAGTTGCCGGCGGCTCTTTGGTCAATCAGGACGACACCAAATCGAGCCACCGGACATACACCCTTTGCTCTTGTCTATGGAGCAGAGGCAGTTCTCCCCATGGAACTCGTATACGGGTCTCCTCGAGTGCTCGCTTACGATGAGCTCGAGCAAGAACAGCTGCGGCAAGATGATGCACTGCTCCTCGAGGAGAACCGTCTTCAGGCTGCTGTACGAGCTGCTCGATACCAGCAAGGTTTGCGCCGCTACCATAGCCGCAAAGTCAAGGCCAGAAGTCTCGAGGAAGGCGACCTTGTTCTTCGGCGTGTTCAGTCCGCCAAGAATTCCAACAAGTTGACGCCGAATTGGGAAGGCCCTTATCGGGTGAGACAAGTCACAAGGCCCGGCGCTGTCCGCCTTGAGACCGAAGAAGGCTTACCGGTGAGCAACTCCTGGAACATTGAGCATCTTCGCAAGTTTCACCCATAAGGCGCGGTTGCCATGATCCGCTCCGGCAACCACCTTTTGTACAAGTCTTGCCGCTGTTGCATGTAAACCTTTGTACCAAGCCGGGCGCAGACCCCGTGCATCAGTAAAACTCTTGTGCCTTGCACAACTTGTCGTTTCATGCCTTTTCGTTTTTCTTGCATGTGCTATCTGACACTTTGTGCAGCACACACCCCCAGTAAGCAATAACGAGCCGCAAAGCTCCATGCCTATGTTTCCTCCGTTTTTCTTTCTTTTCTCAAGCAGAAGAAGGATTCCTCGCGCACAAGTTTGCCGGGGCGGGGGGGGGGGAAGGAGACAGCGGTATGGACCAAGTGTCGTTCAAGAAAGCCTCGCCTTGCCGGGAAGCAAACAACACAAAAGCTAAGTTGCCAAAGTTTGAGCATTCAAATTTTTAAAATTTTAAAGTTATCTTCCTTGAACGACCACACTTTGTATGGAAAACCTGTGCGCGGAGGAACCTACCCGTAGCTAGCCGCGCCCTTATTTTGTTTCGAGCACGCTCAACGGCTTAAGTGAGCTGCGACAATTGTCGCGCCCTTACTTCGTTTTCGAGTTCGCTCAACGACCTAAGTGTGCTGCGACTAGCTGCGGCAAGGTTTCTTGCCGGTAGAGGCGTTGCCACCAGGCTGCAGAAGTTCCGCACTCAGCGCTCGCGGCAAGGGTCCCTTTGCCGGCAAGTTTCCTAAAAACGTAGGGTAAAAGCATACAAAGTAAAGAGGTTGAGTAAAGGAAATAACACTGCATCAACTACCCAAAACAAAGTTATATTACAAGATGACTTATCGCTGTTCTAATAGACTACTGTCCATGACTTAATTGGCAGCGACAAGGGAAGCGGAAAGAAAATAACCTAGTCTACACGGTCGCCGTCAACTCTCCTGATCTTGCCCACCTTGGCCACGATGTGGGCGACAAGAGCCTTCAGCGCTTCCTGGTCAGCGTCGGGCGGCAAGGTCCGGAGGACGTTGTTAAGATTGATCCCGGGGTTGCGGTAGACTATCTTCGTGAGCACTCTCTCCACAACTCCCGTGCAAAGCCTGCGCGCCTCGTCTGCCAGCTGCGTTGGGATCCTTTCCCGGAGCTGCTCGAGGGCTGGCGCTATTCCCCTGAAGAATAAGCTCAGCTTGGCGCTATGAGGGAGGTTTGCGTCGGGGGAGTACCCGAGGTGCTCCGTCCCCAGCGCCGCCATCTCCCTGTCGATGTCAGCGGCGGCGGTGACGAGCTCCTCGGTCCACTGCTCCACCGTTTGCCTGAAGTTATTCTGCGTGAGGGCGGTGCTGTCCAACAGTGCCCTCTCTGCCCGGAGATCTTCCTTCAGTTTCGTCTCCCTGTTCCTGACGCCATCAAGTGATTCAGTGAGGGTGGACAGCTTCAATTCCAAGTCCGCGATGGAGTCCTTGGCGACGGCGAGCTCCTTGCCCTTGTCGGAGAGACGGACCTGCAGCTCCGAGTGGCTGTGGGCGTCTTTCTCCCTCTCCAACTTGAGCGCGGCGACCTTCTCCTCGCTTGTCTTCAAGTTGAGCTCCAACTGTGCCACCCTCGCCTCCAAGTCCCTCTTGGCGGTCTCTGCAGCTGCAGCGGCGTCCCTCGCTTCCTGCAGAGCCCCACCGAGAGACTGCTCGCGCGCGGTAAGGTCGTCCTCATGACTATCGAGGTCGACCTTCCGCTGCCTCAGCTCTCCTTCTCGCCGAGACAGATCTTCGGCGGCAAGCCTTTGCTGCTCCTCTGCCTCGGCCTTTTCGAGGACGAACGCCTGGTGCGCCTCGGAAAGCTCCTCCCGCTCCTCCGCCAAAGACCGAAGGGCCGCCTGGTTGGCGGCACGGAGCTCCTCGGCGCGCTTCTCCAGATCGACGCCAGCCTTGGCAGCCAGGGCCTCCCGGGACTCCAGCTTGGCCTGCCTGGCGCGGTACAGAGCCAGGAGCTTCCGCAGGAGCTGCTCCTCTTCGGGCTCGCTGCTGCTGCCGGGCGTGTCGACAAGCCTCAGCCCGGCGGAGGCCAGGACTTCCCCATCGAAGACCTCTTCCTCCGCGGGTGCCCTCGACGTAGAAGCCCACGGAACTTGGATGAAGACCCCATTGGCGGCCTCCAGATAGACGTCCGGCTCGGTCGCGGCAGCAGAAGGGTCGGCGGCCGACGCAGCGTCCGGCGCTCCTGCGGCCTCAGGGCCGTCAGTGCGGTCGCCGGTCCCCTCCTCAGCTGCCGCGTTAGTGGCCGCGGCGGTCTCATCGACGGTGGCCTCCGTCTCCATCGGCTCTGGGGCGGTCGAGTCTGAAGACTAGAAAAGAAGAAGAAAGAACGAAGAGATGTCAAGCAAATATCCAAAAAGGAAAATTCAAGAGAAGAAAAACACAAGGGTTACCTGCGCAAGCCTCGTCTTCGACGGGGTTCCTCGCCGGGGGGTCCTCCCTCGGCGGCGTGGTGGTAGCCCCTGCTGGCGAAGGGCCGCTGGCGCCTTCCCTTGGCGGGGTGCTCGCCCTTGGCGGGGTACTCGCCCTTGGCGGAGTACTCGCCCTTGGCGGGGTATTCTCCCTCGCCCGGGAGCTCCTCCTTGGCGGGGAGGCTGAGACGAGCGGCTCTTCGGGAGCAGTCTCTTGACGCTCCTGAGGCTGGGGCTCTGCTTCTGCACAAATCAGCAAACAAACAAGACATTATCAAGGAAAAGAAGCCCACGCGCGCCCGACAAGTGAAGAAGTAAAAAGAAGACTCACGCTGGGGGTTGCGCTGGGGGCTGCTCTGCGGAGCAGCAGGCTGGTCCGGCAATCTTGTCGCTGGCGCATCCCCTGCCGCTGCGACAGGCTCGTCCTCGAGATCGACCACCGTAATCTTGACCCTTTTCGCCGCTCTCTGGGCCAAGGTCCTGGAAGATAAACAAGATCAAAGTCAGGCAAAGAAAATTCAAGACAAGAGCAACAAAAATCAAAAGAAATAAGAGTTGCAAGTGCTTACTCTTCCTCCTCCTCGTCGGAACTGAGGACGGAGAAGTCGAAGTCTGCCTCGCGCGTCCCGGCGCAAGGAGCTGGAGAAGTAGGCTCCCTCGGGCGCTTGGCGGGCTCCGGAGCCGTGGTCTGGGAAGACCCCGCTTCGGTCGTCGCCGAAGCCCGAGGGGCGGAAGGAACGCCAGAACCAGTTCGGGAAGATCCTCCTCCGCCTGCCGCTGAGGCGCGAGGCGCCCCCTTGACGGCCTTGCTCGTTGTGGGGGCGCGCGTCGAGCGACGCTACGGCTGCTGCTGGACAGCCGGCCGCCTCGCCGTATCAGTGGCCTTGCGGAGGCGTTTCTTGGGCTGAGGCGGAGGACTTGGTGGTGGCGGAGAACTCCCCGAGGATGAAGAGGAGTCGTTGAGGCCCAGAGACCCGCCTGAGTCTTCTGAAGAGTCGCCCGATTCGGCGGGCTCACTTGACTCTGTGCCCTGCCCGGCAGCCTCGCTCGTCCCGGCAGGCTGCCCGGCGGGCTTCAGCAGTTTGAGGATCTCTTGCTCCTCGGCCCGACTCACCGCATCCGCTGCATCCGCCTCATCCAAGGAGTACCCAAACTCACCCGCGGCCTCGGCTGCGGCTGCCTCCTCCATTCTGCTGGCGATATACGCCACATCCCGGTCGGTGGTTTCGCGGGTGAGACCTTTCTTCTCATCGAGATTGATCGGCAGCTCAACCAAGTTGTCGAAGAAGGTTTGTGCAGTTTCGTCTGAAGGCGCCAGCCAAGTGGGGTCAACCCCGTGGGAGTCGCACAGCGGCATCGTTGCGCGGATAGCACTAAGTGACGAATTGTTACATAGTGGAACTACCCCCCGCGACGGGGCAAACCACTCCGGGTGCTTGGCGTCGTGCTTGAACAGCTCATGGAGCATCCCCTTGAGCTCTAGGACAGTGAAGTTATAGTTAAGGCCGGGGCGCAGCCTCATACAGTCTACCGCGTTGCTGAAATCCCAAGCAGCCCTCTTCCTCTCCTGCAAGGGGGCAATGCGGCGGCGAAGGAAATCTGCCCCGACCTCACCTACAGTAAGGTTGGATTGCCGGAGGCGAAGAATCCTGGTGAGAGCTATCTTCAGCTTCTCGTCCTCCGGGGCCAGATCACTCCAATCCTTGCCGCGCACTATTGCAGCTCGGCGCGGGGAAGTAAACTGCTGGGGTCCATCCTCCATGATCCAGCACCAGTCAGCCCTCCGCTCCTCCCACTTGCCGCGGAGCTCTCCAATCAAGTACGCCTCTTTCTTATTGAGCCTAAAGATCCAAGAGATCCCGCCGGACAGGGAAGACCCAGACTCTACCCGAGGTGTGAAAAAATGGCGGAAGAGGGCTACGTTGGGGGTGACTCCGACAAACTTCTCGCACATATGTGCGAAAACGGCCATGGTCAGGACTGCGTTCGGGGTAAAATCAAGGAGGTGGAATCCATACGTATTCATGACATCGCAGAAGAACTCAGAGTATGGAGGGCAGAGTCCTCAATGGAAGAACAGGGCAAAGTAAGGATAACCTCCCGGAAACATGTCGCAGGCTTTGGCGGGGAGAACTCTGGTGCGCGGGTGAGCTTTTGTCTCCCTCGACCAGAAGAGGTAAAACTTGTCCTTCAACTCCCTCGCGCCGAGCCTCGGCGGGAAGACAACCATCCTCTTCTGCATTGCTGCTAGCTTCGCCGCCCGGTCGGTCTTCGCGGCTTTCGCCTTGTCGCCCTTCGGGGCCATGGCGGAGACGGCGAGGGAAGTCGACGGCGCTGGAGAGACTGGCGGCGGTGGGAGGAGGGTGGAGCCCAGCTCTCTTTCGACCTTTGGGGAGGAGGAGAGCGGCGGGGGTTTCTGGAGGTTGAAGATGCAATGAAGCAATGGGGGGAAACTGCCCCTGTTTCCTCTGCTTTTAAGGGGGAGTGGGGGACGTTCCGCATTTTCCCATTAAAGAAACATGCCACGATCTCTCCCACGACGCCGCAATCGACGCGTGCCGTTAGGGAGGGACGTGGCGGATACGGAGGGGGATACAGTGCGCCGTGGGCCGCGGGTGCCCGTGCACTGTTTTCGGCCTGGCCCAACAGCGCTCGACACTGTGTGTGGCCCTGGCCCGGGGGCTCCTGTCGGTGTACTAAAGTAGGGGTACCTTAGTATCCCGACTTGTGCACGGGCAGTAGCAGCGTCCCGTGGTCGGGCTCGCCACGCGCCCGCCAAGGCCCGCTCTGGATCCTTTAGAGCCATTCAAGAACAAAGTATTCAAGTTAAAGAAACAAGGCCCCGGAAAGAGGAGCTTGCCAGGAAGGCCGTACCAGCCTTTAGCACAAGACCCTGGCAAGAGGAGCTTGCCAGGGAGGACAGAGCATAGCATTTCAGAAGACTCGCCGTGGCGCATCGCACGCCCCGGCAAGGCCCGGAGAGCGACAAGCTTCCGGGCGCGGCAAGGTAGCGACCGCGGCAAGGCACTTGCCGCGGCAAGCTTCCACTGTGTGCCCGCGCTCCAGCTCATCTGGCCACGCGTCGCCCTGGGGCCCTTCCAGGGGCACGTGGCGGAAGGCTGTGCAGCCTGGGGGACACGGTGGCAAGCCACGATGACGAGGCTACCGTCGTGGCGAACGAAGACGCTCGGACGGACGCTTTTTGCACTGTTTGGGGGCGACGACGACGGGCATTCAATGCCCTTGTCCCCCACCGTCAGGGTTAGGTACAAAACACTGTACATACACTGTTACAACTACCACCACTTTTACGTTTTTACCCTCAACTACGTTGCCACGTGTCGGTGACCCCTTTGACCTATAAAAGGAGGCCCTTGCACAATGTAGAGGGGGTTCCGAACTCTCGATCACTCCCACCCTCGGTGTAGCTAGTCTCAAGCACTGTAGATCTTCTTGCTCCCGAGCCAAGAACTCAATAACAAACCAAGGGAGGATTAGGGTTTTACGCATCCGTGCGGCCCGAACCTGGGTAAACTGCTCGCGTGTGCGCCTCGATCCGCTCTTTGTGCTCCCTCCGCTCCCTTGCCGTACCGAAAAGGGGCTCCGGTCCCATAGGTGTTCGTGGGCGATCAGTTTCCCCGACACCGTGGGTACTATTGAAGATGATTTTGATTATGATATGCATGTTACTTATTGCGATTGGGAAAATGATGATAATGCTACTTATGATCTTGAAAATCTTTTTGGTACCAACTCTGAAAGTGATGATATGGAAAGCTCTAAGCTTGGGGATGATAGGATTGCAAATCCTTTACCCACTAGAGATGTGATAATTGATAATTCTTTTGCTAGTAAAAATAAAGACAACATGTTTACAAATATAGTTGCTAGCAATGATAATGCTCTTCTCTACTATGATGATGTTATAACTCCAATCTATAGTGATTATAAAGGTACCTATGACATAAGGAGAAATTATACTTATGAAACTTGTCATAATCATGGAGGTAATTACTCCCTTGTTGAACACCATCTTCCTAATACACAATTAATCTATAGTGTTCAAGTTGTTTATGATAGTCCTGCTCCCACTATTACCAATGAGAAAGATTATGCTTATGTGGAGAGTAAGAGTACCTTTTTGCATGTGGATCATGGTAACAATGCTTTATGTGATTCTTATATTGTTGAGTTTATTCGTGATCCCACTGAAAATTATTATGAGAAGGGAACATATGCTTATAGATATTTCAATAATATTAAGTTCCCTCTCTTTATGTTGAAGGTTTTGAAGCTGCACTTGTTTTGTCTTCCTATGCTTATTGCTTTGTGCTTCAATGAATTATTCTATTGCAATATTCCTATGCATAGGAAGCATGTTAGGCTTAAATGTATTTGGTATTTGCTTCTTTATGCTCTCTTTTGTTCTTCAACTCTTATTCCTACGAGAGCATCATTAAAGTCTTAAGCCTATCTTTATGGCTATAATGAAAGAGCTCTAGGGAGACAACCCTTATTATCTTTGCTTTCAGTTTGTTCTTTCAGTTTTTAGTGGTCTTGATGTTTGTTACTACTGTAGCAACATCATTGTATCTTTATTTTTCAGCTTTGTGCCAAGTTTAGCCTCCGATTGCAAGAAAGTCCAGAAAACAGATTATGTCCTTGGACAGAAAAATTCGTATAAAATCACCAGATCATCTTTTTGATCTAAATTTTCTTCACAGCGTGCTCTATACAATTGGCTTTCGGGCGTCTGTTGTGAGTTTTTTGATTTGAGTTGCATAAGTGCCCCGAAAAAATTATTCACTACCTGCTGGTCTGTTTTTCACAGATTCTGTCCTGTTTTGCCTTTTCTTCGTTTTGCAAACCTTGAGCTTGCTTTTTCTTTGCAAAAACCTTTTGGCAATCTTGAGAAATAGTAGCCCTTCAAGATTATCCTTATTTCCAGCAAGAAAAAATTATTTTATTATGGGTACTAACCTTGCTAATCAGATTATGATGAGTTATGTATGAAGGGAGTTTTCAAGTGTGCGAGGGAAGATGATAAAAAGATTCAGGAGGGTCAAACGCTCAAGCTTGGGGATGCCCCCGTGCACCCCCAAGAAATATTCAAGAAGACTCAAGCGTCTAAGCTTGGGGATGCCCCCGTGCATCCCCTTCTCCATCAACAATTATCAGTTCGTCTTTCGTTCCACTATATTTTAATCACTTCGTGCGTTATGTGCTATTCTTGGAGCGTCTTACTTTTAGTTTCCTTTTTAGTTTTCTTTAGCTTTGTTTGCTGTTCATAACGAGTTAGAACCCAACTTTCTTTGTGTGTGAGAGAAACACGCTCCACTTCAACCTGGAACAAAACATAGGATTTTCATGCTTATCTTTGTTGTGTGTGTTCTTTGTCTCTCCATAGCTACTGTCATGTTTAGCTCTTAGTTTACATGCTTTTCTTTTTAAAGAGCTTTTGTTTAGTTGGTTGTTGAACTCTCATGAGTTTTCATGTTTATCTTGTTAAGAGAGTTTGTCTGTTGCACTGAGTTGTGTGTCTTAACTTAAAGTAGGTAATTGAGGTAGCTATTTAATTTTAGTAGTAACCTGCAATAGTTTTGAGGTATTGCCATGAGTAATGTTTGAACTTTTGGTGTCAAGAGCTTTAGCCTATTAGTGATAGATGTCGTATTTTGGGCAATCCGTGTTTATTTTCGAAAACCTACAAAATAGTTGAGAACTTTAGCTACTAAATGGATCACTAATCTTTGGAGGGATCGAATATTAGAGTACACTCACGTACCATGGGTCGAGGATGAGCAAGGGTAACCAAACCCCAATACACACCTCCTCGGGGTACTTGTCTCTTTGTGAACCTCCTAATTAGATTGAGAGTTACCGATAATATGTGCATGAGTTCTTCGGACTAATGTGAGTATTCGAAGGTTGACACTTCCACCTATCCATATTTTTCTAGCCTCTTCGGTACCGTGCATTGCCCTTTCTCACCTCGAGAGTTGGCGCATACTTCGCCGGTGCATCCAAATCCATGGCACGATGCGCTCTGTCATCATAAGCCTCATTATATCCTTCCTCAAAACAGCCACCATACCTACCTATTAAGGCATTTCCATAGCCTTTCCGAGATACATTGCCATGCAACATCCATCCTCTCATGACTTGATCTTCATGTCATACATGCTTTTTGCTTGATCGATGAGCCACATGCTAGTTGGGTCTTGCCCTAATCATTGCTACATGACGCGCTAGTATCATTGCATATCCTGCTACACTAGCAGAGGCATACATTTGCATACATCATGATAGTTTCATTTTCTTTATGTTGAGTACTTTTGTAAAGTGTGAAAGATCTTCTATACTTCTTGTAATACATAGAGTGTTGCCCCTAAGTGAGGAAAAGATCCCAAAGAGGACAAATCAAAAGATCCCAAAGAGGACAAAATCAAAAGATCCCAAAGAGGACAAATGAGAGATAAATAGAAAGAGCCATTAAGGCCACACAAAAAAAAATAAAAAGAGAGAAAAAGAAATAAAAAGAGAGAAGGGGGCACACTACTATTTCTTTTGAGAGATCCACACTCGTACTCCATCTTATACTTTGTACTCCATAGAGATTATCATTTATGCATATAGCTATGTGGGGACCTTTACACTATAGAACTTGGCTTGTATATTCCAATGATGAGCTTCCTCAAAAGAGCTCTAGGTCTTCTTGAGCAAGCAAGTTGGATGCACCCCCACTAGTTCCATTGGAGAGCTTACCTTAGCTCATATGTGCATCCGTTGCATGGCAATCCCTACTCCTCGCATCATATCTATCATTTGGCTTTCTCTCGCCGATGATTGTCCTCATTGATGTGAGCCTTTCACACCTTTTTTGTCTTCCCCCTCTATCATTTTTCTCTTTGCCATCCTAAGTGTCGATTTTCTTGCTTACGCTCATCCATTGCATGAGTGCTCAAAATATCGGAAGGGAGTGGATCATTTTGACTTGTACCTGGCTGACGGTCTGGGGATGAGTCAAGATAAGATTCCAAAGAAGACCAAGAGTGAAACTTTAGTAGATTAAGTTCTCAACAATATAAAAACTATGTTTTACTCTCATATATCCCTATCCCCTTTCTTGCAAGCAAACACCATTTGGAGACATTCGAGTCACGGACAGCGAGAGCTCTTGCACCTTTATGTTCTTATGTTACTTGTTACAATGCTAATATAGACTCTTGCTTGTTATGACTTGAATTGGATTACATGCCTTAATTGATTTACTTAAAAGTTCTTATATGGTTAATAGCATGTCACCACAGAAATTATGCTTGTTATCATTTACCTACTCGAGGACGAGCAGGAATTAAGCTTGGGGATGTTGATACGTCCAAAATGTATCTATAATTTCTGCTTGCTCCATGCGTCTTTTGTGTGATATTGCTATGATACTTATGCACTTCCATACACTTTTGTTCATATTTGGAATAACCTATTAACTCAGTGCACCCCAGTGCCAGTTTCTGTTTTCTGCTGTTTTTCTATTTCAGGTTTTCCCATTACTTAAATTGCCAGAAAAAATCCGGGAAAAATATATAAAAAATCAGCGCTCCAGAAGCTTCCATGCGGCAGAAGTAGGGCCAGAGGGGGGCCACAGGAGCTCCAGGCGCCCTGTGGGGGCGGCCCCCCTCCTGGCCGCCGCGCCAGGCCGCCTGGGCCCCCCTTACCTCCGCTGATGCCCCCCCTTTGGCATATATTTACATCGCGTCCCGAAACCCTCGATTCCAGACCCCTTTTCTCCAGAAGCTATGCCGATCTCCGCCGCCATCGCCACCAAGTTTCGGGGGACCAGAATTCCTGTGCCGGCACCCTGCCGGGACGGGGAAGTGCCCCCGGATTCATCTCCATCGACGTTGCTTCCTCCCTCCATGATGCGAGAGTAGTTCCTCCTCGGGGCTGAGGTTTCTACCAGTAGCTATGTGGTCAATTCTCTCTCCCATGATGTGATCTTCGTTGTGATCATAGGCTATATTAATCTAGGGTGATCCCATGATATTTCCCCTTCCTCTATGTATTGGATTGATGTACTCACTTGTCTTTATCTAGCATAATCTCCGAGACCAAGGTGACAGCGGTCTATTGGACATGGATTAGAAGAATATTTTCATGAGTGATTTCCTCTTTTGTGTGTGGATTGAAGATTGAGAGTCTCTTGGTGCTTGTCTTTGACTATCCTTGAGATATGTTGTGGTGATTGTGGTACTCTCTTTGGATGGCCGAGGTGACATTGGGAAATCCATAGATTGAGAACTACGAACTTAGAGGTGTGCTTTTGTAGCCCTACATAATTCTCGTCCTCTCTTGACCACAAAGGAATGACCTCCGAGTGCGTCCCCCTTGCATGTTTTATGGGAAATATCATGTGATTCGATTATGTTAATGTTGTTGGAAGTTGCCACTAGTTAAAGTATGAAGCCTAGGCCTTGTTTCCACCATTGCAATACCATTTGTGCTAACGTTTACCACTTGTTTGCTTGCTGCACTTTTTATTACAGATTTATATTACTTTGCTTTACCACTCCTATCATCCATATTTTACCATCTCTTCGCCGAACTAGTGCACCTATACATCTGACAAGTGTATTAGGTGTGTTGGGGACACAAGAGACTTCTTGTATCTTGATTCAGGGTTGCTTGAAAGGGGTATGTTCAACCTCCACTTCCCTGAGTTCGATAAACCTTGGGTTACTCACTTAAGGGAAATTTGCTGCTGTCCTACAAACCTCTGCTCTTGGAGGCCGAACACTGTCTACAGGAATAGAAGCGTGTAGTAGACATCACATGGTAGTTGAAACATCGTTGAGAAGATAGACATCCTCTCAACCCCAATTAAAAGTAATCATTAAACCCAACAAAATTAAATTAAAGTAACATGTTGAGATGCACATGATAATCCAAGTACTAGAAACTCAAGATGTCCATAACCGGGGACACGGCTAATCATGATCAGTTTGTACACTCTGCAGAGGTTTGTGCACTTTCCCC
Source organism: Secale cereale (assembly GCA_902687465.1). Classification (NCBI taxonomy): domain Eukaryota; kingdom Viridiplantae; phylum Streptophyta; class Magnoliopsida; order Poales; family Poaceae; genus Secale; species Secale cereale. The sequence continues at coordinate 779,569,945 of LR738711.1, forward strand.
ACAAGACTCGATCGCCTCCGTTTGGTTTGTCGCACTGCATGGTGTTTGAGAAACGGATGACCGAGACACAGTCTTTCCAAAGAGGTCCCCTTAACCAGATAGATAGGCCGGTACAGCTACAAAACCCAACTACATCTGCTAGCCCATCATGGGAAGGTTTCCCACAACTTACTCAACTATGCCAGAGCCCATATTGGAATGTGGCTGCACACGGAAGTTTCTAGCATGAAAAATCTCATGATCCCTTTGAGCCTGGGTGGCGGTCCAAAAGAAAAACAGGCAATCCTAGAATACCCAGACGCCTCAATCCACCCAGATGTGTATTAATGTTGCCACCTTAAGTTGAACCATTAATTAACAACTCACATCTGTCATGGATTTCACTCAAACCCAAGCCACGTCTATGAGCATAGCATGTCCTAACAGCAAACGTAGAAGTAACTCCCAAGGGTTTGAATGTAATGCAGGTAATAGGTACTACCTCAATCTACTTCCCAATCACACAAGTTAATTGATCCTACTCATGCAATGTGTGAGGGTTTGTCTAATGCAATGAAAACTGGGAAATTGGAAAGAATGATCAAAGTGTTACTTGCCTTGCTGATGATCCGCAAAACCTAGAGACTCAAAGTAGCAAGCGGCGCACTCCGGGTACTCTATCGCAATCAAACAAACAAGCTGTCGGGGGAAACTGTCCTCCCACGAGCACCTATGGGACCGGAGCCCCTTCTACGTTGCGGTAAGGGAGCGGAGGGAGCACGGAGAGCAGATCGAGGGGCGTACGCGGGCAGTTTACCCAGGTTCGGGCCGCGCGGACGCGTAAAACCCTACTCCTGCTTGGATTGTATTGAGTTCTTGAGCTCGGGAGCTTGAAGAACTAGCTACACCGAGCGAAAGTGTTGTCTAGGTTCCGAACCCTTTCTACGTTGTGCATGGGCGTCCTTTTATAGCTCAAGGGGTCACCGACACGTGTCAACGTAGAGGAGGGTAAAAATGTAATTTTGGTGGTAGTTGTAACAGTGCGGGAACAGTGCGTGAACAGTGGATGAACAGTGGTCTTCACCTAACTTTGACAGTGGGGGACAAGGGCATTAAATGCCCGTCACCGTCGACCCCAAAAGTGTCCGTCCATGCTCCTCCGCTCGCCACGACGGTAGCCTCGTCACCGTGGCTCGCCACCGTGTACCCCTGGGTGCACAGCCATCCGCCACGTGCCCCTAGAAGGGCCCCAGGGCGACGCGTGGGCCGATGAGCTGGAGCGCGGGCACACAGCATAGGTCTCCCCGGCAAGCACCTTGCCGGGGTCTTGATCTTGCCGGGCCCGGGAGCTTGTCGCTCTCCGGGCCCTGCCGGGGCGCATGATGCGCCGAGGCATCTCTTGTGATATGTGTTCCTTGGTCCTCTTGGCAAGCTCCTCTCGCCAGGGTCTTGTGCTAAAGTGATAACCTTGAGCCTGGTACGGCCTTCCCGGCAAGCTCCACTTGCCGGGGTCTTGATCTTCTGGCTTGTATACTTTGTTCTTGAATGGCTTCATAAGGACCGGGAAAGGTACCCGGCGAGCACGTGGTAAGCCCTGCCGCGGGAAGCTGCTACTGCCCGTGCACAAGTTGGGGTACTAAGGTACCCCTATCTTAGTACACCGACAGGAGCCCCCGGGCCTGGGCCACACACGGTGCCGAGCGCTGTTGGGCCAGGCCCAAGACAGTGCACGGGAACGCGCGGCCCACGGCACGCCGTATCTCCTTCCATATCCGCCGCATCCCCCCCTAACGGCACGCGTCGAGTGCGACGTCGTGGGGGAGACCGTGGCCTCGTTCTTTAATGGGAAATGCGGAACGTCCCCCACTTCCCCCTTAAAAGCAGAGGTAGCAGGGGCAGTTCCCTCCTTCGTCTTCATTGCGTCTTAACTTTCCAGAAACCCCCGCTGCTCCTTGCCTCCACCCCTCGTCCGCCGTCTTCCGCATCCGCGGCGCCGTCGAGCTCCTCGCCTCTTCCCTCGCCGCCTCCGCCATGGCTCCGAAGAGCGACAAGGCGAAAGCGGACAAGGCCAAGAAGGAGAAGTCTGAGCAGGCGGCGAAGTTGGCCGCCCTGCGGAAGAGGAATGTGGTCTTCGCGCCGAGGCTTGGCGCGAAGGAGCTGCGGAACAAGTACTATCTCTTCTGGTCGGGGGAGACCAAAGCTCATCCCCGCACCAGAGCCTTCCTCGCCGTCGCCAAAGATATGTTCCCCGGCGGGTACTTCTTCTTCGCTGCTTTCTTCCACTGTGGATTGTGCCCTCCGTTCTCGGATTTCTTTTGTGATATTATGAACACATATGGCCTCCACCTCCTAGACTTTACTCCCAACGCCATCCTTACGATGGCTGTTTTCGTCCACTTGTGCGAAAACTATGTTGGGATCCATCCGAACGTAGCCCTTTTCCGCCATTTCTTTATGCCTAGAGTAGAGGCTGGCGCTCCCCTTTCCGGCGGCATCTCCTGGATCTTCCGGCTGAACAAGAAGGATTCATACCTGAAGGGAGAACTCCGCGGCAAGTGGGAAGAGTGGCGTGCAGATTGGTGTTGGATAGTGGAGGATAAGCCGGAGCCCTTCACCGCGCCGCGCACAACTGCTATAGTGCGCGGCAGAGATTGGAGTGAATTGGCCCCGGAGGACAACAAGCTCAGCATTGCCCTTATTAGGATTATTCGCCTCCGGGTCGCCAATTTGACTATCGGAGAGGTTGGAGCAGATTCCCTCCGCCGCCGCATTGCCCCTTTACAAGAAAGGAAAAGGCCCGCCTGGGAATTCGGCAATGCGGCAGATATCATGAGGCTGCGCCCTGGGTTGAACTTCAATTTCACCGCTTTGGAGCTGAAGGGAATGGTCCGAGAGCTCTTCAAGCATGACCCGGCCCACCCGGAGTGGTTCAAGCCTCCCCGGGGAGTGGTACCGCTATGCAATAGCACTGCCCGGGATTCCTTGCGCGCGATGATGCCTTCGTGTGACTCCCAAGGCGTCGACCCTACTTGGATAGAGCCTCCGCCGGATACTGTGTTGAGCTTTTTCGACAACCTGGTCGAGACGCCCAAGAACACCGAGGAGAACAGGGGCCTCACCCGAGCCACTACGGCTCAGGATATAGCCTACATCGCTTCCAGGATGGAGGAGGCCACCGCAGCTGCAGCGGCGGGAGATTTTGGATACACCGTGGATGAGGCATAGGCCGCGGACGAGGCGAACCGAGCAGAGGAGGCGGAAATCCTCAGACTGCTCAAGCTTCTGCCCGATGAGTTTGCCGGGGTGCCTTCTCTGAAGTTTGCCGGGATAGCCGGGGTTCCCGGGGTGAGCGAGGCCGCCGGAGGGAGCGAGGCCGCTGGGCATGGTGCTGGACCCAGCGGGCCTGCCGGGGAGGAGGAGGAGGACGTCGAGGCTGATGAAGACACCGGTGGATCTCTGGGGCTTGACGACGACGCCTCCTCGTCCTCAGAGAACTCCCCGCCTCCGGCAAGTCCTACACAAACACCGAGGAAGCGCCTCCGCAAGGCGGCTACAGCAACGAGGCCGCAGGCGCCTCGACAGCAGCCTGCGCGCCGAGCGACGCGCGCCACCAGGGCGAGCAAAGTCGCGGAGGAGGCGCCCCGCGCGCCAGCGCCAAGCGGAGGGGGGTCCTCCCGGAGCGGAACGGCCGCTCCTCCTGCTCCTCGGGCCTCGGCGTCAACGGAGGCTGGGTCTTCACAGCCCACAGCCCCGGAGACCGCCAAGCGCCCGAGGGAGCCTTCTCCTCCTGCTCCTCGCGCGGGAGCATCTCAGGTGGAGTTCGACTTCTCCGCCCTCAGCTCATACGACGAGGAAGAGGAGTAAGTACTTGCAACTTGTAATTTCTTTGACTTTGTCTTGTTCTTCCTTGATGATTCTGATCTTGTTCTTGTTTTTGCTTTCAGGACCGTGGCACAGCGGACGGCGAAGAGGGCCAAGATCCCTGTGGTAGAGATTGAAGACGAATCGCCCGCCACGGCGACCAGAGACGCGCTAGCGGCAAACTTGCCAGATCAACCCGCTGCTCCGAGGAGCAGCCCCCAGCGCAGCCCCTAGCGTAAGTCCGGCAGTTATTCTTTTCTGCTGGTCGAGCGCGCTTGAGGTAGTTGCCTGTGCTGATGTCTTGGTTATTTTGTGCAGAAGTGGAGCCGCAGCCGCAGGAGCGCCCGGAGGTCGCCCCCGAAGAGCTCCTTGCTCCACCCTCCCCGCCAAGGGCGAACTCCCCGGCGAGGGAGGACGCTCCGCCAAGGACGGGCACCCCGCCAAGGGCGGGCACCTCGCCAAGGGTGAGCAGCCCGACAAGGGTGAGCAGCCCGACAAGGGTGAGCACCCCGCCAAGGGAGGGCGCGGGCGGCCCTCCGCCAGCAGGGGCCACCACTCCGCCGCCAAGGGTGGATTCCCCGGTGAGGGAGCCTATCGTCGAAGAAGTCCGCGAAGGTAAGTCTTGTAGCTTCTTCTTCTTGGACTTGTCTTTTTGGATATTTGCTTGACTTTTTCTTTTCTTTTTCTTCTGCTAGATCCTCCTGCACCAGAGCGGATGGAGACGGAGGCCATCGTCGAGGAGGAGGTGCACGGCGACGGCGGCAACGCCACTGCCGCTGAGGGCATGGCTGGAGCCGACGAGCCTGCCGCTGAGGAGACCGCTCCGACCGCAGACGCCGCGGCTGGAGAAGGGACCGGCGACCGCACTGCTGGCCCGGAGGCAGCAGGAGCGTCAAGCGCTGCGCCGGCCGCCGACCCCTCTGCCTCCACGGAGCGGTCGGGCGTCTATCTTGAGGCTCCCAACGGGATCTTCATACAAGTCCCGTGGGTGTCCTCGTCGCGAGCCCCCATGGAGGGAGAGACCTAAGATGGAGAGGTCCTCGCCTTCGCGGGGTTGAAGGTTGTTGAAGCACCCGGCGGTGGCGACGAGCCCGAAGAGGAGAAGCTCCTTCGCCGGCTCCTGGCCCTGTACCGGGCCAGGCAGGCGAAGCTGGAGTCCCGGGAAGCTCTCACCGCCAAGGCTGGAGCTGACTTGGAGAAGCACGCCGCGGAGCTCCGCGCCGCCAACCAGGCGGCCCTCCGCAACTTGGCGGAGGAGCGCGAAGGGCTTGCCGAGGAGCAGCCAGCGTTCCTCCTTGAGAAGGCTGAGGCCGAGGAGCAGCAGCGATTGGTTGGCGAAGAGCTGTCCCGGCGAGAAGGAGCGCTCAACCAACGGAAGGTCGACCTCGACGCCCACGAGGACGACCTCAACGCCCGGGAGCAGGCCATTGGTGGAGACCTGAAGGAGGCGAAGGCCGCCGCAACCACCGCGGAGACCGCCAAGAAGGATCTTGAGGCCAAGGTGGAGCAGCTGGAGCGGTACCTGAAGGCCAGTGCGGACAGAATCACCGCGCTCAATGAGGAGCGGGAAAAAGATGCCCACACCAACTCTGACCTGCAGGTACGCCTTTCCAAGAAAGGCGACGAGCTCACCGCCGCCAAAGACTCTATTGCTGACTTGGAATTGAAGGTCTCCACTCTGACTGATTCGCTCGACGCTGCCCGGGATCACGAGACGAAGCTGAAGGACGAGCTCCGCAAGGAACGAGGCCTGGTGGAGAGCGCCGCCGTCTCGACGAACCAGTTCAGCCGGGCAGTGGAGCAGTGGACCGACGAGCTGGTCACCTCCGCTGCCAACATTGACAAGGAGATGATGGCGCTGAGGGCGGAGCACCTCGTGTACTCTCCCGACGAGGACCTCCCACACAGCGCCAAGTTAAGTCTCTTCTTCAGAGGAATCGCGCTGGCGCTTGCACGGCTGCGGGAGAAGCTCCCCGTGCAGTTGGCCGACGAGTCGCGTCGGCTCTGCGCGGGCACCTTGGAGCGCGTCTTGACGAAGATCGTCTACCGCAACCCCGGCATCAACCTTGTCAATGTCCTCCGCTCCTTGCCGGACGACACAGATCAGGAGGCGTTGAAGGCGCAGGTCGCCCACATCGTTGCCAAGGTGAACAAGGTCACGAGGCGTGAAGGCGACCGCGTAGATTAGGCTTCTTTCTTTCTATTTCCTTTGCCGCTGCAAAGTATGTTATGGACATGAATCAATTAGTATCACAGCAAGCTATCTTTGTAATATACAATCTTATTTTGATCAATCAATGCAGTGTTATCTCCCTTGCTTTGGTCCTTTACTTTGTATGCTTTTTACCCTACGCTTTCAGGGAACTTGCCGGCAAGGGGCCCTTGCCGCGAGCGCTGAGTGCTGGACTCTGAGCAGCCTGCTGGCAAAGGCCTTGTCGGCAAGTAACCTTGCCGCAGCTAGTCGCAGCACACTTAGACTGCTGAGCGAACTCGAAAAACGAAGTAAGGGCGCGACACTTGTCGCAGCTCACTTAAGCCGTTGAGCGTACTCGAAACAGAGTAAGGGCGCGGCTAGCCACGGGTAGGTTCCTCCGCGCACAGGTTTTCCATACAAAGTGTGGTTGTTCAAGGAAGAGAACTAAAATTTAAAAATTTGAATGACTCAAACTTTGGTAACTTAGCTTAGCTTTCCTGGATTGTTTGTTTCCCGGCAAGGCTCCTCTTTCTTGAACAGCACTTGGTTCGTCCTCCACCTCCCCCCCCCCCCGGCAAACTTGTGCGCGAGGAATATCCCTTCTGCTTAAGAGGGAAAGAAAAAGAGGAGGGAAAACAAGTATAGGGCCTCTTGGCCTGCTAATGCTTACCGGGGGTGCGCTTTGCACAAGGTGTCAAATAATGCATGCAGATAACAAAGAAAAGCATGAAAATGACAAATTGCGCGAGGCACAAAAGCTTTACTGATGCACGGGGTCTGCGCCCGGCTTTGTACAAAGGTTTACATGCAACAACGGCAACACTCGTACAAAAGGTGGTTGCCGGAGCGGATCACGGCAACCGCGCCTTATGGGTGAAACTTGCGAAGATGCTCTATGTTCCAGGAATTGCTCACCGGTAAGCCTTCTTCGGTCTCAAGGCGGACAGCGTCGGGCCTTGTGACTTGTCTCACCCGATAAGGGCCTTCCCACTTCGGCGTCAACTTGTTGGAATTCTTGGCGTACTGAACACGCCGAAGAACAAGGTTGCCTTCCTCGAGACTCCTGGCCTTAACCTTGCGGCTATGATAGCGGCGCAAGGCTTGCTGGTATCGAGCAGCTCGTACAGCAGCCTGGAGACGTTCCTCCTCGAGGAGCAGTGCATCATCTTGTCGCAGTTGCTCTTGCTCGAGCTCATCATAAGCGAGCACTCGAGGAGATCCGTATACGAGTTCCGTGGGGAGAACTGCCTCTGCTCCATAGACAAGAGCAAAGGGTGTCTGTCCGGTGGCTCGACTTGGTGTCGTCCTGATTGACCAAAGAGCCACCGGTAACTCCTCTATCCAGTTTCTTCCGCACTTGCGCAGCCTGTCGAAGGTTCTCGTCTTGAGCCAGCGCAGCACTTCAGCATTGGTCCTCTCCGCTTGACCATTGCTCCTCGGGTGAGCAACAGAAGCGAAGCAGACCTTGGCGCCAAGGTCTTGGACGTACTGCATGAAGGTGCGACTTGTGAACTGCGTGCCGTTGTCGGTGATGATCCTGTTAGGGATTCCGAAACGGCAAACAATCGCTCTGAAGAACCTGACTGCTGACTGTGCTGTCACCTTTCTCACTGGTTCCACTTCTGGCCACTTTGTGAACTTGTCGATTGCTACGTACAAGTACTCAAAGCCCCTGACTGCGCGGGGGAAGGGGCCGAGGATGTCGAGCCCCCAGACCGAGAAGGGCCAGGACAAAGGGATCGTCTGGAGAGCTTGAGCTGGCTGATGAATTTGCTTGGCATGGAACTGGCACGCTTCACACTTGGTTACTTGTGCAGTTGCATCTTGGAGGGCTTCTTGCCAAAAGAACCCTTGCCGGAACGCCTTCCCGGCAAGTGCCCTTGCGCCAATGTGGTGGCCACATATGCCTCCATGTATTTCTGCCAACAGCTTCTGTCCATCTTCTCTGGAAATGCACTTCAACCTGACACCATTGAGCCTTCTTCTGTACAGTTCGTTGTCAACGAACTGGTACATACTTGACTGTCTGGTTATTTTCTCTATCTCTTCTGGCTCGTCGGGAAGTTCTCCAGTTTGCAGAAAACGGACGATTTGCTGTGCCCATGCCGGAGCCCGAGGCTCAACGGCAAGGACTAAAGGCATGAGGGCCGCTGCGGGAACCCCAGCTTCTACGGCAAGAACCTCCGGTTCTGCCGGAGCTGATGGTCCCCCGACAAGCCTGCCGGGGCAAGGCTTGTCGGGAATGATTGCTTCAACTGTACAGACCCTTGGATCTGCAGGAGCAAACTGTTCCTCAGCGTTCTGTCTGTTGATCTTGGGGACCTTGGCGGCGGCTTCGGGAAGATCCGCCGGCAAGTAGTCGCCGGAGACCAACTTTCTCTTCTTATTCTGCCCAACTGATGGCGTAACGGATGGCTGAGTTAACTTGAGCAGGAAGGTCCCTGGTTCCACATGTAACTTCATCGCAGCACACTTTGAGAGGCCATCTGCAATATCGTTCTGAGCTCTTGGGACGTGCTCCATTTGCAGACCTTCAAAGTGCTCTTCAAGCTTCCTCACTTCATCTACATAAGCTTCCATCAAAGGGCTCTGGTAACTCTTATTCACTTGCCGGACCACCAACTGTGAGTCTCCCCGCACAATCAACTTCTTGATCCCAAGCTCGGCTACGATTCTGAGACCGGCAAGTAGACCTTCATACTCAGCAGTATTCTTTGTCGCTTGTTCCTTGGGAAAGTGCATCTGGACAACATACTTGAGGTGTTCTCCAGTGGGCGCTATGAGTACCACGCCGGCACCGGCGCCTTGCAGCGAGAAAGCACCATCAAAGTACACCATCCATTCGCTACTTGCTTCTTGTACGGGGACGCTTGTCTCTTGGACTTCTTCATCTGGCGTTGGGGTCCATTCCGCTATAAACTCTGCCAAAGCTCTGCTCTGTATGGTTGAAGTACTTTCAAACTTGAGACCAAAGCTTGACAGTTCCAGTGCCCACTCGACGATCCTGCCTGTTGCCTCTGGATTTTGCAATATCCTCTTCAACGGAAAGCGAGTGACCACCGTTATCTCGTGTGCTTGGAAGTAATGGCGCAGCTTTCTTGAGGCCATAAGGAGGCCGAACAGCAACTTCTGCACCCCAGAGTATCTTGATCTAGCCCCCTGCAAGAGGGAACATACAAAATACACTGGGCGCTGCACCATCTTCCTTCGCACTTCTCCTTGCTCCTGCGCAGAGTTGTCCTTGTCGGGGCCAGAGCTTGTCGGTGGAGCCCCCTGCTTGTCGCTGGATTCGCTTGCCGGAGTTGTGGGCTCTTCCTCTGCCTCCCTTTCCGCTACGAACGCAGCACTAACCACTTGATTGGTTGCTGCTAGGTACAGCAGCAACTTCTCTTGTGGCCTAGGTGCGACAAGTATCGGAGTAGAGGACAGGTATCCTTTCAAGTCCTGCAGCGCTGCCTCCGCTTCCGGAGTCCATTTCATAGGACCTGCCTTTTTCAAGATTTTGAAGAAAGGCAGGGCGCATTCTGCAGACTTTGAAATGAACCTGCTGAGGGCAGCCACACAACCAGCAAGTCTCCTTACATCCTTGACGCGCTTTGGGGCTTCAATCTGCTCGATGGCTTTTATCTTGTCGGGATTGGCTTCAATCCCCCTCTAGGACACAAAGAACCCGAGAAGCTTGCCGGAGGGGACTCCGAAGACGCACTTCTCGGGGTTCAACTTGTGCTGGATCTTGCGCAGGTTCGCAAATGTTTCTTCCAAGTCTTGGATCAGGGTATCCTTGCTCTTACTCTTGACCACTATATCATCCATGTAGGCTTCCACATTTCTGTGTATCTGTGGCTCAAAAGCAGTGTGCACCACCCTTGCAAATGTAGAGCTCGCATTCTTCAATCCAAAGGGCATGCGTATGAAGCAATATGTGCCACATGGAGTAATGAATGCAGTCTTCTCTTCATCTTCCTTGGCCATGAATATCTGGTGGTAACCTGAGTATGCATCAAGGAAGGAAAGCAGCTCACATCCGGCGGTGGAGTCAACAATCTGGTCAATACGTGGCAAGGGAAATGGATCCTTGGGACATGCTTTATTCACATCAGTGAAGTCTATACAAAGTCTCCACTTCCCATTGGCCTTGCGTACGACAACTGGATTTGCTAACCACGTGGGATGGATCACGCCTCTAACCAGGCCGGCTGCTTCTAGCTTCTTTATCTCTTCGGCGATAAATTCTTGGCGCTCCACGGCTTGCTTCCTGACCTTCTGCTTGACGGGCCGCGCATGAGGACAAACAGCAAGCTTGTGCTCAATTACCTTCCTGGGAACGCCGGGGATGTCAGATGGTTGCCACGCAAACACATCGACATTCGCCCGCAAGAAGGCAATGAGCGCGCTTTCCTATTTGTTGTCGAGCGTAGCACTGATGGTGAAGGTACCACCAGTGCAGTCCTCCTTGGCGGACACCTTCTTGGTTGCCGGTGGAGCCGCCATCCCTTTCTTGCACTTGCCGGTGGAGCTCGATGGAGCGTCCTCGACGGCAGCGCAGCACTCCGAAGAGGTGCGTTTGTCGGAGTGGGCCCCAGAGCTCTTGCCGGACTTGGTCTTTGTCTCCCCCTCGGGCGCGCCAAAGATGTCGGGGGAAACTGTCCTCCCACGAGCACCTATGGGACCGGAGCCCCTTCTACGTTGCGGTAAGGGAGCGGAGGGAGCACGGAGAGCAGATCGAGGGCGCACGCGGGCAGTTTACCCAGGTTCGGGCCGCGCGGACGCGTAAAACCCTACTCCTGCTTGGATTGTATTGAGTTCTTGAGCTCGGGAGCTTGAAGAACTAGCTACACCGAGCGAAAGTGTTGTCTAGGTTCCGAACCCTTTCTACGTTGTGCATGGGCCTCCTTTTATAGCTCAAGGGGTCACCGACAGGTGTCAACGTAGAGGAGGGTAAAAATGTAATTTTGGTGGTAGTTGTAACAGTGCGGGAACAGTGCGTGAACAGTGGATGAACAATGGTCTTCACCTAACCTTGACAGTGGGGGACAAGGGCATTAAATGCCCGTCACCGTCGACCCCAAAAGTGTCCGTCCATGCTCCTCCGCTCGCCACGACGGTAGCCTCGTCACCGTGGCTCGCCACCGTGTACCCCAGGCTGCACAACCATCCGCCACGTGCCCCTGGAAGGGCCCCAGGGCGACGCGTGGGCCGATGAGCTGGAGCGCGGGCACACAGCATAGGTCTCCCCGGCAAGCACCTTGCCGGGGTCTTGATCTTCCCGGGCCTGGGAGCTTGTCGCTCTCCGGGCCCTGCCGGGGCGCATGATGCGCCGAGGCATCTCTTGGGATATGTGTTCCTTGGTCCTCCTGGCAAGCTCCTCTCGCCAGGGTCTTGTGCTAAAGTGATAACCTTGAGCCTGGTACGGCCTTCCCGGCAAGCTCCACTTGCCGGGGTCTTGATCTTCTGGCTTGTATACTTTGTTCTTGAATGGCTTCATAAGGACCGGGAAAGGTACCCGGCGAGCACGTGGTAAGCCCTGCCGCGGGAAGCTGCTACTGCCCGTGCACAAGTTGGGGTACTAAGGTACCCCTATCTTAGTACACCGACACAAGCATACAATAAGTACTTAACTAATGCACGAGTAAAACTCAAATAAGAGATCTAACCAGAAAGTTCAACTTAAGAACTCCGGTATGCAAAAAGAATCAACTCGAAAGAAGCAACGAAACTCAAACTGCAAAAGAAACGAGCTCCAAATTACTAGTTGGCCTAAAGTCAAATTTTACAGTATCCAAAACTTTGTTCAAGTTGTTCTAACGTAAAGAGGGCTTCGAGACGAAGATCTGGGATTTTGAATCACCTGATTCCAACTCTCGAGCGAAAAGAAAAACGAAAAACAAGATCAGGGCAGGAATCTCGATCGGAAAAATCACGGTTAAATACCCCGAAAAAGAAAAACGATGCATAGGCTAACGAACGAACGTTCGCCGTCTGCGGTTAACTAACGAAAACCGTTCGTTAAAACGAACGTACGGACGAACGTCCGCTATTTAACTAAACCGTCGGAAAATAAAAAAACCGAACCGATCTATTAAAAAACAGATCTAGGTTTTCCAAAAAAAAATAACCGCTCGGTTAAAAAAGAAACTACCTCTCTCTCCCACAAATCCGGTGGGATCTCAGGCGGGCGGCGGGGCGGCGGTGCTCCGGCGGGCGGCGGGGCGGCGGTGCTCCGGTGGGGTGGCGGGGCAGCGGCACGCGGGCGGCGGGTGGCGGCGCGGCGCTGGCGGCGGGGCTGTGCGGTGGGCGGCGGCGGACCGGCCGGGCGGCGGCGCGGCGGCGGTGGGCTGGCGAGGCGGCGGGGCTGGCGAGGCGGCTAGGGTTCGGCGCTGGCGGGCTGAGCGAATCGGGCCGGATCTGGCGCTATTTAAAGCCCAGAGTCCTGGTCCTATACTAGTCCTAGTCGATTTTTTTTAAATAGACTCCCGGCGCAGTAAAACTAACGAAAGAAATACCAAACGGACTCCAAAATTCTTGAAATAAATTTTCACCGTCCTCTAATAATATTTAGGACAAAGTGAACATTTTTCCTGGACCTAAATGCAATTTTGAAAAACGCGTATTTTTCCTATGCAAATAAATCCGATAATAAATCCAGAAAAATACCAAAAGTGATTTTAATATTTTTCCTCCAATATTTCTGTTATTTTGGAGAAGTCATATTATCTCCGCTCATTTATTTTATTTAGAAATACTTTTAGGAGGGAAAAATAATTAGAATCACACTATCCTCGTACCGGTATTCGAGCGAACTCAAATACGAAAACAGTAAAATTCCCAACTCTCTCCGTAGGTCCTTGAGTTGCTTAGAATTTCGAGGAACTCCACGAACAAAATGCAAAATCATGCAAATGCAATTATGATCTATGTATAACATTCCAAATTGAAAATTTGGGATGTTACAAACCTACCCCCCTTAGAAGGAATCTCGCCCTCGAGATTCGACTTGGCTAGAGAACAGGTGTGGGTGGTCCTTGCGTAGATCATCTTCTCGCTCTCAGGTGGCTTCTTCCTCGGTGTGGTGACTCCACTGAACTTTGCAAAACTTGATCACCTTGCTGCGGGTAACTCTGCTCGAAAATCCGAGAATCTTAACAGGCTTCTCCTCGTATGTCAGATCACTGTCCAACTGAATTGCTTCCAGGGGTACTGCGTCTCTAAGAGGTATGTCGGGCATCTCCGCGTGACACTTCTTAAGCTGCGAAACGTGAAACACATCGTGCACTCCTGACAATCCTTCTGGCAATTCCAACTTATAGGCAACCTCTCCCATGCGTTCCAAAACACGGTAAGTTCCCACAAATCTCGGGGCTAACTTCCCTTTAACTCCGAAACGTTTAACTCCTCGCATAGGCGATACTCTCAAGTATGCTCTGTCTCCGATCTCATAGATTATCTCCTTGCGCTTCGAGTCAGCATAACTCTTCTGCCTGGACTGAGCTACTTTCAGTCTATCTTGGATCAACTTCACCTTCTCCTCAGACTCTTTGATTTAGTCTGGTCCAAACAACTGTCGGTCTCCAACTTCGTCCCACGACAACGGTGTTCGGCATCTCCTTCCATACAATGCCTCAAACGGTGCCATCTTCAAACTGGCCTGGTAACTGTTGTTGTATGAGAACTCAGCGTAAGGCAAGTTGTCATCCCAACTAGATCCATAATCTAATGCACAGGCTCTCAGCATATCCTCCAAAATCTGACTGACTCTCTCCGTCTGTCCATCTGTGTGCGGGTCAAATGTTGTGCTAAACTCTAGCATGGTACCCAAAGTTTCATGTAACTGATTCCAGAACTTTGAGGTAAACCGAGTTCCTCTATCAGATACAATACTTCTCGGAACTCCATGCAGACATACAATTCTAGTCATGTATATCTTTGCCAACTTTGCACTGGTATAAGTGGTTTTCACCGGGATAAAGTGGGCTACCTTCGTCAATCGGTCTACTACTACCCAGATTGAATCATATCCTGCTTTGGTCCTGGGCAATCCGGTGATAAAATCCATGCCAAGCTTCTCCCACTTCCATTCGGGTATTGGCATTGGTTGTAACAATCCTGCTGGCTTCTGATGTTCTGCCTTTACTCTCTGGCACACATCACAAACTACTACATACTTCGCAATATCCTTCTTCATACCGGTCCACCAGAAAATATCCTTCAAATCCAAATACATCTTAGTATTTCCTGGGTGAATCGAGTATGGTGAATCATGGGCCTCCTGTAAAATCAACTTCCTGATCTCCGGGTCATTGGGCACATAGATTCGATCCTCAAACCATAAGGTGTCGTGTTCATCCTCACGAAAACCTTTAGCTTTTCCTTCGCTCATCCTCTCCTTTATAGCGACAACCTCCTTGTCAGCCTTCTGAGCTTCTCTGATTTTATCCATCAGGGTAGACTGGATTTCTAGTGTTGCTACGTAGCCTCTCGGAACTATCTCCATACGTAGTTCTCGTAGGTCCTCGGCTAACTCCTTTGGAATCTCCTCCATCATTAGAGTATTGACATGACTCTTACGGCTTAGCGCATCAGCTACTACGTTAGCCTTTCCGGGATGATAATGCAATCTCATGTCATAGTCCTTAATGAGTTCCAGCCATCTCCTTTGCCTAAGATTCAGCTCCTTCTGAGTGAATATGTACTTCAAACTCTTATGATCCGTAAATACTTCACAATGGTTTCCAATTAGAAAATGTCTCCACATCTTCAATGCATGCACTACGGCTGCTAACTCCAAATCGTGGGTGGCATAGTTCATCTCATGAGGTTTTAGTTGTCGTGAAGCATACGAAACAACTCTTCCTTCCTGCATAAGAACTGCTCTAAGTCCTCGACGTGAAGCGTCGCAGTACACCTCATAATCCTTATGTTGATCTGGCAGAATCAACACAGGGGATGATACCAACCTTTTCTTCAACTCCTGGAAACTAGTCTCACATTCTTCTGTCCAACTGAACTTGGTTTCCTTCTTCAACAACTCTGTCATTGGCTTGGCAATCTTCGAGAAATTCTCGATAAATCTCCGGTAGTATCCTGCGAGTCCAAGAAAACTCTGGATCTCTCCAACGGTCGTTGGTGCTTCCCAATTGGTCACAGTCTCCACCTTGGCGGGATCTACTGCTATTCCTACTCCGGATATAACATGTCCGAGGAATCCGACTTCCTTCAACCAAAACTCGCATTTGCTAAACTTGGCATATAACTGATCTTCTCTGAACTTCTCCAATACCAAACGCAAATGCTCTTCATGCTCCTCTTCATCCTTCGAGAAGATCAAAATGTCATCTATGAACACTACGACGAACTTATCCAAATACTACATAAACACTTTGTTCATCAGGTTCATAAAGTAGGCCGGTGCGTTTGTCAGACCAAACGACATAACGGTATACTCATACAACCCATACCTAGTGGTAAAGGCCGTCTTAGGGATATCTTGCTCTCGAATCTTCAATTGATGGTACCCTGATCGTAGATCGATCTTAGAAAACACCTTAGCTCCTTGAAATCTATCAAACAGATCGTTGATCATTGGCAATGGGTACTTGTTCTTGATCGTTACTTCATTCAATCCACGGTAATCAACAACCATTCTTAACGATCCATCCTTCTTCTCCACTAGAAGTACTGGCGAACCCCAAGGCGAAGAAGTTGGGCGTATGAATCCTTTATCCAGTAACTCCTTGATCTGCTTCTTAATTTCCTCCAAATCCTTTGCGGGCATCCTATATGGTCTCTTAGAAATTGGCCCGGTGCCTGGAAAAAGTTCAATCAAAAACTCTATATCCCTATCCGGTGGCATGCCAGGTAACTCTTCTGGAAACACATCCGGATAATCCTTCACTACTGGCACTTCCTCCAGAACAACTCCCGTGAGAGAATGTACTTGAGTCCTTGTAGGCGAATGCCTAGATACATACTTAATCCTTCTTCCCTCCGGGGTGGTGAGCAAAATAGACTTACTGGCACAATCAATGTTACCTCCATACTTCGATAGCCAATCCATACCTAATATCACATCCAATCCTTGTGACTCCGGAACTATTAGGTCAGAGGGGAAAGTATGGCGTCCTATGATCAATGGCGTCTGAAAACATCCTTGGTGTGCCATATAATCTGCTCCAGGTGAACTTACTAACATGGGGGTCTTAAGAACTCGGGTGGACATCCTATGTCTATTTACGAATCCCCTTGAAATATATGAATGTGATGCACCAGTATCGAAAAGAACTATTGCGGTAAATGTCTTAACCAAAAACTTACCGACAACAACATCTGGTTGATCTTCTACCTCCTCCACGGTCATGTGGTTCACTTGTCCTTTGTTGAACGGGTTGGGCTTCTTCCCGGCGCTTCCATTGCCGTTCCCATTCTTAACTTCTGGGCATTCATTGGCATAATGTCCAGTCTTTCCACACTTGTAACAAGTGACATGGCTAAAATCCCTCTTGGTGGGTGTGGAAGGTGCAGGGCGGTTCTGGTTTCCATTGTCTCCATTCCCATTCCCATTCCCATTGCCATTCTTGGTGCCATTGTGGTTGTGTGAGCTACTTCCTCCATGTGTATGCTGAAACTGTCCTACTGCCTTAGGGGTAAAGTGAGGCTTCTGCTGAGCTCCAGAGTTATACTTTCCTTGCCCATACTTCCTCTTGAGACTCTCAATCTGTTGATGCTTCCTTTCAATCATCAGGGCTCGGTCAACCAACTCCTGATAGTTATTGAAAGTTGCCACCATCAGCTGTACACTCATCTCATCATTCAGCCCTTCCATAAAATCACTCCTGCTTTTTGGCATCTGTGGCCACATCATCTGGGGCATAACGAGATAGGTTACTATACTCATCCACGTACTGGGCCACAGTACGGTTTCCTTGGCGCAAATTGCGAAACTCCTGCTTCTTCATACTCATTGCTCCAGTTGAGACATGGGCAGTACGAAAAGCTTGCTGAAACTGATCCCAAGTCACATTGGCTACGGGGTAAGTGGCTGTGTAGTTCTCCCACCATGCTGCGGCTGGTCCACACAACTGGTGTGCGGCAAATCGCACCTTCTCAGCATCCGAGCAATTGGCGGTGGTCAAATCCCTTCCAATCTTGCGTAGCCAGTCATCAGCCACAATTGGTTCGATGCTGCTAGCAAACACGGGTGGTTGCAACCTTAGGAAACATGTTAGGTTGTCCAAAGGTGGTGGTGGTGGAGGGTTGTTGTTGTTGTTCTGATTGTTCTGAGTGTTCTGGACAAGAAGTTGCATCAGGGTGTTCTGCTGCTGGATCAACTGAGTGAGCTCAGGGGGAAACTCGAATTCACGTCTTGGAGGCATCTGATGGGTGTAGAGGGAAGAGATTAGGATAGAAAAGAGGTCTAAGGGAAAATCACTACCCATATGCACATGAGACAAACACACAATCATATCACACCAATCAATTTCAAACAAGGTCTTACAATTCTAACGATCGTTTACAAAAGTGCTCTAAATCTAATATCTGGAGGTATACTACTAGTCACAGGGTGGTCATCTAAAAATATTGGTCGGCAGAGGATTCCATAATATCTGCTCCAGCTTCATCTTCATAATCTTCATCCTTGCTATCCTCAGCTTCCGAATCCGTGTCATCTATGATGATATAGTCTTCCGGTGGAATCTCCTTGGGTTCTTCTTCCTCGTCTTCTTCTCCCATGAGTATCCCTAACTTCCGGGTCAAATCATCATTCTTCTCCACAAGTATCTTTATCTCCTCCTCATATATGTCACGTGTAGACTTGAGTTCTTCCTCTAGCTCCAAATTCCTATTTAAGGCCTTCTTCAAATCTATCATCCCAGCACACATCTGGTGCTCCTGGCGATGAATGTGGTGGTTCAACTCCTGGATGAATGCGGCAATGGATATACCTTTCCGAGTGCTGATCATATCCCAATTCTCATCTCGGCGTCCGCAAATCTGGTAGATGGTGTCCTTTAACTCCTGCCGGTAGACTTCTCCAATCCTTCCCATAGCAATGTGGGCTGCCATGCTCCTTCCTAGGCTCCATGTAGGTGCATTAAAGGAAAATGCTATGAGTGAGGTGACGGGTGCGAACGTCCTTCCTGGAACTTGAGCTTGAATCAACCAACGCTCCTCCTCAGGTAGAGTGGCATTGTAGGTTCCGGTGAAACTTGGTAATCCAATGTGTAGATATCTGGTGACTTCCTTCAGGTGTCGTCCAAAGGGTGTATCATCATCCGATTGCATGAACTTGTGCTTTGCTTCCACCATCCTAAAGAATAGAAAAGATGAGGAGTCAGAAAAGAGAAGAGTGGATTGTGTTCTAGGGCTTGTCTTAGTGGTCGTGTCTACAGTCAGCGTGTGCTCTGATACCATCTTGTAGCGACCAGACCTCAAACAGTCTGATCTCCATGCATCCGTGTCATCCCTGGATCAGTAATGCTGACACGCATGGTACTTGAAGGATTTATAACAGAGTAGCAATCACACACTTATTACATCGATAGTCCAATGATGAATTTATTACAAATAATATGGCTGAAGGCCATCTAACACGATAACAGCGGAAGGCTTGGAAGATAAGTGAGTCCATCAACTCCAGCGGCATCACTGAGTATAGAACCACGACCTAAAAGGGCATCTTACTCGTCGTCTGAAATGTCTGCAACATAAAATATTGCAGCCCGAAAACGGGTCAGCACATGGAATATGCTGGCAAGGTAACACAAGAGATGCAATGAAAGTAAAGCTATACTATATGCAATATGGCTGGTGGAAAGCTCTATGGTTAAGTTTTTGCGTAAAGCCAATTTTTCCCTACTTCAAAGGAATGTATTTTAATTAACTATCATGGTAGTTGAAACATCGTTGAGAAGATAGACATCCTCTCAACCCCAATTAAAAGTAATCATTAAACCCAACAAAATTAAATTAAAGTAACATGTTGAGATGCACATGATAATCCAAATACCAGATACTCAAGATGTCCATAACAGGGGACACGGCTAATCATGATCGGTTTGTACATTCTGCAGAGGTTTGTGCACTTTCCCCACAAGACTCGATCGCCTCCGTTTGGTTTCTCGCACTGCATGGTGTTTGAGAAACGGATGACCGAGACACAGTCTTTCCGAAGAGGTCCCCTTAACCAGATAGATAGGCCGGTACACCTACAAAACCCAACTACATCTGCTAGCCCATCATGGAAAGGTTTCCCACAACTTACTCAACTATGCCAGAGCCCATATTGGCATGTGGCTGCACACGGAAGTTTCTAGCATGAAAAATCTCATGATCCCTTTGAGCCTGGGTGGCGGTCCAAAAGAAAAATAGGCAATCCTGGAATACCCAGACGCCTCAATCCACCCAGATGTGTATTAATGTTGCCACCTTAATTTGAACCATTAATTAACAACTCACATCTGTCATGGCTTTCACTCAAACACAAACCACGTCAACGAGCATAGCATGTCCTAACAGCAAACGTAGAAGTAACTCCCAAGGGTTTGAATGTAATGCAGGTAATAGGTACTACCTCAATCTACTTCCCAATCCCACAAGTTAATTGATCCTACTCATGCAATGTGTGAGGGTTTGTCTAATGCAAGGAAAACTGGGAAATTGGAAAGCATGATCAAAGTGTTACTTGCCTTGCTGATGATTCGCAAAACCTAGAGACTCAAAGTAGCAAGCGGCGCACTCCGGGTACTCTATCGCAATCAATCAAACAAGCATATAATAAGTACTTAACTAATGCACAGGTAAAACTCAAATAAGAGATCTAACCAGAAAGTTCAACTTAAGAACTCCGGTATGCAAAAATAATAAACTCGAAAGAAGCAACGAAACTCAAACTGCAAAAGAAACGAGCTCCGAATTACGAGTTAGCCTAAAGTCAAATTTTACAGTAGCCAAAACTTTGTTCAAGTTGTTCTAACGTAAAGAGGGCTTCGAGACGAAGATCTGGGATTTTGAATCACCTGATTCCGACTCTCGAGCGAAAAGAAAAACGAAAAACAAGATCAGGGTAGGAATCTCGATCGAAAAAATCGCGGTTAAATACCCCGAAAAAGAAAAACGATAAACAGGCTAACGAACGAACGTTCGCTGTCTGCGGTTAACTAACGAAAACCGTTCGTTAAAACGAACGTATGGACGAACGTCCGCTATTTAACTAAACCGTCGGAAAATAAAAAAAACCAAACCGATCTATTAAAAAAACAGATCTAGGTTTTCTAAAAAAAATAACCGCTCGATTAAAAAAAAACTACCTCTCTCTCCCACAACTCCGGCGGGATCTCAGGCGGGCGGCGGGGCGGCGGTGCTCCGGCGGGCGGCGGGGCGGCGGTGCTCCGGCGGGGTGGCGGGGCGGCGGCACGCGGGCGGCGGGTGGCGGCAAGCGGCGGGCCGGCGAGGCGGCGGGGCTGCGGCGCGGCGGCGGGCTGGCGGGGCTGCGGCGCGGCGGCGGGCTGGCGGGGCTGCGGCGCGGCGGTGGCGGGCCGGCGAGGCAGCGGGGCGGGCGAGGCGGCTAGGGTTCGGCGCTGGCGGGCTGAGCGAATCGGGTCGGATCTGGCGCTATTTAAATCCCAGAGTCCTGGTCCTATACTAGTCCTAGTCGGTTTCTTTTTTTTTAAATAGAGTCTCGGCGCAGTAAAACTAACGAAAGAAATACCAACCAGACACCAAAATTCCCGAAATTAATTTTCACCGTCCTCTAATAATATTTAGGACAAAGTGAACATTTTTCTCGGACCTAAATGCAATTTTGAAAAACGCGTATTTTTCCTATGCAAATAAATCCGACAATAAATCCAGAAAAATACTAAAAGTGATTTTAATATTTTTGCTCCAATATTTCTATTATTTTGGAGAAGTCATATTATCTCCGCTCATTTATTTTATTTAGAAATACTTTTAGGAGGGAAAAATAATTAGAATCACACTGTCCTCGTACCGGTATTCGAGCGAACTCAATTACGAAAACGGTAAAATTCCCAACTCTCTCCGTAGGTCCTTGAGTTGCTTAGAATTTCGAGGAACTCCACGAACAAAATGCAAAATCATGCAAATGTAATTATGGTCTATGTATAACATTCCAAATTGAAAATTTGGGATGTTACAATACCACACCAAACTAGACGTAGTCTTTTACCTTCATCGAAGCGGCCGAACTAGTATAAATTCCCTGCGTCCTTCGTCTGCTTTGACCCCTTTAAGCTAACCCGTAGTGATGGCCTCACGACTAAGTCCTTTTGCTAGGACATCCGCCCTGCTAAATCCACGACAGTTGGCGCCCACCGTGGGGCTATCGCACGATGGTTTCGAGTTCTTGAAGGGCAGCTTTGAAGGACTCATGGGCTATGTAGTGGGCCGGATGACTAAGTGTCGTCGCGTCCGGATCTACATCGACGATGCAGGCTGGGGCCCCGAGGCCGATTCAATCGAATACGGGTATCGGGTCCCCTTCGGCGGCATCCACATCTTCATCGGCAAGATCGGCAAACCGGGCCCTGAGCCGGACATCTTCCACAACATCGTCGAGTCGGCTCAGCGTGCGAGACCTGCCCGGATTTAGCCCGCCGTGAAGCACGTCTTCGTTGGAGCAGTGCATGGAGTACAAGCCGAGGACGGATCGGACTCTGGCGGCGAGACTGTTGTTTATTCTGGCGATGAATCGTCTTCCGGAGAGACAGAATCTTTGTATCTGCTGCAGGATGGCCGGTCTGAGGGCTGTTTCGATGGTGACAGTATTCCGGACCCCCTCGATCTGCTAAACAGGGTTGCTGTCTTCATGGACGGATCACAACCCGTGCAGCAATCCTCAACAACAGGGGCGTTGACGTCAGAGGCAATTGGAGCTAGAGCTGGAGATCCTCCCTCGTTGTCGTCTGATACTTTATCTATCCTGGTCGATACTTTGACAGCACTAGTAACAGCAGAGGTAACCCAGGCCAACAAGGAACAGCATGATGAAGATATCACTCAGGTGAAAGGCCGGATTGAACAAGCCAAGTTGGACCTGGCTGCTGAGAAAGTTAGGATGGCTACAAAGCAGGCGGAGCTAGATGCTCGGGCCTATCGACTCATGTTAGATCAGACCGCTTCACAAGAGCTAATAATGAGAAGGCAACGATCTCGCCTGCCGCCGGTTTATGAGGCAAGAAATCTCTTTAGCACGCCAGGAGCAGGAACCAGTAACCAGCCGGAGGTGAACCGGGGAGGAGCACCGGGAATGGGCGCGTCGGTTCAGCCACCGGCCGCAGAGCTAAACCGTCAAGTTGTGCCGGCCCAACATGTGCCCACCCCTCCTGGTCATTATTCTAATCAGTTGGACAACATAGTTGTTGCCGCTTCATGGAAGGAACATCCCCCATAGCAGTGGAAGCGCAACGGGCCAAGGAGTTGTTGGACACGGCGCTAACTCAACAGCAAGCCTATTCCTATAGCCGAGAGAGGATTCACTCGACTCCCCGTCCGAGCCGGAGTTATACGAGGCGTCTAGATGAACCGGCCGTATCAAACAGCGCACAGAGACGTAATCAGCCGAGGCGGGATAATCCGGCAAGTGGAGAGGCGCACGCTCAAGACGTGATGGATCAGGCCAGGCAGCATCGAGAGGCCGAGGTAACGGCATAGTACGAGGCCCGTCAGGCGACGCCGGTTCGTCCCACCACCACGGTTGAACCAGGGGTCATGTCCAGTTCCCTGGGCGTGCCGTGTCTCATCCCCGCTTGACGAAATGTAAAACTTCCCAAGGTTTTCAAGGGGCCGCGGAAGGTACCCAACTACACGGCGGATCATGCTCCGGAGGCATGGGTAGAGAGTTATGAGATGGCAATGGAGATGCTTGATGTGGATGAGGCAGCATGCACCAAATATTTCACAATGATGCTCGAGGGGACGGCCCGAACATGGCTGAAGGGTTCACCACCTAATTCCATCGGATCATGGGTTGATTTGCAGTGCCGGTTTATCAACAACTTCAAAGACACATGCAAGCAGCCGATGTCTGCCGTCGACTTAGCTGCCTGCGTTCAAGGAGAGCAGGAGTCTACAAGCAGTTGGGTGCGACGAGTGTCAGAGATCTTGCACTCCTCAAATAGCATCAACCCAAGTACAGCAGTGGTAACCTTGGAAGGTAATTGCCGGTTTGAGCCTTTAAGGCAGAAGTTGGGACGGCTTAAGCGTGATTGTAATGACATGGGGACACTCATGGGCTCTTTAGTGAAATATGGAGACTCTGATAACACCAAGCATCCAGACGCCGAGGGAGACAAGTCAGGGAAAGCAAGCAAGAATGGTAAACCGCCGCAGGCCAATCCAGCGAACCAAGGATACAATGGTAAACGTAAAGCGGATGGCAGCTCAGATTTTGTGGCCAACACCAACGCTCAGGAGGATGGGCAACGCCACAAGGGTAGACTGCCCCCACGTAATGGGAGGCCGGCTATTAATCTGGAGCGCCAGTTGAACGTGCCTTTCCCAAAGCACGGTACGCCGGAAAAACCAGCTACGCATCTCTGGAAGGATTGTTTCATCATGCAGGAGTTCATGAACTGGAACAGGTATGATCACGGGCCCCCCGGCGGATCAGGCCCTGGCTTCCAATGTCCGGGTTATCAAGGTGGTGGGTCCGGTTCAGGGTATCAAGGCAATAACAGTAACCACAATGGGCACAATCAGCACAACCAGCATCATGGTCAAGGCGGATACAATAACCAAGGGAATCAACAGCGTCAACAGAAGCAGCAATCCGGATATCAGAATAATCCGAAGGAGCTGAGCAGTGGGCAGTATCACGTCTTCACCACGAGCTTGTGCAAACGGGACCAAAAAGTTCTGAAGAGGGCGGTGCATTCTGTTGAACCGGTGATACCACATTTTCTGCGTTGGTCTGAGCAACCCATTGTGTGGAGCGGAGAGGATCATCCACCCCGGGTTGATAATCCGGGTCAGTTGGCTCTGGTGGTGGCACCACAGGTGGGTGGTTACAAGTTCAGCAAAGTGCTTATGGATGGAGGCAGCAGCATCAACATCATGTATTATGAGACTTTTCGGCGTATGGGGCTGACAGATAAGAAGCTTCGACAGTTCAACACAGTGTTCCATGGGGTGGTACCCGGTAAATCAGCCTCTCCAGTTCGGAAGATCGATGGAGGTCACCTTTGGCGATGAGCATGACTCTAGGTCACGGACTGTGACCTTTGAGGTATTAAAGATCAGAAGCCCATACCACGCTTTGTTTGGGCGGCCGGTTTATGCCAAGTTCATGGCTAGGCCGTGTTATGTTTATCTACAGCTCAATATGCCAGACCACTAGGGAACTATTACGGTCCATGGGAGCCGCAAAATTGCATTGGAGTGCGAGGAAGGAGATGCAGCTTATGCTGAAGTAGTTTGCGCAACTGGGGAGCTGAAGTTCTATAAGGACAATGTTGATCCAGCAGATATGTCTCCGCTAAAGAAACCAACCATAGAGCATGATCCGGCGCTGAAGTTCAAGTCGGCCGAAGAGACCAAGCAGGTGGAATTTTTTCATGGCGATTCATCCAAGTAGTTCACTATCAGTGCTAACCTAGATCCGAAAGAGGAAAACGCGCTCATCGAGTTCATCCATGAGAACTGGGACATCTTTGCATGGAAGCCTTCTGACATGCCAGGTGTACCGAGGGAACTCGCTGAGCACAATCTTAATATCGATTCTAAGTTTAAACCGGTCAAGCAGTATCTGCGCCGCTTCAATGAGGAGAGGCGCAAGGCTATTGGAGAAGAAGTGGCTAGGATCTTGGCTGCAGGCTTTATAGTTGAAGTATTTCATCCAGAATGGTTGGCTAATCCGATGCTAGTACTTCAGAAAATGGCACTTGGACAATGTGTGTTGATTATACAGACCTGAACAAGGCTTGCCCAACTGATCCTTTTGCTCTCCCCCGTATTGATCAAATTATTGATGCTACGGCAGGATGTGAGCGGCTAAGTTTTTTGGATGCATACTCAGGTTATCATCAGATCAAGATGGCAGTTAAGGACCAGGAGAAGATAGCCTTTATAACTCCTTTTGGAGCCTTCTGCTATGTATCTATGCCATTTGGGCTCAAGAGTGCCCAGGCGACCTACCAGTGTTGCGTGCAGAATTGCCTTCAAGGGTAGATTGGGCGGAATGTTCTTTATGCAGAGGAGACACTGATAGATGATTTGAAGGAAACTTTTGACAATCTCCGAGTTTACAAAATGATGCTTAATCCGGAGAAGTGCGTTTTTGGTGTTCCGGCGGGCAAGCTCCTGGGATTCTTGGTATCAAACAGAGGAATTGAAGCTAATCCGGAGAAGATCAAGGTGATTACGTCCCTGGCTAAACCGGCGTGCATCAACGATGTCCAACGCGTGGCGGGCCATATTGCAGCACTCAGCCGGTTTATCAGCCGTTTTGGGGAGAAGGCAATCCCGCTTTATCAGATAATGAAAAATACGAACCGCTTCGTGTGGAGTGATGCTGCTGATGCTGCGTTTGAGGATCTGAAGAGGCAATTGGCAGAGCCGCCGGTCCTTGCTGCCCAGTTGACAATGAGCCGCTGTTGTTATACGTGGCTGCCAATGCCCGTACGCTAAGTGTTGCCATTGTGTTACAACGCAAGGAGGCAGGAAAGGAATATCCGGTTCAGCGGCCGGTTTACTACATCAGTGAGATGCTCATCGAGTCAAAACAGAGATATCCGCATTGGCAGAAGCTGGTGTATGGAGTTTTATGGCAAACCGGAAGCTAAAGCACTATTTTCAGGGCCACCCAATCACCATTGTCAGTTCGGCTCCCTTAGGAGATATAATCCAGAACAAGGAAGCTACTGGCCGAGTTGCAAAGTGGGCCATCGAGCTTAGCCCGCACGGATTAAAATATGTGCCCCGTACTGCGATAAAGTCCCAAGCACTGGTGGATTTCATCAACGATTGGACAGAGTTGCAAGCGCCTGAGGAAAAGGTGGATCATACATACTGGACTATTCACTTTGACGGTTCAAGGCAATTGGAGGGCTCGGGGGGCTGGAGTCATGTTAACTTCCCCACGAGGTGATAAGTTCTGCTATGTCTTCCGTTTAATGTTCCCTTTTACTAATAATGCTGCTGAGTATGAAGCTCTCCTCCATGGTCTGCGAATGGCCAAGGAGATGAACTTGAGCCGGGTTAAGTGCTTTGGTGATTCAGATCTGGTGGCACAGCAAGTATCTAGCAAGTGGGACTCCAAGCATCCACTCGTGGCAGCATATCGACCAGAGGTGGACGCTATTGCTGGACACTTCAAAGGATATCAGGTGGATCATATAGACCGGTGAAAAAATGAAGCAGCCGATGCGTTAAGCCGGCTGGGTTCCTAGCGTAAACCGGTTCCACCTAATACCTTCTTGGATGAGTTCCATAATCCGTCGGTGCAGTTACCTTCAGAGGAGGACTTGGTTGTTCCTGATCCATAAGCATAATTGGTCGCAGCACTTCATGTCATTCCGGATTGGACGCTCCCTTACCTGGCATACATGAACCAAGGTGAGTTACCAGAGGACGAAGTCGAGGCCCAACAGATAATCCGGCGGTCTAAATCTATGACTATTATCAATGGAGAACTATATCATCGCAGCGTTTCTGGAGCTTTTCAATGGTGTGTGTCACAAGAAGAAGGCTGTGATATCCTTAGGGAGATTCATGAAGGGGATTGCGGTCATCACACCGGTTCAAAATCTTTGGTGGCTAAAGCTTTTCGTCATGGGTTCTACTAGTTGACGGCTCACACCGACGCAGAAGACTTGGTCAGGAAATGTGATGCTTGCCAGAAATTCTCAAGGCTTGCTCATATACCGGTGCAGGAGCTGAGGATGATTCCAATTACTTGACCGTTTGCGACTTGGGGCCTTGATATGGTTGGACACTTCAAGAGATCCCAAGACAAGAAAACCCACCTGTTAGTGGCAGTAGACAAGTTTACGAAATGGGTTGAAGCGAAGCCTGTCAGTAAGTGTGATGCAGCAACAGCGGTTCAGTTCATCAAAAAGGTGATTTTCCGGTTTGGCTTTCCGCACAGCATTATAACTGATAATGGCACGAATCTATCCAAGGGGGCTATGGAGGAGTTTTGTCAACGAGAGCACATCCGTATCGATGTATCATCAGTAGCTCACCCTCAATCTAATGGCCAAGCTGAAAGAGCCAATCAAGAGATCTTGAGAGGCATCAAACCCCGGCTTATGGTTCCATTGCAGAGAACACCGGGTTGTTGGGTGGAGGAGTTGCCTTCTGTACTATGGAGCATCAATACTACACCTAACAGATCCACAGGGTACACACCTTTCTTCATGGTATATGGAGCTGAAGCGGTCCTCCCTAGTGATATCCATCATGACTCGCCGCGGGTGGTGGCTTATGTTGAAGCGGATAATGAACAAGCAAGACAAGACGCCTTGGACTGGCTGGACGAGGAACGGGACACGGCAGCAGCTCGGTCGGCGATTTATCGGCAAGACCTGCGCCGGTACCACAGTTGTCGGGTTAAGACCAGGACGTTTCAACAAGGAGACCTGGCGCTCCGGTTCATCCAAGACCAGACAGACATGCACAAGCTATCCCCACCTTGGGAAGGACCCTTTGTGGTCAGCAAGAACTTGCACAACGGATCATACTACCTCGTCGACATTCGAGAACATAAGGACTCACCCACGGTGGAGGAGACCAAGCGGCCGTGGAACATCGCTCTTCATAGACCTTACTATACTTGAGCCATAGGCTCCGCTTTATGTACATATCTTTACAATGTATATATTATGATCAATACAATAAACTGGCACCCTTGATAAGTCGAGGTATCAGCCGCCTTTTTTCTACATAAAGAGTATCACATGGGGGCTTCCGTGGGCAAGGAAGTTTTCTATGGCCTCTTAAACCGGCGACCACATCAAGACCATCATAAGACCCCAGCTCTGGTTGCTTCGGCAATTTCCACATGATGATGAGGGGCAAAAGAGAGTTTTTGATGCCTAGCACAACTCAAACATAGGCCCCGACGAGCAATGCTCAAACGCTACCTGGGGGCTCCTGATGCAAGTTCATCAGCGAGTTGAAAACTCTTGTAGTGAACACGGTTTGGAAGCTTGGTGTATACACCTAAAACCCTGAATTAACCTGCCTGCATCAAGTCAATCACGCCGTCCAGGTAAACCTGGTATGACCCGTCAAACGTACACACAAGTCAATCCTTCGGGACCCTGAACTTGGTAACGTTAAATTGACGATCATCAAGTGATTACACAAGTCAAATATTTATCAGATTTTGAACATTGGTAGCATTTGACATTGATGATTTGGTTAAGGATTGCAGATCATCTTAACAGGCTTTGCTAAAATGGCTAATGACAGTAGCCTGGCAGCTCATAAAAAGCCTCGAATTTGGAGCCTGACAGCTCGTAAAAAGCCTCGACTACATGGTCTTATTTGCCCAAAAACTTTATTTCTCATCTTTTCTGTTTTCTCAAATCTTTATCTTCAAGGTCATTGGTTTTTCAACCAAGTCCATTGATTCAAGGCTGGATAACCACAAAGTTGTCACTACATTTGTATTTACAGAGTTATAGTCTGGGTTATAAACACCAGTACTAGTTTACAGTTAAATCGGCGTTCATTGTAACCCGGATCGGCCTTCATGATGAGCTGACAAAGAGCTAAGGGAGTCGTCAGCACTTACGCCTTGGATTGTTCTTACCGGGTTAAGGTTTACAGATACACTTAATCACAGGTATGGTACATGTTTCTATTTTGTACATAGTTCAAGTTATTTACTTAGATCATGTGTGTGGGCAATATGACCCGTCCGACGATAAACCGCCAGGACACTTTGAGCATTGTTTATTCAGAAAACAGGTAATATAAACTATCAAAGCATTGCAAGCAGGATATATTTTAGAAGTTGCCAAACAAAGTAATGCCATGAAAGATAGTGTGGGACAAAGATAATATCTCAACTATTCTATTACAAGGCACTGGCAGGCCCAAAAGAATATCAGTTTTCTCACAAAGTGTTCAACACATAAAGGTAAACTGGAGCCGGTTTAGGAATCTGCTTCAGCTCGCTGTGACGGTTGCGGGTCAGCCTGATCCGGGTCTTCGACGTTTTCTTTCAGCTGCTGGAAATCAGTGGTGCTCCAGTCAATCTTGGCAAGGGCACGGAAATAAACTTCTTCATTTATAAGTTCTGACGGTTCAATGTCAGGAGCGAATGTGTGCTTACAGACGGGTGGAATAAGATTCTCAATGTCATAGGACGGACGCTCCACCCGCACATTCTCCAGATCATAACCCGGATGATACCTTGATAAATCCGCTTCATCAGCAAGTTTACTAGCGAGAGGCCACATATCCTTGGTTAGGGCGCGAAGGTCATCACTGGAGAAAGCTGATCCGTCCTCCTTCATAATTGGATAGCCATTCATGGCCTCAGCCGGATCAAAATCAGGGACCCACGCCTTGGCTCGGGTTAAAGCCATCAGAGACCCAGCCCTTGCGGAGGATTTATTCACTTCGGCAATGCGAGCAGGCAAGATGGATAGTTTCTCCAGAGTACCTTGGATGGTGGTTGGAGCCGATTTATTGTGGGAGATCGCACTAATGGCCCTTTTGTGCGCCGGAATATAACTACTCCACTAAAGTGTATGTTGCCTTCAGTTTCTTCCGCATATCATCCCCAAGATGAGTAACGTGCCTCCCTGTGTA
Source organism: Secale cereale (assembly GCA_902687465.1). Lineage (NCBI taxonomy): Eukaryota > Viridiplantae > Streptophyta > Magnoliopsida > Poales > Poaceae > Secale > Secale cereale. The sequence goes on from LR738711.1 coordinate 779,599,757, forward strand.
CAAATTATGAGTTAAATCGGAGCAGCTCCAGATAGCAAGGATAAGCTTATGTCAACAAAATACTTACCAAAGATAGCAGATGTCATATCATTTATATGCTGCCTTAACCCGGACAGCTCCTCCGTCACCGGGTTAAGAGCTGCCTCAACATCACTGGCTCTTCTCTACAAATTAGCCTTTTCCACCTCCCAATGGACCGCTCCGCTTCAAAACCTTTCTTGAGCTTCTCCATACTAGCTAAAGCAAGGGTAAGTTCCTCCTTGGCTTTAGTCGAGGTAGTCTCTTGGAAGAATAGGATATTCCGGAGCTCAGTTATTTCAGAGGCCCTCCGGTTCAAATCAGTCTACCAAGGATAAAACATATCAGATATTTACAAAGAAAGCAATTTTTTCAGACAAGTCCCAAGCACATAACAAGTTATGCACTTGACGCTTGGGGGCTAATGTACGTTTGCAGTAAACATGCAAAAAAATTCAGACAAAGTCCCAAGCATATAACAAGTTATATACTTGGCACTTGGGGGCTAATGTGACATCATTCTCAAACATAGGATAAGTCCAGGTTCACCCGCAACGGAGTAAACCGGCCCTTGAAGGCTACAAGTGCAAAGCAAAATTATTCTAGTTGGTTACTGAAGTCCCGGTTCACCCCTAAATGTTAAACCGGCACTTGGGGGCTATAATGTACTAAAGGTACAGCTACAAGACACAAGCAGAAATGAAAGGCAAGGGAAAAGGAATTACCTCATATCTGTCTTTCATTAAGTTCACCAAGCCGCCCTCATGGTCACGGCTGGTGAAGAGCCGGTTTAGGTACCCAGAATGAAGCTCCAGGGCACTAAGTTGGGCGTAGCTGGACAGGTCGGTGCTCCACTTTCCCTTGTCCTTATGAAGAATTTCTTCCTTGGCAGTTTGTCTGGCCAGGATGACAGGCTCTGCTGGGGTAGTAAAGCCAGTCCCAGTAATCTCGACATCGTCTGTCGAAGCCGTAGTTGGCCTGGAGGGATCAGCAGCAGTGGGATTGGTGTGTACCGGGCTAGCAGGGGCCGCACTAACCCGAGCAGGGCTAGTCCGGACAGGGCTGACCAGATCAGCAGTATATTCCATGGGGTTATCCCCCGGAGCAGCAAGGTCTTCTCGATCCGTAGGAGAAGTATCATCGTGTGGAACTTCAACATTTTCTTCTAGAGGATTGGCAATTTCAGGATCTTCTGCCGGTTCAGAATTGGTGGTTTCAACTGCCGGTTTACTCAATTTCGCCTTTTTGCTAGGCTTGGGCATACTGAGGAATTATTAAAACGGATAATGAAAATCACAAGACAAAAATAGAAAGATAAACCGGGCAGAAGGAAAGACAACTTACCCGTGAACAGTCTTGAGCACAGGGACTTGTGTGGCCGTCGACTCACCAGAGGATGACAGAGGAGTTTCCTGGTAATTCGGATCAGACAGTTTAAGGGGTTGACGAAAAATACCCGCTTTAGGATGAAGAATAGTTGGAGTAAGTAAAACCTCTGAACGGCGTCTTCGAGCCGGAGTGTGGGTCAGTCCGGTCGACTCGACCACATGACCACTGTGGCATGTGGTGCGGCGAGCCTCATGTTTTTGTTTCTTCAAAAGAAAATTGGGATCCAGTTGTGCATAAGGATGAGAAAACGGATATTTCCGGGCTACCCGACGAACTTTGGGTGGCAATTGTTCTGAATCAGAGGAAAGAGAGATTACCTCAACATCATCCGCTTTACTACCTTCAGCCGGATCCTGGGAAAAGTCATTGTTAATAGAAATACAAAAAAGGAAAAATTAAAAGTCATAAGAATCAAGCGGTACCTCAGAGGCCGGATCATCTTCTTCTGCGTTTGAACCGGATGCAGCGGCAGGCTTCTTCTTATGTTTCTTCACAGCCAGGCTCTTCTTGCGAGATGGCCTCGCTGGTTTGTCCTGGGCTTTCCTCTTCCAGAAAGGGTCGTCAGCCTGTTTAAAAGAATAAAAGCATATTAAACCAAGCGATATGGACGGATTAGAACAAAGTAAAGAGACAGAAGAGCCCCTTCCCGACGGCGTTTTGTTATTCACACAGAAGGGTGCTAATCCGGTCCGACTGCACTCTTCCAAAGGTATGTTCAGCATCTTTTTTGCAGATTCGGTGACTTCATTATCTAGAAGCACAATCTCCATGTGACGCAGAGGGTCCTTCGAGTTGCCAGTATACTCGCACATTAAACCGAAGCGCCGGCTTAATGAGAGAGTGCTCCAAGAGAGCCAGCAACGGATAAAATCAACTCCAGTTAATCCGTTGGCTACAAAAGCCCTAAGCTTTGAGAGCTGGGGGGCATATCGAGCTCGGTCTTGGGCACTCAAGCGCTGTGGGAAAGGATGGTCCACTGTCAGACGGTGGGAGCGATAAACAGGCATGGGATTTTACCCTTCTGGTGAAGTATCAACACAATAGAACCAAGTTTGGTTCCAATCCTTGGGATGGCTATGGAGGGTAGCATGAGGAAAGCTGACATCCTTCCTCTTCTGGATACTCATTCCGCCATGTTCAGTATTTGGCTCATCATGAAATTCAGTCCGGCGATTCAGATGGAAGAAGTCCCGGAATAACTCCACGGATGGCTCCTCTTGCAGATAGGCTTCTGAGAAGACTTGGAAGTTGCAGATATTTGATACAGAGTTGGGACCTATGTCTTGGGGATGGAGTTGAAAGTCTGCCAACACATCGCGGAAATTTTTTGACCCTGGAGGGTTAAAGCCCCAGGCCAGGTGATCAAAGAAGACAATAATCTCTCCCTCCTTAGGCTTGGGAGGGCACTCTTTGCCAGGAGCTCTCAAGTGAAGAACCTCCTTCGGAGCTAAAGCGTCGATCGTGGCCATCTTTTCTAAGTCATCCTCGGTAATCTGGGATGGGACCCAGTTGCAAGCGACAAACTGCTTGGCCACGGAAGTCATCTTTTTTCAAAGAGGAAGGCTAAAAATGCAATAAAGATCCGGTTTACGATCTACAAAAATTTAAACCGGCATATTCTATGAAAGTACTGATCTAGTTGGCGGTTTAAGCAGGGGCCTAATGGTATCTACTGATCCGGATTAGCTATAAACATGACATCTACCGGATTATGAAGTTTAAAGGGGAAAGTTAAACCGCCAAACACAGGCAGGTAAGGCACAGATCTAAAGCTAAACCGTTGACATTAGCAGTTGAGATGCAGATCTAAAGTGTGAGAAAACAACTTTAACACCAGCAACAGATACATATGGATCTACAGCGTATGGAAAACTCAAGATAAATCAAGTCGTATTCATCGGAGACAGCGAAGGTTTTTTACAGATGCAGTTTAAACTAGCAGTATTGGGGGAAATAAGGTTACAACGACGGAGCGGGGTCATGCTAACGATAATTGACCTAAAAGGTTTGAAGATCTACAGCAAGACCTTATCTATGGCGAAGAACCGCGTAGAACAGGACCTCATCTGTAAACGCGCAGGAAACCGTAGAACTGGGACTACAAGGAGGAGATGAGTTAACGTACCTGAGGCAACGAGAGCGAAAGGGCACCGGCGAATCTCTGGACACACTCAGGTTGATGCAGCGGCCGGGCTTGAGGAAGACGACGAGCTCGATGGACGACGGCGGAGCTTGAGCACTGGAGGATAGAGGAACAAGAAGCAAGGGGATAAAACGGCAGGCGCGGGAATCGAGGAGACCAAAAATCGGATATTGATGGTGCTGTCGCCTCGATCTTCGGAGTTTTAATAGGTAAAGGTAAAAAGCAGGTGCAGGTATTAAATGCGCGGATGGCGTCACGACGGTTTAAAGCGAACTGAGGAGATGACGTCATGCCGGTTTACAGAGCGCACTGAAGCTGCGGAAAGGAAAAATCTATACAAGACTTTGAAAATTGACATGAACAGGTTCAAATCAATCTGGGGCCTAATGTCAGGGATATTACTACCAGGTATGAACCGGCTAGGAGGGTCCGGTTTACATTATCAAGACTATATTATCAAGGCCCAGCAGAGTATGAAGTAGAAGATTGTAGCCCAAGAGGTTTATAGCCCATGTGTTAGGGCCCACGATTTGTAAACCGTCATACTATGTAACTTGGGATGTATGATAGAAAGAACAGAGACCGGGGCGGACACTTTTATGAGCCGGCCTCGGGACTCCGTAAACCAGACCGGGCAACACTTCGTATATAAAGGGATGACCCGGCAACGGTTCAGGGACGACAACAGCTCGAGACACATGCAAAAGCGGATTCGCTCCCTGGTCATCGAAGCCCTAGCAATACCACACCGAACTAGACGTAGGCTTTTACCTTCATCGAAGGGGCCGAACTAGTATATAAAATCCCTCCTTCATTCGTCCGCTTTAACCCCTTTAAGCTAACCTGTAGCGATGGCCTCACGACTAAGTCCTTTTGCTAGAACATCTGCCGTGCTAAATCCACGACAGTGAGTGTTGTGTTCAATTTTGGAATTTTTTGGGGTTCATTTGGAAATTTTTATACATTAACTGGGTTTTCCAGGCACTTTATGCGCATAATTCAAATTCGAACTACATGCACATTCTCCAGTGCATATAAACTGGTTGAAAAATCAAATATGTGCCCTTGGTTGCATGCTTAGGTCCCATGCAAGAAATGGGAATCAATCTCAAACACCCTGCCACCGTCACTCGGCCGCAAACATTGAGATACCTGGTTTTTCAAATTCTAGTAAATCCAAAACTCATCTGAAATTCGTGAAACTTGGCATGCTATCATGGAGCGGCATCAACATGCCATGGTAAATTTTTTGTCCCATTTGGAGCAAGGGTATAAGCTTCTCACAAACCAGAGCTTCTCACAACAAGCGTGATGGTTTTGGTAGGGAACATGCCACCTTTGGGGACGAAACGATATCTATTGCCTCTTATTGCTTTCAAAAAAAAATCGAGTGTCAACATAGAAAGCAGGAGTGTTGTGTTCAATTTTGGAATTTTTCGGGGTTCGTTTGGGCATTTTTATACAGTAACTGGGTTTTCCGGGCATTTTATGCGCATAATTCAAACCTGAACTACATGCTTATACGTCTCCAACGTATCTATAATTTTTGATTGTTGCATGCTATTATATATTCTTTTTTGGATGTTTATGGGCTTTATTATACACTTTTATATTATTTTTGGGACTAACCTACTAACCCAAGGCCGAGTGCAAATTGTTGTTTTTTTTTCCCATTTCAGAGTTTCGCAGAAAAGGGATATCAAACGGAGTGCAAGCGGAATGAAACCTTCGAGAGAGTTATTTTTGGAACCGTACCTTCATAGAAGACTTGGAGTACAAGCGAGGGAACGAAGGAGGTGGCCACGAGGGTCCATGGCGCGCCCCCTCCCCCTGGGCGCGCCCCCACCCTCATGGGCCCCCTCTGGCTCCCCCGATGCCCTCCTTCCTCCTATATATATATCCGTGTAACCTGAAAACATCGAGGCAACAGAGAAAACCCTAATTCCACCGCCGCAACCTTCTGTTCCGTGAGATCCCATCTTGGGGCCTGTTCCGGAGCTCCGCTGGAGGGGGGATCTACCACGGAGTGCTTCTACGTCAACGCCATAGCCTCACCAATGAGTTGTGAGTAGTTTACCACAGATCTTGGGGTCCATAGTTATTAGCTAGATGGCTTCTTATCTCTTTTTGGATCTCAATATAAAGTTCTCCTCAATCTTTGAGGAGATCTATTCGATGTAATCTTTTTGTGGTGTGTTTGTCGAAACCCGATGCATTGTGGGTTTATGATCAAGATTATCTTTGAACAATATTTATTCTCTTCTGAAATCTTTTATGTATGGTCATAATATCCTTGCAAGTCTCTTCGAATTATTAGTTTGGTTTGGCCAACTAGATCTATAGTTCTTGCAATGGGAGAAGTGCTTCCCTTTGGGTTCAATCTTGCGGTGACCTTTCCCAGTGACAGCAGGGGCATCAAGGCACGTATTGTATTGTTTCCATCGAGGATAGCAGATGGGGTTTATATCATATTGCTTGAGTTTATCCCTCTACATCATGTCATCTTGCTTAAAGCATTACTCTGTTCTTATGAACTTAATACTCTAGATGCATGCTGGATAGCTTTCGATGTGTGCAGTAATAGTAGTAGATGCAGAATCGTTTCGGTCTACTTGTCATGGATGTGATGCCTATATATAATGATCATGCCTATATATTCTCATAACTATGCGCTTTTCTATCAATTGCTCGAGAGTAATTTGTTCACCCACCATAGAATTCTGCTATCTTGAGAGAAGCCACTAGTGAAACCTATGGCGTCGGGTCTATTCTCAACATATTAATCTTTCATCTACTTTACTTTGCTTTATTTACTTTCTGTTCTTATACCAAAAATATTGTACTATCCTATCTATCAGATCTCACTTTCATAAGTGACCATAAAGGGATTGACAACCCCTTATCACGTTGGCTGAGAAGTTCTTATTTGATTTGTGCATGTGCGAGGGACTTGCGCGTGGTCTCCTACTGGATTGATACCTTGGTTCTCAAAAACTAAGGGAAATACTTACGCTGCTGTGTTGTATCACCCTTTCTTCTTCGAGGGAATACAACACAAGCTCGAGAAGTAGCAATAAGAATTTCTGGCACCATTGCTGGGGAGTCTTACGCAAAAGTCATATACCGAGTACCTATCACAAACTCTTATCCTTCGCATTACATTTTTTGCCTCTCATTTTCCTCTCCCCCACTTCACCCTTGATGTTTTATTTTCCCTTCTTTTTCCGTGTGTTTAGCGTTCGCTTGCTTCTTGTTTGCTTGTGTGTTGGATTGCTTGCTTGTCACTATGGCTCAGAACAATACCAAATTGTGTGACTTCTCCAATACCAACAATAATGATTTTATTAGCACTCCGATTGCTCCTATTACCGATGCTGAATCTTGTGAAATCAATGCTGCCATGTTGAATCTTGTCAAGAAAGATCAATTTTCTGGCCTTCCTAGTGAAGATGTCTCTACCCATCTAAACAACTTTGTTGATTTGTGTGATATGCAAATGAAGACCGATACGGATAATGATATTATTAAATTGAATCTATTTCCGTTTTCACTTAGAGATCATGCTAAAACTTGGTTTCCTCTTTTCCTAGAAATAGTATTGATTCATGGAATAAGTGCAAAGATGCCTTTATCTCTAAGTATTTTCCTCCTGCTCAGATTATCTCTCTTAGGAACGATATTATGAATTTTAAACAACTAGATCATGAGCATGTTGCACAATCTTGGGAGAGAATTAAATTAATGATACGTAATTTTCCTACACATGGTTTGAACTTATGGATGATTATACAAAATTTTCTGCTGGCTTGAATTTTGCTTCTAGAAATATTTTAGATTTGGCCGCGGGAGGCACTTTCATGCAAACTACGTTAGGAGAAGCTACCAAACTCCTAGATAATATTATGGTTAACTAATCTCAAGGGCACACCAAAAGATCTACTAGTAAAAAAGTGCATGCTATTGAAGAGATTAGTGTTTTAAGTGGAAAGATGGATGAACTGATGAAATTATTTGCTACTAAGAGTGCTTCTTCTGATCCTAATGATATGCCTTTATTCATGTTGATTGAAAATAATAATGAATCTTTAGATGTGAATTTTGTTGGTAGGAATAATTTTGGTAACAATGCTTACAGAGGAAACTTTAATCCTAGGCCTTTTCCTAGTAATTCCTCTAATAATTATGGCAGTTCTGACAATAACTCTTATGGAAATTTTTGTAAGACGCCCTTTGAATTTGAAACTAGTGTTAAAGAGTTTATGAATTGGCAAAAGAATTTCAATGCTTTGCTTGAAGAAAAATTGCTTAAGATTGAAGAGTTGGCTAGAAACGTGGATAGAATTACTCTTGATGTTGATTCTTTGAAACTTAGATCTATTCCACATAAGAAGATATCAATGAGACTCTCAAAGCCATGAGAATTTCGATTGATGAGTGCAAAGAAAGAACCACTAGGATACGTGCTAAAAAGATTGCTTTATAAAAGCGTGTTCTTCTAGTTATCATGAAAATAAGGATGAAGATCTGAAAGTTATTGATGTGTCTCCTATTAGATCCTTGTTTTCCAGTATGAATCTTGATAAAGATGGGACTGGAGATGAGTCTACTTTAGTTAAAAGGCGTCCCAATGATTCGGAGTTTTTAGATCTTGATGCTAAAATTGTTTAAAGTGGGATTGAAGAGATTAAAACATTGCATAGTGATAAACCAACTATTTTGGATTTCAAGGATTTCAATTATGATAATTGCTCTTTAATAGATTGTATTTCCTTGTTGCAATCCGTACTAAATTCTGCGCATGCTTATAGTCAAAATAAAGCTTTTCCCAAACACATAGTTGATGCTTCGATGCAATCTTATGAAGAAAAACTTGAATTAGAAGTTTCTATCCCTAGAAAGCTTTATGATGAGTGGGAACCTACTACTAAAATTAAAATCAAAGATCATGAATGCTTTGCTTTGTGTGATTTGGGTGCAAGTGTTTCTACAATTCCAAAAACTTTGTGTGATATGTTAGGTTTCCATGAGCTTGATGATTGTTCTTTAAATTTGCATCTTGCGGATTCTACCATTAAGAAACCTATGGGAAGGATTAATGATGTTCTTATTGTTGCCAATAGGAATTATGTACCCGTAGATTTCATTGTTCTTGATATAGATTGCAATCCTTCTTGTCCTATTATTCTCGGTAGACCTTTCCTTAGAACGATTGGTGCAATTATTGATATGAAGGAAGGAAATATTAGATTCCAATTTCCGTTAAGGAAAGCCATGGAACACTTTCCTAGAAAGAAACTCAAATTACCTTATGAATCTATTATGAGAGCCACTTATCTATTGCCTACCAAAGATGATAATACCTAGATATATACTTGTATCGTGCCTAGCTAGTGGCGTTAAACGATAACGCTTGTTGGGAGGCAACCCAATTTTATATTCTTTGTTTTTGCTTCTGTTTAGGAATAAATATTGCATCTAGCTTCTGTTTAGATGTGATATTGTGTTTTAATTAGTGTTTGTGCCAAGTAGAACCTTTGGGAAGACTTGTGTAAAGTATATATGATCATGCTGTAAAAAACAGAAACTTTAGCGCTCACGAGTTTGGTTGTAATCTTTTAATGGAGAGTGATATTTAGTTGATTCTTTTTTTAGATGATTAACAGATAAATTCCTCACGTTTACCAATTTATTTCAATTTTTTTGAGTTACATAAGTATTCAAAAGTTACAGATTACTACAGACTATTCTGTTTTTGACAGATTCTGTTTTTCGTGTGTTGTTTCCTTATTTTGATGAATCTATGAGTAGTATTGGAGGATATGAATCATAGAGAATTTCGAATATAGTAGGTTTAACACCAATATAAACAAAGAATGAGTTCATTAAAGTACCTTTGAGTGGTGGTTTGTTTTCTTATACTAACGGAGCTCACGAGATTTTTGGCTAAATTTTCTGTTGTGAAGTTTTCAAGTTTTGAGTATGGCTTTGATGGACTATGGAACAAAGAGTGGCAAGAGCCTAAACTTGGGGATTCCCAAGGCACCCCAAGGTAAAATTCAAGGACAACAAAAAGCCTAAGCTTGGGGTTGCCCCGGGAAGGCATCCCCTCTTTTGTCTTCATCTATCGGTACCGATACTCTGGACTATATTTTTATTCACCACATTATATGTGTTTTGCTTGGAGTGTCATGTATGATTTGAGTCTTTGCTTTTTAGTTTGCCACAATCATCCTTGCTGGACACATATTTTGATAGAAATAAATATGGTTTAGAATTTATTAGAATACTCTATGTGCTTCACTTATATCTTTTGAGCTAGATAGTTTTGCTCTAGTACTTCACTTATACCTTTTAGAGCACGGTGGTGGTTTTATTTTGTAGAAATTTTTGATCTCTCATGCTTCACTTATATCCTTTTGAGAGTCTTTTAGAACAGCATGGTAATGTGCTTTGGCTATAAAACTAGTCCTAATATGATAGACATCCAAGATGAATATAGCAAAAACTTTCATATAAAGTGCATTGAATATGATGAGAAGTTTGATACTTGATGATTGTTTTGAGATATAAGGATGGTGATATTAGAGTCATGCTAGTGGAGTAATTATGAATTTGAGAAATTCTTGTGTTAAAGTTTGTGCTTCATGTAGCATGCACGTATGGTGAACCCATATGTGACGAAGTTAGAGCATGAAGTATTTATTGAGTGTCATCCTTTGTGTGGAGGTCAGGATCGCGCGATGGTTAACTCCTACCAACCCTTCCCCTAGGAGCATGCGTTGAATGCTTTGTTTTGATGACTCGTAGATTTTAGCAATAAGTATATGAGTTCTTTATTACTAATGTTGAGTCCATGGATTATACGCACTCTCACCCTTCCACCATTGCTAGCCTCTCTTGTACCGCGCAACTTTCGCCGGTACCATATACCTTCCTCAAAACAGACACCATACCTACCTATCATGGCATTTCCATAGCCATTCCGAGATATATTATCATGCAACTTTCCACTGTTCCGTTCATATGACATGCTTCATCATCATTCACATAGAGTCATATTTTGTTCTAGCTTCGAGTTGTAATCTTTGAGTTGTAAGTCAATAAAAGTTTGATGATCTACATTATTATAGCATTGTCCCATGTGAGGAAAGGCCAAATAAAAAAAGAGATGGCCCAAAAAAAAATAGAGAGAGGGGCTAACAAAAAGAGAATGCCCCTCCAAAAAAATTAGAGAAAAGAGAGAAGGGACAATGCTACTATCCTTTTCCTCACTTGTGCTTCAAAGTAGCACCATGATCTTCATGATAGACAGTCTCTTGTTTTGTCACTTTCATAAACTAGTGGGAATTTTCATTATAGAACTTGGCTTGTATATTCCAATGATGGGCTTCCTCAAATGCCCTAGGTCTTCATGAGCAAGCAAGTTGGATGCACACCCACTTAGTTTCTTTTGACGAGCTTTCATACACTTATAGCTCTAGTGTATCTGTTGCATGGCAATCCCTACTCCCTCACATTGATATCTATTGATGGGCATCTCCATAGCCAATTGATACGCCTAGTTGCTGTGAGACTATCTTCCTCCTTTTTGTCTTCTCCACAACCACCACTCTATTCCACCTATAGTGCTATATCCATGGCTGACGCTCATGTATTGTGTGAAAGTTCAAAGGTTTGAAAAAAATTGAGTATGAAAACAACTGCTTGCCTGAAATCTGGGTTCTGCCTGATATGAATATTTTGTGTGATGAAGAGGGAGCATAGCCAGATTATATGATTTTGCAGGGATAACTTTCTTTGGCCATGTTATTTTGAGAAGACATGATTGCTTTCTTAGTATGCTTGAAGTATTATTATTCTTATGTCAGTATAGACTCTTGTCTTGAATTGTTCGGATCTGAACATTCATGCCATAATAAAGAAATAACATTGAGAATTATGCTTGTTAGCATTCCATATCAAAAATTCTGTTTTTACCATTTACCTACTCGAGGACAAGCAGTAATTAAGCTTGGGGATGCTTGATACGTCTCCAATGTATCTATAATTTTTTATTGTTCCATGCTATTATAAACTTTTATATTATTTCTGGGACTAACCTACTAACCCAAGGCCCAGTGCAAATTGCTATCTTTTTTGCCTATTTCAGAGTTTCACAGAAAAGGGATATCAAACGGAGTCCAAACGGAATGAAACCTTCGGGAGAGTTATTTTTGGAACCGTATCTTCACAGAATACTTGGAGTATACGAGAGGTAACGAAGGAGATGGCCACGAGGGTCCAGGGCGCGCCCCTCCCCCTGGGCACGACCCCACCCTCGTGGGCCCCCTCTGGATCCCCCGATGCCCTCCTTCCTCCTATATATATCCATGTACCCTGAAAACATCGAGGCAACAGAGAAAACCCTAATTCCACCGCCGCAACCTTTTGTTCCCGTGAGATCCCATCTTGGGGCCTGTTCCAGAGCTACGCCGGAAGGGGGATCTACGACGGAGTGCTTCTACATCAACACCATAGCCTCACCAATGTGTTGTGAGTAGTTTACCACAGACCTTCGGGTCCATAGTTATTAGCTAGATGGCATCTTCTCTCATTTTGGATCTCAATACAAAGTTCTCCTCAATATTCGAGGAGATCTATTTGATATAATATTTTTGCGGTGTGTTTGCCAAGATCCGATGAATTGTGGGTTTATGATCAAGATTATCTTTGAACAATATTTGATTCTCTTCTGAAATCTTTTATGTATGATTATAATATCCTTGCAAGTCTCTTCGAATTATTGGTTTTGTTTGGCCTACTAGATCTATAGTTCTTGCAATGGGAGAAGTGCTTGGCTTTGGGTTCAATCTTGTTGTGTCCTTTCCCAGTGAGAGCAGGGGCAGCAAGTCAGGTATTGTATTGTTCCCATCGAGGATAAAAAGATGGGGTTTATATCATATTGCTTGAGTTTATCCCTCTACATCATGTCATGTTACTTAAAGCATTACTCTGTTCTTATGAACTAAATACTCTAGATGCATGCTGGATTGCGGTCGATGTGTGGAGTAATGGTAGTAGATGCAGAATCATTTCGGTCTACTTATCACGGACGTGATGCCTATATATAATGATCATGCATAGATATTCACATAACTATGCGTTTTTCTATCAATTGCTCGATAGTAATTTGTTCACCCACCGTAGATTTCTGCTATCTTGAGAGAAGCCACTAGTGAAACCTATGCCCCCCGGGTCTATTCTCAACATATTAATCTTTCATCTACTTTACTTTGCTTTATTTACTTTATGTTCTTATACCAAAAATACCAAAACTATTATACTATCCTATCTATCAGATCTCACTTTCGGAAGTGATCGTAAAGGGATTGACAACCCCTTATCGCGTTGGTTGCGAAGTTCTTATTTGTTTATGCAGGTGCGAGGGACTTGCGCATGGTCTCCTACTTGATTGATACCTTGGTTCTCAAAAACTGAGGGAAGTACTTACGCTACTGCGCTGCATCACCCTTTCCTCTTCGAGGGAATACAACACAAGCTCGAGATGTAGCACATGCACATTCTCTAGTCCATATAAACTGGTTGAAAAATCAAATATGTCTCCTTGGTTGCATGCTAGGTCCCATGCAAGAAATGGGAATGAATTTCAAACACCCTGACACCGTCAGTCGGCTGCAAACATTGTGATACTTGGTTTTTTAAATTCTAGTAAATCCAAAACTCGTCTGAAATTCATGAAACTTGGCATGCTATCATGGAGCGGCATCAACATGCCGTGGTAAATTTTTTGTCCCATTTGGGGCAGGTTTGGGTATAAGCTTCTCACAAACCAGAGCTTCAAATAACAAGCGTGATTGTTTCGGTAGGGAACGTGCCACCTTTGGGGACAAAACGATATCTGTTGCCTCTTATTGCTTTCAAAAACTTTCGAGTGTCAACATAGAACAACAGGAGTGTTGTGTTCAATTTTGGAATTTTTCGGGGTTCGTTTGGGCATTTTTATACATTAACTGGGTTTTCCAGGCATTTTATGCGCATAATTCAAATTTGCACATTCTCTAATACATATAAACTGGTTGAAAAATCAAATATGTGTCCTTGGTTGCCTGCTTAGGTCCCATGCAAGAAATTGGAATGAATTTCAAACACCCTGCCACCGTCACTCGGCCGCAAACTTTGAGATACCTGGTTTTTAAAATTCTAGTAAATCCAAAACTCGTCTGAAATTCGTGAAACTCAGCATGCTATCATGGAGCGGCATCAACATGCCGTGGTAAATTTTTTGTCCCATTTGGGGCAGGTGTGGGTATAAGCTTCTCAAAAACGAGAGCTTCTCACAACAAGCGTGATGGTTTCGGCAGGGAACGTGCCACCTTTGGGGACGAAACGATATCCGTTGCCTCTTATTGCTTTCAAAAACTTTTGAGTGTCAACATAGACAACCTGAGTGTTGTGTTCCATTTTGGAATATTTTGGTGTCCGTTTGGGCATTTTTATACGTTAACCGGGTTTTCCAGGCATTTTATGCATATAATTCAAATTTGAACTACATGCACATTCTCCAGTGCATATAAACTGGTTGAAAAATCAAATATGTGTCCTTGGTTGCATGCTTACGTCCCATGCAAGAAATGGGAATGAATTTCAAACACCCTGCCACCATCACTCGGCCGCAAACATTGAGATACCTGGTTTTTTAAATTCTAGTAAATCCAAAAGTTGTCTGAAATTCGTGAAACTTGGTATGCTATCATGGAGCGGCATCAACATACTGTGGTAAAAATTTTGTCCCATTTGGGGCAGGTTTGGGTATAAGCTTCTCAGAAACCAGATCTACTCAGAACAAGCGTGATGGTTTCAGTAGGGAACGTGCCACCTTTGGGGATGAAATGATATACGTTGCCTCTTATTGCTTTCAAAAAAAATTGAGTGTCAACATAGAAAAAAATGAGTGTTGTGTTCAATTTTTGAATTTTTCGCGGTTCGTTTGGACATTTTTATACATTAACTGGGTTTTCCTGGCATTTTATGCGCATAATTAAAATTTCAACTACATGCACATTCTCCAGTGCATATAAACTGGTTGAAAAATCAAATATGTGTCCTTGGTTGCACGCGTAGGTCCCATGCAAGAAATGGGAATGAATTTCAAATAGCCTGCCACCGTCACTCGGGCGCAAACATTGAGATACCTGGTTTTTTAAATTCTAGTACATCAAAAAGTTGTCTGAAATTCGTGAAACTTGGCATATTATCATAGAGCGGCATCAACATGCCATGGTAAAAAATTTGTCCCATTTGGGGTAGGTTTGGTATAAGCTTCTCACAACAAGTGTGATGGTTTCGGTAGGGAACGAGCCATCTTTGGGGACGAAACGATACCCGTTGCCTCTTATTGCTTTCAAAATTGTTCGAGTGTCAACATAGAACAAGAGGAGTGTTGTGTTTACTTCTTGATTTTTTCGGGGTTTGTTTGGACATTTTTATACATTAATTGGGTTTTCTAGGCATTTCATGTGCATAATACAAATTTGAACTACATGCACAAGCTCCAGTGCATATAAATTGGTTGAAAAATCAAATATGTGTCCTTCGGGGCATGCTTTGGTCCCATGCAAGAAATGGGAATGAATTTCAAACACCATGGCACTTTTGATTGTCGACAAAACACTGAGATACCTTTTTTTAAGTTCTAATAAATCCAAAACTCGTCTAAAATTCATGAAACTTGGCATGCTCTAATGGAATGGCACCCGACTTGCTCTAGTATTTTTCGTGTCCATTTTGAGAGAAGGTGGACTCAAATAACAGCCAACAAAGGCATTTTCAAACAAATGGCTACCATTGTAACATCTCAAATGTTTTGTATAATTTAAATTGTGTGCGTTCTGTTAACCATTCACGTGACGCCACGCCTCACTCTTTTAATGGCTAGGAGGTGCCTTGCTGACAGGTTCTTGAGTGCTTGACTAAACGGAAGGCGTGCGAGCTGTACTCCAATGCGGAGTCTCAACGGGAAGCGTACGAGCTATACGCCGTGCAGGCTCACCGGGAAGCGAGGCCTTTGACTTCCATGGCCGCCCGCCTTGCTCGAAAACGTTTTAGTTAGAACACCCGTATGCAAACCAACAGCTTCCCTAGGAAGCCAAGGGAAAAGGTGCCGAGAAGGATTTGTGCAGCTCTTGATCGCAAACGTTTTAGATGGAACACCCATATGCAATGTGAGAGCAGCGCAGGATTTGTGCATCCCTTCAATGCAAACGGTTGTTTTGGATGACCCATGTGCAACTACGTACAAACAATTTGGTAAGATTTGCATCTGTCATATTGGTTATGTTGCCATCTGTCAAACTGGAAAGATTTACATTTGTTGATCTAGTAACGTTGCCATATGTTAATCCTTGTAACAGTGCAATTTATCAAAATGTGCAGCTAGAAATCACTAGCACTATCTAATTTTTGCAACTAAAATTCAATAATTAAACATAGATTCCATTCATAGATTAAGCAGTCGTTCCTAATTTATACAAACAGTTCAACACGACAGCTGAACCGACCAAACTTTCACCCAATTGATGCCAACCACGTACTGAAATATCTAGTTCAACTATATATACTAGCTAATTTTAAGTACGTCGTATAGTTCAACCACACATCTATAGTCAGATGAACTGAACAAAATAACACCTAAATACTACTACTACCACGGAGGGGCTTTGTGCTACTTCCGGCAGCCTCTCCTCTACCAAGCGCGTTTGTAAGAGGCAGAGGAGGAGGAGGAGGAGCCTACCGACGAGCTGGAGAAATGCAATACGGTGCATGCCGTTGCTGCACGTTCAACGACGCTCGCCAGCTCGAACGCCCACTGCTGCTCTAGACGATACCTCTCGAAGCGGTCGGACTGCTCATAAATCTCCTGATTCCTTGCCTCTGCGTTGGTGTGTGTTGCGGCCACGGCTGCGGTAAGGCTCTTTGCATGCTCGACGAGGCGCTCCTCCTCCTCCCGCAGGAACTCGATGTAGGGCTCAAGGTTGCTGACGCACGTGCGGCCCTCCACCTCCGCCTCCCTCCTTCAGGTGGCAGTGGTCGAGCGGGTGATGATCCCGACGGTCGACCGTGGGCTGGCGGCCACGGCGGTCGACGATGGGGTGGGGGTCACGACCACCACCTCCCACCTTCGAGCCGCGGTGGTGGAGCGGGTGATGGTCACGGGGGCCGACAGTGGGGTGGCGGCCATGACGGCCACCTCCTGCCTTCGGGCCGCGGCGACGGAGCGGGAGATGCCCCTGGCTTTCGACGGTGGTGTGGTGGCAATAGCGGCGGCACCAGGTGCCGACGGGCAGCAGCGGCGGTGCGTGTGGTGGGTGTTCCGCGCACACCCAACAGGGATGCCACACGCACTACACTACGCCGGGGACTGCGCCGCTACTGCGGTGTAGCCTCCCAGCTGGAGCTGTCCTCTAATGACGGTGGAGTGGCTGAGTGAAGGCGACGGACCGGTGCCATTGGCGATTGTGGGATAATCAGACGAGATAAGCTATAGGGAGGGAGGGGAAAATGCGACGCAGGACTCACCGACCGTGAGGGTTTTTATACATACCGGTAAGCATTGGGATTTTGGGGGATTTCACCGAGTCGGGCGGGAAGCTTGCGTGGGAACCTGCGAGGTTGCGTGGGAACGGGCTCACTGAGGATTCATTGGCGCCACCGTTTGGCCAAAAGAACGCCCCCGCGCGCTGCACAAGCTTTCACTGTAAGCCGTCTGCGGCAGCGGGGTGACAAGACGTGCGAGAGGAGGATGAAAGGACACGTACCCGAACGGTTAATAAAAAAAGATTGTGTTTTAATTACCTACTGTACCCCCGTCCTAGTTTATAAGTAGGATTTAACAAATAAAATACGAATGCATGTCGCCAAAGATTATATCGTTGGAGTCGTATTTGAACATAGTTTCCAGCTATACAATTTTTGTAACATGTATTAACACTTTTTTGGTTAAATTTAAGGTTATATACCAGCAAGCGTTTGCCGCAACACACATGACTTATTTCATCACAAACAGCTCGGATGGATCAACTCTATGCCACGTACCGCACACGCAACTCTAATCTGATTCGTGCTTGATGTCTCCGACATCGCTCGCACAGTTCGCCTTATTTGCCACGTATCACTATGCCGGCCTCTGCTCATGTCCCTCGGCAAGCTCTGCTCGCCGTTAGGCGCCGCAACATGCTGCGCTCGCCATTAGGCGCTGCGGCGCGCTCTGCTCGCGTCCGTCGGCGCGCTCGGCTTGTGGACAGCTTTTTCTTGCGCGTTCAACTGCTATATGCATATATATATATATATATGGTTGCTCGCTGTTGAGGCGACCATGGAGCGCTCTGCTCGCGTCCCTCCGTGCGCGCTCTGCCGGCGGTTGGGCTTGCGCACGATCACGTCAGTGGCCCCATATGCATGCGGTTGCGCCACGCGCATTGCCACGCGATGTAGTTACGTGCGGCATGATCGAGTTACGCGCTGCAAATTTGAACTGCCATCAAGGGCCTGCCGGTATTCCTGGCCGTCCAGCTTCCCCTTTAATTCCCGCGGTCATTATAACCTTAGTATCTTCAACCTTTCGATCGCGCCCCACAACACAACAAGCACACCCACGATGACACATAGATAGGGGATGTCTAGCGGCGCTCCAATGGAGTTCGGCGAGCATAGAGTGGAGACCCACGGGAGGGAGACGGATCTCTCGGTGGTTTACAGAATCGACCCATCCGTGGTGGACGACTACATCAACAGCGTGGAGCAGTTGCTTGCTTGAGACAAGTACAAGGTGGTCGGCATCGACCTCCAGTAGACTGTCGGTCGTCCTGACATAGATCAGTAGGTTGTCATTGCCTAGTTGTGCGTGCGCCATCATGTCCTCATATACCACTACTGCATGGCCACAGAGCCTTGCGACCATTTCAACAGGTTTGTCAACAGCACCGACTACAAGTTCACCACGGTGGAACCCAAAGACAATGTAAATGCGCTTGGTGTTACGGGCTTGGACTGCAAGAACCTTGTCGAAATCCGTGACCACTACAGGGTCTGCGGCAGCACGAAGTACGACTCCCTGGCCGAACTCGCCTTGGCCATCATCGATTCCTACTACGAAAAGATGAAGCAGGATGCCTAAAGAACAAGTCCCCTATCCTGGCACAAGGCCTGGATGCGGCAACTGGATGAACCCCACCTCAGGTCCACGGCCAAGAGCGTCTACACATGCTACGAGATGCACAGGCAGATCGTTGACATGAGGAAGTTCCTCGTTACCCAAATCAACGAGCTCGGATCGAGCCACAAGCAGAGCAAGCGTCACAAGAAGTAGATGATGATCAGATGATCATTTATGCTAGTTAATCATGCATGTAATATATAGTTTACTTTATTGGTGTGTGGAAATGTCATGTGTGTAGTAGCCACCTATGTAATTATGCATGTAATAGTTTACTTTGGTGTGTGCAAATGCCATGGTTGTAGTAGCCACCTATGTAAGTGGATGTTTAATTTGGTTATGCAAGCATGTCCTTATAAGTGTGTATATAAATATGTTGTTGTTCTGTATGCAATCCAATCACACAACACACACGTCTTGTTAGCCGCAACCGTCTGTGTTATTATCGGTCTTCACACACATTTCTGATTACATACTTGTTTGCTGCATATCACACACATCTTGTTGAGTTGAACCGTTTCTGTTCTCATGTCTCAACGCAAACAGTGCATCCGAGTGAACCGCATGCCGTATATCGCACACACCTTCATCTAGCTGACCGTTTCTTTTGTGTTGCCTAATCACAAAAAGTTCATCCGAGTGAACTGTATGATGTATATCGCACACACCTCCATCTGGCTGCCCATTTCTTTTGTTCCTCATCATCGCAAATAGTTAATTGAATTGAACCGTATGCCCTACATCACACAACTAAAATCTGAACCGTGTTTGATGGCTCCGCCATCGCAAATGTTTTGCACCTTTTTTGACGGGTTTTTTACACCATCGTTTGCGATTATGGCATCACGCACAGTTTCGTCGATGGGTCTCTGATCGTAGTGACACATTAGCAGCATCCTGCAGTAGTGCTAGATCGGCTTCAACGTCGTGGTCCATCCCATTGACGTCTTCGAACGCATAGTATAGTAGGTCGGTTAAGTATTCGACCGTGGCTACCAAGTGGGTGGTGGGTGGGAAGCAAAATTCCATGTCCTCAACCCCCAGTTCAGACTGGGCATAGTTCGGTTGAGAATTTTATGTTAAGGTGAGAGATTGCAGCAAGTCTAGCACCTCATTTAGGAGCGAGAGCTGGATAGGTGTTGGAGAATCTGCGGGGCCGGGCTTGGTGACAGCCGCTCCATTGGGCCCGGTGAGTGCAGATCTTGAAAGTCCGGAACTTGTAACTGGGGACAAGTCCGGTGTTCCAGCGGCGGGGGAGTCCCGCTCAATCCTGGGTCTGTGAGCGGCTCGAACATCACTAAATCTGTGGTTTCCGTGGCGGGGTTGATCTTCCCATCATTGTACAAAGCGATCTGCTCCAGATTTAAGGCGAGAGCCATCGCAGGTGCTGACCCCTAGACGGGATCCAATGACAGATCTAAGATTTCGTCATCGTGTAGGCAGGGGGCAGCAGACATGGGTGTGAATCTATCGAAGATCATGTCTCCACGGATGTCAGCAACATAGTTCAAGCTTCCAAACCTGATCTGATGACCAGGGGCATAGCTGTCAACCTGCTCGAGGTGGCTGTCGGGGGAAACTGTCCACCACGAACACCTATGGGACCGGAGCCCCTTCTACGTTGCGGTAAGGGAGCGGAGGGAGCACGAAGAGCAGATCGAGGAGCGCACGCGGGCAGTTTACCCAGGTTCGGGCCGCGCGGACGCGTTAAACCATACTCCTGCTTGGATTGTATTGAGTTCTTGGGCTCGGGGGCTTGAAGAGCTAGCTACACCGAGCAAGAGAGCTGTCTAGGTTCTGAACCCTTTCTACGTTGTGCATGGGCCTCCTTTTATAGCTCAAAGGGGTCACCGACAGGTGTCAACGTAGAGGAGGGTAAAAATGTAACTTTGGTGGTAGTTGTAATAGTGCGGGAACAGTGCATGAACAGTGGATGAACAGTGGTCTTCACCTAACTTTGACAGTGGGGGACAAGGGCATTAAATGCCCGTCACCGTCGACCCCAAAAGCACCCGTCCATGCTCCTCCGTCCGCCACGACGGTAGCCTCGTCACCGTGGCGTGCCACCGTGTCCCCCAGGCTGCACAGCCATCCGCCACGCGTCCCTGGAAGGGCCCCAGGGCGACGCGTGGGCCGATGAGCTGGAGCGCGGGCACACAGCGCAGGCTTCCCCCGGCAAGCACCTTGCCGGGGTCTTGATCTTGCCGGGCCCGGAAGCTTGTCGCTCCCCGGGTCCTGCCGGGGCGCAGGGTGCGCCGAGGCATTTCTTCTGAGATGCAGTCTTCTGGTCTTCCTGGCAAGCTCCCCTTGCCAGGGTCTTGTGTTAATGTGATAATCTTGAGCCTGGGACGGCCTTCCCAGCAAGTTCCACTTGCCGGGGCCTTGATCTTCTGTCTTGTATACTTTGTTTTTGAATGGCTTTATAGGGACCAGAAAGGTTTCCGGCGAGCACGTGGTGAGCCCTGCCGCGGGAAGCTGCTACTGCCCGTGCACAAGTTGGGGTACTAAGGTACCCCTATCTTAGTACACCGACAGGAGCCCCCGGGCCTGGGCCACACACGGTGCCGAGCGCTGTTGGGCCAGGCCCAAAACAGTGCACGGGCACACGCGGCCCACGACAAGCCGTAAATCCCCTTCCGCATCCGCCGCGCCCCTCCCTAACGGCACGCGTCGATTGCGGTGTCGTGGGAGAGATCGTGGCCTCGTTCTTTAATGGGAAATGCGGAGCGTCCCCCACCCCCCCTTAAAAGCAGAGGAAGCAGGGGCAGTTTCCCTCCTTCGTCTTCATTGCGTCTTCATCCTCCAGAAATCCTCCGCTGCTCTTTGCCTCCACCCCTCCTCCGCCGTCTTCCGCATCCGCGGCGCCATCGAGCTCCTCACCCTCTCCCTCGCCGCCTCCGCCATGGCTCCGAAGAGCGAGAAGGCGAAAGCGGACAAGGCCAAGAAGGAGAAATCCGAGCAGGCGGCGAAGCTTGCCGCCCTGCGGAAGAGGAACGTGGTCTTCGCGCCGCGGCTCAGCGCGAAGGAGCTGCGGAACAAGTACTACCTCTTCTGGTCCGGGGAGACCAAAGCTCATCCCCGCACCAGAGCCTTCCCCGCCGTCGCCAGAGATTTGTTTCCCGGCGGGTATTTCTTCTTTGCTGTCTTCTTCCACTGTGGATTGTGCCCTCCGTACTCGGAGTTTTTCTGTGACATTATGAACACATATGGCCTCCACCTCCTAGACTTTACCCCCAACGCCATCCTTACGATGGCGGTTTTCGCACATCTGTGCGAAAACTACGTGGGGATCCATCCAAACGTAGCACTCTTTCGCCATTTCTTTATGCCTA
This sequence comes from Secale cereale, assembly GCA_902687465.1. Lineage (NCBI taxonomy): Eukaryota > Viridiplantae > Streptophyta > Magnoliopsida > Poales > Poaceae > Secale > Secale cereale. The sequence continues at coordinate 779,621,850 of LR738711.1, forward strand.
GAGTAGAGGCTGGCGCTCCCCTTTCCGGCGGCATCTCCTGGATCTTCCGGTTGAACAAGAAGGATTCATACCTGAAGGGAGAACTCCGCGGCAAGTGGGAAGAATGGCGTGCAGATTGGTGCTGGGTAGTAGAGGACAAGCCGGAGCCCTTCACTGCGCCGCGCACAACAGCCATAGTGCGCGGCAGAGACTGGAGCGAATTGGCCCCGGAGGACGGCAAGCTCAATATTGCCCTCATCAGAATACTTCGTCTCCGGGTAGCTAAACTGACCATTGGAGAGGTAGGGGCAGATTTCCTCCGCCATCGCATTGCCCCTTTACAGGAGAGAAAAAGGCCAGCATGGGAATTTGGCAACGCGGCGGATATGATGAGGCTGCGCCCTGGGTTGAACTTCAATTTCACTGCCTTGGAGCTGAAGGGGGTGGTCCGGGAGCTCTTCAAGCATGACCCGGCCCACCCGGAATGGTTTAGATCTCCCCGGGGAGTGGTGCCGCTGTGCAACAGCACTGCCCGAGACTCCTTACGCGCGATGATGCCCGCGTGCGATTCCCACGGCGTCGACCCCACCTGGATAGAGCCTCCGCCCGATGCAATACTGAGTTTCTTCGACAATTTGGTCGAGGTGCCCAAGAACCCCGAGGAGAACAGGGGCCTTACTCGGGCCACTACGGATCGGGACATTGCTTATATTGCTTCCCGGATGGAAGAAGCCGCCGCAGCCGCAGCGGCGGGAGATTTCGGATTCACCGTCGACGAGGCGCAGGCCGCGGACGAGGCGTGCCAAACAGAGGAGGCAGAGATCCGCAGGCTGCTCAAGCTTCCGCCCGACGAGTTTGCCGGGGTTCCTTCCCTGAGGCATGCCGGGATTCCCGGGATTGTGAGCGAGGCCGCCGCAGGAGGCGAGGTTGCCGGATGGAGCAGAGTTGCCGGAGGGAGCGGAGCCGCCGGAGGGAGCGGGGCTGCAGGACATGATGCTGGATCCAGCGGGCCTGTCGGGGAGGAGGAGGAGGGCGTCGAGGCCGATGAAGACACCGGTGGGTCTCTGGGACTTGACGACGACGCCTCCTCGTCCTCGGAGAACTCCCCGCCTCCGGCAAGTCCCACGCAAGCGCCGAGGAAACGCCTCCGCAAGGCGGCTACAGCGACGAGGACGCAGGCGCCTCGACAGCAGCCTGCTCGCCGGGCGGCGCGCGCCACCAAAGCGAGCCAAGCCGCGACGGAGGCGCCCCGTGCACCAGCGCCAAGCGGAGGGGGATCCTCCCGGAGCGGAACGGCCGCTCCGCCTGCTCCTCGGGCTTCGGCGTCAACGGAGGCTGGGTCTTCGCAGCCCCCAGCCCCGGAGACCGCCAAGCGCCCGAGGGAGCCTTCTCCTCCTGCTCCTCCTGCAGGAGCACCTCAGGTGGAGTTCGATTTCTCCGCCCTCAGCTCCGACGACGACGAGGAAGAGGAGTAAGTATTTGTAATTTGTAACTTCTTCGATTCTGTCTTGATTCTTTCTTTGATGATTCTGATCTTGTTCTTGCTTTGCTTTCAGGACTCTGACCCAGCGGATGGCAAAGAGGGCCAAGATCCCCGTGGTAGAGGTCGAAGACGACTCGCCCGTCGCGGCGACAGGGGACGCGCCGGCGACGAACTTGCCGGATCAACCCGCTGCTCCGAGGAGCAGCCCCCAGCGCAGCCCCCAGCGTAAGTCTGGTCTTGAGCTTTCCGTTCGTCGGGCGCACTTGAGGTTTTTGCTTGTACTAATATCTTGTTTCCTTGTTTGTCTTGTGCAGAAGTAGAGCCGCAGCCGCAGGAGCGCCCGGAGACTGCCCCCGACGAGCCACAGGTTCCACCCTCCCCGCCGAAGGTGAACTCCCCGGCGAGGGAGAGCGCTCCGCCAAGGACGGGCACCCCGCCGAGGGCAGGCACCCCTCCAAGGGTGAGCAGCCCGACAAGGGTGGCCACCCCGCCAAGGGAGGGCGCGGGCGGCCCTCCGCCAGCAGGGGCCACCGCTCCACCGCCAAGGGAGGACTCCCCGGTGAGGGAGCCTGTCGTCGAAGAAGTCCGCGAAGGTGAGTCTTGTAGCTTCTTCTTCTTGGACTTGTCTTTTTGGATATTTGTTTGATCTTTTCTTTTTTTTTTCTTCTGCTAGATCCTCCTGCGCCGGAGCGGATGGAGACTGAGGCAGCCGGCGAGGAGGGCGCGCAAGGCGACGGCGGCAACGCCACTGCCACTGAGGTCATGGCAGGGGCCGACGAGCCTGCCGCTGAGGAGACCGCCCCGACCGCAGACACCGCGGCTGGGGAGAGGGACGGCGACCGCACTGCTGGCCCGGATGCGGCAGGAGCGTCAAGCGCTGCACCGGCCGCCGACCGCTCCGCCGCCAAGGAGCAGCCAGGCGTCTACCTTGAGGACCCCAATGGCGTCTTCATACAAGTCCCTTGGGGGTCCTCGTCGCGAGCCCCCGTGGAGGGAGAGACCTTTGATGGAGAGGTCCTCGCCTCCGCGGGGTTGAAGATTGTTGAAGCACTTGGCGGTGGAGACGAGCCCGAAGAGGAGAAGCTCCTTCGCCGGCTACTGGCCCTTTACCGGGCCAGGCAGGCGAAGCTGGACTCCCGGGAAGCTCTTGCCGCCAAGGCTGGAGTGGACTTGGAGAAGTGCGCTGCCGAACTCCGTGCCGCCAACCAGGCAGCTCTCCGCAACTTGGCGGAGGAGCGTGAAGGGCTTGCCGAGGAGCAGCAAGCCTTCCTCCTGGAGAAGGCTGAGGCAGAGGAGCTGCAGCGGCTGGCCGCCGAGGAGTTATCTCGGCGGGAAGGGGCGCTCAACCAGCGGAAGGTTGAGCTCGACGGCCATGACGACGAGCTCACCGCCCGGGAGCAGGCTCTTGGCGGGGCCCTGAAGGAGGCAAAGGAAGCTGCTGCCGCCGCGGAAACCGCCAAGAGGGACCTGGAGCTCAAGGTGGAGCAACTGGAGCGGTACCTGAAGGCGAGCGAGGACAGGGTCACCGCGCTCAATGTGGAGCGCGAGAAAGACGCCCATACCAACTCAGACTTGCAGGTACGCCTCTCCAAGAAGGGCGACGAGCTTACTGCTGCCAAAGATTCAATCGCTGACTTGGAGTTGAAGGTCTCCACCTTGACTGATTCACTTGACGCTGCCCGGGACCGCGAAACGAAGCTGAAGGACGAGCTCCGCAAGGAACGAGGCCTAGTGGAGAGCGCCGCCACTTCAGCGAACAACTTCAGCCGGGCTGTGGAGCTTCAGCGGCAAGTGTGTTGCTCTCCGCCGTGGCTGCTGCATCCTGGTATATCTTGTCGGCGCAGATAAGCGCGTCCTTCTTGTCGCCAGGGACAGAGATGACGCTTATCGGCCCCGGCATCTTGAGTACATTGTAGGCGTAGTGGGAAGCTGCCATGAACTTGGCGAGGGCAGGACGTCCAAGTATCCCATTGTATGGCAATGGGATATCGGCAACATCGAAGGTTATCCTCTCCGTCCTGAAGTTGAGCTCCCCGCCAAAGGTCACTGGCAGAGTAATCTTGCCCTTCGGCTTGCTCCTCCCCATGTTTATTCCTTGGAACGACCCGGTTTCTTCGAGCTCGCCGTCTGGGATCTGGAGTTTCTTGATCACAGCCGAGGAGATCAAGTTCAGGCCGGCCCCGCCGTCAACCAACATTTTGGTGACCTTGAGGTTGCAGATGGTTGGTGGGACCAACATCGGCAAGCACCCGACCGCAGTGGTGCGGTCAGGGTGATCCTCAAGATCAAAAATGATGGGCGTGCTGGACCACTTCAGGAGCCTGCGTGACTCGACAGGCGGCTCAGCTGCGTTTACTTCCCGCACCCACTGCTTGAGCTGGCGGTGGGAAGCGTGCAGAGAGGCGCCTCCGTCGACACACAGGATTTCTGTGGCCTTCTGGAACTCCTGCTCGCTGTTATCTCCTTCCTCCATGTCGTCGTCGTCGTCTTCTTCCTCGTCCTTGTCGCGGCCCCGGGGAGGTCGATCACCTTGCCACTGCTTGGCCTTGCCGCGGCGTCCTCCCCGGCCATTGAACGGCCGCTTCTTGCTTGGCTCTCCCCTGCCACCTTGGGCCTTCTCCTTGTCGCGCCGCTCGTATTCAGCTTTCTGCTGCTCTACGAGGTACTCGACTCGTTTGCAGTTCGAAAGGTCGTGGCCCTTGGTGCGGTGTATCTTGCAATATTGCTTGTCGGAGCCGTCCTGCTTGTCGGCTGCCGCCACAGGGGCAGGCTCCTTGCCGGAGCCGCCAGCCTGTGCCTTCTTGGCGGGAGCCTCCTTGCCGGATTGCTCGACGACCAGCACTTCCTTGCTCTTCTTTCTTCTATTGTTTCGCCGCCGGCTCTTCTTTGCCGGGGCGGCGTCCTCACTGTCGCTTCCTCCTGCGCCAGCATCCTCTCCGGGGAGTCTCCTCTCCTCTTCGGCGCGCGCGCACTTGTCAGCCAGAGCATAGAGCTCGCTGACATCCCGAATCTTGTTCATGGCCATCTCTTCTCGCATGCGGCGGTTACGCACGTTCTGGTGGAAAGCGCTGATAACCACGGCAGGGTGGACGTCGGGAATGTTGTGCTGCACGCGGCTGAATCGTTGGATGTACTTGCGCAGGGATTCTCCTTCCTTCTGGGCCAAGATGTGGAGATCACTCTCCTGGCCGTGGGGTTTGTGGCCGCCCGTGAAGGCGCCAACAAATTGGTGGCACAGATCTGCCCACGAAGAAATGGAGCCTTCCGGCAAGTGCATAAGCCAAGAACGAACGTTTGGCTTAAGGACTAGCGGGAAGTAATTAGCCAGTATCTTCTCGTCGCATCCCCCGGCAGCCTGCACCGCGATGGTGTAGATGCTGAGGAACTCCGAGGGGTGCGTCGTGCCGTCGTACTTCTCGGGTACGTCGGGCTTGAAATTTTTCATGCTGGGCCACTGGACGCGCCGCAGCTCACGGGTGAACGCAGGGCAACATGCCGCGTACGGCAAGTCGCCTGGTTCATGGGGCGCGTGCGTGTCGACAGCGGTCCCAGCGCGCTGATCCGATTGTCGCCGGGCTTCTCGTCGGCGCTCGATTGTCGTCCGAGCATCCTCTTGTCGCCGATCGTCAAGGACTTGGCGCTGGTCCCGACGAGCCCGCGGATCTGACAATGCCGTGGAGTCGTCGTCGACGTTGATCCGGCGGGGAGGCGTCTTCTGCTTCCGCGGCGGGGAGTGCACGGTGGTTGCACCCCTGGCGGTCTTGTCGCCGTCGGCCTTCGTCTGGTCGACTTGCCGTGGCCGCGAGGTCGCCGGCTCCTGCGGCGTGTCGTTGTTGGCGAAGGCGATGAGGCTTTGGATCGTCGCCCTCCAGTCTTCGGCCTTGTCTGCCGCTGGATGGAAGTCGAGGAGCAGTTGCGCTCTTGCGAGAGCTTCTGCTGGAGAGGAGGGGAGCGGCGGCGAGCGGTGCGAGGAGCGAGATATGCTCGGACTTCTAACAGGGTTAGAAGGAGCAGTCTCTCGCCCCGGCGACCGCGCCTTGCTCGTGCCAGGACGGTGGCCTTGAGCGTCCCGCGATCCTCCGGTTTGTCCTTGGCCCAGCAAGCGAATGGTAACTCCTGTACCACGGCGCTGCTGGCCTGGCGTCTGCTGAGAGAGACGCGGTGCATCTACGGACACCGAGGCTTTGGAGTTTGCCCGGTCGTCCGTCTTGTCCTTGGACTTGGTGGCGCCGTGAGTTTCCTCACCGGCGACTACCCTTCCGCCGGCGTCTCCTCCACCAACCGTTGGTTCTGGTGGCGGTGGGATCGACGCAGACGGCCCTGCGACCTCCGAAGCCTTCTTCTTCGGGGCCATGTTGCTGCTGATGAAGTTGATGAAGCTGGAGAGGTTGATGAAGATTGCGCCCGCGTGAGCGCCGGATCAGGTTCGCACAACCTCGACGCCCCCTACCTGGCGCGCCAAAGATGTCGGGGGAAACTGTCCACCACGAACACCTATGGGACCGGAGCCCCTTCTACGTTGCGGTAAGGGAGCGGAGGGAGCACGAAGAGCAGATCGAGGAGCGCACGCGGGCAGTTTACCCAGGTTCGGGCCGCGCGGACGCGTAAAACCCTACTCCTGCTTGGATTGTATTGAGTTCTTGGGCTCGGGGGCTTGAAGAGCTAGCTACACCGAGCAAGGGAGCTGTCTAGGTTCTGAACCCTTTCTACGTTGTGCATGGGCCTCCTTTTATAGCTCAAAGGGGTCACCGACAGGTGTCAACGTAGAGGAGGTTAAAAATGTAACTTTGGTGGTAGTTGTAACAGTGCGGGAACAGTGCATGAACAGTGGATGAACAGTGGTCTTCACCTAACTTTGACAGTGGGGGACAAGGGCATTAAATGCCCGTCACCGTCGACCCCAAAAGCACCCGTCCATGCTCCTCCGTCCGCCACGACGGTAGCCTCGTCACCGTGGCGTGCCACCGTGTCCCCCAGGCTGCACAGCCATCCGCCACGCGTCCCTGGAAGGGCCCTAGGGCGACGCGTGGGCCGATGAGCTGGAGCGCGGGCACACAGCACAGGCTTCCCCCGGCAAGCACCTTGCCGGGGTCTTGATCTTGCCGGGCCCGAAAGCTTGTCGCTCCCCGGGTCCTGCCGGGGCGCAGGGTGCGCCGAGGCATGTCTTCTGAGATGCAGTCTTCTGGTCTTCCTGGCAAGCTCCCCTTGCCAGGGTCTTGTGTTAATGTGATAATCTTGAGCCTGGGACGGCCTTCCCGGCAAGTTCCACTTGCCGGGGCCTTGATCTTCTGTCTTGTATACTTTGTTTTTGAATGGCTTTATAGGGACCAGAAAGGTTTCCGGCGAGCACGTGGTGAGCCCTGCCGCGGGAAGCTGCTACTGCCCGTGCACAAGTTGGGGTACTAAGGTACCCCTATCTTAGTACACCGACAGTGGCCTTCTGTGTTGGCACGAAACACGAAGCCGCCAAACACAAAAAGCTGGTCGAGTAGAAAAATTATGTCAGTGGTGGCGTCATTATTGGTGACGAAGCGAGCCATTAATCCTTCTATCGACGACACAATGGAACTCTCAATGAAAGCACCAAGGTCGGTGTCAAAACCAGCATATCTCGGGTAGGGGGTCCTGTACTATGTGTCTGAGGATCGATGGTAACAGGAGACTGGGGACACGATGTTTACCAAGGTTCGGGCCCTCTCGATCTAGGTAATACCCTACTTCCTGCTTGATTGATCTTGATGAATATAGGGTTACAAGAGTTGATCTACCTCGAGATCGTAATGGCTAAACCCTAGAAGTCTAGCCTGTGATATTGTGATTTTGTCGTTTACAGACTAAAGCCGCTGGTTTATATATGCACCGGAGGGACCTAGGGTTGTACATGATCATCTTGCAGAGGAAGGAAAATATTACACCCGGACTCTAAACTTGCTATTTTACACATATGGGAGTCCTATCCGGATACAGGGGGTAGTCTTCAATGATAATCTTCACGGCCCACCGGTCTCATCCATAACGAGTAATCTGGCCACCCGAGGACCCCTTGATCCAGGACTCCCTCAACCATATCTTGCTAGGAGTCGTGCCGTAGAGGTGTCGTACATTGGACGTAACTTTGGGCTCATACTCCCACATGGGCTTGGCCCTCTCCTGGCAGGGAGGAGCCCGCAGGGGAGCATAATCTGAAACATGTCGACCAGCTTTGTGCCGGTCTCCATTACGTTGTCGACGCAATTTTGCAGCGTTTTGGTATCGGCAGCGCGACCCTAGTCTGGACCCTGGTGGGGGGTCTAGACCGGAATGCGGGGACCGCTCCCCGGGCGGCGTCCCTTTGTTCGCTGATGTAGAACCTCTCCTTCTACCACATCCAAACAGTCTCGATAAAGTAGCCCTCCAGCCACTAAACCCGTGCCAACTTGCTGACCATGGCCCCTCCACAGTCCGCGTGTTCGCCGCTGACCACCTTGGGTTTCACGTTGAACAGCTTAAGCCATAAGCCGAAGTGCGGCTAGATGCGGAGGAGTGCCTCGCAGACAATGATGAAGGTCGAAATGTGGAGGTGGACTTGGGGGCTAGGTCGTGGAAATCCAGCTCGTATTAGAACATTAGACCCCGCACAAAGGGGTGTATGGGAAATCCTAGCCCCCTCAAGAAATGAGGAATGAATACCACCCTCTTTCCCGGCTCGGAAGTAAGGATGATCTGGCCCTTTTCTGGGGCTCGATGGCCGACGTTGGCCGACAAGTATCCGGCCGCCTTCAGCTTTAGGGTCTACTCGTTGGGAATAGAGAAGGCCTCCCCTTTTTCGTTAGCACCGGCCATGGTCGACAGTGGTGATGTGGGATTGGCTATGCAAGCAGGAGGGAAAGGCGCTGGAGCTCTGAAGAACTACGAATGCGGAAGGAAGGAGAAGGCGTGGGATGCAGACTGTAGCGACCGGCCTTTATGTAGACTGTGAGAAGGATGGGGATCCTTTTTTCACGCCGTTGGCTTCTCAACTTCCCGATATCTCCGCAACGTTATAAGCGGGGAGGGGAATCGAAATCATTAACCATATCCCAAAAATGCGGGACACGACCTCCACATTAAGGGGATGTGTCAATCGTGGCGTTAGATTCAAGCCGTGCTTCGAGAAATAGTAACTGCCCGACATTATGGCCGGAAAGGACTCTTCGTTAAAGGATAAAAGGTCGTCAGATAAAGGCACTATTGGCACTCGAGTTATATTTTTATTACCTTAGGGGTTAAGAAAAGCAGTTGTTCAGACTCCGAACATTACTTGGTACCGAGCAGAAGGGAGACTTGCTACGGAACTCACCCCGCAAATCGGATACTAGTTGGATAGATGGGTACCGATACAAGTCTCGGCTTTGGAGGCAAGATCGGGTACTACTGAGGGAGTCGTGGACTTAGGGGTCCTCGGGGTGACGGACCATTATGCACGGGCTGGACTAGTGGAGCCATACTATGACATGAGTTATATGAAGCCGTGGTGTGCTCTCCAAGTTAAGAAGGCGCATGATCTCTTTTATTCTTTGTTGTCATTTATCTTCGGTACCCCTAGCCCTATTGGTGCCTATATAAACCGAGGGTTGTAGTCACTAGGGGGAAGCTATCTTCATCCCCCATGGCCTAGGGTTAGCTCATACAGATCTTGAGGTAGATCTACTATGTAAAACCACGATATACAATCAATACAATCAAGCATGACATAGGATTATACCTCTTCGAGAGGGTCAGAACCTGGGTAAACACTGTGTTCGTCGTCCCTTGTTACCATCGATCCTATATCCACAGCTCGCGACCCCCTACCCCGAGGTCTGCCGGTTTTGACACTGACAATAGTGCTTAATTCTTTGCCCATTGACCACCTTTTGATTTGTGCCTTCTGGATTATTAATCTTAATAGCTCCAGACCGATAAACTCTTCGATAATATATGGTCCTTCCCATTTTGAGAGAAATTTTCCTGCAAAAAATCTAAAGTGATAATTGTACAATAGAACATGCTCACCCACTTTGAATTGCCGCTTTTGGATTCTTTTATCATGCCATCTTTTAAATTTCTCTTTAAATAATTGGCATTTTCATAGGCTTGGGTTCTCCATTCATCTGGTGAGCTAATATTAAATAACCTCTTTTCACCAGCAAGTTTGAAATCATAGTTGAGTTCCTTAATTTTCTAATATGTTTTATGTTCTAACTCAAAAGGTAAGAGACATGCTTTTCCATAATCCATTTTGTATGGAGACATACCCATGTGATTTTCATAAGCTGTTCGGTAGGCCCAAAGTGCATCATCCAATCTCTTAGACCAATTTTTATGGGACCTATTAACAGTCTTTTGCAAAATTTATTTTATTTCCCTATGGCTTAATTAAACTTGACCACAAGATTGGGGGTGATAAGGAGATGCTATTCTATGGTTAACATCGTACTTAGCAAGCAATTTATGGAAAGCGCCATGAATAAAGTGTGAGCTACCATCAGTCCTTAAATATCTAGGAACTCCAAACCTCGGGAAAATAACTTCTTTAAGCATTTTAATGGAGGTGTTATGATCAGCACTACTAGTTGGAATAGCTTGTACCCACTTAGTGACATAAAATCAACAACAACCAAGATATGTGTGTAACCATTAGAGGAAGGAAAAAGTCCCATATAATTAAAGCCCCAAACATCAAATGGTTCAATAACAAGTGAATAATTCAAAGGCATTTCCTGGCGTCTACCAATATTACTAATTCTTTGACCTTCATCACAAGAAAGGAAAAACTTGAGCATCTTTGAAAAGAGTAGGCCAATAAAATCCAGACTGTAATACCTTGCATGAAGTTCTATCTCCCGCATGGTGTCCTCCATATGCCTCAGAGTGGCACTTCCATGGGATTTGTTCATGTTCATGCTCATGTATACAACGTCTAATAATACCATCTACTCCCTCTTTATAAACATGTGGGTCATCCCAACAGTAATGTCTTAGATCAAAGAAGAATGTTTTTCTTTTGTTGGTAGGTGAGACCAGGTGGTATATATTTAGCTACGATCACTACTACAGGTTGCTGCTAACACGATACTACGAACAGAGACCCTTCGAGAAACTGTGTGCGATGCAATCATCGCAAACGGTGGTGCATAAAAACCGTTAAAATGTGTAAAACATTTGCGAAGACGGATGCATCAAACACGGTTCAGATTTTAGTTGCGTGTGCGATGAAGGGCATACGGTTAAGTTCAATTAACTGTTTGCGATGAGGAGGAACAAAAGAAACGGGCAGCTAGATGAAGGCGTGTGCGATCCACAGCATACGGTTCACTCAGATGAACTGTTTGTGATTAGGCAACACAAAAGAAACGGGCAGCCAGATGAAGGTGTGTGCGATATACAACATATGGTTCACTCGGATGAACTGTTTGTGATTAGGCAACACAAAACAAACGGTCAGCTAGATCAAGGTGCGTGCGATATACGGCATGTGGTTCACTCGGCCTTGTCGTTAGTGTGTGACCTCCGTGGCAACTGTTCGCTCCCCACTAGCCTCTTCTTGTACCGTGGCAACTGTCCACCGCCTCTTCGCCTTTCCTTCATCATTTGGAACTACTGTCGCATGCTCTTCCTCCATCCATTTAACTTCACCTTTCCTTCTGCCATTGTTCGATTGATCCTCTTCTCCATGGCGGGAACTGGCCGGTAACGACCCCGTTATTCTTACCCCGATGTGAAAGATGACGTGGTGGAGGAATTCATTGATCGGTGCGACGTCATCACCTCAGCTACCATGGCAGGTTCGTACAAGACCATTATCGACTCAACAAATAGGACCATTACAAAGAACCCAAGGGTTCAGGAGCGGTTTGATCTCCCCTATCTTCTTCGCCATGACCCTCCTCGCCATCACGAGGATGATGGAAGCCTTAGCTTCTGCAAGTTGATGCCTCTTGATAATGATACGTGTGATGTTAAGATGCCATCGCTTAAGGGCAAGGCCTGGGCAGGTGCAAATGGAGTTTTGGTTGTTTATATTGGGAACAACTGCGAGCAGGAACTTGTGAATGTGTACACTCATCACCGGGTTCCACTTCCAAAAATCTCAGACTGCCATGAGGTTCAGCACACAGATAATCTACGGATGTTCAGATACGATCATCACGAGTGTCGTCTATGGAAGATAGTAATTTCTCGAGTTCCCAACCGCTCTTGGGAATACAAGAACTATGATGTTGTTGCTATCTTTGACAAGCTTGTTGTCGTCTCTGCTTCAACGGATCGATGGATATTGCTCAAAAATCAATTTATGTACACGAATGAGTACTGTGATTAAATTCAATACGAGCGTCTTGTGTTGGTTGACACCACTCGTGGCACTATTTTTGCATGGGATCCTTATTGTTTCGGTACATTTGTCTTCCATCGTAATTAGAATTGTTTCATCCACATGCATGGTAGTTAGTATCACCGTACTAATTAACCTTCTTATGTTTCCAAGGTCATGTGAACATTCCACCACCTATACTTGAAAAAAATTATAACCAAGGGGGAGATGACGATGGTGATGATCATGAGCAGGACCCATATACTCAGTGGCGCTTGGCAACATATTCCGGTGGATCACCTCTTCTTGTATGTATACAGGGCACTGCTGATGTTACTAACGAAGCTGGTGTTGTCTCCCATGGTCGCACTATCCGGACCTATTACAACATCCGTTGCAGGGTATTCAGGATGGATACTAGTGTACTAGAGCCAGCACCTTCTGAATGGCTCTGTATTGAAAGTCTTGGAGGAAACTCGCTCTTCCTTGTAGAAAACTATCCAATGATGGTGAAAGGCGATCCAGCTGCTGCTGACACAATGTTAACAGCATTTATGAGAAGCAACTATATCTATACCTTGGACCTTGGATGTTGGTATGGTTCCCTACCCTGGCTATCACAATATGCGTCCTGATATAGACCGCTTCATCCTAGATGATCAGTCCTATGTTGGTCTCGAGATTGACAATAGTTGTCCCTTCCAGAGAATCACTTCTGGTTCAAAGCAAGCATTTCCAACACCGAGGATTGGTTGAGCTGAAGTTCATTTCATCACTTTGTTATTTATCGTGTGAGAATACTTTACTAGAATGTTTTGTTGGAAATAATCTATAATCCAACGTGTATCCTCATTGTTGTTGTGTGTTGATGACTTGTTGTATGTAATGAATGGTACATTCGCATATGCATCCCATGAACTCACGCATTCTCGTACGTCACACGGGTCGCGTGGCGGTAGGTATATTATTTTTCTATTTGGATGACAAAAAAAGTACAATGCCACTTTGTATTAGTGTCCATATGAACAACGCTAGTGATTTTAGTGGCAAAAATTAGATAGTGCTAGTGATTTTTAGCTGCATATATTGACAGATCGCAGTGTTACAAGGTTGACAAATGGCAATGTTACTAGATAAACAAATGTCAATCTTTCCAGTTTGACAAATGGTAACATACCCAAAATGGCAGATATGCAAATCTTACCCAATTGTTTGTACGTGGTTGCACACGGGTCATGCAACACAACCGTTTGCATTGTAGAGGTGCAGAAATCCTGCTCGGCACATTTTCCCTTAGCCTCCTAGGGAAGCTCCCGGTTTGCATCCGGGTGTTCTAACTAAAACGTTTGCGATGAGTGTTTTATATTTGAAAACCATTGACGTCTGTTTCAAAAGAAAATCGTTTAATAAGTCTGTACATTAAGAAAGAAAAACACAAGTTCGTTCGAACCATATATTTCATTCAGCCACACTGTGAATTTATATTCATATGATCGAGAATTCGAGATATTGTATTAAACCCCCAAAAAACTATTTTCGGCGGCGGCGGAGGCGGCGTGCCGCGTCCTCGTTATCGTTGTCGTCCTCCGGGACACCGTTGTTGAAATCTTCAAGGCAGCACAAAATATTCTTCACTTGTAAATCAAACATCATGTCGTCGCGCGATCGACGAGCGGGGCGCGGGAGGACGGCAACTGGCGCTGCTGAGAGGTAGTGGTCTACGGCAGCGTCCCATGCCGCTGAGGAGGGCGCGCGCACGGGCACGGGCACGGGTGCGGCGGGTGCAGCCAAACGCACGGAGGCAGGTGCCACGATGGGTGGAGGGGCGCGCACGGGCATGGGCACGGGCGCTGGCGCTGGCATGTACACGAGCCCGCGCGGGTCCGCAGAGACCTCGCTGACGCTCGGGGCTTCCAGCTATGCGATGGTGCTCGGCGACAAGCCCGTCAATGCTACGGGGATGGTCGCTGGCGCGGACGCGGGGAAGGGAGCTGGGACGGGAGCAGGGGCCGCAACCGCCGCGGCCAGCTCATACTGGGCCATGTCCATGAGGCCCCATTCCTCCTTATTTTCTATCGCCTTCGGCTCGGAGTCAAATTCACCAAACTTGAAGACTAGTGGCAGATGATCGTTCTGCGCCATGGCGTTGGTGGAGATCTTCGGGAGGGAGGGGAATGGGAGGCGAACAATAAGGCCGCCCGTATTAAACAGCGGCTCAGACGCCATTAATGGAGAGGAAGGCGGGCGGCCATGGAGGTGAAAGGGCTCGCTTCCTGGTGAGCCTGCGCATTGGAGGATAGCTTGCATGCCTCTCAGTCAGCCTGCGCACTGGACTGCGCTCGCACGCCTCCCGTTCAGTCAAGGTCAAGCAGCTGTCCGCACGACACCTCCTACAGCCATTAAAACCAAGACACGTGGTGTGGCGTGAATGGTTAATAGAACGCACACGGTTTGAATTCTACAAATGTTTGAGATATTAAAGTTGCAGCTATTTTTTCAAAATACCTCTGTTGGCTGTCATTATTCGAGTGCGCCTTCTTTCAAAATGGACACGAAAAATGCCACAGCATGTCACGTGCCATTCCATGATAGCATGCCAAGTTTCATGAATTTCAGATGAGTTTTCGATTTACTAGAATTTAAAAACCAGGCATCCCAATGTTTAGCCGGCAATCAACGGTGCCCTGGTATTTGAAATTCATTCCCATTTCATGCATGGGGCCTAAGCATACACCCAAGGACACAGAATTGATTTTTCAACCAATTTATATGCACTAGAGCATATGCATGTAGTTCAAATTTGAATTATGCACATAAATGCATTGAAAACTCAATTAATGCACAAAAATGTCCAAACACTTCAAATGAACTCTGAAAAGGTTGAAAGTTGGCATGGTATCATCATTTCACCCACAGAGCATGTGCAAAAAAAGTAGAGAGGGTTACGGCAAAAACTGGATGCACTTCGTGTACAAAATGGACACTCTCTTTCGAAGTATCGGGGTTTGGGACGAAAACTCATCTGTTACAAAGGCATTTCATTTTTTTGAACTTATTTGAAGTCCAGACTTTTTGTGTGTTCAAAACACACCATTCAAATCCACATAATCAATTATCAACCCTTTCTGAATTCATTTGGTATTTTTCATGCATTTACTTGTTTTTTTAGAGCTAAATGACCCCGAAATTGAAAAACACTTCGAATAACTCAGAAAAGTTTGAAAGTTGGCATGGTATCATCATTTCACCCACATAGCATGTGCAAAAAAGTAGAGAGGGTTACGGCAAAAAATGGATGCACTTCGTGTACAAAATGGACAATCTCTTTCGAAGTATAAGGGTTTCGGACGAAAACTCATCTGTTACAAAGGAATTTCATTTTTTGAACTTATCTGTAGTACAGAATTTTGGTGTGTTCAAAATGCACCATTCAAATCCACATCATTAATTATCAACCCTTTCTGAATTCATTTGGTATTTTTCATGCATTTACTCAATTTTTTAGAGCTAAATGACCCTGAAATTGAAAAACACTTTGAATGAACTCTGAAAAGTTTGCAAGTTGGCACGGTATCGTCATTTCACCCACATAGCATGTGCAAAAAAGTAGAGAGGGTTACGACAAAAATTGGATGCACTTCGTGTACAAAATGGGCAATCTCTTTTGAAGTATTAGGGTTTCGGACGAAAACTCATATGTTACAAAAGCATTTCATTTTTTGAACTTATTTGAAGTCCAGACTTTTTGTGTGTTCAAAATGCACCATTCAAATCCACATCATCAATTTTCAACCCTTTCTGAGTTCATTTTGTATTTTTCGTGCACTTACTGATTTTTTAGAGCTAAGTGACCCTGGAATTGAAAAACACTTCGAATGAATGCTGAAAAGGTTGAAAGTTGGCATGGTATCATCATTTAACCCACATAGCAAGTGCAAAAAATAGAGAGGGTTACGGCAAAAAAAGTGATGCACTTTGTATACAAAATGGACAATCTCTTTCGAAGTATCAGGGTTTCGGACGAAAACTCATCTGTTACAAAGGCATTTCATTTTTTTTAACTTATTTGAAGTCCAGACTTTTGGTGTGTTCAAAATGCACCATTCAAATCCATATCATCAATTATCAACCCTTTCTGAATTCATTTGGTATTTTACATGCATTTACTAATTTTTTTGGAGCCAAATGACCCTGAAATTGAAAAACACTTTGAATGAACTCTGAAAAGGTTGAAAGTTGGCATGGTATCATCATTTCACCCACATAGCATGTGCAAAAAAGTACAGAGGGTTACGGCAAAAACTGGATGCACTTCGTGTACAAAATGGACAATCTCTTTCGAAGTATCAGGGTTTCGGACGAAAACTCATCTGTTACAAAGGCATTTCATTTTTTTGAACTTATTTGATGTCCAGAATAGTTGTGTGTTCAAAATGCACCATTCAAATCCACAACATCAATTATCAACCCTTTGTGAGTTCATTTGGTATTTTTCATGTATTTACTGATTGTTTAGAGCTAAATGACCCTGGAATTGAAAAACACTTCGAATGAACTCTGAAAAGGTTGCAAGTTGGCATGGTATCATCATTTCACCCACATAGCATGTGCAAAAAAAGTAGTGAGGGTTACGGCAAAAAAATGGATGCACTCCGTGTACAAAATAGACAATCTCTTTCGAAGTATCAGGGTTTCGGACAAAAATTCATATGTTACAAAGGCATTTCATTTTGTTGAACTTATTTGAAGTCCAGACTTTTGGAGTGTTCAAAATGCACCATTCAAATCCACATCATCAATTATCAACCCTTTCTGAATTCGTTTGGTATTTTTCATGCATTTACAGAATTTCTTTAGAGCTAAATGACCCTGAAATTGAAAAACACTTCAAATGAACTTGGAAAAGGTTGAAAGTTGGCATGGTATCATCATTTCACCCACATAGCATGTGCAAATGAACCCTGAATAATTCCAATTATTTTATGACAGACATATAGTTCCATGTTCACAGCAGATAAATGGTCTAGCAATTCAATCATCGTCCATTGCCGCTATGACCCCATTTTGTTATTCAAATCAAGTAGATCCCACACAGTTTATTATCACCAACCGTATGAGATGTAGTATAAAATATCTTGGAGCACCGTTGGTGTATAGTACACCAGAAGGTGCGTCGGCTACAGTCCACAGCCGGCGTGTCAAGCACACTAGCTCACTCCCCCAAAACTCCGCCTCTGCATCCCTTACAATCTCAAAAATATCTAACGCCTGGAAGGTTTTAATGTTTGATAGCACACGATTAGTATGTGCGAACCGTGTGCGATGTCTGTTACTCCCGCTCTACTTCAGTCCCTTTATTCAAATTTTCAGTAGCCCCGGCATTTTGCTCCTGCCTCTGCATCCCTCGCAATCTCAAAAATATCCACTCGCCCATGATCCAAATTTTTAGTAGCCCCGCCTTGTTACTCTCGCCTAGTAAAATTTTCAGTTGCCGAAGTATTTCCTCAAACACAACCTTGCCCCTATCCACACACACCCCAAAACCTCCGCTCACACAGACACAAACAACCCTCAAAACCGTTGGTAGGTCGCTGCCATCACCGGTGCCTCCATCCTGAACCTCTGCCTGTGTGCCGGGGAGCTCAAGGAGCCAATGGACGAAAATAAGTTTATCGCGACCCTTTCGCCCGACGTCGGCGAGGTGGCCGTCGAGGTGTCCCCGTCGTCCTATGCATGACCGATCCGCCGTCACCGGTCCCCCGATCCGCCCGCCGCCGTGCCCCTACGCCGGTTCGAGGAGTTCCACGTCCTCCCTCGGACCCGGCAGCCGACGAAGTCCTACCTTGGGGTCCGACATCGGCGGTGGGGGACGTGGGTCGCCGAGATTATAGATCGAGAGACCCACACCCGCCGGTGGCTCGGTAGCTTCCACACGGCCGAGCTCGCGGCCATGGAGTATGACCACTGGCAGGTCCACTACCACGGCGCGGCGGCTACTCTCAATTTCCCCTTTGGCACACATCCGGTCCACCTCGTTCCGCTGGAGCCAGGGGTAGTGAGCTCGGCTATGGTGCGGGAGGACCGCGAGGCGTGGGAGCACCTCGAGGCCGAGGCCGCCGACTAGGCCGACATGCAAGAGCTCCGCCGCCAGCACCCGGAGCTCGTGGAGGCGGAGCGGGCGATCACTGCCGGCGCGGAGGGCGGCGAGGTTATCGCGCTCTCCTTTGATGACGAGGTCGAAGGCGGCAAGGACGACGGCGCAGAGGGCGGCGAGGTTATCGCGCTCTCCTCTGATGACGAGGTCGAAGGCGGCGGCAGCAGCGGCGCAGAGGGTGTCGAGGTGGGCCCTGAGGACGAGGAGATCGACATCGACGAGTGGAGGAGTGCCTTCGACAACGACCCCGACGATGGTACTGGCCCGGACCCGGCTCGCGGCACACCGTACATGACGAGGAAGGATTGGCTCGACCTCTACTTCTACCAAAAGTAGTTTAGCTTGGTTTAAATTTATGTTTTGTGTTCGGTTATGCAAAACTATCTATGTTTATGTTTGAGTGCATGCTACTTTCGGTTGAACCTGCTTTGAACTTCATCAAATTGAAGTTTACAACCTTAAGTTTGGGGGATCGACTAGAAAAGGCCAAAAATTGCTGGAGTATATATATATATATATATATATATATATATATATATATATATATATATATATATATATATATATATATATATCCACTAAGGGTTTTAGTCCTTTAACTTTTTAAGGATCGCCTAGAGATGACCTTATGACTTGTTTATTTCAGTTCTTCACAATGTGATGCTCTATATGTGCAACTATTTGCTGTGTAGTTCAATTTCATCAATAACAATTTCAACAATACCACTATGAATTACGATATTTGGTTGCTGTTAAGGATATTGCAGTTAACATGCCTTTTCATTTTTCAATTGTTGTTTAGAAACATGCATCGTACTGAATGACTAAATATGCAATCCTAGGCTACATAGCAACAAGGAATAGTGTTACCTTAATGTTCTGATGATGTCTAGATATACATGTAATAAAATCTTATATAATGGGATGGATGGAGTGTTGTACTATATCATTTTTCAATTGTTGTTTAGCTTCTAATATTAACTTGGTGCTTTTAGGTACATATATCATTGCCAAAGATCCACACTTCAACCCTTTCTGCGTATGGGGCAATGAGATATTCATGAACCAACATCAAGTGAGGAAACTGATAAAGATTGTTACTAAAATGGGTCAAAACATGTCAATCTAACTATTTGTTTACACTTTATGCAAGACAACAGTGAACTGCAGGATGGTAAGTAAGAACCCCGCAGCCTTCTTTTTACTACCCGTAATGAGTTGTGTTAGATGACAATATCTGAATCTTTTTTCTTTTGCAGTGGATCCCGAAGTAGTTTACTCAAGATTACCTCTCAAACTACATGATTGGTAGCCGGCCATCACAAGGGGTTGGACTAGAGTCCTGCATGCCTTCTACATCCAGGAGAGCACAATAGGGCCATTCCGGTTCACCTTGTTCAGCAACTGGAATGTTGGTGGCCTCTTTCTTTACCATCTGTAATATTACAAGTATAGAACCCTGGTACATCATTCTTTATTTGGTGCTTCTGTAATTCTTAAACATATGTACCCGTGAATCGAATAGTGCATTGGTTGTTTGAACCTAATGGATATGAGTAAAGCTATAGCCTACTTTCAAGTTTAAATTAGGCACAATTATAAATAGCATCAATTAAATTAGGGCAAAATTATGTTGTGTTGGTCATTACGGCACACACGGTTGGTAAAACACAAATGTTTGCGATATACACCATAATCCGAGACGGTTCACAGAGAGGAAACCTGTGCAAGCATGCACACAGTTGCCGTTCGCAAAGCGTGTGTGATGTCAGACACTATCACATACGGTGCGGGAAAACTAAATGTGTGTGATTGTCTACCTATCGTACACGGTTTATAATCATGAACTGTTTGTGATGTGCTAGGCATTGCAAATCTCCCGTGCCTGGAATCTGGCTAGAATTTGCCTGGAAAGCTCCCGCGCCTAGAATCTGCCTGGTTTTAGGCAGAACCACAAAACTCCGACTACGATGGCAAAGCGAGAACAAACGAGTAGCAAGGATGAAGCGTTTGGGATATTCGAGATATCAGAAACGGTTATATAGGGACAACTGTATGCATCAAGGCTCCCTATTCCCCATGGTTTTTGGGTCGTGTGGGAAGAACCCCCCTATCGCCCACACTCACTTGGCGACGGTTCCAAATGCCGTCGCGGAAAGGGGTTTTAAACCGTTTGTTTAGGACCGACGCGCACTAGTGGATGTAATTAGCATAGTTAGCAAACCATGGAGTGTTATGAGTAGCATTTATGACATCAAGTTGTTCATCAGGGAAGCTATCATCAATAGGTAGTGGGTAATCAAGAATATTTTCTAACCTAGATAAGTTGTCAGCTACGGGGTTTTCAGCTCCTTTTCTATCAGTGATGTGTAAATCAAATTCTTGCAACAAGAGAACCCACCTAATAAGTCTAGGTTTAGCATCTTTCTTTTCCAAAAATATTTTATTGTAACATGATCGATGTGAATAATTACTTTAGAATCAACAATGTAGGATCTCGATTTATCACAAGCAAACACAACTGCTAAAAAATCTTTTTCAATAGTAGCATAATTTATTTGGGCACTGTCTATAGTTTTACTATCATAATGGATAACATTTAATTTCTTATGAACTCTTTGTCCTAGAACAGCCCCAACAACATAGTCACTAGTATCACACACTATTTCAGAAGGCAACTTCCAATCAGGTGGTTGAACAATAGGTGCGGTGGTTAAGGCTTTCTTAAGTGTTTCAAAGACTTCTACACAATCATCATAAAAAACAAAAGGAACATCCTTCTGTAATAAATTGGTAAGAGGCCTAGAAATTTTAGAGAAGTCTTTAATAAACCACCTATAGAAACCATCATGACCAAGAAAACTACGAATACCTTTAATATCTTTAGGACATGGCATTTTCTCAATTGCATCAACTTTTGCTTTATCCACATCAATACCTCATTCAGAAATTTTATACCCGAAGACAATACCTTCATTGACCACAAAGTGGCACTTCTCCCAATTCAATACAAGATTAGTTTGCTCACATCTCTGCAAATCTTGATCAAGGTTGCTTAAGCAATCATCAAAAGATGGTCCGTATATGGAAAAATAATCCATGAAAACTTCAAGAATATTTCCACAAAAGTGAAAGAATATAGTAGTCATACATCTTTGAAAGGTAGCAGGTGCATTACATTTACCAAAAGGCATACGCCTATAAGCATAAGTTCCAAAAGTACAAATAAAGGTGGTTTTCTCTTGATCAGGTTGCGAAACAGGTGTTTGAGAGTAACCAGAATATCCATCAAGAAATCAAAAGTGCATGTGCTTTGACAATCTTTATAGCATTTGATCAATGGAAGGCAAGGGGTAAGGATCTTTCCTAGTTTCTTTATTTAATTTTTAAAAATCAATTACCATCCAATAGCCAGCCACAATTCTTTGTGGAATAAGTTCATTTTTATCATTAGGAACAACAGTAATACCTCCTTTCTTAGGAACACAATGAATGGGACTTTCACATCTACTATCAGCTATAGGATAAATTATACATGCTTCTAGATGTTTTAATATTTCATTTCTTACCACTTCTTTCATTTTGGGTTTTAATCTTCACTCATGATCAACAACAGATTTAGCATATGGTTCCATATTAATCTTGTGCTGACAGAGAGTGGGACTAATGCCCTTAATATCATCTAGATTATATCCAATAGCAGCATAGTGGTTCATCGGAGTTTTCAACAATCTCTTTTCTTCATGCTCTGTAAGGTTAGCACTTGTATTAACAGGATATATCTTCTTTTCATCAAGATAAGCATATTTCAAAGTGTCAGGTAATTGCTTTAATTCAAACACAGGATCATCTCTAGGTGGAGGAGGACCTCCTAGAGTTTCAACAGGCAAGTTATGCTTGGGGATAGGTTGTTGTTGAAAAAACATTTTATCTATTTCATTTTTTCATGCATATGCATATCATTTCATGGTCTACCAAGTATTGTTCTAATGGATCAATAGGTGGAATAACAACAGAAGCAAGACCAATTATTTCATCTTTTCTAGAAAATTCCTTATTGAGAGGTTGCCTGTGAAACTTAGAAAAAATAAAATCATGAGACACATCACCAAAACTGAAAGTGACAGTTTCTTTCTCGCAATCTATTTAACATTGATAGTGTTCAAGAAAGGTCTACCGAATATTATGGGACAAAAGTCATCGTTTGGAGAACCAAGGACTAGAAAATCAGTGGGGTATTTTATTTTCTCACACAAGACTTCAACATCTCTAACAATACCAAGTTGTGTGACAGTGTCTCTGTTTGCAAGTTTAATAGTAACATCAATATCTTCTATTTTAGCGGGTGCAATCTCATGCATAATTTCTTGATATAATGTGAAGGGAATAACACTCATGCTAGCACCCACATCACATAAACCATGATAGCAATGATCTCTTATTTTAACTGAGACGACAGGCATGCCAACAACAAGTCTATTTTTATGCTTTGTGTCGTGTTTTGCAATTCTAGCAGCTTCATCATAGAAGTAAATAACATGCCCATCCATATTATCGACTAAGAGATCTTTAAGCATATCAATACTAGGTTGTACTTTAATTTTTAGAGGGTTTAGGGGCTCTAATATTACTTTTGTTAACCACGGTTGTCGGGGATATACCCCGCGGTATGACCCGGTCGGATATATGACTCGGCTGGGACTTGGTTTTTCTTTGGTAACCCATGGGAGGATTGGCGACTTACAAGTCTAGCGGCTTACTAGTCTGACGACTCACGAGCCTGGCGACTCACGGATGGCCCCGACGGCGGGTCGGATAAAGGACTAGGCCCAAGGACCAGATGGTCGGCTCATGCTATGGTCGGCCGGCTTACGAGAAAAGTCATAAGGAATGTTCTCCTACAAAGGAAGCAAGACTAGGACTCCACTTGTAATAGAGTAATACTAATCCTACTAGGACTAGTCATGTAACCCACCCCTTCAGCATATATAAGGAGGGCCAGGGCACCCCAAGAAGGACGGAAAATAATCTCTAGGGCTAGACACGATAAGGAGAGTCGACTTATGAGGCGACTCCCTCATGATCATAATGAGACCTAGCCACAAACAGCATGTAGGGCTATTACCGGATGATGTTTTCCGGGGCCCGAAGCTGTCTAAATCCTCGGCTTGTGTTGCATCTCTCGATTCCGCTCAACCCCTCTCAAGCTACTACATAGATGCATTGGCCTCACGACTAAGTCCTCACCCTAGGACATCTGCCATGACAATTCCACGATAGTTGGCACTCACCGTGGGGTTTGCGCACGGTGGTGTTGAGTTCTTGAAGGGATCTCTCCAAGGGATCGAGAAGTTCGTAAATTTCTGGATAAACAAGAGCCGGCTCGGAAGGGTATGCATTCGCTTTGAACTTGTTAGTTCGGATTTGGGATCTATGGGTTTTAATGGTTCAAGAAAGAAAATTTACAGTTAAGATCGGTTGTTGCCGCGAGTCACCTAGATCGACAGAAGTATCAACATGTGTCTCATCAGAATCCTACATGAAGCCAAAAACAGTGCAATACATGAGGCATCAAGTGGCACAGACTCAACAACTCATCGGAAAACATCAATGACCCGCCACTTCTTCCGTTCAATCCGCCGGTTTCCATTGCCACTTCTACAGTTGTAATACGCCGCCTTTGCTCGGCCTCGCTTCGAACGCTGGGCGCCGTCGTTACCTCGGGGCAGACTCCGAGTCGTTCCCATGGCCTCAGATCTGTTCCGGGTCACCTTCATTCTGGATCGTCTATGAGCAGTCGCCGCCGGGTCGAGTCGCGTTAACGACCTCAAGTCACATCATCCACCGCTGCAAGCGCACTTCAAGCCGGATTCGATTCAGATGCCCAGGGGAACAGCCCACGACCCGGAAGCAAGTTTGGACAGGAACTCGGTTTCGAGCTGTAATCGCGAGTCTCCGACCCTGCGATCGATCTCCAGCTTCCGTCGTCAAGCTGTCTGCCTCGCCTCTGAGCGGCCGTCGGGGCTCGCCTCCTCTGAGCCGCCGGTGCGCCTCGCCTCCTCCAAGCCTCCTACGCGCTTCGCTGCCACCGCCGACCTCGCGCCGAGCCGCAGCTGTGGCTGCTTTTGCTATGGGCCCCGACGACCGTCGAGTCATCGGCCCTGCACCTCCGAGCCGCCTGCAGCAGGGCGGACTATCTCCGCTGTGAGCCGCCTCTCTGTTGGCACCCACCCGCGCCCGACGTGGCCCGGCGTCCCAGCATCCGTGGAGTCCTTTGTTTCCACAGATGTGAAGTTATGACCAGAAGCTATGTATTCGCGTATAATACGTGTCGCCGATATTCTGGAAGCACAGTACAAAGCTTGCTCGTAACGTGGAATAACCATCACACTCAGTTTGTTCGGGCGGCAGACTGTAGTCGCTCATCATCACCACCGCTCACCAGTGTGCAGGCTGGTGTGTTTATTGGTTACATGCATGCATGGTTATTTTGTATGTGTACGGGCTTCCTGGCTGCTCTGTCGTGGCCCGCCTCGCCTGCGCTTTTCCACCATCGTGGCCGCGCCTCTTCGAGTGGCACCCACGTGACGGTTTCAAACTGCTCGCCTCCATTATTACCACAGTGCGACCTTACTTCAAACCAGACCTATGGTTCAAATATATCATGTGATATCTGTCTAATTTATTATTATTGGTACTTATTCTTGTGAGAACAAGTACTCAGTCCAGTGTTATTGTACGCAGGACAAATATTCACTATAAAAGTGACGCCAAGACCCCGAGTACGGAGTGCGAGACAATGACATCTACGTTGGTGTCTGTGCATATTACGCTGCTCGACAGACACCTGTGCGGGTCGTTACCCCCGCGTTTCATTCTACATCAACGCAGCGGCCGATTCTCTCGTCCGCGCCGGCTTACAACGAGGGGGACAACTTGCCCGTCTCCGCCGGCTTACAATGCCACGACCGACTCATCTGTCTGCTTCCGCGGGCAACTCATCCGTGATTGATTTTAGCTTCACCGTGGTGATCATCAACTCCAGGGCGGATAATTTTCGACCTAACATATCAGGTGAAATCCATCCAGTATATTTTTATATTACATAAAAAAGGGCAATTACTTTGGCTTGCGATGTTTTTTTATGCAGGACAAGTGTTCACTATAAGAGCCAGCTAATTTATCATTGGGAGATCAGAATTATTGTTAAACCTGTGGAGTCGGCAGATATGAGATTCGTAGAGATTTTAGGTTTGCGTACGGCGCCTCATGCATCGCACGGCGACCCGTTGAATTCGGGCATGATGTCTACTACACAACCTTCTTCTTGTAGACGTTGTTGGGCCTCCAAGTGCAGAGGTTTGTAGGACAGTTGCAAATTTTCCTCAACTGGATGAACTAAGGTTTATCAATCCGTGGGAGGCGTAGGATGAAGATGGTCTCTCTCAAACAACCCTACAACCAAATAACAAAGAGTCTCTTGTGTCCCAACACACCCAATACAATGGTAAATTGTATAGGTACACTAGTTCGGTGAAGAGATGGTGATACAAGTGCAATTTGGATGGTAGATATAGGTTTTTGTAATCTGAAAATATAAAAACAGCAAGGTAACTAAAGATAAAAATGAGCATAAACGGTGTTGCAATGATAGAAAACAAGGCCTAGGGTACATACTTTCACTAGTGGAAGTTCTCTCAACAATAATAACATAACTGGATCATATAACTATCCCTGAACATGCAACAAAGAGTCACTTTAAAGTCACTAATAGCACATAACAAACGAAGAGATTATGGTAGGGTACGAAACCACCTCAAAATTATTCTTTCTGATCGATCTATTCAAGAGTCTGTAGTAAAATAACACGAATCTATTATTTCCGTTCGATCTATCATAGAGATCGTACTAGAATAACACCTTAAGATACAAATCAACCAAAACCCTAATGTTACCTAGATACTCCATTGTCACCTCAAGTATCCGTGGGTATGATTATACGATATGCATTGCACAATCTCAGATATATCTATTCAAACCAACGCAAAGTACTTCAAAGAGTGCCCCGAAGTGTGCCAACCCCTATACATAGATTCCCAAGGTCATGGAACCCGCAAGTTGATCACCAAAACATACATGAAGTGAATCAATAGAATACCCCATTTTCACCACAGGTATCCCACACAAGACATACATCAAGTGTTCTCAAATCCTTAAAGACTCAATCCGATAAGATAACTTCAAAGGGAAAACTCAATCCATTACAAGAGAGTAGAGGGGGAGAAACATCATAAGATCAAACTATAATAGCAAAGCTCATGATACATCAAGGTCGTGCCATCTCAAGAACACGAGAGAGAGAGAGATCAAACACATAGCTACTAGTACATACCCTCGGCCCCGAGGGTGAACTACTCCTCCCTCGTCATGGAGAGCGCCGGGATGATGAAGATGGCCACCGGGGAGGGATTCCCCCCTCCGGCAGGGTGCCAGAACGTGGCTAGATTGGTTTTCGGTGGCAACAGAGGCTTTCGGTGGCGGAACTCCCGATCTAGGTTATTTTCCAGAGTTTTATGTATTTATAGGATTTTTTGGCGTAGGGCAGAAGTCAAGGGGGTCTCCGGGCTGCCCACGAGATAGGGGGCGCCACCACTTGGGGTGGGCACGCCCCCACCCTCGTGGGCAGCCCTTGGCTCTCCTGGCCCAACTCCTTTACTTCGGGGGCTTCTTTTGGTCCAGAAAAAGTCAACAAAAATTGGCACGTCAATTGGACTCCATTTGGTATTCCATTTCTGTAAAACTCTAAAACAAGAGAAAAACAGAAACTGGCACTGGGCTCTAGGTTAATAGGTTAGTCCCAAAAATCATATTAAAGTGTATATAAAAGCCCATAAAACATCCTAGTAGGATAATATAATAGCATGGAACAATCAAAAATTGTAGATACGATACAGACGTATCAGGGCACATATCGCTTTTTTCGCTACAGACGAGACCGGACAAGAATCTGATTCGACGTCACCAAGTAGTCGGATTGAGGCGTTGGTTTTAAGCAGTTGCCGCAAATCGCCGGGTTCGATATGAGTTTTCTTGCTGCAAGTACAGTTTCCGGATTAGATTGCTGCTCCACTTCGCGTCCACAACGGTACGGACGAAGGCCGGTGATGGTTGTTTAATCCAGCCGCCGAAAACCAAGGAATAAAGAAGCAGCTATTGCATGGCAGGGCTCCCGAGGATTGATGGAAAACTACTCTCGTTTAGGAATCAGGAAATACTATTACAATACTGCTCCATTGCTACTTCAGGTGCAAGGTGATCAAGCAAAAAGAAGAAAAATATACAAGTCCACGGGCACATGTATGGATTGCTATTAAGGTATTTGTGTAAATAAAGTTGGAGTTTCTTAGACGGAAGGTTTTTTTATCCGAATTTCCGAGGTCAACAGAAAGTTTGCGATCGACCGGGTTGATCATTAGTTCTGTAATTTGGATTCGGGACAGAGCGGCCGGTCCAAGTCTAAGACAGTTTCTATCTCGGCCTAACCAGTATCACACAAGGGAAGGGTGCTAGCTACCTTGAACGCGTGCAATGACTTATTACACAGCCAAGCAGTATTGGTAATTGTACAATTTATTCAACTTGCCATAGATAAAAGAGCCGCCATCGCTGGAGCACCTCTGCTACTATGAGCCACCGGTCTGCGCCGTCTGCAGCCTCCATCACCGGTCACATCATTTCACTGCAAAACCACCACACCTTGAGCTGCCCGGCCACCCGAGATCTTCGAGCTGCCGAATCACCGGAGTCTCGCCTGCAAATTCACCCCTGCGGCCGTCCGCTTCAAAGTCTGCTACAACATGCAAGTGCAGACAAAAACAACAATGGGGCAGGAGCAAGTTGCATCGGACACACCTGTCGCTGTTCACGTGAAAGATATCATGGACGAAATCACTTGAGTCAATTGGAGCTAGAGATTCAAGACAATTGTTCACTACATCAACACGACGTGGCTGACTTACCTTCCTGCGTGGCTTACAGCGCTTGTGGTTGACTCGCCCGTCCGCCCATTTTACCATGCCTGCGATTGACTCATCCATCCGCACCGGCTTACAATGTCACGGCTGGTTCATCGGTCTGTACCGCCTCTAATGCTACGATCATATTACCGTCCGTCTCTTGCGGCCTGGTTTACATCAACACACCGAGCCACACCTGTCTACATGAACTGTTTATTGAGTATAAAGCCAGTCACTGCTTGGGTAGCCCGGTTTCTTCCAACAACTCCAGGGCAAATTATCATGTGTTATCAGCCATCGTCTGCACTCGATGACTCAATGGGCAGGCGCACAAGTTGTCGCCACTACAGTTTGGTTAACTTCAAACAGCCAGTTGGAAGGAACCATTGGCCGAGTTGCTGACACGGCTCATACAATATCATTTATGAACCATCGCAGTCACCTCAACCTTCTATGTATTCACATCGCGCTATCAACACCAATAATATACACCTTATGCTATGGTCAAATATGGAGAATCTCAAGCCAACTCCTGGAGTACTCTTAAGACTCGGGGGCTATAATGGTATGACTCAGCAAGTCTTGTTAGTTTCAGCAAATTCAAGAACCCCAGGACAATGAAGGGAAAAATAACCCGGCCCCGGAGGCAACTGCCCTGTTGGTGAAAATTTCGAAACCGTCAGAAAAATTTCCGGCTCAAAATAAAGATTCTGGCTCAAATATCCGGTTGCCAAATCCGGCTCAAGGAAAAACTGCCTTTCAACAAAACATTTAAGCTCTCAATATCAGGTTTAACATCCGGTTCAAGGGAAATCTGTCTCCCACAAAGCTCTAAAGCTCTCAATATCCGGTTTACAACTCCGGCTCAAGAAGAATATCCATCTCTCGCAAGTTCGAGTTCTCAGGAAAATTACAGGGACCAGAGAGAGTTGGATGCTTAGCACAGCTCAAACATAGGTACCCGACGAGCACAAATCGTAAGTATGTCACTTGGGGGCTTCCTGTTCAAACATAGGCGTATTGGACCAAAGAGAACATAGCGTTACTACACATTTGACCAGGTTATGTTCAAACATATGCATATTCGACCGAAGAGGACATAACCTGTGGATCATACCGGTACCCAGCTGTTTCAACTCCATCAGGTCATCCTGATTGACCCGGCGAACTCTTGGCGATCATTCTTATATGGCGTATTCGACCAAGACCCGAGCTTGCTAAGGTTCAAACGCCAGCTATCATGTGAGAGCATGATTTACAGATAGTCGGGATAAGATCCAGGCTCAAAATGCCGCCTTCCTTGAAACTTGGATAAATCGGCCTGTGATGCAAGATGCAACTCTGACCCCGCGTACTCTAGATAAGTCTATCTTTCAAGCAAAGACCTGCACTTATCTAGATTCAAATGTCGATTGGGTACTGTGAGAGCCGGCTCACAGCAGCACGTCCCTTCCAGTGGCCAACATGCTAGTTTCATTGAAGTATTCTGTTATCGTACACATACATCATCATACATTGCATCATACACATACATCATCATACATTACATCATCATACCATGCATCATATATGCATAGATATACTGATTTATATTACAGGAATTGGTTTTCAAACCAGGTTATATTATTCAAATCATTAATAGCCAAACATGGCTGGATTTTTATTATGGTTATCAATAACCAGTATTGTGATTGAGGTTTTCAATGTCACTTTCGCACAATGGCTATTATCTTATCAATGGAAATGATTTATTCTACAATGGAAGGAATAGTCTCGAGTCACTGCTGGCTGACGACCCGGCACTTGGGGGCTACATTATTCATGTTGAGATTACATTAAATACGCAAGTCCCATGTCACTGCCAGCATGCACCATGGTATTTAGGGGCTA
Organism: Secale cereale; assembly: GCA_902687465.1. Classification (NCBI taxonomy): domain Eukaryota; kingdom Viridiplantae; phylum Streptophyta; class Magnoliopsida; order Poales; family Poaceae; genus Secale; species Secale cereale. Next base: position 779,651,684 of record LR738711.1, read on the forward strand.
ATGCAAAGTCATTTTTTGCTCACCTTATGGAAGACCCGACTCATCACATTGTAATGAGCCGGCCCTTGGGGGCTACCAACTGCTCCTGTCAACAATTCAAGGTACACAAGCTTTATTCCATTATATTGAAGGGTCCACTGCTCAGTTGGTAAAGCACAAAGCTCTTAACCTTGTGGACTTGGGTTCAAGCACCATGGTGGGGGTTACATCACGGGATGTTGTTTTTGGTGAAGTCCCAGCTCAGTATATCTTACTGAGCCAGCCCTTGGGGGATACACATTGCTGTTCAAGTCTATATGATCATATCAGAAAAGTCCCTGCTCATTATTGCATAATGACCCGGCCCTTGGGGGTTACACTGGTTGAAGTTTTTATCAGCATAAGGCAATTACAAGTCCCAAGTTGCTACAAGCATGACAACTCGGCACTTGGGGGCCACATATGTGGAATATTCAGTTTTGACAAGTGACTGAGATGAACAATCTAGATTTCTTCAAGGTTGCAACATTTATATTGAACAAGTCTTAAGCTATCACTATGTTCTCCTCTTAAGACTTGGGAGCTACAGGTAATATGCATATAAAGGAGGAACATCTTCAAATTCTCAGTTTTGAGGAAATCAGGAAGAATAATTGTGTGACCCGGCGTTGGCAACAATCATGACCCGGTGTGTATAACAGTCATAACCCGGAATAATCAGTTTTTATAACCCGGCAATTTTGACAATAATAAACCGACAAGTTCTACATCTTCAAGCCGCCTGAATATCAGCAATGTCAGTAAATTGACTGTGAAGCTGGGCTGTTAACCCGTATTTTTCAAAAGAAGTATCTGGATTTTTTGCACAGACAAAGTTGAAACATATCAGGTGAGGAAGATTTGCTATGAGATCATGGACATGTATATATCAACAAGGAAATGACAAGGACATAACGATGATCAAGTGCCGGCTTAGAAGAACCTTCGACCCGGCGTATAATCTATCAAAGTTGGTCTTATTTTGTAGGATAAGTTTACCATGGATAAATCCAAGCTAAACTGGGGGCTAATGTCGGGGATATACCCCGCGATATGACCCGGCCGGATATAGGACCCGGCTGGGACTTGGTTTTTCTTTGGTAACCCGCGGGAGGATTGGCGACTTACAAGTCTGGCGGCTTACTGGTCTGACGACTCACGAGCTTGGCAACTCGCGGATGGCCCCGACGGTGGGTGGGATAAAGGACTAGGCCCAAGGCCCAGAAGGTTGGCTCATGCTATGGTGGGCCGGCTTACGAGAAAAGTCATAAGGAATATTCTCCTACAAAGGAAGCAAGACTAGGACTCCACTTGTAATAGAGTAATACTAAACCTACTAGGACTAGTCATGTAACCCGCCCCTTCAACATATATAAGGAGGGGCAGGGCGCCCCAAGAAGGACGGAAAATAATCTCTAGGGCTAGACACGATAAGGAGAGCTAGCTTATGCGGCGACTCCCTCATGATCATAATGAGTAGCCACAAACAGCATGTAGGGCTATTACTGGATGATGTTTCCCGGGGCCCGAAGCTGTATAAATCCTCGTCTTGTGTTTTGTCTCGATTCCGCTCAACCCCTCTCAAGCTACTACAGGGATGCGTTGGCCTCATGACTAAGTCCTCACCCTAGGCCATCTGCCGTGACAATTCCATGACAACAGTTGAGACCATAGAATGTTCCTTTATCCTAACAGCGAAAGATGGTTTTTCAATATAAGCAGTAGGCACAAGTGGGTCAACACTGTAAATGAAAGTTTGTACTTTGACTCTAACAAGTTCCTCAACTTTTTATTTAATAGGTTGGTGATATTTGAACCACTTCTCCTTGGATAGATCAACATGAGTAGAAAATGATTCACAAAATGAGGCTACTATCTCATAATCGAGTCCATATTTAGTGCTGAAATCATTAGAAGCATCGGTATCCATAAAAAATTAAACACAATGAAACTCAAGTTTTCTACCTGACTCGTTACCTTCTTCGCGTTCCCAATCTTCAGATTGTGTTTAATTCTTTCAAGAATATCCCACCTGAATTCAGTAGTCTTATTCATAAAGGATCCAGCACAAGAAGTATCGAGCATGGATTGATCATTACGAGAAAGTCGGGCATAAAAATTATGTATAATTATTTCTCTCTAGAGCTCATAGTTGACGCATGAATATAAAATTGACTTAAGCCTCCCCAAGCTTGAGCGATCCTTTCTCCTTCATGAGGCCAAATATTGTAAATATAATTCCGATCACGATGAACTAGATGCACAGGATAAAACTTTTGGTGAAATTCCAATTTCAATCGATTCCAGCTCCAAGATCCAATATCATCGCATAGCCTATACCATATAAATGCTTGTCCCCCCCCCCCCAAGATAAAGGGAAAACCTTATTCCTGACTTCATCTCTGGCTAAACATGCAAGCTTAAATAATCCAAAAACTTCATCCACATAGATTAAATGCATATCAGGATGTAATGTTCCATCTCCTACATAAGGATTAGCTAGCAATTTCTCAATCATACCCAAAGGAATTTCGTAACCAATATTTTCAGTAGGTGCAGTAGATTGAGGTACAACTCTTTGTGCTTCCGGTCGAGGTGAAGATACCCCGAACAAATCCCTCAAAGGATTGTTTTCCATAGTGACAAGTGATAGTAAATTGAAGCACGTAATATAAATTTTTCCTTAACAAATTCTACTTACGAAAGGCGCTTCACTCCCCGGCAATGGCGCCAGAAAAGAATCTTGATGACCCACAAGTATAGGGGGATCAATCATAGTCCTTTCGATAAGTAAAAGTGTTGAACCCAACGAGGAGCCGAAGGAAATGACAAGCGGTTTTCAGCAAGGTAATTTCTGCAAGCACTCAAATTGTGGTACCAAGTTGTTTGATAGGAAGATAATTTGTAACAAGTGACAAGTAGAAATAGTAACAATAAGTGCAACAAGGTATCTGTCAGTGTCAAAACCAGCGGATCTCGGGTAGGGGGTCCTGAACTGTGTACCCGGGGATCAGTGGTAACAGGGGGAACAATGACACGATGTTTACCCAGGTACGGGCCCTCTTAATGGAGGTAATACCCTACTTCCTGCTTGATTGATCTTGATGAATATGGGGATTACCAAGTTGATCTTCCTCAAGATCGTAATGGCCAAACCTAGATGTCTGGCTTATGATAGTTGTGATAGCCTCTATGGACTAAACCCTCTGGTTTATATATACACCGGAGGGGACTAGGTGTCGGAGTAATACGGGGCCTCATGCAAGTCTATGCGTGCAGGATCAAGGCAAAGGAACACAAGCTCAACCGGACACATCGCTAGACACGTCGTCCGAGTCGTTCTCATGTACACTGCCAGCACTATCGCTGGCCACGTCTTCACCGTCTTCAACTGCGCCTCCTTCATCTGCCACGACCACGGCCTCGTCATCATCGATGGAAAAGGCACTGACCAGAGCATCCACATGGTCATCCACCCAGTGCGCCAGCTTGTCTCGGACAGCACCAGGCACTGGGGCGATGGCGGCGTCAAAGTCAAAGTTGGGGTCAATGCTCTGGAGGTAGCTGAAGACCCGGGAGAACGCGCGCCCAATGAGGCTCCGGCTCTTTTCTTCAACAAGACGACAGGCCCTCGCAGCCCGGCTCTCCAGGCGCGTTACAACCTCGGTGAAGAAGACAAGATGGCCGGTGTAATCCTCCGCGTGGAGGCAGGGGGTGCTCTCTTCACAGATGGCCCACAACGCCCGGTTGGCCTTCACCCGAAGAGTCCGCAGCATGCATGGGGACATGCTCATGCTGCAGTAGTAGTCGATGGCCTGCCTCGTCCTTGCATTGCTACGCAAAAACCACGGCATCATCAACTTGTAGCCGGAGCAAGGCCAAGTCGGCGTGCGTAGAGGCCAGCTCGGCCTGGGCGAAAGACTGAGCCGCCACGACGGCCCTCTCACGCAGCTCTACTTCTTCTAGCTTTGCCCTGAGGGCAGCAGTCCTCCCGTCAGCCTCTGCCCGCTGGAGCTCCAATTTCAAGTCATACCCCTTGGCAAGATTTATGCGGGCCTCCTCCACCTTCCGGTCAATTTCCTCCTGGACTCTGGCCTCGTGAGTGGAGACAGCGTCTTCGGCCAGGGTCACGTGGCACTCCCTTGCCTCCAGTCGCTCAAGCTCAAGGCTACACTCCATGGCTTCTAGCATCAGTGCCTCCTCACGCCGCGAGATCTCATCCTCTTCGGAGGGCTTGTCGGTGTCGAAACCGGCAGATCTCGGGTAGGGGAGCCCAAGCTGTGCATTGAGAGGATCGATGGTAACAGGAGGCTGGGGACACGATGTTTACCCAGGTTCAGGCCCTCTCGATCGAGGTAATACCCTACTTCCTACTATATTGGTATGGATGAATATGAATACAAGAGTTGATCTACCTCGAGATCGTAATGGCTAAACCCTAAGTCTAGCCTATGAGGATATTGTGATGATGATCACCTCTACAGACTAAACCCCTCGGCTTATATACACGCCTGAGGGGACCTAGGGTTACAAGGGTGACTTGGGGAGGAAGTAATTGATACATCCGGACTCTACACTTGCCTTTCTATGTACATAAGAGTCCTGACCGAATACGGGGGTGGGCCTTCTACTTCTTCTTTATGCGGCCCATCAGTGCAGCCCAGCTTCAATGACCCGGATGACTGAGGACCCCTAAATACAGGACTCCCTCAGTAGCCCCTAAACTTGCCTTCAAGGACGAGATTGTATCCGGCTTCATGTCTTCGGTCTTGCAAGGTGAGTCCTCCTGGATGATAGTTTTGCTTCTTCAAACATTGTAGTCCACCGATTCCTCGCCGCCGTCGCCTTAGCTTCCATGTGTCCAACGAATGCGAACCATCTAGGAGTCTTCTGCAATTACCCCCTTGACCATTCACAGAAGGTGCCTATATAAGAGAATAGATCCCAACCGCCTCTTCATCCCATTCCACGCGGAAGAAACCCTAGTGCCTGCAAAAAATCTTCAAATATGGCTAGTGCCCCGAGCTCTTCCTCGCGCCCTCATGGCCCTCGTATAGGATATTGGGAAAGCCGCTCTGTGTCCCATGCGCATCTGTGGATACTGCAAGCGCAGGGGTATCTCCCCTCAGAGGATCTAGTCCTCGTCCGGGCCGGACTAACGGCTATCGACAACCAAGCCCTGGCAGAGAGCTTTCCCAACCCTTCTGATGGAGAGTGGGTATGTTTCGTCCCCTACCTTTTAAGAGGCGTCGGGCTCCCTGTCCACCCCTTTCTTAGGGGACTCCTGGAGTTCTAAGACCTCCAACTACACGATCTTACTCCAGGGTCAATCCTGCACATTGCGGGTTTTGTCGCTTTATGCATACTGTTCCTGGGCTGTGAGCCTCACTTTGAGCTGTGGAGAAGGTATTTCTGCCTTGTACCTCGATCGGAAAAATGATCCATATTTGAAGTTGGGTTGCCGAAGTATGGCGCATAGCCGGGACAGGCTATCTGCCCAGTACTCCGAAGAAGGCATCCAAGAGTGGCCTTCGGAGTGGTTTTACATTGAGGATGTCGCTTTGCCGAATCCAGTTCGGCGTGGACTCCCCAAGTATTCCAGTGCTCCGCCAAAGAAGCTTTTCAACTGGCGTCCCCGCGGTCCCTCAGAAGAAGAGAGAGCATAGGTTAGTAGACCGGCAAGACCAGATTGCTCGCTAGTTCGGGATTATCTATACTCGAAGTGATGGCCATTTCAACGAAGCGATGTGTGCAGCCGTTTCAAGCCAGAGGATTTCCGATGTGGCACTACAATGGTTAGAATTATGCCTCGCACTACCTACGCCTGGATCTAGATGACCCTGTCGTTCTAGGCGCTGTCTTGGAAGGCCTCTATAAAGGAGAGAAACAGGATTTCATCCGTTTAACATGCCGGGAGGGCCTTTCTATGTATAATCCTCCCAACGGGGTAAGTCTCTCTCTATGACCGCTCAATTTTTCTTTGTTATGATGTATTGACCGAATTGTGTTCGGTTTCTCCCAACAGGAGTGGAGGAAGGTGATCGAGGGGATTAACAGTCCTGCCCCACAACCAGAGGACCAGTTTCAAAATGCATGCCCCGGATATGAAGATTCAGACGTAGGTATAGAATTAGAAGATGGAGTCTTCTATCAGGCCTGTCGCGAGGGTCCCCTGGTAGCTATAGTAGCCGATTACCCAGGCCTCATTCCTTCCTCCCTTCTAAGTATTTCAGGACATATCTCATCAAAAGAGAGGATTCCCGATGCACCTTACCCATTGTATTCTATCATATTTGAACAGGGACGGCGCTCCTCACACCGAACTGTGCGAAAACCGTCAACCCAAAGGGTGACGCCCGCATCGGGTGAGGCCTCAAAGCGAAAGAGGACTGTGAACACCAGCGTACCTTCTAAGAGGTATGTTTATTTGGCAAGTGTTGGGTGGTGAAATCAGTATTACAACTTTCCGCTTTGTTTTGTCCTTTTAGGAGGAGCACACACCGGAGTGTCTCCGGAGACAATGCAGGCGAAGCTCCAGCCAATCCGTCTTCAGCCCCATCGGGGTTTAATGCTGATTCGGTGCTAGATTATCCTCCTCGGGAGGGTTTGGATGAAGTGCCAGCCACCAATTCCGAAGTGGAGGTTGCGATGATTTACCGGAGGTGAAAAACAACCATGAGTGACCCCTCTTTTTCTGAGGAGGCGTTTAATGCCCTCAACTCTGCAGATGCCTATATCCGAGCCGCTCAAGACGGACTCGCCAAAGCCATTCATCAGCTTTCAAAAGATATGCGGGTGAGTGTTTATTTTGAGTGTTCCCATGCCAGTAGCCCCCGAGACTTAAAGGAGTTGGTACAATTGATGTGAGGATCGTTTTATTTTTATAGGTCATTCGAGAAAAGAATAACTTTTTATCCAAGGAACTTGAAGAGTGCCGGACTCAGCTCGCCGAATTGAAAAATTTGAAGGAATCCGGAAAGGTTACTGGTGGTAAGAATAATTGTGTCCGGAAGCTATGACAATTATGCTGATTACTATTATGTATGTATTAATTTGTTATACAGCGACAGGATCGACCGAGCAACTGGAGAGGGAGCTAAGAGCTGCCCCGGCGGACAAAAAATTTGCCGAAGAGGAAAAAGCCGCTGGCGAGCGTGCCCTAACGCAAGCTATGGTAAAAAGGAACCAAGCGCAGTATAGAAATATTAGGCTCGAACAGGAGCTAAAGGGCGTAAAGGCCCAACTCACAAGCGCCTTGGAAGAGAACCGGAGGCTAAAAAGTGGCATGCTTAGTATGTCTCTTATACCTAGCTCTCCTTATAGTGTCTTATTATTAAAGTTTCTTATAAAACTTTTCGTGCAGGTTTGTTGGCTGGGTAGCCTGAGGGCGGAGTGTCCGGTTTTGAGGGTGATGTGCTACAAGAGCTTTCCAGGATCCATGAATGGGCTCAGAAGGCCATGAAGAGTATGGCCAGAGCTCTATGGCCTGGTGACTCATCTCCAGAAACTATGGAGGATTTGGCAGACCTGTTCAAAGGGGATCGACGCCGCTTTGAACTATGGAAAGCATCGGCATGCTGCATGGGTGCTCGAGAAGCATGGGACATGGTGAAGACGTGCTACACTCGTCTTGATCCAAATCACATGGCCCGCGTGGGACCTCGAGGGTCCGACGGACAAGAAATTCCTCCGCGTTTGGTATATGACCAAGTAGGGATGGCTGCCAAACTTTCCCAACAGGACTATAAGCTAGACAGCCCTATAGAGGGAATAGAAAATGAGTAGTCGTTTGATTCTATGTATCAATGTACCTTTACCATCAAACTTATCTCCGGCCGAATTTATTAGAAGTTTGTCATGGCCGACCATCTGCTTCGACCTCCATAAACCCACAGGCCGCAGTGCTTTCGAATACTATATCTGCGTTAAAATACGTGATATGTTCGGAAACCAAGCAATCCGGACATAATTGCTTGAACAGACGAACTGAGTTTGGGGATTATGTTATATTACTATTTAACGCAAGAAACATCTTCCAGAGAGAATAGTTCTGTTAGGGGTTCCTTTCCCTGGGTCGGCGTGCATAAATATGCGGGCCTAGGCCTTCTATCCTATGAAAAGGATAGTAGGGTGCCATCTCCTGTGATAGTTTAAGATACGCCTTAGAATGTGATATGTCGTGTATCCGCCGACCAATTATTCCCTTAAGAGCGCTAGCTTTCGGCTCACATAGTTCAAGGTACGTAATCCGGATTACCCGGTTGTAACAATCGCAGAGGTGCTCCCTTTACGCCCTAGCCGAACAATCGGAAACGTAGGGGTAAGCACAGGAGCGAGGCAACCCAGCTTGGCCAGAACTTAAGTCATATTGGTGCATATAATGGCAAGGATGAACTGTATAAACAGGCGACATTTTTAAGCAAGAATCTTTATTGGTGATGGGCTTTGTTAAATAAGCCCCCATGTATATTTGAGGTAGGTACAATTGAGGATGTAGTCGTTATGTGACAGTTCGGGCGACCGAATACTTGTCAATTGAAGAAAATATAAGGAGAAGAAAGGAGAGAAAACAAAAAAGGAAAAGACAAGACCTAACTTATAAAGAGGAAGAAATTGCTACCGAACTATCCATAAAATCGTTGGAGCCTGGCAGCGTTCCACGGGTTCGGCTCAAGGCGGTTGTCTTGAGCGTTGCAAAAGCGATAGGCTCCACCGGTGAGTACTTCGTCAATGATGAAGGGGCCCTCCCATTTTGGTTTGAGCTTGTCCTTTTTCTTCTCCGGGAGGCGTAAAACAAGTTCGCCGATGTTGTATGTTTTGGCCCGCACTTCTCTGCTCTTGCATCGCCTAGCCTGTTGTTGGTAAAATGCGAAACATGCTAGCGCTGTATCGCACTCCTCTTCAAGTCCATCTAGGTCGTCCTGCCGATCTAACTTGGCTTCCCTTTCCTCGTACATGCGCACTCGAGGTGAGTCATGAATAATGTCGCAGGGCAAAACAGCCTCTGCACTGTACACCATAAAAAAGGGTGTATATCCAGAGTACGGAGTCAAGCTCTTCGACCCAGTGTTTATCAGACTCACGTAGGGAGCGTACTAGTCGGGGTTTAATGGCGCTCATTATCCGACCATTGGATCTTTCAACTTGACCGTTTGTTTTAGGATGGTATATGGAAGCATAGTCAAGTTTAATACCTAACTTTGCGCACCAATTTTTTACCTCATCAACTGTGAAATTGGAACCATTATATGTGATAATACTATGCGGTACACCATAGCGGTGTACTAAACCGGATATAAAATCTATCACAGGCCCTGCTTCAGCTGTTTTTACTGGCTTGGCTTCTATCCACTTAGTGAATTTGTCTACCATCACCAGTAACTTTTTTCTTTATGACTTCCCCCCTTTAAGGGGTCCGACCATATCAAGCCCCCAGACCGCGAAAGGCCAAGTGATGGGCATTGTTCTCAGAGCGCTGGGAGGCATGTGACTTTGATTTGCAAAGAGCTAGCAGCCAACGCAGTGTTGGACTAAGGTTTGGGCATCTGCTCGGGTAGTAGGCTAGTAAAAGCCAGCACGAAAAGCTTTGCCTACGAGCGCCCGTGCTGCGTCGTGGTGGCCGCCCATTCCAGCGTGTATGTTAGTGAGAATTTGCATGCCCTCCTCTTCGGAGATGCACCTTTGGAGAATACCAGTTGTGCTTTTCTTATATTGTTCACCTTCGTGAACTTTGTAGGCTTTAGAGCGCCGGACTATGTGGCGGGCCTTATTTTGCTCATCAGGGAGTTCTTGTCTTCTAAGGTAAGCAAGGAAGGGCTCTGTCCACTGGGCTATGACAGCCATGATTTCATGAGCCGAGGGAGTTATCTCCATGCTTGAGTCTCTGATGACATCTTGATTGAGTTCGGCCGGGGGTGTGTTCGAATCCGAATTCGTATCACTGCTCGCGTCCTGCCATATTACTAATGGCTTAAACAACCTTTCCACAAATGTGTTCGGTGGGACGAGGCCACGTTTAGCTCCCATGCGCGCGAGTACGTCACCGGCCTGGTTATTATCCCGGGCTACATGATGGAATTCCAACCCCTCAAATCGAACCGATGTTTTCAATATAGCATTGCGATAAGCTGCCATTTTTGAATCCTTCGCATCAAAATCTCCATTAATTTGGGAGATGGCGATGTTTGAGTCTTCGTCTACCTCGATGCGTAGTATGCCCATGGATACAGCTAGTCGGAGCCCATGCAATAGGGCCTCATATTCGGCCGCATTGTTCGATTCCGTATACATAATCTGTAGAACATACCAGACTGTATCCCCAGTTGGAGATATCAATATTACGTCGGCCCCCAGTCTGGCTAGCATTTTGGAACCGTCGAAGTACATTGTCCAGTGGGAATATGATCCATACTCTTTAGGGAGTTCGGCTTCGGTCCATTCTGTGACAAAGTCGGCCAACACATGGGATTTAATAGTCCGGCGCGGCTTGTAGGATATTTCGAGCGGTAAGACCTTAATGGCACATTTGGCTATGTGTCTCGTGGTGTCTTTATTGTTGATAATATCGTTGAGTGGTACCTCGGATGCCACTGTGATCGAACACTCTTGAAAGTAGTGTCGGAGTTTCCGAGATGACATGAAGACCGCATAGGCAATTTTCTGATAGTGGGGGTACCATGATTTGCATGGTGTTAGAACCTCGGATACATAGTATACTAGTTTTTGAACGGAGAATTTATTTCCCTCTTTGGCTCGTTCGACGACGAGCACGACACTCACTACCTGGTGAGTGGATGATATGTACAGCAGCATTGGTTCGCCAACACCAGGGGCGGCTAGGATTGGGTTGCTCGCTAGTAGAGCTTTTATTTCTTCCAAGGTTGTGGCCGCATTCGTCCATTTGAAATTGTCAGTGCGTCGTAGCAATCTGTAAAGTGGCAATGTTTTTTCTCCTAATCTGGAGATGAAGCGGCTTAAAGCCGCTACGCAGCCTGCTAGTTTTTGCACTTGCTTGAGATCGGTTGGTATTTTGAGTTCTAACAAGGCCCGGATTTTGGCTGGGTTAGCTTTGATTCCTCTATGGGATACGACGAACCCTAATAGCTTTCCGGCTAGAACGCCGAAGACACATTTTTCCGGATTGAGCCTTATGTCATATTCTTGAAGGTTGGCAAATGTAAGGCGGAGATCATCCACCAAAGTGTCAACGTGTTTGGTCATTACGACTACATCGTCAATGTCGTGCTTTTCTCATGGGGGGTGCAAGATGACAGATGTCACGGGGTGGCTTCGTGTGAGGGCAAGACTGCTGCTGGAAAATCCAGGGACGGGTATGCGAGTAGCACTCAATAGTTTGCCCAGGTTCGGGGCTCTCTGGAGAGATAACACCCCTACTCCTGCATGTCTAAGTATATGTGGTATATCTGGTACAGAGTGCTCATGTAGCTGTATTGGACTGAAAGCAGTAGCATGTAGCTAGCTAGTGTGGCACATGTGCCTGGCCATGTGTGGCCGTGGAAAATGGATGGATGGATGGCTGGCTAGCTAGTGTGCTAGCCAGCTTGTGTGTGTGCGTGAGCCTCCTTTGCCATGGATGGCTTGGCTAGCTATATATAGTGGGAGGTAGCTTAGTATGTAAGCTAGGTGGTGGCATGGGAAAGGCATGGTGGATGTCAAGCTTGTCCCCTGGGTCACTTCATAAATAGTGCCCAGAGACAAGTGACACTATACATGATGACATGAGGTGATGCGTGCACAGTGCTCAGGTACAACCGTCTTGTCCGCGGTATGGCCGTCCCGTCGGTGTCGGCGGTTGACTTCGGGCGGCCGGATGGTTGGCGGAGTCGGCAGCTGGCTGGTTGACGCAGTAGGCAGTCGACAGTCGGCCGGATGGAGCAGTCAGAGGGGGAGCAGGCCGGGTGGCGAGTCAGCCCGGGCAATCGGACAGGGGGCCACCTGGGGCGGCCTGAGCTGTCAGACTCAGGGGCTTTGCTAGCCCTGATGTGTGGGAATACGGTCTTGCCGTCTTCGGGGTACCCGTGGTCAATATCTCCGACAGTAGCCTCCGAGCATCTGGGCAACTTTGGCAAAGTTGGGCGGAGGTTCTTTAGCGGGTGTTGATGTAGAAAATGCTTGTTGACGGCCGGCTGCAGGCCGCAGCAAGCATAGCTTGCTTCCGACGGGGGCGCACCCGCTGGGTGTAGCCTCCGAGCTTCCGGGCAACTTGGAAAAGTTGGACGCAGGCTTTTCGCGGTTGTTGGTGTAGACGATGGCGTCGAGGGCGCAAGGTGCAGATGCGGGGTCCGCCGACTGGTGCCATCGGGCGCGGACGCAGAGTCCGCCGACTGGTTCGGTTGGGCGCGGACGCGGGGTCCGCCGACTAGTGTCGTCGTGCGTGAACGCGGGGTCCGCCGACTGGTGTCGTCGAGCGCGGAGGCGGAGTCTGCCGACTGCTGTCGGGCGCGGACGCGGAGCCCGCCGAATGGTGTCGTCGCGCGTGGACGCGGAGTCCACCGACTGAGGCATGGTGGATGTCAAGCTTGTCCCCTGGGTCACTTCATAAATAGTGCCCAGGGACAAGTGACACTATACATGATGACATGAGGTGATGCATGCACAGTGCTCAGGTACAGCCATCTTGTCCGCGGTATGGCTGTCCCGTCGTTGTCGGCGGTTGACTTCGGGCGGCCGGCTGGTTGGCGGAGTCGGCAGCCAGCTGGTTGACGCAGTCGGCCGGGTGGAGCAGTCAGAGGGGGAGCAGGCCGGGTGGCGAGTCGGCCCGGGCAGTTGAACAGGGGGCCGCCTGGGGCGGCCTCAGCGGTCGGACTGAGGGGCTTTGCAAGCCCCGATGTGTGGGAATACGGTCTTGCCGTCTTCGGGGTACCCGTGATCAATATCTTCGACAATAGCCTTCGAGACTCTGGGCATCTTTGGCAAAGTTGGGCGGAGGTTCTTTAGCAGGTGTTGATGTAGAAAATGCTTGTTGACGGCCGGCTGCAGGACGCAGCCGGCGTAGCTTGCTTCCGGCGGGGGCGCACCAGCTGGGTGTAGCCTCCGAGCCTCCGGGCAACTTGGAAAAGTTGGACGGAGGCTTTTCGCGGTTGTTGGTGCAGACGATGGCGTCAAGGGCGCAAGGTGTGGATGCACGGTCCGCCGACTGGTGTCATCGGGCGCAGACGCAGAGTCCGCCGACTGGTGCTTTCGGACGCGGACGCGGGGTCCGCCGTCTGATGTCGTCGGGCACGGACGTGGGGTCCGCCGACTGGTATCGACGTGCGCAAACGCGGGGTCCGCCGACTGGTGTGGATGTGCGCGAACGCGGGGTCCGCCGACTGGTGTCGTCGGGCGTGGACACGGGGTCCGCCGACTGGTGTCGTTGGGCGCGGACGCGACTTCCGCTGACTGGTGTGGTCGGGCGCGGACGAGGCGTCCGCCGACTATTATCGTCGGGTGCGGACGCGGAGTGGCCGACTGGTGTCGTCGGGCGCGGACACGGGGTCCGCCGACTGGTGTCGTCGTGTGCAGATGCGGAGTCCGCCGACTGATACAGTCAGGCGGGACGCGGAGTCCACCGACTAGTGTTGTCGGGCGCAGACGCAGGGTCCGCCGACTGGTGTCGTCGTGCGCGGACGCGGCGTCCGTCGACTGCTATTAAGCGTGGACGCGAAGTCCACCGACTGATGCGGTCGGGCGTGGATGCGGGGTCCGCCGACTGATACAGTCAGGCGCGGACGCGGGGTCCACCAACTGGTGTCGTCGGGCCCAGGCGCGGGGTCCACCGACTAGTGTCGTCGGGCGCGAACGCGGGGTCCGCCGACTGGTGTTGTCGGGCGCGGACGCGGGGTACGCTGACTGGTGTCATCGGGCGTGGGCGCGGGGTCCGCCGCCTGGTTTCGTCGGGCGTGGACGCATAGTTCGCCGACTGGTGCTGTCGATGACAGCCCGCTGCGGGCTGCAGCCCGCGCGGCTTGCTTCCAGTGGGGGTGCACCAGCGCACCCACTGGTTATAGCCTCCAAGCCTCCAAGCGAGGAGGTGGGTTCCCCACGGAAATGATCATGCAAAAGACAAATTTAGTCCACGCAGATATATAACATGTTTGCTTATAGCATTGCCAGTTTTATACGGAGGGTGCCAACTCGGTTTCGTCCGAGCCCCCTTCAATCTTTTTGATGTCTCCTCCGCTCTTTGGCTTCTGCTCTCACTAGCCGGACAGCCACTCTGCGGTTTGTGGCTGACAGTAGGCTGCGGGGCGGAGTGTACAATACTCAGACTCTGGGAGCGGATTTAACTGAGCAGATACTCATAAAGCAAATGACCGGGTCGCCCGAACCATTTTCTCCTAGACATTTTTCGCGTGGGTGGCCTCCAGCATCTGCTCTTGCTAGCCAGACAGCCGCTCTGCGGTCTGTGGCTAAGAGTAGGCCTTCGGTACCGCGCATGCTACTAAGCCGTCTGCGGGAATGAACGTCTCTGGCCAATCGACCAGCCTCCGGGCCAACTCTGGCTCGCGCCGGGGCGAACAGTAATGCAATTGTAATTAAATGCAGAGATAGCCCCCCGAGCATCGCTCGGGGTATTCCGTGTTTGCACGGTGCAAAAATATGCGGGTAATGAGATCACATTGATTTTCGCTTAGGCGAGGCGGAGGTTGCCAGAGACAGCCGGTGCGGCCCGGTGCTCGTGGATGGAAACGCCCAGAGCCATCGCGTTGCGCAGGCGCGCGGACGCGCTGCCGAGCAAGCGCAACACGGTGCAGGCGTGCGGATGCAGGGCAGCTAGCACACCAGTACGGAGCGGGGAGATGCAGGTGTGCAGCACCGGAGTAGGGAGCTGTGTGCGGATGTGGCGAGCGAGCAACTCGCTGTGGAGGAGCAGCCAGCGCACAGGGGCGCAGGCACACGATGGGAGGAGGACGCCAGTGTGACTGGCTGGCCACGCGGACACGAGCTAAGCCAGCTAGCTAGCTAGCTCCATTGAATCGATTGGTTTAGTTGGCTCTGCTAGCTAGCTTGCTGGACATGGGTGGTCAACGAATCTACTCGTGGAGGCGTGGCCGAGGCGACGGCAGAGCAAGGGCCGGAGCGGCGAACGCGCAGACTAAAGACGGACAACGACGATGCGCCGCCCCATGCGGTCGCGCGGGAGGAGTGCTGATGTTGATCCCGCATTGGAGAGACAACGGCAATGACGCGGTGGTGATGACAATGGCGAGGCCGACGGCGAGGACGCACCGTCCCACACAGCCGCCCTGGAGGCGAGTTGATGTCGAGCCGTCGAGTGCGGCCGAAGAGACGGCGGCGACGTCGTGGCGGAGGTGTCGAAGATGGTCCCGCCTGGACTGCGATTCCAACAGGAGCTTGCCCCACGGTGGGCGCCAACTGTCGAGTTTTTCTCACGAGGGGTGCAAGGCGACAGATGCCATGGGGTGGCTTCGTGTGAGGGCAAGACTGCTGCTGGAAAATCCAGGGACGAGTATGCGAGTAGCAAGAGGTAGTTTACCCAGGTTCGGGGCTCTCCGGAGAGATAACACCCCTACTACTACATGTTTGAGTATATGTGGTATATCTGGTACAGAGTGCTCTTGGAGCTGTATTGGACTGAAAGCAGTAGCATGTAGCTAGCTAGTGTGGCACATGTGCCTGGCCATGTGTGGCCGTGGGAAATGGATGGATGTATGGCTGGCTAGCTAGTGTGCTAGCCAGCTTATGTGTGTGCGTGAGCCTCCTTTTGGATGGATGGCTTGGCTAGATATATATAGTGGGAGGTAGCTTAGTATGTAAGCTAGGTGGTGGCACAGGCAAGGTATGGTGGATGTCAAGCTTGTCCCCTCGGTCACTTCATAAATAGTGTCCAGGGACAAGTGACACTAACATGATGACATGAGGTGATACGTGCACAGTGCTCAAGTATAGCCGTCTTGTCCGTGATATGGCCGTCCCGTCTGTGCCGGCGGTTGACTTTCGGCGGCCGGCTGGTTGGCGCAGTCGGCAGCCGGCTGGTTGACGCAATCGGCAGCCGGTAGCCGGCCGGGTGGAGCAGTCGAACGGGGAGCAGTTCGGGTGGCGAGTCGGCCCTGGCAGTCGGACAGGGGGCCGCCAGGGGCGGCCTGAGCGATCGGACCAAGGGGCTTTGCTAGCCCCGTTGTGTGGGAATATGGTCTTGCCTTCTTCGGGGTACCCATGGTCAATATCTCCGACAGTCAACATATGCCTCCACTGTGTTGCCAATTTTATTTCCTAAGCATGTTTGAATCATGCGTTGATATGTGGCGCCAATGTTTTTGAGTCCGAAGGGCATAGTGTTGAAACAAAAAGGGCCGTACGGGGTGATAAATGTCGTTGCGGCATGACCGGATTCCTTCATCTGTATCTGATGGTATCCGGAATAAGCATCAAGGAAGCACAACTAGTCGTGTCTGGCCGTTGCATCAATAATTTGGTCAATGCGGGTCAAAGGAAAGGGATCCTTTGGGCAGGCCTTATTCAGGTCTGTGAAATCGACGCAGAGGCCCTAGGATTTATCCTTCTTCGGTATCATGACAAAGTTAGCTAGCCAATCCGGGTGTTAATTTCTTTGATGAATCCGGCTTCTAATAGTTTGGCTAGCTCTTCTCCCATTGCTTGTCTTTTGGGTTCGGAAAACCGTCGTAGTGACTGATTGACCGGTTTGAATCCTTTGATAATGTTGAGGCTGTGTTCGGCCAGCCTGCATGGGATTCCCAGCATATCTGAAGGGTGCTAGGCGAATATATCCCAGTTTTCGCGAAGCAAGGCGCGTAACGCGCTGTCTACCACCGGATCCAGTTGTGCCCCGATGGATGCCGTTTTATTTGGGTCTGTTGGGTGCACTTGGAATTTGATGATCTCATCTGCTGGTTTGAAGGAGGTAGACTTTGATCTTTTGGCGAGGATTACATCATCCTTATCTACCTTTGATCGTAGGGTCGTTAGTTCTTCGACCGTGAAGGCTTCGAATAATGCCTCTAAGGCTAAGGATGTCGTTTTGTTTTCGGCGCGGAGTGCTCTATCCGGGTCACTTATTAATGTGCTCACTCCATTGGGCCCTAGCATTTTAAGCTTCATGTACCCGTAATGGGGTATAGCTTGAAAGCGTGAGAAAGCGTCCCATCGTAGAAGGGTGTGGTATCTGCTGTGAAAGGGCACAATGTGGAAGAGTAGTTCCTCCGATCTGTAGTTGTCGGGTGTGCCGAACACTACATCGAGCTTAATGCTTCCCGAACACCGAGCTTCGCGGCTTGGTATATTTCCTCTTAAGTTTGTGCTTTAGTGAGGCGGAAGCCATCTACTATTGGGTCTAGTACAAGAGCTAATGATGCTCGGATCGGCCGAATCCAGGTGCGTCTTTGGTAGTAAAACTAATTGTCGTGTCGCTCCATGGGCTTGCAGAGCTAATTTGGTAAACCTCGGCAAGTTCGTGATTTGCTCTCTTATGATGGTTATTTGTGGAGAATGTCTCGAAGATAGTGAAGACATCGATGTCTTTCTCCCTTGATACGGTGTTGGCGAGAATTGATGTACCGCTCTTTGCTACCTGCCGGAGTACCCAACATGCTCTAAGGCGATGGTTTGGGACATTATCCGGGGTCGCATGTATTTGGGAAGGTGTATCGAGTAGTTCGTCTAGTACGGACCTGCTCCTTAAAGAGGGCTTGTTCTTCTTGCCAATAGGCGTGTTATTGGATGACCTACTAGGGTATGTCCGTTTAGCCTTGATAATGTACTGTCCGTATACAGATTGTTCAAGAGGTCTATTCTAGGCTTTCCAAGTATTTTCCATTGCGCAGTACTTTTGTACTAACTGTGATAATTCTGTGAAACACAGAACACGACGTCGGTTGAGGGCGTTCAAGACTCCCTCATCCGTGCAATTGCGGTAAAATAGGGAGACCGCTTTGTCGTCGCAGCAGTCCCTGATCTTGTTTTTAACAAGTAGGAATCTGGCCCAGAAGTGGTTGACTGTTGTATGTTCGCTAGGTCATCTATGTCCGGGAGTCCGGATTTACTTGGAGAGTTTTTCCCAGGGTGGGTGGGTGTTGGTAATTTTGAATCCCGACCCAAAGTAGTATTCGGGGTTTTCACAACCTTCAATGGGGACAATCCGGGTTCAATAGGATCCAATCGTTCCGTGGGCCCAGCGCCAGTCCTAGAGCTCGAAGAACACACAGTGCCTCCCGATAGGAGGGTGTTCGGCTTGATGGGTTCGAAGGTCCGTACTGTGGCGGTCTCCATCTCAAGAGGAGAAATCTCTATGGCTCCATCCTCAACTTCTTCCACCAGATGAGTAGTCGGGGAAGGATCGATCTCATCATGGCCGGATTTAAGTCCGATCTGATCTCCTGGCGATGAAAGCACCAGGGCAGCGATGCGATCCAGCAGCTTATTTATGGGCGAGAGTTCCGCCAAGGTCGCGTCGTAGGAGCGGCCGGAATTGGCATAAAGGTGGTGCTCAATGGCCGCAGGGGGTACGGCCGGCCAAGAGGCCATGCGGGCGCATACAGCGAATCCGCCAAGCTGAAGAACCTCGCCGATAGCCAAGTAGTTTCCGAGGGTGATCTTGTCATTGATGATGAGACAAGCCATCAATCGCTCATTGCAAACGCACAGCGGAGCTCTCAATGAAAGCACCATTGTCGGTGTCAAAACAGGCAGATCTCGGGTAGGGGGCCCAAGCTGTGCGTTTAGAGGATCGATGGTAACAGGAGGCTGGGGACACGATGTTTACCTAGGTTCAGGCCCTCTCGATCGAGGTAGTAACCTACTTCCTGCTATATTAGTATGGATGAATATGAATACAAGAGTTGATCTACCTCGAGATCGTAATGGCTAAACCCTAAGTCTAGCCTATGAGGATATTGTGATGATGATCCCCTCTACAGACTAAACCCCTCGGTTTATATACACGCCTGAGGGGACCTAGGGTTACAAGGGTGACTTGGGGAGGAAGTAATTGATACATCCGGACTCTACACTTGCCTTTCTACGTACATAAGAGTCCTGACCGAATACGGGGGAGGGCCTTCTGCTTCTTCTTTATGCGGCCCATCAGTGCGGCCCAGCTTCAATGACCCGGAAGACTGAGGACCCCTAAATACATGACTCCCACAACCCTCATCGACGCGTGGGCGGACTTACGCGCCTCAGCTCGCTCTTCCAAGTCGGCGGTAAGGCAATGAAGCTCCAGCAGGCGCCTCTCTCTGCAGCCTCACGGAGGAGGTCGGCTTCCCTGGCCTCCTCCAGGGCTCGGGCGCAGGCCTCTCGCGAGGCAACGAGGGACGCGTCAGCCTTCGCGTTAGCGCGCTCATGCTGGAGGCGCCCGAGGTTAATGGCCACCCCCAGTCGGCGCCACTCGTCCATCAGTTGAAGGCCCTCAGCCTCAAGACAGGAGTCTGAAGGAAATATGCCCTAGAGGCAATAATAAAGTTATTATTTATTTCCTTATATCATGATAAATGTTTATTATTCATGCTAGAATTTTATTAACTGGAAACTTAGTACATGTGTGAATACATAGACAAACAGAGTGTCACTAGTATGCATCTACTTGACTAGCTCATTAATCAAAGATGGTTTAGTTTCCTAGACATAGACATGAGTTGTCATTTGATGAACGGGATCACATCATTAGAGAATGGTGTGATTGACTTGACCCATTATGTTAGCTTAGCACTTGATCGTTTAGTATGTTGCTATTTCTTTCTTCATGACTTATACATGTTCCTATGACTATGAGATTATGCAACTCTCGAATACTCGAGGAACACTTTGTGTGCTATCAAACAACACAACGTAACTGGGTGATTATAAAGATGCTCTACAGGTGTCTCTGATGGTGTTTGTTGAGTTGGCATAAATCAAGATTAGGAGTTGTCACTCTGATTGTCGGAGAGGTATCTCTGGGCCCTCTCGATAATGCACATCACTATAAGCCTTGCAAGCAATGTGACTAATGAGTTACTTGCAGGATGATGCATTACGGAACAAGTAAAGAGACTTTCCGGTAATGAGATTGAACTAGGTATGATGATACCGACGATCGAATATCAGGAAAGTAACATACCGATGACAAAGGGAACAACGTATGCTCTTATGCGGTTTGATTGATTAAGATCTTCATAGAATATGTAGGAGCTAATATGAGCATCCAGGTTCCGCTATTGGTTATTGACCGGAGATGTGTCTCGGTAATGTCTACATAGTTCTCGAACCCGTAGGGTCCACATGCTTAACGTTCGATGACGATTTGTATTATGAGTGATGTGATTTGATGACCAACGTTTGTTCGGAATCCCGAATGAGATCACGGACATGATGAACTGTCTCGAAATGGTTGAGCTGTAAAGATCGATATATTGGAAGGCTATATTCAGACATCGGAAAGGTTCCGAGTGATTCGGGTACTTTTTAGAGTACCGAAGAGTTACGGGAATTCGTATTGGGCCTTAATGGGCCATACGGGAAAGGAGAGAAAGGCCTCAAAGGTGGCCGCGCCCCTTCCCCATGGACTTGTCCGAATTGGACTAGGGAAAGGGGGCACCCCCTTCCTTCCTTCTCCTTCTCCCTTCCCCTTTTCCTATTCCATGTGGGAGGTGGAATCCTACTAGGACGAGGGAGTCCTAGTAGGACTCCACACTTTGGCGCGCCCTATGAGGACAGGCCTCCTCCTCCCTCCATCCTTTATATACGTGGCCAGGGGGCAACCCATGAACACACAAGTTGATTTTAGCCGTGTGCGGTGCCCCTCCCCAGAGATACACACCTCGGTCATATCGTTCCAGTGCTTAGGCGAAGCCCTGCGCCGGTAGCTTCATCATCACCGTCACCACACCATCGTGGTGACGAAACTCTCCCGTGAAGCTCAACTAGATCAAGAGCTTGTGGGACATCATCGAGCTGAACGTGTGCTGAACACAGAGGTGTCGTATGTTCGGTGCTTGGATAGGTTGGATCGCGAAGACGTTGGACTACATCAACCGCGTCACTAGACGCTTCCGCTTTCGGTCTATGAGGATACGTAGACACACTCTCCCCTCTCGTTGCTATGCTTCTAGTATATAGATCTTGTGTGATCATAGGATTTTTTTTGAAATACTACATTCCCCAACAATGGCATCATGAGCCAGGTCTATGCGTAGATGATATGCACGAGTAGAACACAATGAGTTGTGGGTGATAATAGTCATACTGCTTACCAGCATGTCATACTTTGATTCAGCGGTATTGTGAGATGAAGCGGCCTGAACCAACATTAAGCGTACGTTTACCTGAGACTGGTTTCACCGTTACGAGCACTCGTTCCTTAAAGGTGACCGGCGGGTGTCTGTCTCTCTCACTTTAGCTGAATGGAGTGTGGCTACGCCCAGTCCTTGTGAAGGTTAAAACAGTACATACTTGACGAAAAATCGTTATGGCTTTCGTATGCGTAGGTAAGAACGGTTCTTGCTAAGCCCGTAGCAGCCACGTAAAACTTGCAACAACAAAGTAGAGGACGTCTAACTTCTTTTTACAGGGCATGTTGTGATGTGATATGGTCAAAACGTGATGAGTTATACGTTATTGTATGAGACGATCATGTTTTGTAAAGTTATCGGCAACCGGTAGGAGCCTTATGGTTGTCTCTTTATTGTATGAATTGCTAAGGCCACGTAATTGCTTTACTTTATCACTATGAGTTAGCGATAGTAGTAGTAGCAATAGTTGGCTAGACGACCACGGCGCTACGATGAAGATCATGGTGTCTAGCCGGTGACAATGGAGATCATGACGATGCTTTGGAGATGGAGATCAAAAGCACAAGATGATGATGGCCATATCATGTCACATATTTTGATTGCATGTGATGTTTATCTTATTATGCTTCTTATTTTGCTTAGTACGGTGGTAGCATTATAAGATGATCCCTTACAAAAATTTCAAGGTACAAGTGTTCTCCCTGAGTATACACCATTGCGAAAGTTCGTTGTGCCGAGACACCACGTGATGATCGGGTGTGATAAGCTCTACGTTCAAATACAACGGGTGTAAGACAGTTTTGTACCCCTGGGTATATTTGTATACAGATTATTGATTTGTACTTTACTAGTGTTCATAGCAACCACTGGGTCTTTGATACCGGTTCAGTTGCTAAAATTAGTAACTCGAAACGAGAGTTGCAGAATGAACAGAGATTAGTTAAAGGTGAAGTCACGATGTGTGTTGGAACTGGTTCCAAGATTGATATGATCATCATTGCACACTCCCTATACTTTCGGGATTAGGGTAGAACCTAAATAAATGTTATTTGGCATTTGCATTGAGCATGAATTTGATTTAATCATGTTTGTTGCAATACGATTATTCATTTAAAGTCATAGAATAATTGTTGTTCTGTTTACATGAATAAAACCTTCAATGGTCATACACACAATGAAAATAGTTTGTTGGATCTCGATCGTAGTGATACACATATTCATTAGATTGAAGCCAAAAGATGCAAGGTTGATAATGATAGTGCAACTTATTTGTGGCACTGCCGTTTAGGTCATATTGGAGTAAAGCGCATGAAGAAACTCCAAGCTGGTGGGCTTTCGGAATCACTTGATTATGAATCACTTGGTGCCTGCGAACCATGCCTCATGGGCAAGATGACTAAAACTCCGTTCTCCGGAACAATGGAGCGAGCAACTGACTTATTGGAAATCCTACATACTGATGTATGCAGACCAATGAGTGTTGAGGCTCGCGGCGGGTATAGTTATTTTCTGACCTTCACAGATGATTTGAGAAGATATGGGTATATCTACTTGATGAAACACAAGTCTAAAACATTTGAAAAGTTCAAAGAATTTCAGAGTGAAGTGGAAAATCATCATAACAAGAAAATAAAAGTTTCTACGATCAGATCACGGAGGCGAATATTTGAAGTTACGAGTTTTGCCTTCATTTAAAACAATGTGAAATAGTTTCATATCTCACGCCACCTAAAACACCACAGCGTAATGGTGTGTCTGAACGTCGTAACCGCACTTTATTAGATATTGTGCGATATATGATATCTCTTACCAATATACCACTATTGTTTTGGGGTTATGCATTAGAGACAGCAGTACTCACATTAAATAGGGCACCATCTAAATCCATTGAGACGACATCGTATGAAGCATGGTTTGGCAAGAAACCTAAGCTGTCGTTTCTTAAAGTTTGGGGAAGCGATGCTTGTGTGAAAATGTTTCAACATGATAACCTCGAACCCAAATCGGAGAAGTGTGTCTTCATAGGATACCCAAAGGAAACTATTGGGTACACGTTCTATCACAGATCCAAAGGCAAGATATTCGTTGCTAAAAATGGATACTTTATAGAGAAGGAGTTTTCCGCGAAAGAACTGAGTGGGAGGAAAGTGGAACTTAATGAGGTAATTGTACCTTCTCCGGAATTGGAAAGTAGTACATCACAGAAACTAGTTCTAGTGATTCCTACACCAATCAGCGAGGAAGCTAATGATGATGATCATGAAACTTCTGATCAAGCTACCACTGAACCTCGTAGGTCAACCAGAGTGCGTTCCATGCCAGAGTGGTATGGTAACCTGGTTCTGGAAGTCATGTTCTTTGACCATGATGAACCTACGAACTACAAGGAAGTGATGATGAGCCCAGATTCTGCAAAAAGGCTTTAGGCCATGAAATCTAAGATGGGAACCATGTATGAGAACAAAGTGTGGACTTTGGTTGACTTGCCCAATGATTGGCAAGCCATTGAAAATAAATGGATCTTTAAGAGATAGACTGACGCCGATGGTAATGTTACTATCTACAAAGCTTGACTTGTTGCGAAAGGTTTTCGACAAGTTCAAGGTGTTTACTACGATGAGATTTTCTCACTCGTAGCGATGCTTAAGTCTTTCCAAATCATGTTAGAATTTCCGCATTTTATGAAATCTGGCAAATGGATAACAAAACTATGTTCTTTAATGGATTTATTAAAGAAGAGTTGTATATGATGCAACCAGAAGGTTTTGTCAATCCTAAAGGTGCTAACAAAATGTGCAAGCTCCAGCGATCCATCTATGGACTGGCGCAAGCATCTCGGAGTTGGAATATACGCTTTGATAAGTTTATCAAAGCATATAGTTTAATACAGACTTGCGGTGAAGCCTGTATTAACAAGAAAGTGAGTGGCAACACTAAAGCCTTTCTGATAAGTATATATGAATGACATATTGTCGATCGGAAATGATGTAGAATTTTCTGGAAAGCATAAACAAGCATTTGAAAGGAGTTTTTCAAAGAAAGACCTCGGTGAAGTTGCTTACATATTGAGCATCAGGATCTATAGAAATAAATCAAGACACTTGAGAAGTTTTTTCAATGAGTACATACCTTGACAAGTTTTTGAAGTAGTTCAAAATGGAACAGTCAAAGAAAGATTTCTTGCCTATGTTGCAAGGTGTGAAGTTGAGTAAGTCTCAAAGCCCGACCACAGCAAAAGATAGAGAGAGAATGAAAGTCATTCCCTATGCCTCAGCCATAGGTTCTATAAATTATGCAATGCTGTATACAAGACCTATTACATGCCCTGCCCTGAGTTTGGCAAGGGAGTACAATTTTGATCTAGGAGTAGATCACTGGACAACGGTCAAAATTATCCTTGGAGGACTAAGGAAATATTCCTTGGTTATGGAGGAGATAAAGAGTTCATCGTAAAAAGTTACTTCAATGCAAGCTTTGACACCGATCTAGATGACTCTGAGTCTCGATCTGGATACATATTGAAAGTGGGAGCATTTAGCTAGAGTAGCTCCGTGGAGAGCATTGTAGACATAGAAATTTGCAAAATAGATACAGGATCTGAATGTGGTAGACCCATTGACTAAACCTCTCTCACAAGCAAAACATGATCACACCTTAGTACTCTTTGGGTGTTAATCACATGGTGATGTGAACTAGATTATTGACTCTAGTAAACCTTTTGAGTATTGGTCACATAGCGATGTGAACTATAAAGTGTTAAATCACATGAGGATGTGAACTATTGCTTTTAAATCACATGGTGATGTGAACTAGATTATTGACTCTAGTGCAGGTGGGAGAGTGAAGGAAATATGCCCTAGTGGCAATAATAAAGTTATTATCTATTTCCTTATATCATGATAAATGTTTATAATTCATGCTAGAATTGTATTAATCGGAAACTTAGGCCTCTACTTGACTAGCTCGTTAATCAAAGATGGTTAAGTTTCCTAGCCATAGACATGAGTTGTCATTTGATGAACGGGATCACATCATTAGAGAATGATGTGATTGACTTGACCCATTCCGTTAGCTTAGCACTTGATCGTTTAGTATGTTGTTATTGCTTTCTTCATAACTTATACATGTTCCTATGACTATGAGATTATGCAACTCCCGAATAACGGAGGAACACTTTGTGTGCTATCAAACGTCACAACGTAACTGGGTGATTATAAAGATGCTCTACATGTGTCTCCGATGGTGTTTGTTGAGTTGGCATAAATCGAGATTAGGATTTGTCACTCCGATTATCGGAGAGATATCTCTGGGCCCTCTCGGTAATACACATCACTATAAGCCTTGCAAACAATGTGACTAATGAGTTAGTTGTAGGATGATGCATTACGGAACGAGTAACGAGACTTGCCGGTAATGAGATTTAACTAGGTATCATGATACCGACAATCGAATCTCGGGAAAGTAACATACCGATAACAAAGGGAACAACGTATGTTGTTATGCGGTTTGACCGATTAAGATCTTCGTAGAATATGTAGGAGCCAATATGAGCATCCGGGTTCCGCTATTGGTTATTGACGGGATATGTGTCTTGGTCATGTCTACATAGTTCTCGAACCCATAGGGTCCGCACGCTTAACGTTCGACGACGATTTGTATTATGAGTTATGTGATTTGATGACCGACGTTTGTTCGGAGTCCTGGATGAGATCATGGACAAGACAAATAGTCTCTATATGGTCGAGCTGTAAAGACTGATATATTGGAAGGCTATATTCGTACATCGGAAAGGTTCCGAGTGATTCTGGTATTTTTCAGAGTACCGGAGAGTTACGGGAATTCGTATTGGGCGTTAATGGGCCATACGGGAAAGGAGAGAAAGGCCTCAAAGGTGGCCGCGCCACTTCCCCATGGACTGGTCCGAAATGGACTAGGGAAAGGGGGCGCCCCTTCCTTCCTTCTCCTTCTCCCTTCCCCTTTTCCTGTTCCATGTGGGAGGTGGAATCCTACTAGGACTAGGGAGTCCTACTAGGACTCCGCACTTTGGCGCGCCCTATGAAGATCGGCCTCCTCCTCCCTCCATCCTTTATATACGTGGCCAGGTGGCACCCCATGAATACACAAGTTTATTTGAGCCGTGTGCAGTGCCCCTCCCCACAGATACACACCTCGGTCATATCGTTGCAGTGCTTAGGCGAAGCCCTGCGCCGGTAGCTTCATCATCACCATTACCACACCGTCGTGCTGACGAAACTCTCCCGTGAATCTCAACTGGATCAAGAGCTCGTGGGACGTCATCGAGCTGAACGTGTGGTGAACGCGGAGGTGCCGTATGTTCGGTGCTTGGATCGGTTGGATCACAAAGACATTGGACTACATCAACCGCGTCACTAGACGCTTCCGCTTTCGGTCTATGAGGGTACGTAGATACACTCTCCCCTCTCGTTGGTATGCTTCTAGTAGATAGATCTTGCGTGATCGTAGGATTTTTTTGAAATACTACGTTCCCCAAGAAATCCTTCAAACTCTTCCCCAAGTCAGCCCAATGTATTCATCGCCTCCCGGAGAAGCCCGCGGCGGACGGCTCCACGCCTGCGTGCGGAGTCAAGCAGGAGGCCAGGGCCCTCCTCGGGGCCAAGAGCAGTTGAAGAAGCCTAAGGAGACTCGTCTCCCCCCGGGGGCGGGACCAGGGTCTCCTCCACCCCAGTCGTCTCTCGGGCCTCTTCTGGGGTCCGGAGGGGCTAGGACCAGCCACTCGAACAAGGTACCAGGGCCAAGGCGGCCAACGCTACGTTCAACGACCATAAGGGGATCCCTCAGCATGCCCCCCCCCCCCGGGCCCCAGGTGGGTCCGCGAGGAAGGAACGGCAAGAACATGGGGTCGAGGCGCCAGGCCGACGCATCCGACCTTGTGGGTGGCCTTGCGCCAGAGGTGGCGCCTCGACTGAGGGCACTCTGGGCTGGCGAAGAGCTCGGGGCCACAGGGACCTGCTTCTCAGGAGATTTCATCGCCTTGGCAGGAGGGGCCCTGAGGAATCGCGGTGAGGAAGGAAGGCAGCACACAAGAAGTTACAAAGATAAGCTACTCACTCGTATATGGCGATGTACTTCCTCAGCTTCAATGGCCGGAAGGCGACGTCACTACAGCTTGGAGACCTCCTCCTCTTGCAGAGAGCTTCAAAGTTTGGCCGGAGCCGGCCGAAGTCCCGGAAGTGATCGGCAACATGAGGCACAATCGGGGCAGCTCCGGAGGAGCGCCCCCAGAAGTGCTAGGTCAGGCAGGGCCCCCTTCCCCCACCTCGGGGCAATGCGAAGAGGTCACGGGGGCTTCGGCCTCAGGAGCATCAGGCATCACTTGCACCTCAGTGGCCCTTTCTAGGAGACTCTCCTGAACCCCGGAGGGCGGCGCTTCAGGAACCTCAGGAGACACCAGCATGGAAGTAGCAACGCCATCAGCACTCAGCAGCGATCGTCCCCCCGCTCCCATTTCTGGGATCATCACTTCGACAGCGGCATGCAAGGGAGTCACGCTGACAGGGTTCTCGCGAGACCCAACGAGTCCGAGCGAACGAAGCCCCTATTCGTCAAAAGAGGGCATCTGCCTCACGAACTCCACCTTGTTAGAGCAGCAGTATAGGAGGCAACCCTCCTCCGATAAACGGGCTGTCGTCGGATCGCCCGTTAGGACCTCGAGCACCATGCGCTATACCTCGCGAGGGAGAGCAGGCACTTGGAGCCTCATGCGGTCCCCGTGGCCGGAGAAGGCCCACATCGGTCGAGAGTGGCGCTGAAGCGGGGTGATGCGGTGCTGGATGAACTCCCTCGCCACCATAGGCGTCGTCACTCCAAGCCTCTGCAGCCTGGCTAGCCGGAACCAAATGGGAGCCAGGCTCCGGTCGACAAGCATCACATGGTTCCAGCCGGAGCTCGGAGCGGCCGGAATCCATGGTGGGAGCAGACGGGGCTGCGCACCCCGACATCGACGAACACCTACTGCTTCCTTGTCACATCCCTAGTTAGCACTTGCATTAGGGTTAGATGGTGTGTGCATCATGTTTACTTTTCAAAGAAATTTGAAATGGGAATGACAGAAACCCCAACACCCCTCTTCGAACAACTAGGGTTTGATAAAATATTTTCCAATGTACCCAAAATGCCCTTCAAAAATGTTCATCATTTCTGCCTTGGTCTCAAACCTTTGCTAAAAATGGTGCACAATTTTCTAGGACATCCAAGGTCACTGGATTAAATCATATGGTATTTGAATTTGGGCATTTAAATGCTATAAAATATTTTAAATGCTCAAATAATCATAAACTATAATGTTTCCTACTGTTCATATTATATACAGTAGGTATGACAAGTTTCATGAGTTATAAAAATGCTCTAGCATTTTTATTAATTGAACAAAGCTGCAAAAGAAATGAAACAGAAAAGAAATAGAAACAAAAGAGAGAGAACAGAAGCTTACCTGGCGCCCCACCCGGCCCACCTGCCGGCCCAGCCCAGCTGCTGCTCCAGCGAGCTGCTTGGCTCGGCCAGGCAGGAAGGCAGGTGCTCGACGGCGACCGCACCGCGCGCCACGCAGCCGCCCGCCGCCCTGCTTCCTCCCCTCGCCGTCCTGGAAGCCTGGATCGGTCACACCCGTCGCCCCCGACCTCGCAGACACCTCCCCCTCTCCCCAGCTCCTCTCCCTCGCTCTCCCCGCGCCATGGCCGACGCCGTCGTGCTCGCACCATCGTAGAAGCCGCGCCCACCGTCGTCCCTGAGCCCCGCCTTGGTGTCCGTCGTCTCCGCCGTCCTCGACTACTTCGAACAGGCCGAGCCCCGAGCGCTCGCCCGCCCTGGAGACGCCCCCGACCTCTTCTTCCCCAACTCCGGCCGCGGAGATCCCCCTCGCCGTTCTGCTCAGCTCCGACCACCCCCGAGCTCACTCCGGCGCCTGCTGCAACCCGTGTGAGCCCAGCTTCGACCTCCCCATCTCCGTTGGCTCTCTTCTGCCCTGGAACGCACCGCACGAAGCTCACCTGCACGCACTGCCGTCGTGCTCGCCGCCGGTGATGCTCCGGTGACCATTTGGTCACTGGCACATGTCCATCACACTCACCGCAGTGCGTAGATGCGAGAGGTGCTACGCACGCATCGCCTAGGCCCCTGATGCCGCGTCTCCACACACGCCCGACGCCGGTCGCCGCCGTCGAGCTTGTTGCGGTCGTCTCCGGCCACCCCAGGTCCGGCGACCACCACCATCCGACGCGCAAGGCCAAGAGCTTTCCAACGCACCTAGCCGCAGCTCGAGCCGTGCCCCGTAGACGATTTCCGAAGCACGCCGCCGTACTTGGCCTCGCCGGCGTCACGTCGCCGGCGGGTTTGACCTGTTTGACCAGGGGGTTGACCACCCCTGGGTCACTGACGTGTGGGCCACCTTATGCTAATTAGTTAGTTTAATTAAGTTTCTGTTAATTTAATTAGTTAATTAGTTCAGTCACTGACCCGTGGGCCCAGGCCCCACTGACAGCTAATTAGTTTTAGTTTAACTCTAATTAACTTAGTTAATTAGCTGTGACAATGACATGCAGGGCCCACATGTCATGTTTGACTGGACCAGCTCCTGTTGACAGACTGACGTCAGCATGATGTCATGCTGATGCAGTAAAGGTTTTTCTGGGATTTTTAGATTAAAAATAATTCAGGAAATTCCAGAAAATACCCAAAACTTCTAAAAATCATATAAAATCAACCATAGCTCAGATGGAAAAGATTTATATATGAAAAATGATCAGAAAAATTCAATATTTCCAATGGCACTGGTTTCATGCATGTTTGAACAAGTTAACTTGCTGTATACATCAAAAACATGATGATGCACTTATTTAAATAATAGTTTGAACTCCAATTTGAATCTTTGATTCAAATAGGTTCAAACCCTTCTGGTTTTAGTTGCATTAGCCAACACACATGCATCTTGCCATGTCATGAGCATGCATCATATTGTTGCATTTGTTTGTTAATGATTGTATCGCCGGTATTCTCTGTGTTAGGTCCTGCTCCCAAGGATACTGCTGCGTATCCAGTTGAAGAGCGATACCCGACAACTACTTTGTCAGGCAAGCAATCATTGATCATTCCGATACAAACCCAATCTTCTCGCTCCTGCTCTCTTTTAATGCATTAAGGCAACAGCGTGTGAACTGCTACTTGCTGCGGTAGTTGAACCCTATCCCTTGCATGACCTGTCATTGCCACAGTAAATAGTTGAAACCCACTAGCATGTGTAGGAGTTGATTGAGCCATGTGATGTGTGATCCACCATGCTATTTGTTTATGTTGCCTGCTATGCCTAGAGTTGTGTCAGGTCTGGGTCATCTGGGTGATGGATCAGAGTAAAATGATCATATCGGTAAAGAGAAGGAAGTGTGGAATACGCTTGGTAAAGGTATCGATGAAAGGCCATGTAGGAGTACATGGTGGGTTGTTTCATTGGAATCGTCCATAGGACCTGAGATCTGTATGTGTGGTTCAAGTTGCAGTTACTACCATGCATTGGGCCCGAAACCAATGGACCCTCTCGGCTTATTAATTACCCTCGATCTCTGTCCAGGAGTTGCAACTAGTTTCTGGTGTTTATAGCTTACTGGAGGTCGTGCACAACGCTGACCCTCGGGGTGGGTTGTGATGCGACAGGTACGTGGCACGGTGTACCGGTTGCCCGTTTGGTGACTCGGGAACCCTGTACACATCGTTTGGGGCCGTGAGCGACACCCCGGCCGGATCTCCCCATAGATGGAACCCAAATAGGCGATAAACCTGGACGAGAGACTTGAGTAGTTAGTCAGGTCGTGGCCGACACCCCCGCAGGGCTTCCGCTTGAAGGTTGCCGAGTACACGCCGAGTAAACGGCGATAAGTGGTGAAAGCGTGTGCGAAGAAGTACACCCCTGCAGGGTTATCAAACTATTCGAATAGCCGTTGTTCGCGGTACGAACTACTTGGTTACTCTTATAGTTCATAGACAAGTTGATGGATACTACTAAAAGCCTCAAGATAAGTGTGAGTGTCGTGGATGGCCCTTCCGTAGGATGATGGAAGAGGATCCTCGGTAGTGTATTGATGTGGTGAGTAGAGGACTTGTGTTCGTAATAACATCTAGCAATCTGTTGGGAGTTGTAGTTTAGGTTAGCCAAGGTCAAAGCTGGCATTCTGCTGTGAACTCCACTACCCCCCCTTTGATAATGTTGCATGTATGATAGGTTCTGTGGTAAGACTTGCTGAGTACCTTTGTACTCATGTTTGCTTAATAACTGTTGCAGAGGACAACCCTGCCCCTGCTGATGGGTTCTACATAGACGTTAACGTCGACGAGTAGCTTGACACCCAGACGTAGATCTGGAGCTTGTGAAGGGCCTTTAGATAGTCAGGCTACACCAAGCCTGTTTTATTTTCTAAGTTGTCTGTACTCAGACATGTAGCTTCCGCTTGTGCTTGTATGACTGTATGACTTGAGTGTTGGGTCATGTGACCCCTACCTGTATGGATATGTTATGTATGGCTCTTGGAGCCTTTTAAATAAAGTACTTTGAGTCATAGAGTTCTGTTGTGATGCAATGTTGTATTTGCACATATTGAGCATATTGCGTGTATGATTGAAATGCTTGGTATGTGTGGGATCCGACACCTAGTTGTTTTCCTTTGGTGGCCTACCTTACAGGGAAATGCCTCCTAGTGTTTCCAATGAGCCTTGGTAGCTTGCTACTGCTCGGAACACGTAGGCTGGCCGGCATGTGTCCTTCTTCGTTCCTGTGTCTGTTCCTTAGGGGAAATGTCACGCGTTGTTCCTTTAAGTCCATGTAGCTTGCTACGACTTGGGTTCATACGTTGATGACCGACACGTTCGTTGCTGGGTCATGGATGCCTGTCTCTGTAATTTAGTGCCACTTTTGGTTTATAACTAGCCATGTCGGCCCGGGTTCTCTGTCATATGGATGCTAGTGACACTGTCATATACGTGTGCCAAAATGCGCAAACGGTCCCGGGCCAGGTAAGGTGGCACCCGTGGGGTTACCGTGCGTGAGGCCGCAAAGTGATATGACGTGTTACAGCTAGATCGGTGTGATTTATGATCGGGGTCCTGACAGCGTTGGCATCAGAGCTGGACTGCCTGTAGGTTTCTCAAGCCAAACTGGTCGATGTTGAGTCTAGAAAAATTCTTAGTTATATGTAGGGGAATTGATTGTGGAAGGGAACGTAAGGCTCTTTTTACTCCTTTACCTTATGCCCTTCTGATCTGAGTTAGTCTATTCTTTCTACAGGGATCTAGGACTAGGCCTCTTATCCTTACTAGGTTCACGTGTTACTAATCCGTAGACTCTTAGGATTGTTGGTTTCAAGCCTCAGTTCAGTTTCTATCCTTTTAGTATGATGATTGTTGGACCCGAACCTTGATATGGATTGTTGAGTGGCTATGCTATCATTTGTATGATGTCTCAAATCTTTGTTTGAGCATTTACAGTTGTTATGCTGCCCGATTTCTTCCAGAAACACTAATGCCTTTGCATTATTTCGTGTTTCAGATGTCTGGCCACATCCCTCACCAAGTGGTTCGTTTGACTCGGTGCATTAATGTGCCCGGTCACACGGCCATGCTAGTCTGTGTGCTGCCGGTTATCGCTGGTATCCTGAATACACTGTGGAGGAACATTACCGGGATTTCAATCAGAGTCAGTATTTCTGCACAGTCCGGATATACCCTTCATATCCTGGAGCATCCCATTCGTTCATATCTGAGAGCTATGCTCGATTGCACAACATGACTTTTTGTGACATGCCTACTTCCATGGTTATTCAAACTCCTGGTTCAAAGTGGCAAACCTCTAGGGTAAGCCATGGAAATGAAATCCTTGACGATAGACTTGTTTTCCTAGCATGTTTAATCGCTCTCAAGTCCTCGGACATAAACATCATCTTGGGTATGGATTGGATGACAACTCATTACGCCAAGATTGATTGCTTTACTAGGACCGTTCAACTTACACATCCATCCGGCAAGATAGTCAATGTCTTGACTCGAATGGCTGAGCGTCAGCTCTACTCTCTTAATGCCAGCCCTCTACCAGAACTCGAAGATATCCCGGTAGTCCGTGACTTCCCGGATGTTTTTCCAGAAGAACTGCCAGGAATTCCACCTGACAGAGATGTCGAGTTCGTGATAGATCTTATCCCTGGAACTATCCCAATCTCTAGGAGACCTTATAAGATGGCACCACTAGAATTAGCTGAGCTAAAGAAACAACTGGACGAGTCCTTGCAGAAAGGTTTCATCCGTCCTAGTTCTTCCCCTTGGGCTTGCCCCGTCCTCTTCGTCAAGAAGAAGGATGGAACGGAGCGGATGGTTGTAGATTACCGACCTGTCAATCTGGTCACCATAAAGAATAAGTATCCGCTCCCCAGGATCAACGACCTGTATGATCAGCTCGCTGGATCCTCAGTCTTCTCTAAGATGGATTTGAGGTTGGGCTACCATCAAATCAAAATCAAGAACGGGGACATTCCTAAAACGGCTTTTGTTACTCGTTATGGCCAATATGAGTACACCGTTATGTCCTTTGGGTTAACCAATGCCCCAGCTACCTTTTCTCGGTTAATGAATTCTATATTCATGGAGTATTTGGATAAATTCGTCGTGGTATACCTCGATGATATACTCATCTATTCCAAGAACAAGGAAGATCATGCCGAGCATTTAAGGCTGGTATTGATGAAACTTCGAGAGCACCGCCTTTATGCCAAATTCTCTAAATGTGAATTTTGGTTGCCAGAAGTAACCTATCTAGGTCATGTGATCTCAGGCAAGGGTATTGCTATCAATCCCGAGCGAGTTCAAGCCGTACTTGATTGGACTCCCCCTGAATCGGTTAAGCAAGTTAGGAGTTTTCTTGGCTTAGCGAGCTATTGCCGACGTTTCGTCGAGAATTTCTCCAAGGTTGCTAAACCTCTAACCGAACTCCTCAAGAAGGATAAAAAGTTTGAGTGGACCCCACAGTGCGAGTCCAGTTTTCATGAACTGAAAAGACGCCTGACATCTGCACCTATACTGGTACCACCAGATTTTTCCAAGGATTTTATAATTTATTGCGACGCCTCGCGACAAGGACTAGGTTGCATTCTCATGCAAGATCGTCAAGTGATTGCATACGCATCCCGACAGTTGCGTCCACACGAGGATAACTATCCTACTCATGATCTAGAACTTGCAGCTGTAGTCCATGCACTCAAAACATGGCGACATTACCTTCTTGGTAATCGCTGTGAAATCTTCACTGATCATCAAAGTTTGAAGTATATCTTCACCCAACCGGATTTGAATCTCAGGCAAAGACGTTAGGTTGAGTTGCTCACCGACTACGACTTAGGAATCACTTACACCCCTGGAAAGGCCAATGTCATGGCTGATGCACTAAGTCGTAAGTCATATTGTAACAACTTAATGTTACAACAAAGTCAACCACTTCTCCACGAGGAATTTCGTAAGCTTAACCTTCACATTGTTCCTCGAGGATTCCTTTCCACCTTGGTGGCGAAACCTACCCTTATGGATCAGGTCATCAAAGCACAGAAGGTTGATCCCGGAATTTCCTGTATTAAGAGGAACATCAAGAAAGGAGTTACATGATGTTTCTCAATTGATGATCAAGGAGTCGTATTCTTTAGCAACCGTTTAGTGGTTCCTAAAGTACGAAACCTAAGACGTTTGATCCTTAAGGAGGCTCATGAATCTCCTCTCACGATTCATCCCGGTAGTACTAAAATGTATCAGGATCTACGTCAGAGATTCTGGTGGACTAGGATGAAGAGAGAAATCGCTCAATTCATTGCTAACTGCGACGTTTGTCGTCGAGTCAAAGCAGAGCATGAACGGCCTGCTGGCACCCTTCAACGTTTAGCTATTCCTGAATGGAAATGGGACAAAGTCGGTATGGACTTCATTACCGGTTTTACCAGGACCAGGAAAGGGAATAATGCTATCTTCGTCGTTATCGACCGCCTCTCTAAAGTAGCTCATTTCCTGCCTGTTCGAGAGAGTATTACCGCTAGCCAGCTAGCAGACTTATATGTCTCTCGAATAGTATCACTTCATGGTGTGCCGCTGGAGATTAATTCAGACCGTGGAAGTCTTTTCACATCACGATTTTAGGAAAGTTTCCAAAATGCTATGGGAACTCATCTCTCCTTCAGTACCGCCTTCCATCCCCAGTCAAGTGGTCAAGTGGAACGAGTCAATCAAATTCTGGAAGACATGCTTCGAGCCTCTGTCATTTCTTTCGGTATGGAATGGGAAAAATGTCTTCCATTTGCCGAATTCGCTTATAACAATAGTTATCAAGCCAGCTTGGGTAAAGCTCCCTTTGAAGTTCTATATGGACGAAGGTGTCGAACACCTCTTAACTGGTCAGAGACCGGGGAAAGACAATTCTTTGGCCCGGATATGATCCAGGAAGCAGAGGAACAAGTTCGCATCGTTCGTGAGAGATTGAAAACAGCCCAGTCTCGCCAAAAGAGCCAATATGATAGTCATCATAAGGCTATGTCTTTTGAAGTTGGCGATAAGGCTTACCTTCGGATTACTCCTCTTAAGGGAACCCATCGCTTTGGTATCAAAGGCAAATTGGCCCCTCGTTTTATCGGTCCTTTTCGCATTCTTGCCAAACGAGGAGAAGTTGCCTACCAATTGGAACTACCTCCGCACCTCTCCAGAGTTCACGATGTTTTCCACGTTTCTCAACTCAGGCGTTGCTTCTCGGATCCTATCCGCGGAGTGGACCACGAAACGCTTGATCTCCAGGACAGTCTCACATATCGAGAATACCCCGTTCGTATTCTTGATCAAACCGAGCGCACCACTCGACGCCACAATATCAAATTTCTCAAGGTTGAATGGTCACATCATTCCGAGAGTGAAGCTACTTGGGAAAGGGAGGATCGTCTTCGACTTGAGTACCCCACCCTCTTTCCGGAGGAACCCGAATCTCGGGACGCGATTCTTTTAAGTGGGGGTGAGTTGTCACATCCCTAGTTAGCACTTGCATTAGGGTTAGATGGTGTGTGCATCATGTTTACTTTTCAAAGAAATTTGAAATGGGAATGACAGAAACCCCAGCACCCCTCTTCTAACAACTAGGGTTTGATAAAATATTTTCCAATGTACCCAAAATGCCCTTCAAAAATGTTCATCATTTCTGCCTTGGTCTCAAACCTTTGCTAAAAATGGTGCACAATTTTCTAGGACATCCAAGGTCACTGGATTAAATCATATGGTATTTGAATTTGGTCATTTAAATGCTATAAAATATTTTAAATGCTCAAATAATCATAAACTATAATGTTTCCTACTGTTCATATTATATACAGTAGGTATGAGAAGTTTCATGAGTTATAAAAATGCTCTAGCATTTTTATTAATTGAACAAAGCTGCAAAAGAAATGAAACAGAAAAGAAATAGAAAAAAAAGAGAGAACAGAAGCTTACTTGGCGCCCCACCCGGCCCACCTGCCGGCCCAGCCCAGCTGCCGCTCCAGCGAGCTGCTTGGCTCGGCCAGGCAGGCAGGCAGGTGCTCGACGGCGACCGCACCGCGCGCCACGCAGCTGCCCGCCGCCCTGCTTCCTCCCCTCGCCGTCCTGGAAGCCTGGATCGGTCACACCCGTCGCCCCCGACCTCGCAGACACCTCCCCCTCTCCCCAGCTCCTCTCCCTCGCTCTCCCCGCGCCATGGCCGACGCCGTCGTGCTCGCACCGTCGTAGAAGCCGCGCCCACCGTCGTCCCTGAGCCCCGCCTTGGTGTCCGTCGTCTCCGCCGTCCTCGACTACTTCGAACAGGCCGAGCCCCGAGCGCAAGCCCGCCCTGGAGACGCCCCCGACCTCTTCTTCCCCAACTCCGGCCGCGGAGATCCCCCTCGCCGTTCTGCTCAGCTCCGACCACCCCCGAGCTCGCTCCGGCGCCTGCTGCAACCCTTGTGAGCCCAGCTTCGACCTCCCCCTCTCCGTTGGCTCTCTTCTGCCCTGGAATGCACCGCACGAAGCTCACCTGCACGCACCGCCGCCGTGCTCGCCGCCGGTGATGCTCCGGTGACCATTTGGTCACTGGCACACGTCCATCACACTCACCGTAGTGCGTAGATGCGAGAGGTGCTACGCACGCATCGCCTAGGCCCCTGCAGCCGCGTCTCCACACACGCCCGACGCCGGTCGCCGCCGTCGAGCCTGTTGCCGTCGTCTCCGGCCGCCCCAGGTCCAGCGACCACCACCACCCTACGCGCAACGGCAAGAGCTTTCCAACGCACCTAGCCGCAGCTCGAGTCGTGCCCCGTAGACGATTTCCGAAGCACGCCGCCGTACTTGGCCTCGCCGGCGTCACGTCGCCGGCGGGTTTGACCTGTTTGACCAGGGGGTTGACCACCCCTGGGTCACTGACGTGTGGGCCACCTTTTGCTAATTAGTTAGTTTAATTAAGTTCCTGTTAATTTAATTAGTTAATTAGTTCAGTCACTGACCCGTGGGCCGAGGCCCCACTCACAGCTAATTAGTTTTAGTTTAACTCTAATTAACTTAGTTAATTAGCTGTGACACCGACATGCAGGGCCCACATGTCATGTTTGACTGGACCAGCTCCTGTTGACTGACTGACGTCAGCATGATGTCATGCAGACGCAGTAAAGGTTTTTCTGGGATTTTTAGATTAAAAATAATTCAGGAAATTCCAGAAAATACCCAAAACTTCTAAAAATCATATAAAATCAACCATAGCTCAGATGGAAAAGATTTATATATGAAAAATGATCATAAAATTCAATCTTTCCAATGGCACTGGTTTCATGCATGTTTGAACAAGTTAACTTGATGTATACATCAAAAACATGATAATGCACTTATTTAAATAATAGTTTGAACTCCAATTTGAATCTTTGCTTCAAATAGGTTCAAACCCTTCTGGTATTAGTTGTATTAGCCAACACACATGCATCTTGCCATGTCATGAGCATGCATCATATTGTTGCATTTGTTTGTTAATGATTGTATCGCCGGTATTCTCTGTGTTAGGTCCTGCTCCCGAGGATACTGCTGCGTATCCAGTTGAAGACCAGTACCCAACAACTACTTTGTCAGGCAAGCAATCATTGATCATTCCGATACAAACCCAATCTTCTCGCTCCTGCTCTCTTTTACTGCATTAAGGCAACAGCGTGTGAACTGCTACTTGCTGCGGTTGTTGAACCCTATCCCTTGCATGACCTGTCATTGCCACAGTAAATAGTTGAAACCCACTAGCATGTGTAGGAGTTGATTGAGCCATGTGATGTGTGATCCACCATGCTATTTGTTTATGTTGCCTGCTATGCCTAGAGTTGTGTCAGGTCTGGTTCATCTGGGTGATGGATCAGAGTGAAATGATCATATCGGTAAAGAGAAGGAAGTGTGGAATACGCTTGGTAAAGGTATCGATGAAAGGCCATGTAGGAGTACATGGTGGGTTGTTTCATTGGAATCGTCCATAGGACCTGAGATCTGTATGTGTGGTTCAAGTTGCAGTTACTACCATGCATTGGGCCCGAAACCAATGGACCCTCTCGGCTTATTAATTACCCTCGATCTCTGTCCAGGAGTTGCAACTAGTTTCTGGTGTTTATAGCTTACTGGAGGTCGTGCACAACGCTGACCCTCGGGGTGGGTTGTGATGCGACAGGTACGTGGCACGGTGTACCGGTTGCCCGTTTGGTGACTCGGGAACCCTGTACACATCGTTTGGGGCCGTGAGCGACACCCCGGCCGGATCTCCCCACGGATGGAACCCAAATAGGCGATAAACCTGGACGAGAGACTTGAGTAGTTAGTCAGGTCGTGGCCGACACCCCCGCTGGGCTTCCGCTTGAAGGTTGCCGAGTACACGCCGAGTAAACGGCGATAAGTGGTGAAAGCGTGTGTGAAGAAGTACACCCCTGCAGGGTTATCAAACTATTCGAATAGCCTTTGTTCGCGGTACGAACTACTTGGTTACTCTTACAATTCATAGACAAGTTGATGGATACTACTAAAAGCCTCTAGATAAGTGTGAGTGCCGTGGATGGCCCTTCCGTAGGATGACGGAAGAGGATCCTCGGTAGTGTATTGATGTGGTGAGTAGAGGACTCGTGTTTGTAATAACATCTTGCAATCTGTTGGGAGTTGTAGTTTAGGTTAGCCAAGGTCAAAGCTGGCATTCTGCTGTGAACTCCACTACCCCCCCTTTGATAATGTTGCATGTATGATAGGTTATGTGGTAAGACTTGCTGAGTACCTTTGTACTCATGTTTGCTTAATAACTGTTGCAGAGGAGAACCCTGCCCCTGCTGATGGGTTCTACATAGACGTTGACGTCGACGAGTAGCTTGACACCCAGACGGAGATCTGGAGCTTGTGAAGGGCCTTGTAGATAGTCAGGCTACACCAAGCCTATTTTATTTTCTAAGTTGTCTGTACTCAGACATGTAGCTTCCGCTTGTGCTTGTATGACTGGATGACTTGAGTGTTGGGTCATGTGACCCCTACCTGTATGGATATGTTATGTATGGCTCTTGGAGCCTTTTAAATAAAGTACTTTGAGTCATAGAGTTCTGTTGTGATGCAATGTTGTATTTGCACATATTGAGCATATTGCGTGTATGATTGAAATGCTTGGTATGTGTGGGATCCGACACCTAGTTGTTTTCCTTTGGTAGCCTACCTTACAGGGAAATGCCTCCTAGTCTTTCCAATGAGCCTTGGTAGCTTGCTACTGCTCGGAACACGTAGGCTGGCCGGCATGTGTCCTTCTTCGTTCCTGTGTCTGTCCCTTAGGGGAAATGTCACGCGTTGTTCCTTTAAGTCCATGTAGCTTGCTACGACTTGGGTTCATACGTTGATGACCGACACGTTCGTTGCTGGGTCATGGATGCCTGTCTCTGTAATTTAGTGCCACTTTTGGTTTATAACTAGCCATGTCGGCCCGGGTTATCTGTCATATGGATGCTAGCGACACTGTCATATACGTGTGCCAAAATGCGCAAACGTCCCGGGCCAGGTAAGGTGGCACCCGTGGGGTTACCGTGCGTGAGGCCGCAAAGTGATATGACGTGTTACAGCTAGATCGGTGTGATATAGGATCGGGGTCCTGACATTCCTGAAGCCGCCAACAATCATCAAAAGATCAAAGTCGATGCCCGAGCTGGCCGTCACCGCGATTGCCTGGAAGGACACACATCTAGAGCACTGGAGCGCATCCGTTAGATGCAACGAGAAGAAGTGGCGGATCAAGGCCATAGAGGGGGCGATGCCCACCATGGCTTCCCAGACAAAGACGAAAACAGCAAGGAGGACGATGGATTGAGGATCAAGATGCAGCGTGCTGATTGCTACTTCTCGAGCTTGTGTTGTATTCCCTCGAAGAGGAAAGGGTGATGCAGCACAGTAGCGTAAGTATTTCCCTCAATTTTTGAGAACCAAGGTATCAATTCAGTAGGAGACCACGCGCGAGTCCCTCGCACCTGCACAAACAAATAAGAACTTCGCCGCCAACGCGATAAGGGGTTGTCAATCCTTTACGGTCACTTACAAAAGTGAGATCTGATATATAGGATAGTTTGATATTTTTGGTATTTTTGGATATAAGAACAGAAAGTGAAAACAACAAAGTAAAGTAGATTGTAGATTGATATGTGGAGAATAGACCCGGGGCCATAGGTTTCACTAGTGCCTTCTCCCATGATAGCAGATTTCTATGGTGGGTGAATGAATTACTGTCGAGCAATTGATAGAAAAGCGAATAATTGTGAGAATATCTAGGCATGATCATTATATATAGGCATCACATCCGTGACAAGTAGACCAAAACGATTCTGTATCTACTACTATTACTCTACACATCGACCGCTATCGAGCGTACATCTAGAGTATTAAGTTCATAAGAACAGAGTAATGCTTTAAGCAAGATGACATGATGTAGAGGGATAAACTCAAGAAATATGATATAAACCCCCATCTTTTTATCCTCGATGGCAACAATACAATACGTTCCTTGCGGCCCCTGCTGTCACTAGGAAAGGACACCGCAAGATTGAACCCAAAGCCAAGCACTTCTCCCATTGCAAGAACTATAGATCTAGTAGGCCAAACCAAACCGATAATTCGAAGAGACTTGCAAGGATATTATAATCATACATAAAAGAATTCAGAAGAGAACCAAATATTTCTCATAGATAATCTTGATCATAAACCCACAATTCATCGGATCTCGACAAACACACCGCAAAAAGATTACATCGAATAGATCTCCTCGAAGACTAAGGAGAACTTGGTATTGAGATCCAAAAAGAGAGAAGAACCCATCTAGGTACTAACTATGGACCCGAAGGTCTGTGGTAAACTACTCACAACTCATGGTGAGGCGATGGTGTTGATGTAGAAGCACTCCGTGGAAGATCCCCCCTCTGGCGGAGCTCCGAAACAGGCCCCAAGATGGGATCTCACGGGAATAGAAGGTTGCGGCGGTGGAATTAGGGTTTTCTCTGTTGCTTCGATGTTTTCAGGGTACATGGGTATATATAGGAGGAAGGAGTACGTCGGTGGAGCAACGTGGGGCCCACGAGGCAGGGGGCTCGCCCAGGGGGAGGGGGCGCGCCCCCACCCTCGTGGACACCCCATATGTCCTCTGCCTTTGTGCTCAAGTCTCTCGTGAAGATATCGTTCCAAAAATAATTCTCCCGAAGGTTTCATTCCGTTTGGACTCAGTTTAATATTCCTTTTCTACGAAACCCTGAAATAGGCAAAAAACAGCAATCTGGACTGGGCCTTTGGGTTAATAGGTTAGTCCCGAAAATAATATAAAAGTGTATAATAAAGCCAATTAAACATCCAAAACATCATATATAATAGCATGAACCAATAAAATATTATAGATACCTTGGAGACGTATCAAGCATCCCCAAGCTTAATTCCCGCTCGTCCTCGATTAGGTAAATGATAAAAACAGAATTTTTGATGAGGAATGCTAACCAACATAATTTTCAATGTAATTCTCTTTATTGTAGCATGAATGTTCAGATCCGAAAGATTCAAGACAAAAGTCTATATTGACATAAG
The DNA here is from genome assembly GCA_902687465.1 of Secale cereale. NCBI lineage: Eukaryota > Viridiplantae > Streptophyta > Magnoliopsida > Poales > Poaceae > Secale > Secale cereale. The sequence continues at coordinate 779,694,094 of LR738711.1, forward strand.
AAATAATAATACTCCAAGCATACTAACAAAGCAATCATGTCTTCTCAAAATAACATGGCCAAAGAAAGTTATCCCTACAAAATCATATAGTCTGGCTATGCTCCCTCTTCATCACGAAAAATATTCATATCATGCACAACCCCAGTTTCATCCAAGCAATTGTTTTCATACTCAATCGTTTCAAACCTTTCAACTTTCACGCAATACATGAGCGTGAGCCATGGATATAGCACTATGGGTGGAATAGGATGGTGGTTGTGGAGAAGACAAAAAGGAGGAAGATAGCCTTAGATCGACTAGGCGTATCAACGGGCTATGGAGATGCCCATCAATAGATATCAATGTGAGTGAGTAGGGATTGCCATGCAACGGATGCACTAGAGCTAAAAATGTATGAAAGCTCAACAAAAGAAACTAAGTGGGTGTGCATCCAACTTGCTTTCTCATGAAGACCTAGGGCATTTGAGGAAGCCCATCGTTGGAATATACAAGCCAAGTTCTATAATGAAAATTCCCACTAGTATAAGAAAGTGACTAAACATGAGACTCTCTATCATGAAGAACATGGTGCTACTTTGAAGCACAAGTGTGGAAATGGATAGTAGCATTGTCCCTTCTCTCTTTTCTCTCATTTTTTGGAGGGGATTTCTCTTTTTTTAGCCCCTCTCTATATAATTTTTTTTGGGCCATCTCTTTTTTTATTTGGCCTTTCCTCACATGGGACAATGCTCTAATAATGATGATCATCACACTTTTATTGATTTACAACTCGATATTACAACTCGATACTACAACAAAGTATGACTCTATATGAATGCCTCCGGCGGTGTACCGGGATGTGCAATGAATCAAGAGTGACATGTATGAAAAATTATGCATGGTGGATTTGCCACAAATATGATGTCAACTACATGATCATGCATGGCAATATGACAATATGAAGCGTGTCATATGAACGGAACGGTGGAAAGCTGCATGGCAATATATCTCGGAATGGCTATGGAAATTCCATGATAGGTAGGTATGGTGGCTGTTTTGAGGAAGGTATATGGTGGGTGTATGGTACCGGCGAAAATTGCATGGTACAAGAGAGGCTAGCAATGGTGGAAGGGTGAGAGTGCGTATAATCCATGGACTCACCATTAGTCATAAAGCACTCATATAATTATTGCAAAAATTTACGAGTCATCAAAACAAAGCAATCAACGCATGCTCCTAGGGGGGAGGTTGGTAGGAGTTAACCATCGCGCGCCCCCGACCTCCACACAAAGGATGACACTCAACAAATACCTCATGCTCTAACTTCATCACATAGCGGTTCACCATACGTGCATGCTACGGGAATCACAAACTCTAACACAAGTATTTCTCAAATTCATAATAACTCCACTAGCATGACTCTAATATCACCATCCTCATATCTCAAAACAATCATCAAGTATCAAACTTCTCATCATATTCAATGCACTTTGTATGAAAGTTTTTACTACATTCATCTTGGATGTACATGATGTGAGGACTAGTTTTGTAACCAAAGCACATTACCATGCTGTTCTAAAAGACTCTCAAAAGGATATAAGTGAGGCATGAGAGATCAACAATTCTACAAAATAAAATCACCACCGTGCTCTAAAAGATATAAGTGAAGCACTAGAGCAAAACTATTTAGCTCAAAAGATATAAGTGAAGCACATAGAGTGTTCTAACAAATTCTAGGCCATATTTATCTCTCTCAAAAAGGTGTGTCCAGCAAGGATGATTGTGGCAAACTAACAAGCAAAGACTCAAGTCATACATGACGCTCCAAGTAAAACACATATCATGTGGTGAATAAAAATATAGTCCCGAGTATAGTTACCGATAGATGAAGACGAAAGAGGGGATGCCTTCCCGGGGCATCCCCAACCTTAGGATTTTGGTTGTCCTTGAATTTTACCTTGGGGTGCCCCGGTCATCCCCAAGATTAGGCTCTTGCCACTCTTTGTTCCATAGTCCATCAAAGCCATACTCAAAACTTGAAAACTTCACAACACAAAACTTAGCCAAAAATCTCGTGAGCTCCGTTAGTATAAGAAAACAAACCACTACTCAAAGGTACTGTAATGAACTCATTCATTCTTTATATTGGTGTTAAAACTACTGTATTCCAACTTCTCTATGATTCATACTCCTCAATACTATTCATAGATGCATCAAAATAAGCAAACAACACACGAAAAACAGAATCTGTCAAAAACAGAACAATATGTTGTAATCTGTAACTTTCGCGTACTTCTGTAACTCCAAAAAATTTGAAATACATTGGTAACGTGAGGAGTTTTTCTATTAATTATCTGAAAAAAGAATCAACTAAATAGCACTCTCTAGTAAAATCTGGTGACTATTCTCGTGAGCGCTAACGTTTCTGTTTTTTACAGCAAGATCATATAAACTTCACGCAAGTCTTCCCAAAGGTTCTACTTGGCACAAACACTAATTAAAACACAAAACCACATATAAACAGAAGCTAGATGCAATATTTATTCCTAAACAGAAGCGAAAACAAATAAAATAAAATTGGGTTGCCTCCCAACAAGCGCTATCGTATAACGCCCCTAGCTAGGCACGATAATTCAATGATGCTCACGTGAAAGACAAGACTTGAAGTACAAAAAGAGCATCATATAGCATGTGAAAATCACATCTAAGTCTAACATACTTCCTATGCATAGGCATTTTATAGGAAAACAAATTAGCAAGACAAGCAAGATCTAACATATGCAAGGAAGAGGATAGAAACAATATCAATTTCAACATGAAGAAAGGTAATTTAGTAACATGAAGATTTCTACAACCATATTTCTACAACCAAATTCACCAAGTGGATTGAGGTGAAGCCAATCAGGAAATTGAATGGGCCAACTGTTGTGACCTTCATCGCAGATATCATTGTCCGGTACGGTATACCACACAGCATAATCACCGACAATGGCACCAACTATGCCAAAGGCGCCCTGGCCCATTTCTGCACGACACAAGGCATCCGACTGGACTTAGAATCCGTTGCCCATCCACAGTAAAATGGCCAAGTCAAGTAGGCAAACGACCGAATTCTTTCTGGCATCATGCCCCGACTGATCGAGCCACTAGAGCGCTCGTCCGGCTGTTGGATCGACAAGCTGCCAGCCATCCTCTGGAGTCTGCGCACCACTCCGAACAAGTCAACCAGCTTCACTCCCTTCTTCCTCGTGTAGAGGGCCGAGGCTGTCATCCCAACTAACATTGAGTTCGACTCAACTCGCGTCACCATGTACACGGAGGTGGAAGCCAAGGAAGCCCGAGATGATGGTGTCGGTCTGCTGGAAGAGGGCTAGCTGTTGGCACTTAGCCGGTCCGCCATCTAACAGCAGAGTCTGCGCTGCTACCATAGTCGGAAGGTCAAGCCAAGATCCTTACAAGAGGGGGACCTTGTGCTCCGACTGATCCAGCGAACACCGGTCTGCACAAGCTCTCGGCCCCTTGGGAAGGCCCCTTCATCATCAGCAAAGCCTCGGGCAACGACTCCTACTACCTAATCAATGCCCAGAATCCCAAGGCACGCAAAAGAGAAGACTCCGGCAAGGAGACAGAGCGCCCATGGAACGTGAATCTTCTTCGAAGATTTTACAATTGATGCAGTATGTACCATGCTACCTTTTGTATTAAGCACAAAGATATCAGGTCCCTTGAGGAGCACTTGGGGCTCCCTTTTTTTATCTATATGATAAGTTTTATGCTTATGAATGTGTTAGTTCATTCTTCTGCCTGGCACCGGGTTCGACCAGTCGGCCCGGGGGTTTGCCACCTTATACTATGTCTGTGCTACCTGCAGTCGGACAAGTAATATGCCGGCATCTAAGCCCTCTCTTGCCAAAAGCCACAGCGCGCAGAGCGACTGTTCGACTGGCAAGAGTTAAAGGCCAGAAACGGTGCCCACATGAAAAATGTCTGAGGACAAAAGCACTCACATAGGCCAAGCTGGCTCCTCGCCTCACCAACCGGCTGCTAAGCAGCCGGCCGGCCGACTTCTTACCTAACTTGATATGTTCTAAAAATGGCTAAAGTACTTGTCCTCCCAAGCGGTTAAGTACTTGACCCAGCCATACTCCGTTGAGTGGCTGACTGGCTGGCAGGGCGGCAGCCGGGGGAAGGCGGCAAAGGAAAAAGGCAAAAGAACCAAAAGCAAGGCAAGTTGGAATTTGGCAAAGCATAGCTCGTGCGGAATTTAATTTACATAGCAAAAGGCCCTTGGACAACATTCAATGAAGTTTGAATACACCCCTAGCGGGTGGAACTGTGCAAATTTAACAAGTTTGTTCAAAAAACTACAAAGTAGGAAAAGTTAAGATAAAACTGGCCGCCTAAGCCAGAGGAGCAGCAGGCTAGTCTGGCAGGCTAGTGGAGTCGGCGGTGTCGGCTGGCAAGTCTCAGCTTGGTCGTCTCCAGCAGCAACCGATGCACCTGCATGCGGCTCGCTACTCGAGGCATGGTCGAGCTGAGGTTGGCCGTCCGCTCCGTCCTCCGGCGCGTCATCTTCACCATCCTTGCACCCTCGTCCTCGCCTTTGTCGCTGGAGGCGATATCCTCCACCGAGTCTTTGCCGTCCTCCGGGTTCGGCCCGAATCAGTTCGGCGGCACTTCAACACTCTCCTCGTCCAGCTCGGGGAGGAAGAAATTGTTCTCAGTGTACACGATGATTGCTGCCGCCCGCTGAGTGAGCTCGCGCCACACCGCCACCAACTCTGCGTTGCCTCCCTGCCGGAACGTGGCCAACTGGGCTAGGCTTAGCCCGGGATACCACACCTTGACGAATTCCAAGGCTCGTCGTGCGCCTGCCCGGGCTGGGGAGCCCTTTCACGCCTCTAAGCGGCCGACTGCCGCTTCCAGCCAGTCGGCAGTCCGTCTGGGGGTGCGCGGAGTTTGGAAGCCTGGTGAGAGGGCAGAGATCACCTGGGCCCCGACAGGCTGCAGGCGGCAGAGAATCCGATGAGCCGGCTGGAGACGAAACTGAATGGCGAGAAGTTGCTCCGCGAGAGTTCGAGGGGCGCTGGGCGCAATCTCTGCAGTAGCCTGCCTCCGCTCATCGTTGCGGGCTTCAATGGCCAAGCCGGCAGCAACGACGTAACCAGGGAAGAAGTCTACGCAGGCAGAAGGAAGAAGTCTGGAATCAGAAGCCGACTCATATCATAGACGGCAGCAGAAAGAAGAGGCAACTCACCATCGATCATGGCCTCGATCTCACTATAGCCGCCGGTCAGAGGTTTCTCCTTCTCAGCCCAGCTCGAGCGCTCAGTTTTGAACTCAGCCAGGAGGCCGACCTCGCTGTCCTTTGCCTTCTAAAGGGCCGCCTTGTGACAGTCCACCTGGTCATCCAGCTCCTTTGCTAGGCGGTCGCGCTCCTCAGCCGCTTTGCGGCACACTTCCTCCTTGGCACGCAGCGCGGTTTGGGCTTCGCCCAGGCGCTGGTGCAAGGTGGCGTTGGCTCCTTCAAGGACATGAAAGATAAGACAAGTCAACAATCAACAAAAAGAAGATTGGTTGCCGAAAGATCCGGCCCGACTGCTCAGCAGTCGGCCCGAATCTCGAGGGCTACACCCGGCGGGTGCGCTGGCGCGCCCCCGCGAAAAAAGATGAAGGCTTACCCCGGCTGGCGAACAAGTCAGCAGTTCGCTTGGCCAGTTCCTGGAACTGAGAATTGAAGGTGGCCGCACGGATGTTGTCGTAATCCTGCAACGAAGATAGCAGAAGGGAAGAAGGGGTTAGCACCCGGAACTTACCTTTAAGTTCTGAGTTGCCTACTCAGCAGCCGGCCCGGAACTCAGGGGCTACACCCAGCGGTTGCACTGGTGCGCCCCCGCAGAAGATTACAAGAAGTAAAGAAGCAAAGTGCAAGAGGAATACCCGGACGGCCACCCGTGTCGCCAGGAACGCCTTCGTGTAGTCCTGGAGGGCGGTGCCTTGGGACTATAGCAGGGTCTGAACTTCATGTACAGCCATGTTCAGGACTCCCGTCCCACCCCCAGGCGTCCACTCTGGTGGGGCAGCGCTGGAAACCTCCGCCTCAGGGGCCGACGAGCTCGTGGCCCCAATCTCTTGTTGTCTTGGCGCCGAAGCCGCCTTTTTCGCGTGATGGCTGATACGTCCAAAACGTATCTATAATTTTTGCTTGCTCCATGCCTCTTTTGTGTGATATTGCTATGATATTTATGCACTTCCATACACTTTTGATCATATTTGGACTAACCTATTAACTCAGTGCACCCTAGTGCCAGTTTATGTTTTCTGCTGTTTTTGTATTTCAGGTTTTCCCATTACGTAAATTGCCAGAAAAATTCCGGGAAAAATATATAAAAAATCAGCGTTCCGGAAGCTTCCATGCGGCCAAAGTAGGGCCAGAGGGGGGCTACCAGGGCTCCAGGAGGCCAGAGGGCGCGCCCCCCCTCCTGGCCGCGCCGCCAGGGTGCCTGGGACCCCCTGGCCTCCTCTGACGCCCCCCTTTGGCATATATTTACACCGCGTCCCGAAACCCTCGAGGACGGAACCCTTTTTCGCGATCTCATCTCTGTTCCGCCGCCGCCTCGCTTCCAGCATCGGGAGCACCAGGAGAACTCTTCCCGGCACCCTGACGGAGGGGAGGATCACCACCGGGAGCCTCTCCACCACCATGGACGCCTCCCGGATGAGTTGTGAGTAGTCTCCCTTGGACCATGGGTCCTTGACCAGTAGCTATGTGATGTTCTCCTCCCCTCTTTGTTCTTCACCGATTAGACCTCGTGAGCTGCCCTACATGATCGAGGCACATATGTAATCCTTATGCTGTTGCTATGATGAGTTTGCTGGGATCCAATGGATTATGAGATTATGTTCAGATTGTGTGTGAGTAATATATTAGATTCACCTCTTTTATATATATGTTCTTGAGTAATTCTTGCATGTTCTCCGTTGATGTTTATTGCTTTGGCCAAGTAGTAGGTAGTAACTCCAAGAGGGAACGTTATGCTTGATTGTGGGTTCATGCCCCTCGATGACTAGCTTGAGTGACAGAAACATGAGTCTAGGGGATGTGATGTTGCCACAAGGGGGAAAACAACGGTGCTTGTACTTGCGGGTGCAAGGATTGTTTACTTTACGCAAAGTTCTTTTAACGCAGTTGTCTGTTGCTTTGAGTTTACACTATGGGTGGGACTCGCAACTTAATACCAGCGAGATGTTCTGGATAGATATCTTAAGGTGGATGATTAGTAGTAGATGCAGATGGATCTCGGTCTACTTGCCTTGGTGTACCGCCCATGCTTTTGAGCCTCTACCTTTCTTGTAGCATAGTTAGCATTGGTTTGCGCACATAATCCTGTCAATTGCCCAGCTGTAATTCGTTTACCTCGCTTAGCTGTTTTATCGTCTTTTGGGAGAGAGACATCACTAGTGAACATCATGGGACCCCGGTCCATATTACCATCACTGATTACATCCGCTATTTACTTTCTGTTCTTACTTACTAGTTGCTGTCATACCTATCACTATTATCTCTTGCGTCTGATCCTTTGTAAACGACAAGGCCGGAGGGGTTGACAACCTCTCTGTACTCGTTGGGAGAAAAGTTATTTGTATTTGTGTGCAGGTCCTATCAATCGCTAAGTTGCGCCGCTTGCAGTTGACACCTTCTTGTTGACCCTCGGAGTCTCAGGGGATTCGATCCTTGGTATCTTTGCCAAGGGAAAACTACCGCTACACTGCATCTCAAACCTTCCACTTGGGGTAACCAACGAGGGGCGAGAAGCCATCAACGGCACCCTGGAGTCCGATCCATGGGGGTCGCCCCCACCACCACCTCACCACCGACCGGAGGCACCGGCGACTCGCTAGATCGATTGTCGTGGGCCTCAGCAGTTGGCTCTTGCGGGGGCACCTCTGCCCTTGAGATGATGGCGTCGCCCCCTTCCCTCTCCATGACCGGCTGGTCATCGTCGGCTCCTCCAGTCGATGCTGGGATATCAGGCGCCGACGGCGCGGAACCCAGGGGGATGGCAAGTTGTGAAGTCTGGCCGCGTGCGGCCTCTTCTGCTTTCGCCTTGGCGGCCACGTACGCCTGGGCCTTGGCCGTAGCGTCGATTTCGGCTTTGGCTGCCGCATCTGCCTCTTCCTGCGCCGCCTTGGCCGCATAATCCTTCTCATTCTCCTCCTTCTCCCGCTCCTCGCTCTCCTCTCGCGTGTTCCACTCTGTCGCTGCCTGGAGCTCGGTGCGTGGGTCTAGGCGGCGGGTGTTGGTGGAGCCCTCCGCCGTCTCGATCACGAACGCGGAGTCAGGCCACTCAAGGGAGAGCAGGGCCCTGTTCAAAGCAAGATAAGAAGAAACTCGGAAAGAGTTTGCAAAAGAGAAGAAAAGAAAACACAAGGGATAGCAAACGCTTATGCAAACACCATCGTTGGTTGCTTCGGGGCCTTCTGGAACCAGGTCGCCTTCGCGGCGGCCTCCTCCCGCCTGGTCGCAGCGGCCGAGCTCTTGGGCTTCTTCGGCCGGTTGTCGAACAGCAGCGAGCCGGCTCGACGCTTAGGTGCACTGCCTGGTGCAGACGGCGCAGCTGAGGAGCTCGCGCCCGCCTTGTCGGCGACCGGCGGGCGGTGTGGCTCGCTCGCATCCTCGTCGTCCTCTGGCCATTCATCAAGGTCACCTCCTCCTCCGGAGCCGCCTCCTCCATCACCTCCACATGTGGCTTAGTCTTCTTCCAGGGCGGCCGCCCCCAAGCCGGGGTCGGCCGCGTCGCTCACTGACTGATCCGGCAGGTACTCCCGACCCTGCTCCAGGGCACCGGCTGCCGAATGGGATGTGAGGATCTGCATCATGACCGACTGATCAGGCGGCAAAGCAAAACCCGGAAAATATAGAGAAAAAAGAGTTAATGACTCACCACGGGCGGCGAGTGTGCGCGGGAGTATGGTTGCTTGCCGAACTGCCACTCCACCTCCGAGGGCTTGCAGTTCGAGATGTAATTTACCAGCTGGGCCACCTCCGCTCCCGGCATCTCATTGGTACACAACCGGCACGGGTCTCAATGCCCGCTCATCCGGTTAATCAGGTGAGGCCGGCCTTGAAGAGGGAGCACTTGCCGCACCACAAAGGCGGTCAGTAGGTCTGAGGCCTTGAGGCCCTCCGTCTCTGTCTTCACCTTGAGCCGAGCAATGGCGGCAGTGGAGGCGGCCAACAGCATCTTCGGCTTGAAAGTCCAGTTGGTGCGTGGCTCAGCCGGCGGGCCGGCTGTATAAGCCGGCAGGTTGATGAAGTCCGCCGTCGGGTGGACATTCTTGACGTAGAAATAAGATTTTTGCCACAGCTTGACTGAGTGTGTCAAGCTGATAGCTGGGAAGCAGTTCTGGTGCCCGGACACCGCACCTCGACAAAGGCTCCACACTAAACCTGTCCCCCCTTGGTGGTGGTGCCTATCTTGGTGTAGAAGAACACCCCTAGAGCTCAAGGATGGCGAGAATGCCGAGGTAACCCTCGCAGAGCATGACGAAGGCGGACAGCAGCATCACCGTGTTCGGTGTGAGGTGGTGCGGCTGGAGTCGATAGAATTGAAGGAAGGAGCGGAGGAAGCCGCTGGTCGGCAGGCTGAAGCCTCGAAAGAAATGATGTCGAAATACGATGCATTCGCCATCCTCCAGCGCTGGTGAGATATCCTTGTCGTGCGGATCGTGTACCTATACGAAGCCCTTGCCGGGCAGTCGTCGCGCTTGGCAGAAGAAATTGAGGTGATCCTCGTGGACGTTGGAGCCGTCTCGCGCACCAGCGCTTGCCCGTTCGCGCGCCAAGAGGGCTTGAAGCCCGGCGGAGGCACAGCACGACGGCAAACACATAAGCCCACGGCGGAGCAGCGATGCTGCGGGGTGGATGGGCTCGGTGATGACGGACTATGGTGGCACTTCAGCTAGATGCGGGAGTGCGGCGGCTACAGAGAGAAGAGGAGGAAAATAGCAAAGGGAGAGGATGGTGTGTGTGCATCTGCCGCTCCCCATGGCGGCGGAGCTGATGGGGCGGGACGTGGGATCATGGGATTAACTTCGCGCACGACCCCATGACCCCGCGTTTACCGTGCCGTAACGGCCCGCACTTACTACGCGCCGGATTTCCAACCGTCCGCCTCGGCCATAGCGGATCCGCGCGTATGCCGAGGCTCGATAGTGGCAGGCCCCAGCCTGCGACAATGTGTCATTGCGTGCGTGGGCTTGTAGGCCAGCCCTACTGGCTTGCATCGCGTGGCGCGCGGGAGGTGGGCAGCAAGCCAGGCGCCCAGCTGGCGTGCCACCTGGCTCCCGCCGCGACATTTCGAAATCACCAGGCGGCCCGCCTGGTCTCGGCCGACTCCTAGTTGTCGGCACCTCAGAAGACGGACGAAGCGCGATCACCAACCACTCGAAGTAGGATGCTGCTGAGGCCCCTCGCCCCTTCGCCAAGGCACCTCACCAACTTCAGGTACTACTGTCGGAGTAAATAACCACGGGTAGCCTCATCAGCCTCCCCTGGTATTTCAGGACATCGGGGCTGGCTGCGCCCCTCAAGCATCAGAGCCAATGGGCTGCCTTCTTGGGGCCAGCTGGTCCAAGCGGCCGGCTGTTCGAAGGCGGCGAGACCTGAAGGACGGCCATGAAGTGGGCCGACTCCTAGCAGGCGGCCGCCAGAGCGGCCGACTCCTACTAAGCAGCCCCCTCGCTCCCTTAGAGTTTGCACCCACTTGAACACGGCGAGATGGGGCGTGGATATAGTATAGCCCACTACCCTCGAATCCAGGGCAGAGCATGGCCACAGTGCAGCATACTGGGCGGACGTCCCTCACCCGCCGCGGCACTGTAGCCATACAGCCCATGACATCACCCCTGGCAGAGGGATCCATGCTCCCATGACGTATTGTCGGTACGACCCCCTGGCGGTGAGCCCTACCTACCCGTGAGAAGCTAGAAGGCAGCAAGCCCGGACCAGTTGGCCCAGGGGCAGGCCGGCTCCTGACCAGGCGGCCTTCCCCTGCCTTGAAGTTTGTGCGCCATTAACCTGAAGAGGCAGGGAGTGGCTAAAGTGAACGCCCACCAGGCAGCGGGACTGTAGCCACCCCCTCCTCGACAAAGCATACATCATCAGTGGCACTGCTACAGTCCTGAGCAGCCGACGGGACCCACCAGGCGGCGGGCCCTAGCTGCTGGCGTAGAAGCCGGCCACCAGAGACACTGACAGCCGGGTCCTACACCTAGCCCGATTACCATTGTACCCCTGGGGGTCGGCCCATATAAACCCCCGATGGCACCCATACAAAGGGTTCAGCCCCTGAGATACTACACACACCACATAGAGAGAGGAGTAGAGCAAGCCTTAGCCTTCTTCCTCCTCTAGCCAAACAGCTCAAGGACCACCTGTAGTCACGTATTGATTAGTGATCATGCGGAGATCCCGCAAAGCAGGATTAGGGGTATTATCTCGTAGGAGAGCCCCGAACCTGGGTAAAGTTCGCCGGCGTTCGTGTCTACCTATTATCCCGTTTCCAGGCACCGACGACGTCTTACTAGCTCCCACCATGATAAGCCATCCTTTGGCATATGTCGCACCAAACCCCCAACAGCTGATGAGTTGGCAAATATAGGTTCCACTCAGATGCCTATTCCCAACAATGTGTTCCTCAAACAACTCTAATCACTGTATATAGGAAGATCCATTCACTGAAAAGCCTCCCCATGATAAAAGCCCTTCTGACCCGACTAAGATTGAGGTCCCTACCATTATTGATCTGGTCGTAGAGGTCCTGGTGATCACATCCGACTGGACTGTGCCCTACATTGCATATATACTTAGGCAAGAGCTCCCAGAAGATGAAGTTGAGGCACGACAGATTGTCTACAGATCCAAAGCTTTTACAGTCATGGGTGGGCAACTTTACAGGGAAAGTATCACTAGAGTAGCTCAGCGCTGTATTTCCCCACAGGAAGGTCGACTGATTCTAGAGGAAATTCACTTAGGAACTTGTGGTCATCATGCAAATTCCCGGACCATTGTGGCTAAAGCATATTCTAGGGCGGTTTTTATTGGCCACGTGCCAATGAAGCCGCCCAGGAAATCGTCAAGCATTGCGACGGATGCCAGTTCTACGCCAACATGTCTCACAAGCCCGCGTCTGCCTTAAAGAAAATTCCACTCGTCTGGCCCTTCCCTGTTTGGGGCCTAGACATGGTTGGACCCTTGCGCACTGGCAGAAGAGGATTCACTCACTTGCTTATAGCAGTCGACAAGTTTACCAAGTGTGGATCGAAGCCAATCCTATGAAGAAGGTAGACTCGGGGTTCCACACAGCATCATCATGGACAATGAGTCTAATTTGGAATTGGAGGAATTCAGAGATTTCTGCACCTCCCAAGGCACTCAGGTGGACTATGCATTCATCGTCCACCCACAGTCGAATGGACAAGAAGAAAGAGCGAATGGCCTTATTCTCTGAGGACGGAAACCCCGCCTCATGACCGACCTTGAACATGCGACTGGTGCCTGGGTCACTGAACTGCCATATGTTTTGCGGGGTCTACGGATGACTCCAAACCGTTCCACCGAGCGCTCTCCTTTCTTCATGGTGTACGGAGCTGAAGCTGTTCTGCCGACTGACCTCCTTCATAATGCACCCCGAGTGGAACTTTACTCTGAAGCTGAGGCAGAACAGGCATGGTAGTACGTAGTTGATCTCCTCGAAGAAGAACGTGAGATGGCTTTGATCCAGTCGATGATTTACCAGCAAGACCTCCG
>LR738711.1:779708024-779783939 GCA_902687465.1 Secale cereale
AAGTTGAGAACTACTCTGAGTGAGAGAAACCCTCCCACTCGGGGGCTTAGCCGCGAGCTAGTCCTCGCCTAAGTTAAAAACTACTCTGAATGAGAGTGTCCCTCCCACTCGGGGACTTAGCCGTGAGCCAGTTCTCGCCTAAGTTCAAAACTACTCCGAGTGAGAGCGTCTCTCCCACTCGAGGGCTTTGCTGCGAGCCAGTCCTGGCCTAAGCTAAAACTACTCCGAGTGAGAGCGTCCCTCCCACTCAGAGGCTTAGCTGCGAACCAGATTCGCCTAAGTCCCTGAGCTGCGCCACAAGTACAACGTGAGGCTGCACTCTGAGTTGCGCCACAAGTACAACGTCAGGTTGCACTGTGAGCTGTGCTGTAAGTACAATGTCAGGTTGCACTCTGAGCTATGCCACAAGTACAACGTCAGATTGCACTCTGAGCTGCGTCACAAGTACAACATCAGGTTGCGCTCTGAGCTGCACCACAAGTACAACGTCTGCCCCAAGTCAGGTGTAATCCACACAATCAGAGATTCAGCTCCAAAAAAATCTGAAGACAATAGCAACTGCATCCAAATGAAAGCAACCAAGTTCCAATAAATCCAGCAAGGTTCAGAACCACAAGCGGAAGTACTCGGGCATCAAGCACGAAAGAGTTTGACGGTTACAAAATCACTCGGCATTCCGAGGCAAATAGAGTCTATTTATAAATGTTTTTCACTCTGCGGGAGGACTCGTTGGCTCGACGAAAGTATCCAGATCGATGCCTTCCGCAATTCGAGTGGTCGCTTCAAGGAAAGTCTCCATGAAGTCCTGGAACTGAAGTTTCTTCATGTTTGCCACTTGGAGTTTCTTCAGCTCGTCCTCCTTGACTTCCTTGCAATGGACGTGAAGGAGCGAAAGCGCCACATCAGCTCCATCGCGGGATGCAGACTTCTTCCATGCCTGCACTCGACTTGGGAGCTCTTAGAGCCAGGTCATCAGTGACTCGAGGTTTTTCTGGAGTTGGTCTTCTGGCCATAGTGCCTTGTCGATCCCAGCGAGCGCAGTCTTCAGTCGGGCGATTTACCCCAGGACAGTCTCGAGGCGCGCTTCGAGTTGCAACATGTTCATAGCAGCGGCGTTGCCCACAAGAGAATTGGTAGGGTCCTACCCGGTTTCAATGCGGTTTGTCTCTTGGTTAAAGCTCTGGTAGAATTCTACATGAAGAATAACACAAGAATCAGCAGCGTTCTTAAGAGGTACTACTACAAGCTTGTTTGCAGTACATTCACTCGGACAATGTAACTTCTAGCGAGATGTACAGCTTCTGAGCAAGCCCCCCCAAGTATTCTTCCAAATCATTCCTCTTCAGAGTAAGTTGGTCAACCTTGTCAGACAATGCTTTCTTCTTCTCCCGCAACAGAGTGGCTTCCTTCCTCGCCTCTTCGAATTCAGTCCTTAGGGTTGCATTATCTTCTTCAAGTTTGCCGACTGAAGCTAGCTTCTTGTCTGCCGCTGCGGTTTTCTCCCTAGCAGTCTTCTGCGCTGCAGCAAGATCGCTATGCTTCGCCTCCAGGGCCTTCTTCATCGTGTCTATAGAAACAACAACCCTGAGTCGAGCTTGTAGCCGATTATTTTCACTACGCACATATGTCCGAGTGGAATTACTAATTTCAAGGAGTAGAATGGGGAAGCAATGGAGCTCTCAGTCGACGAAAAAGTTACCACCTATGGTCTACACTTTAGATCTAGAATGCTCCAACTTCTTCTTGGTGACCTCCAGATCCACTTGAAGAGAGTTCTTCTTTTTCTCAAAAGCAGCATATTGACTCCCAAGTTCACAAGATATATGCAATCAGTCGAAGTACTATTTAGTCGACAAGAGCGAATACAAGATGGACGAGTTCAACTAGTCAACACAAAAGAAAAAGAGGGTTCTTAGACCATCGCCCACTGCCAGCAGTCGACCGCAGTCTCGGGGACTACACCCAGTGGGTGCACTAAGCATGCCCGCACTAGCCCTATTTGCGACTCGGAAAGGTCTGCCCGACCCGAGTGACAAAAAAAGAGTTATAAGACCACCGCCGACTACCCGCAGTCGATGGCGGTCTCAGGGACTACACCCAGTGGGTGCACTAAGCATGCCCCCACTGGTTCGATTTTATGCTCAGGAAAGCCTACTGACGCGACTGGACACTTACAAATAGAAACAAGTATAAGACCCCCGCCGACTGCCCGCGGTCGACGGCGGTCTCGGGGACTACACCCAGTGGGTGCACTCAGCGGGCCCCCACTGGTTTTGACTTCCCACTCGACGTGGCCTGCCCGGTCCGAGGGGATACGATGCCCACTCAATGCAATTCGACTGGAGGAGCTATACGATTAAACTAAACACCCAGTGGGTGACAGACAGACTCAAGGTTCAAATCTACAATAGATGCACATTAAAGGTTCCAAAACGCTCATCCACTGACATCTCTCGGGAGACAAGGCGGCAGGTTTCTGGTATCATATCCTAAAGAAGGCAAGGCTGAAGCTTTAGAAAAACTATCGGAAATCAACTTACTGTCCCACTTACTCGGACATTTTCTTGGAGAGAGGAGCTAGCGCCATAAGTAGCTCGACTGGCCTCATACACCGTCTTTAGGCGGTCCACCATCACTCCAGCTTGGATCATCGCCTCCTTGGCAGCTCTTATCTGGTCCTCAGGGACATGGTACAGAGTGAACTGAGGCGGAGCTGATGATGGAGTCGGAGCCGATGGTGGAGTCGAGGCTGGTGGCACCGCTGATGAACTCAGAGCTTGAGACTGCCCAGTTGGCGCAGGAGGTTGGACAGTTGACAAAGGGTCAGCAAAAGTAACGGTAGCTCGAGACGAGCCTCTGATCTCCTGAACAATCGGCTCAGCAGATGAGCAAGACGTGCAATTGGCATACACCCTCCTGCTCGAGGTTCTACCCCTCCTCCCTTTTCCTCTCTGGGTCTCATCATCATCATCGTCATCCGGAAGCTGGATAACCTCTGTTTGTTCCGCAATTCCTCAAACGAGATTTCTATCGACCACTCTAATCAGCTGATGAGAGACAAGTGCATTTGTTGTAGCTTACCTCCTTGAGAAGTGGCCACGTCGGTGGTGTCTGCATCGCCTTGCTCTTCACTTATCAACATGTGAGACGTTGCGGAAGTGGTAGCCGTGAAAGTGTGAAATCCCACTCGGTTAGACAAACGAAGAATCTGCGACAATGATAGGAAGCAAAGGAGAGAAACATTCACCCCAAAGTGACAGGCACAACCACTTTGATCTTGAGCAAGGCCTTCCGAGGCTTGGCGCCAATGACCTTGGCTTGCTTCGCGGTCTTCTCAGTCGGCTCCGGGGTCGATGTTTGAGTGCGCTTCGAGATCCTGACACTCGATGCCATCGCCTTACCTTGGCCACCCACGGGATTGTACGACTACTTGGAGCGCCTCTTAGTTTGGGACATTGACTCAACCTCGTTGCTACTGTCCAAGTCTGAGCTATCGTCGTTGCTTTCATCAGCACAGTCAATACTGGCACTCCCATCCTCGCTCCCACCTTCTTCCAGTTGCTGCTCTCCATTCGGCATGGAATACATCCTCATGTAGACCTGCAAGGCACCAGTCAAATAATATCACACATGTCCAAGAACGATTGCCCTCCATCATCGTCTCCCACCATCTTCCAGATGCTTCTCTCCATTCGCCATTGGTGGAGAGCTCGAGTGAGACGATGGAGGAGAAGGAGCAGAGAAGTGAGTGGAGAAGGAAATGGGAGGCATAGTGCTGCGTCTCGGCGACGATGCCCTTTATGGCCGCATTTCCGAGTGGCTGACCAGCGGGCCCAGGCAATCCGGTCGCATCTCGTAACAGACGGCCGCTCGATACGTGGCAAAATAGGCAGCGCGAGAATCGAGGAGCCCTTATCCTCATGCTCCGTTTACTGCGCCAACATCCCGTCCCGTCCCGCGCACTTCTCCACACTTCAAAAAATCCTGAGATACCCGGGATACGCAGAGCCAGCGAATCACACCAAAGATACCCCAGCACGGTCGGTTCGGATGGAAATTGATATAACCCACTGGGCAACCCCTAGAAGACCGGAATGGATAGAGGCAACTGGCAAAGAAGTGGACCGCCAACGCACCTCCGGGTGCCTCAGAAGGTTCACTCGGAACAACGGAGCATGATGAGCCCGCTCTGGTAGGCCTCCCTCCAGTCGACCCTCAATCCATTCAGGGGCTAATGACGAAGACATGTACCTAGGGTGGGGTCCTAGCCTGACCTTGAGGCCCTACCCAAGGACACTTCCCTGGAATCAAAGGCATTCGAAGTCCAAAAGAAGATACCGACTGAGATCACCTTGAAGTGCAATCCACTCAACAGCATAATCCACTCAGATACCTAAATTCCACTCGACCGCAGCAGCGTCACTCGACCATATGGAGAAACACTCTGAGTACAGAAGATCTAAGCCACCCCATGATGGCAATGGTCAGGCGTTGTGGGGACCCCGACTTAGAAGTCGAGATCACCGAATGCACATGTATAGTGATCCTAGAGATCAATGCTCACTGAACACACAGAAGCTGAATAACAAGAGTCTTACATCCATACATATCGTCTTACACAAATTATGGCCATTATGGCCAAGTCTTACATAGATAAAGCCTCACGGGCTGAATAGCAAATAACACAAATAGCGGAAGTCTTTGATGATAGGTAGAACCCATGCCATCTGCCCTAACCCTACAGGAATTCTGACTGGGATAGCGTCCTAGTTTGCATGTTCGTCTCCAAACAACTCTTCTTCATATTCATGTTCCTCCATGCCTGGCCAATTAAATAACCAGTGGCAAGCCAATGAGTACTTTGAATGTACTCACAAGCAACCCATGATTTGGTTCAAAGTAACAATGCAACTGAACAACAATGATCAATCTAGCTATGGGATAGAACAAAAATTCTACCATCAAGTGTATGCACCAACGGGTTCACGTAACCTCGAAAACAGGTTACCGATATCAACATGAATATGATTCATCTCATCAAGTCAAGTCACCACCTTGACTCATCATACACACACACACACAAGGTTTCGCAAACATTGGACGTAGCCCAAGAGCGGTTACCCAACTGTCCTTGACCATGGACACGGCTATTCGAATAGTTTTAGACTCTGCAGAGGTTGTACACTTTACCCACAAGATCCGGGAAGCTTTCATGTCACCCACGATCCTGCAGTACCTCAAGTACTCGGGGGAAGCACCCGGTCATTATCTTTCCTTAGACGACACTAACATAGAGTCCACTCGTTGGTACACGGCCCTCGAGTACAAACAATAGATTACGGGACTTGCCCCAATTTTAATGCCACGCGTACCCGAAGGGACCAACGGTGTGTCCAGTGCCCTGTGAAAACAGTCATGGTCGTCTATCCAAGCACGACCCCGTCCAGGGAAAGTCCTCAAGTCCCCCCGTCACTAGTAATGCGGGCACCATGCTAGTATCGGCCTAAGTAATCAATAACGCCCCATCCCATAAAGGGTGGAGTGGTTGCACATGTATGGTTGGAATAACGGTCGCAACTTAAACCAATCCGTTTGAAAAACATCACACATACTTGTCTCGGTACACCACTTCGTCATCAAGTGGTTACCCAACTCATCATCTCCCTCGGGCATGAATGGCACCCGACGGGGTGTTATGCAAAGATTTCAACCACGTAGGTTCATGTCACACATGCATCACTAAGCATCACTACTAAATATTTTATTGACATCTAGCTCATAGCAAGATCATGAGTTAAACTTGCATCATGTGGTGGTTTCGACTAGGTCACCACCGTAACTCTATCATCATGCATCGGAAACAAACGGGTTCTGAAGAACAAGTGTATCATGGTCAAAGGGTTGCTTGCCTGGATTGGCTTGGTCTTCAAAGTCTTCAAATCCTTCTACTTCTCCTTCTTCGGCAACTTTGTCAAATATGGGATCTAATCGTCGCAAAATATCAACGGGAAAATAAGACCACAATGAAAACAGAAAAATCAAAGTGCTCAGAAAAATGTCAACTCATTTTTGTTAAATACTAGAGGGAAAACTAAGATGGAGAAAATTCTTAGTTGGACTTTTGGAGTTACAGAATGGAATCTAGGGATTTTTGAACAAGAGTTTTAATGCTCAAATTTGAATTTAAATTTGAACAGAACAGAAAAGTTTCATGGATATGTGTGAAAGTGACACCATTAAATAGGTTGGAATATTACAAGATTTTAGGAGTTGGAATTAATTTATCTGGACAAATATTCATTTCTGCAAAATTATTTGAATTAATCACAGAAAGAATAAAAAGAAATGGCCATGTGCCACTGGGCCAGAACGGCCACAGTGGACGGCCCAGGGCATCCAGCCCAGCCACTCGGGCGCTAGCGCGCGCACGTCAGGGTTTTAGACATGACGAGCGGGGCCCATCGGTCAGCGGCAGCGAGGGGAGAGAGGGAGCGGTGAGGATGACAGGCGGGGCCCGCCTGTCATCTTCAACCTCTCGGCCACGGCGACGGCGTGCTCACCGGCGTCAATAGGGGCCACGGCGAGGCAAACGGAGGGCAGGGATGGACTCAGCAACGAGTCGCGGTTGCAGTGGTGGTGGTGCGACTTGCCGGGGAGTCCTGGTTCGCCGGCGGCGAGGTGGGACGATGGAGGAGCTTCGGGAGGTCGTCGCTCCGGCCGATTCCGACTGCTACAGGGAGGGGAAAGCGAGGGGAAAGTATCAGTGGTGTGTGGTGGTTCCAAATCAGGCAAAAGGAAGGGTGGAGGAGGCCTGTACTGCGAAATCGCCGGTGGCCCGACGCGGCGGAGCTCCGGTCAACCCCGAGCACTGGGGCTCTTCGGGGATGAACGAGTGGTGCTGGCGTGTTGCTGTGATTGTGTTGAGGCTGCTGGTGCTGAGTGGGGAGCTCGGGGGGCTTATATAGCCGCGCCCAGGGTCCACCGTGGATTCGTGCGCCGGCGAGGTTGCTGGCGAGGCCAGAGGCTGTTCTGGTGCCTGTGATCGAGCCGGGGAGGATCGTGGACGTGTTCCACGCTTAGTAGAGGAGAGAGGAGGAGCGGGGAGGCTTCCAGACAACGCGCGTGTGTGAGGCCGGCGAGTGGAGGCTGCGGGCGGCCGGCGCGCATGTGGAGACGGCCACTTGAGGGAGAGAGAGGAGGGGGACAGCACCGGTGGAGGTTGCGGACGTCGAGGGGCGTTGGGAGGCGCGAGGGGAGAGCTCGAGGCTGTCGGCTGCGCTAGATTGGGCGAAGCTACAGTGCGGGTGCGCACGGTAGCGCGCTCTGGAGCGGCCTAATTGCATGCCATGGCATGCCATTGGCCCTCTAGGCGTGTCCGCCGTGTCTGGGGGTTTTAGGGTGATGTAATCAACCCAGCTGTGGCATTGGATACCCTGGATGATCAAGGAGAGAGAGAGGAAGCTGGTAACTTGGTGAATTCTGGTTGTCCAGCAAGGTGAACTAGGGTTTTCACCCCTCAATCATGGAGCTAGGGACTTGGGGGAGTTACTGGAGGTAGATAGTAACTAGATGAACCTGTGGTAGAAAGTTGAGGCCAAGGTAAATAGTAAAAGTGATCAAGATGGTAGTTTTGATAAAACAGCAGAAGGTGTTTGATCATGTTTTGATCAAGCAAATGATCTCCACTTGCCATGACACTTAACAGGATTGAATGACATGTGAAAATAGGGTGTTTTACCAAGTTTGGGCTTATTTGAAGGAACTAGCCAATGTAACTTTGGTGAACCCTAGAAATCAACAGAAATGGCTTCATCTTGTTTGAGTCAAGCTAATCATCTCCCCTTGATGCACCACTTGGTGTAGTTTCATCATTTGGGGTATTGATCATGCCCACAAAGTTTGAAGCTCCAGGTAAAAAGTTGGTAATGTAAAGTTGTTCAAATTTGCATTTGAACAGAAAGGGTTTTGGGGTATTCTGATCAAGTTGCTCTACTCCAAATCATGTGCCATTTGGTCTAGATGCCTTATTAGGCCATTCTAGCATGTGCACCAAGTTTTAGAGCATTTGGAAAAGTTTGGCAATGTAAAGTTGCTCAAACTTCAAATATGGACAGAATGGTTATGAAGGGTTTTGATGATGTTTTCTTGCTTCCCAAGGCATGGGACTTGGCAAGATCATCAAATATGTCATATATGGCATGATAGTATTTCCCTAAAAAATTTGGAGAAAAATTCCTTTGTAAATATTTCAAAAGCTTGAAATATCCAGAAAGGGTTTTGAAGGGATTAGCCCATTATTTTGAACATGACCAAGTGTTGAAACTCTTATATATGGACAATATATGTCCTATGAGACTCCCTGAATTTTGGCAAATATTTTTGAAATACTTAAATAATTTTCCCCTATTAAAGACCATTTCTGGCCTTAAGAAAAAGCTTTTAAATAAAATAGGAAAATAACTTTTAAAATTATACCTTTGTGGTTTCTGGGAGTCCTATGACTACTAGGTCTCAAATGTACCTTTTGAAATAATTTTCTCACCCTAAATCAAGCACTTGCAGTGCAAACCTTAATTCAGGGGTTTTTGGAATACTAAATTTATAAAATACATTTTGGCCAAATTAATTTTGTAAGAAAATACTATACTGCTATATAACACTTGGCATGACCAATGGGCAGGAGTTTTGGGTATGGAGATGAATTCTACAAGAGGTAATAGTTGACTTTAATGAGCACATAAAAAGCACTTGAAGAAAAACTCAATTCCAAACAAAAGCCAAATGATGCCAAAAAAATTTGTTGGTCCAAATTTTCATGCTTCATTGATGCAAATAACATGTTACAAAATGCAGGGTGTGACAGACCTACCCCCCTTACAAGAATCTCGTCCCCGAGATTCCTAAACTAGGTCTTAAAAGAGATCGGGAAACTCGGATCTAAGATAGTCTTCATGTTCCCAGGTTGCTTCTGCTTCCGTGTGGTTGCTCCATTAGACCTTGAAGTACTTGATGGTACGGCTTCGCGTCCGTCGTTCTGCTTCATCCAGAATGCGAATGGGCTTCTCGCGGTAGGTCAAATTAGGCTGCAGATCAATGGCTTGGTGATCAACATCCTTGTAGAGATTAGGCTTGTCTGGAACTTGGAGACATTTCCGGAGTTGTGACACATGGAACACATTGTGCACATCGGATAGCTCAGGTGGTAGTTCCAACTGGTAAGCCACTTCTCCTCGTCGGTCGATGATCTTGAAAGGGCCAATGAATCTTGGTGCAAGTTTCCCTTTAACATGGAAACGCTTGGTTCCCTTTAGAGGGGTTACCCGCAGGTACACATGATCTCCGACACGGAAACTCATGTCTCGGCATCGAGTGTCAACATAACTCTTCTGCCTTGACTTGGCTGCCTTCAAACATTCTCTGACTAGTTGGACTTGCTCTTCTGCTGCGCGGAGAATATCTGGTCCAAAAACTAGCCCTTCTCGAGTCTCTGACCAGTTGAGGGGTGTGCGACATCTGCGTCCGTACAACACCTCAAATGGTGCCATCTGAAGGCTCGACTGATAACTGTTGTTATAGGAGAACTCGGCAAAAGGGAGACAATCATCCCACTTGGCTCCATATGCCAAGACACAGGCTCGGAGCATGTCTTCGAGAATTTGATTTACTCGTTTTGTCTGACCTCCGGTCTGTGGGTGGAAAGCTATGCTGAAGGATAACTTGTTTCCCAAGGCTTCTTGGAATCTTCTCCAGAACCGTGAAGTAAACTGGGTGCCTCGATCTGACACAATCTCCTTGGGAACGCCGTGGAGGCTCACGATTCGGTTGATATAGACAGTTGCCAACTGGTTGCCGGAATAGGTGGTCTTGACAGGAATGAAATGGGCCACCTTGGTCAAATGGTCGACTATGACCCAGATAGAGTCACGTCCTCTATTCGACCTTGGTAGTCCGGTGATGAAGTCCTTTCCGACTTTATCCCACTTCCACTCGGGAACCTTGAGTGGTTGAAGCAATCCAGCGGGTCGCTGATATTCAGCCTTGACCCTTTGGCACACATCACACTTTGCAACGTAGGTTGCAATCTCTCTTTTCATCCCGTGCCACCAGAATCTTGCCTTCAGGTCTTGATACATCTTGGTTCCTCCGGGGTGGATGGAATACGGAGTGTCGTGGGCTTCTTGTAGGATCAGGTTCTTCAGCACCATCTTGTTTGGTACGCAGATGCGACCTTTGTACCAAACAATCCCGCGCTCGTCTTCGGAGAATCCTGGGGCCTTGCCTAGCTTCATCTTCTTCTTGATGCCTTCAATGCTTGCGTGTCCATCTTGTGCCTTCTTGACTTCGTCCATCAGGGTTGGTCTGACTTCCAAATGATCCAGAAATCCGGGGGTGACCAATTCCAAACTGAATTGTTCGAGCTCCTTAAACAAGGTTGGCTGCCTTTCTTGAATAATGGCATTCAAAGAGCAAGCCTTCCTGCTTAAGGCATCGGCCACCACGTTAGCCTTCCCGGGGTGATATTGAACACTGAGGTCATAGTCTTTGATCAGTTCCAACCATCTTCGCTGCCTCATGTTCAATTCCTTTTGGGTGAAAATGTACTTCAGACTTTTGTGGTCTGTGTATATCTCACACCGTTTCCCTAGGAGGTAATGCCGCCATGTCTTCAAGGCATGAACTACTGCCGCTAGATCAAGATCGTGAGTAGTGTAGTTCTCCTCATGAGGTCGTAGCTGCCTGGAGAGGTATGCTATGACTCGGCCTTCTTGCATCAGAACGCTTCCCAATCCGGTTCGAGAGGCATCACAATATATCACGAATTCCTTGTGAATATCAGGTGTTGCCAGAACTGGGGCGGTGGTCAATCTCTTCTTGAGCTCTTGGAAGCTTTCTTCGCATTTTGGCGTCCACTCGAACTTTTTGTCCTTCTTGAGGAGCTGAGTCATTGGCCGTGCAATGCAAGAGAATCCTTCCACGAATTTGCGGTAATAGCCCGCAAGTCCGAGGAAGCTTCTGACATCCTTGACGGTCGTTGGAGATTGCCATTGGGTCACAGCTTCGATCTTTGCGGGATCAACTTGCTGAATTTGGCATACATTTGGTGCTCCCGAAGCTTATCTAGGACCATCCTCAAATGTTGCTCGTGCTCTTCCTCCGACTTTGAGAAGACAAGAATATCATCGATGAAGACAACAACGAACTTGTCCAAATATTCCATGAAGAATTTATTCATGAGATACATGAAGTAAGCTGGGGCATTGGTTAACCCAAAGGACATGACCGTGCACTCGTACATGCCATATCTGGTTACGAATGCCATCTTCAGAATATCTTGGGGTCTGATCTTCAGCTGGTAGTACTCAGATCTGAGGTCGATCTTGGAGAACACCTTGGCTCCGCTGAGCTGATCAAACAGATCTTCGATCTTGGGAAGTGGATATTTGTTCTTGATTGTAACTTCATTGAGGGAACGATAGTCAATGCATAAGCGGATGGTACCGTCCCTCTTTGCCACAAACAGAACAGGTGATCCCTAAGGGGAGGCACTTGGGGGGATAAATCCCTTCCTCAGCTGCTCTTCCAGTTGC
Organism: Secale cereale; assembly: GCA_902687465.1. Taxonomy (NCBI): domain Eukaryota; kingdom Viridiplantae; phylum Streptophyta; class Magnoliopsida; order Poales; family Poaceae; genus Secale; species Secale cereale. The sequence continues at coordinate 779,719,613 of LR738711.1, forward strand.
TTCTTCAACTCGGCTAATTCTTCTGTCCACATTCTATAAGGCTTCTTATAGATGGGTCCTGCTCCAGGCACGAGCTCGATGCGGTCAGGGGGCATTCCCGGTAGTTCATCCGGAAAGACATCAGGATATTCGCATACCACCGGTACATGTTCTAGCCCAACTTCAGACAGACAGTTGACTTGAGCGGCTTGAGCGGAAGAGGAGTTGGGAGCAAACTTGACTTCGACTCCTGGTCATTGGTCACAGTGACTGTCCGATTGGCACAGTCTAACAAGCCTTGGTGCTTACTGAGCCAATCCATCCCTAAGATCACATCCAAGCCTTGCGATCTTAGGATGATAAGGTCTGCTAGAAAGTCTACACCGTTAATGGTAATACTGACTCCCTTACAGCCTATCTTGGCTCTCATCTCTGCTCCGGGGGTTTGTACCACCATAGGGTTATTCAGGGGTGTAGGGGTCATGCCACTTTTTAATGCAAATCTTTGAGTGACAGAAGAATGCGTTGCTCCAGAATCAAACAAGACAGTTGCAGGTGCTGAGTTGACAAGGAACGTACCCGGCACGACGTCCGGGTCTTCCTGGGCTTCTTCAGCAGTGACGTGATTCACACGCCCCTTCCCATGGTTAGGCGGGTTGCGAGGAGCTGGGTTCCTTGGTGGCATCCCGCGGCCTTGTCCTTGGTTCTGCGCATTGGGGCGCGGGGCATCTGGCTTCTTGTTGGGGCACACCCTTGAGATGTGCTCGGACTGACCACATCCAAAGCAAGTGACTTGGTTTGGATTGTTGATCTTGTTGCCACCACTGGTATTGGGGTTGAACGCTGGCCTTGGGTTGGCATATTGCTGAGGCTGATAGTTGGTGCGAGGTGCAGGAGCTCTTGGTTGCTGATAGGTTGGCTTGGCCGGGGCTGACTGCCACGGACGAGGCTTCTGGTTACTGGAACTTCCCTTGCTGACCATCTTGCGCTTGCGAGTGTCTTCCAAAGCACGCCGCTTGTCTTCAAGCATAAGTGCTTTGTTCACTAGGTCAGGGAAGGTTGGGCAGTCGCACACGACAAGCGAATATTGCAGAGTCCGATTGAGGCCTTCCATGAAGCGCTCCCTTTTTGCAGCATCAATGCTGACATCTTCAGGGGCATACCTTGACAGAACACTGAACTTCTGCATGTACTCCTTGACAGTGCCACTTCCTTGCTTCAGGGCTCGGAACTCACGCTTTTTGATAGCCATGATTCCGGAAGGAATGTGGGCCTTGCGGAATTCTGCCTTGAAGTTGACCCAAGTGATGTCTTGTTCAGCATGCATGACCTTGAATCCATCCCACCAAGCTCTAGCAGCCCCCCCGAGGCAGTGGGCTGCATAAGCCACCTTCTCGCGGTCTTGTGCATCTGACTAGTTCTAGTAAGTCCTCAATGGTGCGGACCCAGTCGTCAGCATCCAGGGGTTCAGCAGTCTCGATGAAAGTTGGCGGTGCATGCTTCTTGAACTCTGCCAACGTGGAACGTCCATTGCCATTCCCCGCCGGCTGGCGGTTGTTGGTGACAGCTTGAGCAATCAACTGAAGGGCTGCGGTGTTGGCTTGGCATTCCTCTCGGAAAGCTTGGAGAAGCTGAGCCATGTCCATGTTCGGAGGAGGTGGTGGTGGTGGAGCTTGGTCGTTGGTTTGGTCGTGGCCTGCCTCTGATTGAGCGGATGCTCCGGCTTCAGGCTGCTGGGTAGAGGTACCAGTACGAGTTACAACAGGCATCCTGTTGGAGCGGTAAAAGTTCTCATGACTTGGAAGAGGGAAAGCAAGATAGATGGGTGCCTAGTAAGGGGGTGGGTGTGACACTAATCAAATCATGCAAGGGCCAAAAGGCCAAAACACCTCCATTAAAATCCAAATGGGTGATGTAGTCGTTTACATGTTCCCGAAGGAAGAATACGACATACATCCAAACACGACAAAAGTAAACACTAGATGGTTTCATATGAACCATACAAGGACTCGACTGCGCATAGGGGTTACACGACCTATCCTACCGTAGACGTCACAACTGGCATATCCGAGTAGCGAATAATGCCTAAGCGGCGGAATGCTCGGTCGCGTATTCCGGCTCTTCTGGGTCTTCCTCCTTGTCTTCATCTGTCTGGGCCCCCTTGTCACTTGAGGGTGTGGGGGAGTGGAGGAGTTGGATACGGCGGTGCTTCGTCGGTGGTGTAGGGAGTAGCTTGCGATATTCCCTTGCCGTCATCCGGCGTCGCCGAGGTGGTTCTTCATTCTTGGAAGATACATCCTCGGAGGGCCTTCCGCCTCGGTATGCGATAGCGGATTGTCCGGAAGGTGCTCCTTTCTTCTTGATCCTATTTGTCTTCTCTTGAGCTCGACGAAGAAGTGCCTTGGTCTTGTGAAGTTCTTCTCGATGCTTCATTGATTCTGAGGCCAGGTCTTGTGCCAAGCTGTCGGCACATAGACTGAAGTAGGCCTGGAACCGAAGCGAGAGTCCTTCCTTTAGTGGAGGGGCTAGTGCGCTGCTTTCTTCTTCACCTTCTTTCCGGTAAGGTAAGAAGCGGGTTGTCATCTTGGCTGCCATCTCCGGAAGAAGCTCACGGAGACGGGTTAGTGCCTTGAGTGCAGCAGCCTCGACAGCGAGTGGTAGTGTTGCCATCTGGGGTCCCTCGAAGAACCAACTTGTTGGAGGATCGTTTGCCTTCACGATCACTTCCACATGGTACTCCACCTCAGTGTCGCTAACCCAATGCTCAAGGTATGTGAGGATGGGCGCTCGGTGGAACTGGCACTCCTGGAGGCTATCCTCGAGAAGCAAGGGAAACCCAGTGGTCAGGTGCTCTTCGGGTACAGCGGCCATCTACAAAGGTGGAATAGGAGGGGTTAATAAGCTGATGAAATCTCAGGTTTAGAAAAGAAGAGATGTTCAGAAGGTTTTTGAAAAAGGGTCTCATCTAACTAACGCCCATGCTAACTAAGGCTTCCTACAGTCAAGATGGCTTTGATACCAGCTCTGTGGGGACCCCGACTTAGAAGTCGAGATCACCGAATGCACGTGTACAATGATCCCAGAGATCAATGCTCACTGAACACACAGAAGCTGAATAACAAGAGTCTTACATCCATGCATATCGCCTTACACAAATTATGGCCATTATGGCCAAGTCTTACATAGATAAAGCCTCACGGGCTGAATAGCAAATAACACAAATAGCGGAAGTCTTCGATGATAGGTAGAACCCATGCCATCTGCCCTAACCCTACAGGCATTCTGACTGGGATAGCGTCCTAGTTCGCATGTTCGTCTCCAAAGAACTCTTCTTCATATTCATGTTCCTCCATGCCTGGCCAATTAAATAACCAGTGGCAAGCCAATGAGTACTTTGAATGTACTCGCAAGCAACCCATGATTTGGTTCAAAGTAACAATGCAATTGAACAACAATGATCAATCTAGCTATGGGCTAGAATAAAAATTCTACCATCAAGTGTATGCACCAGTGGGTTCACGTAACCTCGAAAACAGGTTACCGATATCAACATGAATATGATTCATCTCATCAAGTCAAGTCACCACCTTGACTCATCATACACACACACAAGGTTTCGCAAACATTGGACGTAGCCCAAGAGCGGTTACAGAACTGTCCTTGACCGTGGACACGGCTATTCGAATAGTTTTACACTCTGTAGAGGTTGTACACTTTACCCACAAGATCCGGGAAGCTTTCGTGTCACTCACGATCCCGCAGTACCTCAAGTACTCGGGGGAAGCACCCGGTCATTATCTTTCCTTAGACGACACTAACATAGAGTCCACTCGTTGGTACACGGCCCTCGAGTACAAACAATAGATTACGGGACTTGCCCTAATTTTAATGCCACGCGTACCCGAAGGGACCAACGGTGTGTCCGGTGCCCTGTGAAAACAGTCATGGTCGTCTATCCAAGCACGACCCCGTCCCGGGAAAGACCTCAAGTCCCCCCGTCACTAGTAATGCGGGCACCATGCTAGTATCGGCCTAAGTAATCAATAACGCCCCATCCCATAAGGGGTAGAGTAGTTGCACATGTATGGTTGGAATAACGGTCGCAACTTAAACCAATCCGTTTGAAAAACATCACACATACTTGTCTCGGTACACCACTTCGTCATCAAGTGGTTACCCAACTCATCATCTCCCTCGGGCATGAATGGCACCCGACGGAGTTTTATGCAAAGATTTCAACCACGTAGGTTCATGTCACACATGCATCACTACAAACTATTTTCTTGACATCTAGCTCATAGCAAGATCATGAGTTAAACATGCATCATGTGGTGGTTTCGACTAGGTCACCACCGTAACTCTATCATCATGCATCGGAAACAAACGGGTTCCGAAGAACAAGTGTATCATGGTCAAAGGGCTGCTTGCCTGGATTGGCTTGGTCTTCAAAGTCTTCAAATCCTTCTCCTTCTCCTTCTTCAGCAACTTCGTCAAATATGGGATCTAATCGTCGCAAAATATCAACGGGAAAATAAGACCACAATGAAAACAGAAAAATCAAAGTGCTCAGAAAAATGTCAACTCATTTTTGTTAAATACTAGAGGGAAAACTAAGATGGAGAAAATTCTTAGTTGGAGTTTTGGAGTTACAGAATGGAATCTAGGGATTTTTGAACAGGAGTTTTAATGCTCAAATTTGAATTTAAATTTGAACAGAACAGAAAAGTTTCATGGATATGTGTGAAAGTGACACCATTGAATAGGTTGGAATATTACAAGATTTTAGGAGTTGGAATTAATTTATTTGGACAAATATTCATTTCTGCAAAATTATTTGAATTAATCACAGAAAGAATAAAAAGAAATGGCCCTGTGCCACTGGGCCAGAGCGGCCACAGTGCATGGCCCAGGGCATCCAGCCCAGCCGCTCGGGCGCCAGCGCGCGCACGTCAGGGTTTTAAACCTGACGGGCGGGCCCCAGTGGTCAGCGGCAGCGAGGGGAGAGAGGGAGCGGTGAGGATGATAGGCGGGGCCCGCCTGTCATCTTCAACCTCTCGGCCACGGCCACGGCGAGGCAAATAGAGGGCAGGGACGGACTCAGCAACGAGTCGCGGTTGCAGTGGTGGTGGTGGTGCGACTCGCCGGGGAGGCCTGGTTCACCGGTGGTGAGGTGGGACGGCGGAGGAGCTTCGGGAGGTCGTCGCTCCGGCCGATTCCGACTGCTACAGGGAGGGGAAAGCGAGGGGAAAGTATCAGTGGTGTGTGGTGGTTCCAAATCGGGCAAAAGGAAGGACGGAGGAGGCCTGTACTGCGAGATCGCCGGTGGCCCGACGCGGCGGAGCTCCGGTCGATCCCGATCACTGGGGCTCTTCGGGGATGAACGAGTGGTGCTGGCGTGTTGCTGTGAGTGGGTTGAGGCTGCTGGTGCTGAGTGGGGAGCTCGGGGGGGCTTATATAGCCGCGCCCACGGTCCACCGTGGACTCGTGCGCCGGCGAGGTTGCAGGCGAGGCCAGAGGCTGTTCTGGTGCCTGTGATCGAGCCGGGGAGGATCGTGGACGTGTTCCACGCTTAGTAGAGGAGAGAGGAGGAGCGGGGAGGCTTCCAGACAACGCGCGCGTGTGAGGCCGTCGAGTGGAGGCTGCGGGCGGCCGGCGCGCGTGTGGAGACGGCCACTGGAGGGAGAGAGAGGAGGGGGACAGAACCGGTGGAGGTTGCGAACGTCGAGGGGCGTTGGGAGGCGCGAGGGGAGAGCTCGAGCCTGTCGGCTGCGCTAGATTGGGCGAAGCTACAGTGCGGGTGCGCACTGTAGCGCGCTCTGGAGCGGCCTAATTGCATGCCATGGCATGCCATTGGCCCTCTGGGCGTGTCCGCCGTGTCTGGGGGGTTTAGGGTGATGTAATCAACCCAGCTGTGGCATTGGATACCCTGGATGATCAAGGAGAGAGAGAGGAAGCTGGTAACTTGGTGAATTCTGGTTGTTCAGCAAGGTGAACTAGGGTTTTCACCCCTCAATCATGGAGCTGGGGACTTGGGGGAGTTACTGGAGGTAGATAGTAACTAGATGAACCTGTGGTAGAAAGTTGAGGCCAAGGTAAATAGTAAACGTGATCAAGATGGTAGTTTTGGTAAAACAGCAGAAGGTGTTTGATCATGTTTTGATCAAGCAAATGATCTCCACTTGCCATGACACTTAACAGGATTGAATGACATGTGAAAATAGGGTGTTTTACCAAGTTTGGGCTTATTTGAAGGAACTAGCCAATGTAACTTTGGTGAACCCTAGAAATCAACAGAAATGGCTTCATCTTGTTTGAGTCAAGCTAATCATCTCCCCTTGATGCACCACTTGGTGTAGTTTCATCATTTGGGGTATTGATCATGCCCACAAAGTTTGAAGCTCCAGGTAAAAAGTTGGTAATGTAAAGTTGTTCAAATTTGCATTTGAACAGAAAGGGTTTTGGGGTATTCTGATCAAGTTGCTCTACTCCAAATCTTGTGCCATTTGGTCTAGATGCCTTATTAGGCCATTCTAGCATGTGCACCAAGTTTGAGATCATTTGGACAAGTTTGGCAATGTAAAGTTGCTCAAACTTCAAATATGGACATAATGGTTATGAAGGGTTTTGATGATGTTTTCTTGCTTCCCAACGCATGGGACTTGGCAAGACCATCAAATATGTCATATATGACATGATAGAATTTCCCTAGAATTTTTGGAGAAAATTTCCTTTGTAAATATTTCAAAAGCTTGAAATATCCAGAAAGGGTTTTGAAGGGATTAGCCCATTATTTTGAACATGACCAAGTGTTGAAACCCTTATATATGGACAATATATTTCCTATGAGACTCCCTGAATTTTGGAAAATATTTTTGAAATACTTAAATAATTTTCCCCTATTAAAGACCATTTTTGGCCTTAAGAAAAAGCTTTTAAATAAAATAGGAAAATAACTTTTAAAATTATACTTTTGTGGTTTCTGGGAGTCCTATGACTACTAGGTCTCAAATGTACCTTTTGAAATAATTTTCTCACCCTAAATCAAGCACTTGCAGTGCAAACCTTAATTCAGGGGTTTTTGGAATACTAAATTTATAAAATACATTTTGGCCAAATTAATTTTGTAAGAAAATACTATACTGCTATATAACACTTGGCATGACCATTGGGCAGGAGTTTTGGGTATGGAGATGAATTCTACAAGAGGTAATAGTTGACTTTAATCAGCACATAAAAAGCACTTGAAGAAAAACTCAATTCCAAACAAAAGCCAAATGATGCCAAAAAAAATTGTTGGTCCAAATTTTCATGATTCATTGATGCAAATAACATGTTACCAAATGCAGGGTGTGACAGGCGTTCACTCTACAGTCATAAAGATCATTAATAGATGGCATTACCAGTAACGCCCCTTCCTTAGCTCACATTAAACCCTGTGTAACCGAGGGCCGGGGGGTTGGCGCACTCTATATAAGACACCCCCCTCCTTTTGCACAAGGGTTCGCACCCTCTGTAACCACAACATATACTAGTCGACAAAGCCTCCACGACACCGAGACGTAGGGCTGTTACCTCCTCCGAGAGGGGTCTGAACTCGTAAAAGCATTGTCACAATCTTGCCGTAACTAGGACTCTACCTCTTTCCTAGCCCCTACTCTCACTGTCAAATACGTTCCCACGACATTGGGTGCCGTGTGTACGCGTGGCGTGAGGGGGTAGTGTCGTCGCGCCGCCCATGAACCGCAGCCCGTCGGGAATCAATGGACGGTTGACCGACCGCAACCTTGGCATTGATTCCCGCGGGAACCGAGGTGATGAGGACGATGAGGCGACGTCTCGCTGACTCGTTGGGCCCATCCCCGTTCGCGCCAAAACCACGTCCCCCAGCGCCCACAGCCGCCCCCAGCACGCCGGGTTCGGCCTGGGTCCGCCGGCGCCAGTTTCGGCCCAAACAGGCGAAAAACTGGCTCCTCGGGGAACGACTAGGCCGATTTTTGGGCTACGGCGCTCAAAACCCGCCTAGGGAGGGCCTGTTGGGGGCACGGCTGGAGATGCTCTTAGATCCGGAGCGGGTAACTTCATCCGAAGATGGGAGGCTAAACCACGCCGTACTCTTCACTCCCGAGAAGTTTCTCACAGGAGACCCGGAGGCGACCGTGCCGCTGGAGGACTAATAGACAAATAGAACTCTTCCCATGGCTAGGGAGCAGGATTCGCTTCCTGATATGGGCTCCGAACTCTTGAGGTCCGCATCCTCTGAGCTCGGCCTCGCGGTTAACACCGGCCCCAGCTCTCCAGACCCTCAGACTCCTATCTAGCTCTCACTCCTAAACGAGGCGCTGGACTTGATGCAATTCCTTACCCTCACGGAGGATTCGCCAATGGACTATGCCTAGTTCAAACTAGGAGCTGAAACTAAGGAATTTTGCTTCCCACCCACAACCCACTTGGTAGCCATGGTCGAAGACTTAACCGACGTACTACACTACTCTTCCGAAGACTTCGATGGCATGGACCACGATGTCGAAGCCGATCTAGGTCAAACCCCGCTCATCACCGTGCGATGGACGGTCACTTCTACCTATGACGTATACATGGTGGACGCAACCGAGGATAAGCACGACGATGGTGCTAAAGATCCAGAGGAGGATAAGCCCGTCAATGAACCTGCTAAGCGTCGGCGTCAGCGGCGCCGCTCACGATCGCATCGAGAAAGGGAAAGCAATATCGGCACCAAAGACAATGAGGCTCCAGAGGATGCCGAAGACCCTGTAGAGCCTGCATTAGAGCAGGACAAGCACGAGGATGGCCAATGCAGTCCCAAACAACTCACCGATCACAATGATTCTGAAGACAGTAACACTCTACCTGTCTCCGAAGAGGATTTCATCCTGGGAGACAAGGAATTCATCATCCCAGAGGAACCCCTCGAACAAGAATGCTTTCAGCAGCGACATATTGCCACAACAAGGAGCCTGAAAAAAGCAGCACCACCGGCTTAAAGCCAAACAGGATACGTTTAACGACAGATGGAATGAAGTGCTAGACGCTGAAGAAAGATATGATCGTGAGGGCCAAACAAAGAGCTATTCCAAGTGCAAGTTGCTGCCATAATTCGACGGTGAGGCCCTTGCGCCAATTCCATCATGGCACGATCAGGCCGATCACTTGGATCGACCACCTCGTGGATGGGACAAAGCAGCTAGCAATGTCGTATATCAGCCCGCACCTCCCCACTATAAAGGAAAGGATACAGCGGCTCAGGGCAACAAGTACGACCTACGTCAGGACCTGAACAATAGAGCTGATCAGGCTACATCGATCTACGGGTCGAGAGGACGTGCTCCCACACGGGATGGTGGCTATCAAGCCAAGCACACTAGATATAATCAAGTTCAGAGTCAACACCGAACACAGATGTCGTTCGAAGTACATCGCGATGTCGCACGATATAGGGGCGTTGCACACCCTATGTGATCTACCGATGAGGTGATGGATCACCAATTTCCGGAAGGGTTTAAACCCATAAACATCGAGCCGTGTGATGGAAGGACGGATCCCGCTGTATGGATTAAAGACTTTATTCTCCACATCCACATGGCTCATGGAGATGACCTCCATGCCATCAAATACCTCCCTCTAAAGATCAAAGGGCAAGCACGCCACTGGTTGAACTACCTCCCAGAGAACTGCATTGGAAGCTGGGAAGATTTAGAGGATGCTTTCCGGGCTAACTTTCAGGGGACTTATGTCCGGCCACCGGATGCTGATGATTTAAGTCACATAATCTAGCAACCCAAGGAGTCAGCCTGCAAGCTTTGGAATCGATTCTTAAATAAAAAGAACCAAATCATCGACTGTCTGGATGTCGAAGCCTTAGCGGCATTCAAACACAGTGTCCGTGATGAATGGCTCACGCGACACCTCGGTCAGGAGAAGCCGAAGACAATGGAAGCTCTTACTGCACTTATGGCCCGCTTTTGCGTGGGCGAAGACAGCTGGTTCACTCGTAGAAGCAATAGTACCAGTGACCCTAGCACTTCTGAAGCCAAGGATGGCAATGGCAGGCCACGAAGCAACAAGAAGAAGCGTCAAAACAATAACGGAGAAACATATGACACGGCAGTGAATGCCGGATCTAGTGGCTCCAAATCTGATCAGCTGAAGAAGCCGTTCATAGGCAACAGGGATGGTTCATCCAACCTAGCCAAAATATTAGAGATACCTTGCCAGATTCATGGCACCCCTGACAAACCTACAAACCACACCGATAGAAATTGTTGGGGTCTTCAAGCAAGCCGGCAAGTTAAATGCCGATCACAAGGTAAAAGGACCTCAAAGAGAGGACGAGGACGAGGCTCGCCCACCGAATACTGGGGGACACAAACAATTTCCCCCTGAAGTAAAAACGGTGAACATGAACTATGCCACCTATATCCCCAAAAGGGAGCGCAAGCACACACTAAGGGACGTTTACACCGTAGAGCCTGTCGCCCCCAAGTTCAATCCATGGTTGGCTTGTCCGATCACCTTCGATCGCAGGGATCACCCAACCGGTATCTGTCATGGAGGTTCGGCAGCCCTAGTACTCGATCCTATCATTCATGGATACGCTTTTACTCGAGTCCCTATGGACTGCGGCAGTAGCCTCAACTTGATATATCAAGATACTGTCCGCAAGATGGGGATAGACCCGTCGAGAATCAAGCCTAGCGGCACTACCTTTAAAGGAGTGATACCCAATGTAGAGGCCCGCTGCACGAGCTCATTAACACTGGACGTGGTATTAGACTCTCCACACAATTTTCGAAGCGAGGATTTAATCTTCGACATCGCTCCTTTCCGAAGTGGCTACCATGCACTCGGAAGAACTGCCTTCGCCTACATTAATGCAGTCCTGCACTATGCCTACCTCAGGCTTAAAATTCCTGGACCTCATGGCGTCATCACAGTCAATGGGAATATGGAGCGCTCCCTCCATACACAGGAGGATACAGCGGCCCTGGCAGCCAAAGTTCAAGGCGGCCTATTCAAGCCAAATAATTCACTGGTCGTCAAGACCAAAACACTGCTAAGCATGTTTGGCCCGCATTGCAATGCGGCAGCTCAGAAGAACCTGAGCTTGATTAGTAGTTACGCCTCTGCCGACTGCCTTACATGGTTGTGTCATACGTACCTCGTGTACACAACTATGCCCTTAAAATACCATGGGCAACACTGAGGGCATACTGCGGAAAAACAGTCCATATTACGGCTCAACCCTATTTGGACTCTAAATATATTTTCATTGCAGGTTCATCAAAGAACCCACCTTATCTATGGTTGTGCAGGGAATTCTTTTCCAGATTTCCTCTTCCTTTTTCACAGATGGCCATTAGACTTCTCTCCTTTAGGGATGTTCCACAAAGGAGAAACAGCGCAGACGTGCAGCATGGCATCATTCGAATTTATTTAAATCATTAATATTAGGCTATGTGTAAACCTTTCCCTCTATTATTATTTTTGGCATGTAAAATGTCCAAGATATTGTTGGCATTATGTGTAACCACATGGCTCGCCGTATTAATCAGGGTATAAAAGAAGCAGTTGGGTTCCACATTTTTTGGAGTCTATTTTACATTACCATCTGTGTTCTCTCCCTACCTCAGATTGCCACATGTGCTTCAATCCGGACTTAACATCAGGGGTGGTATGCGGCCTAGCACATTTCAAAGCCCGAACACCTATAGGGAATTGTTCGGTGTCCCGGATATTGCGTTATATGCATCGCCTCTGAATCATCTCTTGGGTATATAGTTGGGTTGCCCGGCCTTACGTTCCGCATTACGTTCCGCATTACCACCTTACGTTCCGCATTATTCTGCTAAGGGAGTAAAGGGAGAACTAGCGGGATTGTATTTCTGGTTTGTCCGGTCAAGTACCTCAGTAGATAAAGCTGAAGTCTGACTGTCATGGTAAGCGAGAGCTGGTCGGCGACTCGGTGACTTGGTATTATATAGCATGTTGTTAGTGATCTACTCAATGTTACACGAGGGCTGGTATTCGCCCAGCCACCTAGAGTAGGCACTGTTATCTAGATAGTCGCACACGCACAACGAGCTACTACTTAGCCCCACAGTCAAACTCCTATGGCTAAGTCAAAGAAATAAAGCCACATAGTCTGATTGCCTGGTTCACTTCGCGGACACCTCCTTTACGGACCAAGACGTTGGGTAAAGCGTGGTCACGCGTCATGCCAAACACCCCTGTAGCATCTACATGGGAGCTGAAGCCGACGACTGGAAAACTTTCAGATATAAAAATAAACGGCCGCATAGGAGGAAAAGTCGCTTGAAATATAGGGCGCAAAAATATATTCATATTGGTTCATAAGCATAGTCTTTACAACCTGAAAATACTTAATTAAAAGCTAGCTCCTTTGAGCACTGGCCCTCTACAATGAGGGCTCCTTCTAAGACATCATTGAAGTACCTCTCCGACCTCTGATGATCCTTGCCCTCGGGCGGGCCGGTTGTCAGTGTCAAAACCGGCAGATCTCGGGTAGGAGTGCCCAAGTTGTGCATCAAAGGATCGATGGTAACAAGGGACTGGGGACACGATGTTTACCTAGGTTTAGGGCCTCTCTCTCGAGGTAATACCTTACTTCCTGCTTGATTGATCTTGATGAATATAGGGTTACAAGAGTTGATCTACCTCGAGATCGTAATGGCTAAACCCTAGCAGTCTAGCCTATGATTGTTATGATTCTGTTAGCCCCTACGGACTAAACCCTCTGGCTTATATACACGCCGAATGTGGCCTAGGGTTGTACAGAGATGACTTGGGGAGGAAGGAATCATTACATCCAGACATTTGTCTTTGTCTTTTTACATACATTGGAGTCCTATCCGGACACGGGGGATGGCCTTCTGATTTTATCTTCACAGCCCATCAGTCCGGCCCACCTTCAGTAGTCCGGATACCCGAGGACCCCTAAATCCATGTGTCGGGACCCCGACTTAGAAGTCAAGATCACCGAATGCACGTGTACAGTGATCCTAGAGATCAATGCTCACTGAACACACAGAAGCTGAATAACAAGAGTCTTACACCCATACATACCGTATTACACAAATGGGACCATTAAGGTCGAGTCTTGAGTATATCGTCGCAGCGGAAAATCTTCAATGACAACATGGACCCAAGCCATCTGCCTTAACCCTACAGGCATTCTGACTGGGAAGCGTCCTAGCTCGCATGCTCGTCACCAAGAGATCTTCATCATAACATGTTCTCTCATGCCTGGCCAATAAAATAACCAGTGGCAAGCCAATGAGTACTTTGAATGTACTCGCAAGCAACCCAAGTGTGATAACAGAATAATTACGCAAGGCTCTACTGCTAGGTTGGCAGTTTTGCGGAAAGCTAGTTTTTCATACGCAATTATGATCAACATATAACAAGGGCATGCATGTGTCTGTAACAAGTATCAGGAGGTCACAGACATCATTATCGAGAAAGAGTTGTAATCAACTCATGCACAAGCTCATTGTGGCTTTCTCACAATCACATCAACAATATCTCTGAATTGTGTTGTTTCGCAGAAACTTATGGACATAGCCTAAGTAGCACCACCCAACTGTCCTTGACCGCGGACACGGCTATTCGAATAGTTTGACACTCTGCAGAGGTTGCACACTTTACCCACAAGATCCGGGGAACTTCCGTGTCATCCACGACCCACGATACCTCAAGTACCCGGGGTAAGCACCCGATCACTATCTTTCCCTAGACGACACTAACATAGAGTCCACTCGATTGGTAGTAATCCTCGTGCCCACATTTCACATCTTAATAACTGTGGAGACTCGCTCCATATTCATCACATACCACTGACACGGGGTACCAACGGTGTGTTCGGTGCCCTATGAAAACAGTCATGGCCGCCTATCCAAGCACGACCCCGTCCCGAGAGTGACCTCATGTCACCCCCGTCACTAGTAATGCGGGCACCATGCTAGTATCGACCTAGGTAATCAATAATGCCCTTTCCCATATAAGGGTAGAGTGGTTGCGCATGTTTGGTTGGGACAGTAGTCACACATAAATCTAATCCATCTCTGTAAACAACACTTTCGTCAAGCCTCGGCACACTATGTCGGTGTGTCGTTGTTGGCGAAGGCGATGAGGCTCTGGATCGTAGCCCTCCAGTCTTCGGCCTTGTCTGCCGCTGGAGGGAAGTCGAGGAGCAGTTGGGCTCTAGCAAGAGCTTCTGCTGGAGAGGAGGGAAGCGGTGGCGAGCGGTGCGAGGAACGAGATATGCTCGGACTTCTAACGAGGTTAGAAGGAGCATGGTCTCGCCCCGGCGACCGCGCCTTGCTCGTACCAGCGCGCTAGCCTTGAGCATCCCGCGACCCACCGGCTTGTCCCCGTCCCAGCAAGCGTATGGTACCTCCGGTACCACGTCGCTACTGGTATGGCGCCTCCTGAGAAGGATGTGGCGCGTGCACGGACGCCGAGGTCTTGGAGTTCGCCCGGTCGTCCGTCTTGTCTTTAGACTTGGCGGCGCCGCGAGTGTTCTCGCCAGCGTCCACCCCTCCGCCAGCGTCTACCCCACCAACCATCGGTTCTGGTGGTGGAGGGACCGACGTGGACGGGCCTCCGACCTCCGAAGCCTTCTTCTTCGGAGGCATGTTGACGTAGCCGATGAAGTTGACGAAGCTGGAGAGGTTGATGAAGACTGCGCCCACGTGAGCGCCGGATCAGGTTCGCACAACCTCGACGCCCCCTACCTGGCGCGACAAAGATGTCGGGGAAACTGACCGCCCGCGAACACCTATGGGACCGGAGCCCCTTCTACGTTGCGGTAAGGGAGCGGAGGGAGCACGGAGAGCAGATCGAGGAGCACACGCGGGCAGTTTACCCAGGTTCGGGCCGCGATGATGCGTAAAACCCTACTCTTGCTTTGGTTGTATTTAGTTCTTGGGCTCGGGAGCTTGAAGATCTACAGTACTAGCTACACTGAGCGTGGGAGTGAGCGAGTTTCTAAGATCGAACCCCATCTACGTTGTGCATGGGCCTCCTTTTATAGCTCAAAGGGGTCACCGACAGGTGTTAACATAGAGGAGGGTAAAAATGTAAAATCGGTGGTGGTTGTAACAGTGCATGAACAGTGGTCTTCACCTAACTCTGACGGTGGGGGACAAGGGCATTGAATGCCCATCGCCGTCGCCCCAAAAGCGCCCGTCCATGCGTCTCCATTCGCCACGGCGATAGCCTTGTCACCGCGGCTTGCCACCGTGTACCCCAGGCTGCACAGCCATCTGCCACGTGCCCCTGGAAGGGCCCCAGGGCGACGCGTGGCCAGATGAGCTGGAGCGCGGGCACATAGCATAAGTTTCCCCGGCAAGCGCCTTGCCGGGGTCGCAACCTTGCCGGGCCTGGAAGCTTGTCGCTCTCCGGGTCCTGCCGGGGTGCATGGATGCACCGCGATATTCCTCCTTGAAGTGCCGTTCTTTTGGCCTTCCCGGCAAGCTCCTCTTGCCAGGGTCTTGTGCTGGAATGATAACTTTGAGCCTGGTGCGGCCTTCCCGGCAAGCTCCTCTTGCCGGGGTCTTGTCTCTTAACTTGAATACTTTGTTCTTGAATGGCTCAAAAGGGGTCTAGAGTGGGCTTTGGCGGGCGAGTGGTGAGCCAGACCACGGGACACTGCTACTACCCGTGCACAAGTCGGGATACTAAGGTACCCCTACTTTAGTACACCGACACACTACTTCTTCACCAAGTAGTGCCCTAGCTCCTCATCAACTCCTAGGGGCATTAGTGGCACCCACTGGGTCATTTGCAAGTATGTCAGACCACACTTGTTTCACTCAATGCATAACCCCAACCCATTTGCGTAGCCAACTACTATAGCATACATCTATCAATTCCCACCCACATAACCCTCATAGGGAGGTAGGGTCATGTTTGATGCAAGTTTCAACAGTAAAGTAACAGGGGTAGCAACCAAAGTGGTTTCCACCTCAACATGATTCTGATGCATTGAATAATAAGGTGCTATGAGACATGCATAAAAAGGTTTCTTGAACATGGTCAAAGGGCTGCTTGCCTTATTCTTCCGAGTCTTCAAATCTTGTGGTCCATCTCCGAATACTCCGTTTATTACGTCAACTAACGATGGAAACAATCATAATAAGCAACACAATCAAAGCAAAAATAAAAGTGCTCTAAAAATAGGAGTTGGACTTTTCAGGGATACCTCTGGTCATATGAAAAATAACCAAGGTGGTTTCATAGGTGTTGGATCAATAGGTAGTTTGGAACATTTCAATGTGATGGAACCAAAGGGTTTATGGATTTGGAAGAAGTATACAGAAATATTTCCTTGAATGATGAGCAAAGGTACCCATCATCAAGTCATGATTTTAGAAGCATTTAGGAGTTGGTTTCACTGGATTTGGAATTCAAATGAATTTCCTAGGTTTTGCAAAGCTGATAAATATGAAGAAATGGCTCAATATTTGGTGGGGTACAGAAACTATTAATAAAAATGTTCCAAAACTAAGTTTGGACATGACAATCATCCAGGAATTTGAACCACTGCATTTGGATCAAGATTGAGCTCTCTGTGATTTTCTAAAGTTCATCACAAAAAAATGAAATATGGGCATTTGATAAATATTTGTGTAGGAAAAGTCTCTGGAACACTGTGCATGTTGCACCATGTGATAGATCATGATTTATGGAGCCATAGGAAATTTGAATCATCAAGTTTGGAGTTCAAATGAATTATATAGGCATTTTTGAAGTTGACAGAATAAAGAAAAAGGAAAAAGGAATAAGGGTTTACCCCTGTACTGTGTGCAGGGCGAGGGATAGCTTGCGGGCCGGCCCAGCGGCTCGACCGCACGCGTGCAGGGAGGCCACGCCGGAGGCGGCTTTCGGTGAGGCGCTTTCGCGCGGGGGAGGCGGGCTGCACCGAAGCCGCCTCCACTTAAACGGGTGGGCCTGCCCTTCCGGGGTCGCTGGCCTGCGGGCCCCTCCCGCAGGGTCATCCCCTTCCTCCCGCGCCCGCGACGGAGGGGCTGGATGCCGCGGCTGCGCGCCGGCCGGCGCCCATCCCCGGCGGCAGAGGCCATCCCTGGCCAGGCTACGGCCACCGGAGGAAAGCCCAAGGGACGGTGCATCGGGGAAGGCCCTTGGGGCGGCAGGGGATGGACTGGAGCACCTCCTGCACCGGCCATGGCGACGGCCTCGTCGGGTGATGGTGGAGCGGACACCACGGGGCACGGGAAGGAGCGGCGAGGGGACGGGGAGCTTCGCACTCTAGTGGCCGTTCCCCTCCTAGTGGCCAACAGAGAAGAGGAAGGAGAGAACGGCCGTGGTGCCCGATGCCGAGCGGCGGCTGGCGGCGGCACTTCGGCCATGGAGGGAGGAAGAGCGCATGAGAGGGAGAGGGGGCGTGTCTAGGAGGTGCACGGGAGAGAGGAGGGTCCAGAAGAGGCAAGGGGCGCTCGGGGGGAGGCTTTTTATAGGGGCAGCCGCGGTGCACCGTGAGAGACGCCCATGGACGCGCTCGGGCATGCTTGTGGAGAGAGGAGGAGGGCAGGAGAAGATAAGGCCGACAGCGGGGCGTGTCGTGGACGTCGAGGCGACCTCGATGGACACGCCCGCTCTGCCCAAGGTCGCCTGGAAGCCTCGGGAGGGCCGAGCTACAGTGCCTCGGTGCACTGTAGCGTGCTCCAGAGCGCGCCTTTGTCCGGCATGCTTATGTCTTTGCTTCCTGGCCGTGTCCCCCAGTTTCCAGTAGTGCTAGGGAGTAGTGAACAATGGGGAGGTAGTATTGGATGCTCTGGTGAGCCACTGGAATGAGGAGGGAGGTGAGGAAGAAGGTGACAACTGCTGCCAGAATAGTGAATTTGGGGTTTTACCCCCCTCCAATAATTGAGCTGAGGCCATAGAGAGTTACTGGGGGTAGAGGATGATCAGGGGAAGCTGTGGTAAGAATTTGGGGTAAAGGGAAATAGTAAAAGGGGTCCAAACACTTGTTTTGGTAATTGGACAGAAGGTGTTTGATCAGTGTTTGGTCAAGCAAATGACCTCCACTTGACATGGCACTTAACAGGATTGAAAGACATGAGAAAATAGGGTGCTTCACCAAATTTGGGCTCATTTGAAGAAACTAGCCAATGTAACTTTGGTGAACCCTAGAAATCAACAGAAACAGCTTCATCTTGTTTGAGTCAAGCTAATCATCTCCCCTAGATGCACCACTTGGTGTAGCATCATCATTTGGGGTATTGATCATGCCCACAAAGTTTGAAGCTCCAGATAAAAAGTTGGTAATGTAAAGTTGTTCAAATTTGCATTTGAACAGAAAGGGTTTTGAGGTGATCAGATCAAGTTGCTCTATTCCAAATCTTGTGCCATTTGGTATAGATTCCTTATTTGGCCATTCTAGCATGTGCACCAAATTTGAGAGCATTTGGACAAGTTTGGCAATGTAGAGTTGCTCAAACTTCAAATATGGAGAGAATGGTTTTGAGGGGATTAGAGGATGTTTCCTTGATCTTCAAGGCATGAGGCTTTGAAAGATCATCAAATATGTCATATAGGACATGATAGAATTTCGCTGGAATTTTTGGAGAATATTTCCTTTGTAAATATTTCAAAAGCTTGAAATATCCAGAAAGGGTTTTGGAAGGATTAGTCCAATATTTTGAACATGACCATGTGCTGAAACTCTTATATATGGACAATATATGTCTTATGAGTCTCCCTGAATTTTGGCAAATATTTTTGAAATGATTAAAAAAAATCCCTATTAAAGACCATTTCTGGCCTTAAGAAAAAGCTTTTAAATAAAATATAAAAATAACTTTTAAAATTATACTTTTGTGGTTTCTGGGAGTCCTATACCTAATAGGATTCAAATATACTTTTTGAAAGATTTTTCACACCCTAAATAAGGTACTTGCAGTGCAAACCTCAATTCAGGGGTTTTTGGAAAACTAATTTTAGAAAATACCATTTGGCCAAAATATTTTTATAAGAAAATTCTATACTGGTCTATACACATGGCATGATCATTGGGAAAAGGTTTTGGGTCAAGGAGATGAAGTATAAGAGTTGGAGGATTTATTTGATTTTTAGAGCACTAGCAAACAGCAGACAAAAGTCAAATCAAGCAAAGTCAAAAACACTCAAAAGTTTTTGCAAATCCACATTTTTAACATGAAAATTATTTTAAGCAATGTGACATGAAAATCAGGGCGTGACAGACCTACCCCCCTTACAAGAATCTCGTCCCCGAGATTCCCAGACTAGGCGTGGAAAGAAAGGCGGAGTCTTGGATACGGGGTAGTCTTCACTTCTCCTTGTTGGTTCTGCTTCCGAGCGGTGCTCCTTGGAATCCTGAAGTGCTTGATGGTATGACTTCTTGCTTGATCCCTTCCTTGATGGAGGTTGCTGAGGGGTCTCTTGCATAGGTTAGGTTGGGTTAGCTGTCAAAGGCTCGGTGATCTATGTCCTTGCGGGCATCGGGCTAGCTAGGAGGTAAGAAGTACTTCCAGAGTGGGGGGCTCGTGGAAGATTTGGTGCACGGAGGGTATCTCAGGTGGTAGATCTAGCTGGGGAGCCATCTACTACATGACTTGCAGTGATCTCAAAGGGTCCAATGAACCTTGGTGCGAGCTTCCCCTTGACGTGGAAACGCTTGGTTCCCTTCAGAGGAGTTACCCGCAGGTGCACGTGGTCCCCGACATGGAAACTCATGTCCCGACGGTGAGTGTCAGCATAGCTCTTTTTCCTTGGCTTGGCTGCCTCCAAGCGTTCTCTGACTAGTAGGACTTGCTCTTCCGCTGCGCGGAGAATATCCGGTCCAAAGACTAGCCCTTCTCCAGTCTCTGACCAGTTGAGGGGTGTGCGACATCTGCGTCCGTACAACACCTCAAATGGTGCCATCAGAAGGCTCGACTAGTAACTGTTGTTATAGGAGAACTCGGCAAAAAGGGAGACAATCCTCCCACTTGGCTCCATATGCCAAGACACAGGCTCGGAGTCATGACTTCGAGAATCTGATTGACTCGTTCAGTCTGACCTCCGGTCTGGGGGTGGAAAGCCGTGCTGAAAGATAACTTGGTTCCCAAGGCTTCTCGGAACTTCTTCCAGAACCTTGAGGTGAACTGGGTTCCTCGATCTGACACAAACTCCTTGGGAAATGCCGTGAATACTTACGATTCGGTTGATGTAGAGAGCTGCCAGCCGGTTGCCATCATAAGTGGTTTTGACAGGAATGGAATGGACCACCTTGGTCAAATGATCGACTATGACCCAAACAGAGTCATGTCCTCTATCCGACCTTGGTAATCTAGTGACGAAGTCCATTCCGACTTTATCCCACTTCCACTCAGGAACCTTGAGTGGTTGAAGCAATCCAGCGGGTCGCCGATATTCAGCCTTGACCCTTTGGCACACATCACACTTTGCAACATAGGTTGCAATCTTTCTTTCATCCTGTGCCACCAGAATCGTGCCTTCAAGTCTTGATACAACTTGGTGTGAGCGTTCCTTCGACACGGAATTGCTCGGTTCCTCCGGGAGGAGTGGTTGCAGATACGCCCGGTCTTCGACGCGGAAGTTTACTTCATGATGACGGTGGTCGGTGTAGATCTTCCGTCTAGACAGGGTGGTCTTCAAACGTCTTCTATCCAGCTGTCCGTCTCTTCTTTGTCTTCGGGCAGACAAGTAGGCCATCAAATAATGATGTTACCCAACTTGTCCAATTACTCCATGAGGTCTAAGGGGTACGCAAGGTAAGCTGGGGTATTGGTGGTGGTCTCGGTTGAGTATTTGCAGAGGCCTTCTAGACTCTGAGTCAAGGCCCGTGGTCAGAATCTGACCAGGTGGTGGCTCGGTGGGGCTTAAGGGTTTCAAGGATTCTAGTGAGTGAGTGAACTTATATCATCTTATCCTTAAGCACGGTTTCTGAGATGCTAATAGCTCTATCTAGTACTCCGAACGGAAAAGCGGCCTCTCGCATAGACCAACTTCAATCACCACTCATGCCATACCTATCCTCATGACTCTCAAGAGACGGTCTAACAAAACTATACTGTCTATGATCCCCAAATCTATATGTATGCCTACCTCTAAAATCGAAAGGTAGATCATACATGCTGCTGAGCTTAAATTAAACTCCACAATCCAAGCGCTTAACCTAGTCTTGCAAGGCTCAAGGTAATGCATCTCTATTCTAAGGAAACACGTCATATGCCACTCCAAGATTTGTTTCCTTCCTATAGATCACCTCCAATAGCTCGATAATTCCCATCAATCACCACATAATCCAACAATCCTAGAAATCCGATGTCTACGGTGTTTCTCAAGATCTCAAGTCTCTATAATACCAAAATACTTGGAAGGACTATGCATCACGATAGTATGTCCACCAAATTCCCATCATCCGGGTCAAGTAAATTCCATGATCATGATTATATAGATCCCTAAATCAACTCCGACAAATAATCCAATTTCCCAGGTTATTGTCCACCGAGAAGCATGGTATCATGATCAGGATCATCGGTCTAAATCCAATCTTACTCCGAACCATGCAGACATATCCAGCATTATACCAACCAGAATCACCTACCTAAATCCAAATCTTATGTCCAACGGGTACTTCTACCGGCTTTCCCAAAGTCATGATCTCACCAATATGAAAACCTCACAATCCATCAAGGTCTCAGATAATTCCTCGAAGTCACTGGTATAAACCTCCAAGTCATCTGTCCAATATCCTCGAACTGGTCTATCTATGGCATCGTCAGACCTCGTGCTATATTAGGATGAAAATGTGCTCACTCATCGTGTCCACTAGCTCCTTTACGAACCCAGTGTTGTGCAAGGTTACAAAGGCTTAACAGGTTCTCTCGCTTTACCATGGGTTAGGCACATGGTCAAGGATTCGTGCTGGAGTGTCTCGTGAAGTCTCAAAGGGTCTAGGAAAGGGGTTACGGGTCTAGAGAGTTAAACATAACTCTACGGGGTTGCAATTGGTCGTGGAGGCTGTAGCAGAAGTCATCAGTGCCAGTTGGCTGTCGAGGTAGAATCCTTGGTGCATCTTGTCTTGCGGGTCTTCAGTTGGGGAGAGAGAGAATAGAGGGAAGAAGCAGCATAGAGGAGGGAAATGCCTAAAGGGGGTTCTATAGTGCAGGTGCAACAAACAGGTGCAAAAAGGTCGAAACAAAAGAAACAAGGCAAGGAAGGTGATATAGCCATGCACTTGTTGCTTGGGCAAAAGCGCGACTTTATATCAAAACGCAAACGAATAAAAGCAAACAACACTCAATCATGGTTCTATTCGAACCATCATATGGACTCGACTGCGCATAGGGGGTACACGACTCATCCTACCCTAGGGGTTCTCGGACTCAGTGTCGCGACTTGTGCCTCGTGTAGTCTTCTGAGCTTCCTCGGGTGTTGCTATGCCCCTTGTAGTTGTTTGATGAATGATCCGGGTTAAGCCTGAAGAATCCTCAACAACTTCTCGCCTGATGAGGTGATGTGGTGAAGGTGCCTCCTTGTAGCTGGCGTCGACTTGGCCTTCTCTTGTCTCTTTAATCATGAAGATCCCTTGTGCCTTCTGGGACGTCAAGGGTACCAGGTAGGCAATCCATATGCAATGACAATTAACAAGGCATAATAGAGGTCCACCATGTCGGGTTCGTTGATGAAAACATCGACACCAAGAGTGGGGGACGAAGAGAACCATTTTCCTGCTCACTATAGTGAGGCGGACCAATTGGCGAGGTTCTCATCCATCGGTGGTTGCCGATACAACAACGGTAGTGACAGGATTACTCTATTAGCGATGCATATTATGATTTGCATAACCTATACCCTGGTCATCATAGGCCAATGTTGCATCGTCTTGGGGCACTGTCAAGGGTGTCACCATCTTCTGGGTCTTCATGTCCTCGTCCATCAAGGATGTAATTTCTGTTGGTACCGTCTTGTCGTGGTGTCACCAATCTTGCGTGCAAAAGTGGTGGGTGAGTGTTTGGCAAGGTGCACTCCACGAGGATTACAGAAAATCCAGTGGTCAGGGGCATAGGTGTTTTAGCGACCAGGGTTTTGAAGGGGAAAAGATCAAGTATAGCCTAGTTTTCGAAAAACTGAGAAGGGAAGAGAAGTATAGATAGTTTTGAAAACTAGTAATAGTTTTGAAAATAGTTTTACCCTAACTAACGACCATGCTAACTAAGGCTTCCTACAGTCAGGATGGCCCTGATACCAGCTCTGTCGGGACCCCGACTTAGAAGTCGAGATCACCGAATGCATGTGTACACTGATCCCAGAGATCAATGCTCACTAAACACACAGAAGCTGAATAACAAGAGTCTTACATCCATACATACCGTATCACACAAATGGGACCATTAAGGTCGAGTCTTGAGTATATCGTCTCAGCGGAAAATCTTCAATGACAACATGGACCCAAGCCATCTGCCTTAACCCTACAGGCATTCTGACTGGGAAGCGTCCTAGCTCGCATGCTCGTCACCAAGAGATCTTCATCATAACATGTTCTCTCATGCCTGGCCAATAAAATAACCAGTGGCAAGCCAATGAGTACTTTGAATGTACTCGCAAGCAACCCAAGTGTGATAACAGAATAATTATGCAAGGCTCTACTGCTAGGTTGGCAGTTTTGCGGAAAGCTACTTTTTCATATGCAATTATGATCAACATATAACAAGGGCATGCATGTGTTTGTAACAAGTATCAGGAGGTCACAGACATCATTATCGAGAAAGAGTTGTAATCAACTCATGCACAAGCTCATTGTGGCTTTCTCACAATCACATCAACAATATCTCTGAATCGTGTTGTTTCCCAGAAACTTATGGACATAGCCTAAGTAGCACCACCCAACTGTCCTTGACCGCCGACACGGCTATTCGAATAGTTTGACACTCTGCAGAGGTTGCACACTTTACCCACAAGATCCAGGGAACTTCCGTGTCATCCACGACCCGCGATACCTCAAGTACCCGGGGTAAGCACCCGATCACTATCTTTCCCTAGACGACACTAACATAGAGTCCACTCGATTGGTAGTAATCCCCGTGCCCACATTTCACATCTTAATAACAGTGGAGACTCGCTCCATATTCATCACATACCACTGACACGGGGTACCAACTGTGTGTTCGGTGCCCTGTGAAAACAGTCATGGCCGCCTATCCAAGCACGACCCCGTCCCGAGAGTGAACTCATGTCACCCCCGTCACTAGTAATGCGGGCACCATGCTAGTATCGACCTAGGTAATCAATAATGCCCTTTCCCATATAAGGGTAGAGTGGTTGCGCATGTTTGGTTGGGACGGTAGTCACACATAAATCTAATCCATCTCTGTAAACAACACTTTCGTCAAGCCTCGGCACACTACTTCTTCACCAAGTAGTGCCCTAGCTCCTCATCAGGGGCATTAGTGGCACCCACTGGGTCATTAGTGGCACCCACTGGGTCATTTGCAAGTACGTCAGACCACACTTATTTCACTCAATGCATAACCCCGACCCATTTGCGTAGCCAACTACTATAGCATACATCTATCAATTCCCACCCACATAACCCTCATAGGAAGGTAGGGTCATGTTTGATGCAAGTTTCAACAGTAAATTAACAGGGGTAGCAACCAAAGTGGTTTCCACCTCAACATGATTCCGATGCATTGAATAATAAGGTGATACGAGACATGCATAAAAAGGTTTCTTGAACATGGTCAAAGGGCTGCTTGCCTTATTCTTCCGAGTCTTCAAATCTTCTGGTCCATCTCCGAATACTCCGTTTATTACGTCAACTAACTATGGAAACAATCATAATAAGCAACACAATCAAAGCAAAAATAAAAGTGCTCTAAATATAGGAGTTGGACTTTTCTGGGATACCTCTAGTCATATGAAAAATAACCAAGGTGGTTTCATAGGTGTTGGATCAATAGGTAGTTTGGAACATTTCAATGTGATGGAACCAAAGGCTTTATGGATTTGGAAGAAGTATACAGAAATATTTCCTTGAATGATGAGCAAAGACACCCATCATCAAGTCATGATTTTAGAAGCATTCAGGAGTTGGTTTCACTGAATTTGGAATTCAAATGAATTTCTTAGGATTTTGCAAAGCTGATAAATATGAAGAAATGGCTCAATATTTGGTGGGGTACAGAAACTATTAATAAAAATGTTCCAAAACTAAGTTTGGACATGACAATCATCCAGGAATTTGAACCACTGCATTTGGATCAAGATTGAGCTCTCTGTGATTTTCTAAAGTTCATCACAGAAAATGAAATATGGGTATTTGATAAATATTTGTGTAGGAAAAGTCTCTGGAACACTGTGCATGTTGCACCATGTGATAGATCATGATTTATGGAGCCATAGGAAATTTGAATCATCAAGTTTGGAGTTCAAATGAATTATCTAGGCATTTTTGAAGTTGACAGAATAAAGAAAAAGGAAAAAGGAATAAGGGTTTACCCCTATACTGTGTGCAGGGCGAGGGATAGCTCGTGGGCCGGCCCAGCGGCTCGGCTGCACGCGTGCAGGGGTCCACGCCGGAGGCGGCTTTCGGTGAGGCTCTTTCGCGCGGGGGAAGCGGGCTGCGCCGAAGCCGCCTCCACTTAAACGGGTGGGCCTGCCCTTCCGGGGTCGCTGACCTGCGGGCCCCTCCCGCAGGGTCATCCCCTTCCTCCCGCGCCCGCGACGGAGGGGCTGGATGCCGCGGTTGCGCGCCGGCCGGCGCCCGTCCCCGGCGGCAGAGGCCATCCCTGGCCAGGCTACGGCCACCGGAGGAAAGCCCAAGGGACGGCGCATCGGGGAAGGCCCTTGGGGCGGCAGGGGATGGACTGGAGCACCTCCTGCACCGGCCATGGCGGAGGCCTCATCGGGTGATGGTGGAGCGGACACCACGGGGCACGGGAAGGAGCGGCGAGGGGACGGGGAGCTTCGCACTCCAGTGGTCGTTCCCCTCCTAGTGGCCAACAGAGAAGAGGAAGGAGAGAACGACCGTGGTGCCCGATGCCGAGCGGCGGCTGGCGGTGGCACTTCGGCCATGGAGGGAGGAAGAGCGCATGAGAGGGAGAGGGGGCGTGTCTAGGAGGTGCACGGGAGAGAGGAGGGTCCAGAAGAGGCACGGGGCGCTCGGGGGGGAGGCTTTTTATAGGGGCAGCCGCGGTGCACCGTGAGCGACGCCCATGGACGCGCTCGGGCGTGCTCGTGGTGAGAGGAGGAGGGCAGGAGAGGATAAGGCCGACAGCGGGGCGTGTCGTGGACGTCGAGGCGACCTCGATGGACACGCCCGCTCTGCCCAAGGTCGCCTGGAAGCCTCGGGAGGGCCGAGCTACAGTGCCTCGATGCACTGTAGCGTGCTCCAGAGCGCGCCTTTGGCCGGCATGCTTATGTCTTTGCTTCCTGGCCGTGTCCCCTAGTGTCCAGTAGTGCTAGGGAGTAGTGAATAATGGGGAGGTAGTCTTGGATGCTCTGGTGAGCCACTGGAATGAGGAGGGAGGTGAGGAAGAAGGTGAAAACTGCTGCCAGAATAGTGAATTTGGGGTTTTACCCCCCTCCAATAATTGAGCTGAGGCCATAGAGAGTTACTGGGGGTAGAGGATGATCAGGGGAAGCTGTGGTAAGAATTTGGGGTAAAGGGAAATAGTAAAAGGGGTCCAAACACTTGTTTTGGTAATTGGACATAAGGTGTTTGATCAGTGTTTGGTCAAGCAAATGAAGTCCACTTGACATGGCACTTAACAGGATTGAAAGACATGAGAAAATAGGGTGCTTCACCAAATTTGGGCTCATTTGAAGAAACTAGCCAATGTAACTTTGGTGAACCCTAGAAATCAACAGAAACAGCTTCATCTTGTTTGAGTCAAGCTAATCATCTCCCCTAGATGCACCACTTGGTGTAGCATCATCATTTGGGGTATTGATCATGCCCACAAAGTTTGAAGCTCCAGATAAAAAGTTGGTAATGTAAAGTTGTTCAAATTTGCATTTGAACAGAAAGGGTTTTGACGTGATCAGATCAAGTTTCTCTATTCCAAATCTTGTGCCATTTGGTCTAGATGCCTTATTAGGCCATTCTAGCATGTGCACCAAATTTGAGAGCATTTGGACAAGTTTGTCAATGTAGAGTTGCTCAAACTTCAAATATGGACAGAATGGTTTTGAGGGGATTAGAGGATGTTTCCTTGATCTTCAAGGCATGAGGCTTTGCAAGATCATCAAATATGTCATATAGGACATGATAGAATTTCCCTGGAATTTTTGGAGAATATTTCCTTTGTAAATATTTCAAAAGCTTGAAATATCCAGAAAGGGTTTTGGAAGGATTAGTCCAATATTTTGAACATGACCATGTGCTAAAACTCTTATATATGGACAATATATGTCCTATGAGTCTCCCTGAATTTTGGCAAATATTTTTGAAATGATTAAATAATTTTTCCCTATTAAAGACCATTTCTGGCCTTAAGAAAAAGCTTTTAAATAAAATATAAAAATAACTTTTAAAATTATACTTTTGTGGTTTCTGGGAGTCCTATACCTAATAGGATTCAAATATACTTTTTGAAAGATTTTTCACACCATAAATAAGGTACTTGCAGTGCAAACCTCAATTCAGGGGTTTTTGGAAAACTAATTTTAGAAAATACCATTTGGCCAAAATATTTTTATAAGAAAATTCTATACTGGTCTATACACATGGCATGATCATTGGGAAAAGGTTTTGGGTCAAGGAGATGAAGTATAAGAGTTGGAGGATTTATTTGATTTTAAGAGCACTAGCAAACAGCAGACAAAAGTCAAATCAAGCAAAGTCAAAAACACTCAAAAGTTTTTGCAAATCCACATTTTTAACATGAAAATTAGCTTAAGCAATGTGACATGAAAATCAGGGTGTGACACCAGGACTCCTTCAGTAGCCCCCGAACTTGCCTTCAATAACGAGGTCGTATCCGGCTTCATGTCTTTGGTCTTGCAAGGCAGGTTCTTCTTCGGAACAATGATAGTTCGGTTCTGACTTCGACACCCCACCTTGATGATTCCTTCTCGTCTTCGCCTTGACATCCACGTGTCAGACAAATGCGAACAATCCATGTACTTTTTACAAATAAACCCCTGTTCGCGCAAGAATGGCGTCTATTTAAAGAGATTGGATCTTAGATGACATTCCACACCACTCAGAAATCCTTAGAGCCAGCCACGAAAAATCCCCCAAATATAGAAAGTGCCCCGGCTCCTCCTCGCACCCCCAGGACCCTCAAACAAGCAATTGGGGAAGCTGCTTGGTATCTCATGCCAATCTGAATAGACTTCAGACAGAGGGATATCTCACTCCTGCAGATCTAGTCTCCGTCCGGGTTGGATTAGCTTTGATCGACGGCGAATCCTTGGCGGAAAATTTCCCCAACCCCACTAAAGAGGAGCGAGTGTGCTTCATTTCCTTCATCTTGAGAGGCGTAGGACTTCCAATCCATTATTTACTCAGAGGTTTCCTGGAGTTTTATGGGCTCCAACTGCACAACCTCACGCCAAGCTCTATCCAGCATATTGCGGGTTTCGTTGCTCTTTGCGAGCTATTTTTAGATTGTGAGGCTCATTTCGAGCTATGGAGGAAATTCTTTTTCCTCATCCCTCGCTCCCAAAATGGATACATATTCGAGGTGGGCGGCGCCGAAGTGTGGCGCATAGCAGGGACGGGTTACCTGTCCGGAACTCCCAAGAAGGGACCCGAAGAGTGGCCCTCGAAGTGATTTTATATCAAAGACGTTGTTCTCCCAGACCCAATTCGACGTGGTCTTCCCGAATTCTCGAGCACTCCTTTAAATAAACGCTTTAACTGGCGTCCCCGAAGCCCCAAGGAAGAATACGGCACGGATATTAAGAGGCTAGTCAGCAAGATTAGAGTACTTGTCAACTCCGAACTTTCGACAATTAAAGTAACGACCATTGTTATAAAGTGATGTTTTCAGCCACTTCAGTCCAGAGGGTTTCCCATGTGGCATTACAATGGGCAGGACGATGCATCTCGCTGCCTGCGTGAGGGTCCGGATACCCCAACCGCCTTGGCCACCATCTTAGTTGCTCTTTAAATGGGGGAGAAAGAAGAATTTGTCCGCTTGAAATGTCGGGAAGGTTTTTCCATGTATAACCCCATCAACTGCGTGAGTTTTTTCGACCGCTAGCTTTATACAACCTCTTTACTGAGATATGCTAACCAAACTAAATCCGGCTGTTTTCAATAGGTCTGGAGGAAGGTGATCGAGGGGGTTTATTACCCAGCCCCGCAGCCAGAGGACCATGTTCGCGACAAAGATCCCGGATTTGAAGAGGACCCGGATATATTCATAGAACTTACTGACGGAGTTTTCTATCATGCGAGCCTCGATGGTACAGATGTGGCCATTATAGACGATTACCCTGGCCTTCTTCCCTCCTCCAGTGTAAGTACCCAGGAGACATCCACTCGAAGAGAGCCTTCCCTTCGCGCCTCACCCACCGCACTGTCTCATGCTCAAAAGGGGCGACGCTCGTCTTGCCGCACTACATCAAGGGCATCTTCTAAGAAGACGACGCCTACGCAAGGCGAGTCTTTGAAGCGAAAGGAAGCGGGGGGCACCGTCGAGCCTCCTCCATCATCGAAAAGGTATAGTTTTCAATATGTGCCCGATAGCAAGACCGGCTTGTCATATTTTTCTTTTCGTCATACTCCAGAAGGAGCATACGTCGAATTGTGTCAGAGGACCCCGCTGGCCAAACACCAACCAATCCTGCCCCGGGCCCATCCGATTCTCCTCCAGAAATTATGGAGGATCTGGCAAACTTATTCAAAGGAGCTCGGCATCGCTTTGAACTATGGAAGGCATCAGCATGCCGAGAAGGTGCCACGGGAGGCCTGGGCCATGGTGAAAACACGCTATGCTAGGCTTGATCCGGCTCATATGGCGCGGGTTGGACCTCGAGGACCGGATAGAAAAGAAATTCCCATGAGCTTTGTGTACGACCAAGTAATGATAGCCACAAAGTTTTCGCAAGAAGACTGTAGTTTAGACAATCTTATAGATGGCATAGATAAAGAATTGGCGTTTGATTCTATGTAGCAATGTACTTTATCATCAAACTTATCTCTGACCAAACTTGTTAAAAAAAATCATGGCAGGCCTTCGGCTTCAACCTCCTGAACCCAAGGGTTGGAGTGTTTCCGGATACTATACTTGTGACAAACACTCAGTATGTTGGGGCAATCCATTCATTTTGCTTGAACAGACAAGTTTTGTTCAGGGAGTTATGTTATATTACTATTTAACGTAAGAAACATCTTCGAGAGAGAATAGTTTCGTTAAGGGATCCTTTCCCTGGGTCAACATGCGTATTTATGCATGCCTAGGCTTTGATCCTAAAAAATAGGATTACATGAAGCTTATCCTTTGATATTGAAATATTGTGTGCAAAAAATCAATTCATCGTTTGTCCGCCGACCAATGATTCCCTTAAGAACGCTAGCTTTTGGCTTCACCCATCTGAGGTACAGGTCCAGTTTACTCGGCTTAAACAATCACAGAGGTGCTCCCTTTACACCCTAGCCGAACAATCGAGAACGTAGGGTATAAATACAGGAGCCAGGCAACCCAGCTTGGCAAAAACTTATGTCATAGAGGTGCATATAATCGTGAAGAGACTATATGAAACAGACGACATGAGTACTAGAAGCAATGAGCTTTAATAATATGCTTCATTATAGAGGACCCCAGGTATCTTGAGATATACATATAAAGATGTTCACCCCTAACAGTTTGGTATAGCCGAACACTTTCTAGGAAGGAAAAATAAAAAATGAAGAGGGAGAAAAACAAAGGAAGAAACCTAGGCAGAAATAGAAACAAAAGGTGCTACCGAACTATTCGTAGAATCGTCGGAGCCTAACAGCATTCCATGGATTCGGGTCAAGGCGATTGTCTGATGCATTTCGAAGGCAATAGGCTCCTCCGGTGAGAACTTCGACAGCGATGAAGGGGCCCTCCCATCTTGGTTTGAGCTTATTCTTTTTATTCTCTGGGAGGCGTAAAACAAGTTCACCAACGTTGTTTGTTTTAGCCCGCACTTCTCTCTTCTTGTATCGCCTAGCCTCTTGCTGGTAGAATGCGGAACAAGCTTGTGCGATATCGTGCTCCTCTTCAAGGTCGTCTAGGTCATCCTACTGATCGAGCTCGACCTCTCTCTCTCTCTTCGTACATATGCACTCGAGGTGAGTCGTGAATAATGACGCAGGGCAAAACTGCCTCTACGTCGTACACCATCAAAAAAGGTGTATATCTGGTTGTCCGGTTAGCTGTGGTCCGCAGCCCCAGAGTACGAAGTCAAGCTCCTCGACCCAGTGTTTATCTGGCTCCCGTAGGGAGTGCACCAGTCAAGGTTTAATGGCGCTCATTATTAAGCCATTGACCCGTTCGACTTGACCACTTGTTTGAGGGTGCTACACGGAGGCATAATCAAGTTTAATGCCTAACTTGACGCACCAGTTCTTCAACTCATTGGGTGTAAAGTTGGAGCCATTATCTATGATAATACTATGTGGGACACCATAATGGTGTACTATGCCAGATATAAAATATATCACTGGCCCTGCTTCGGCCGTTCTTACTGGTTTGTCTCCTATCCATTTAGTGAATTTATCCACCATAACCAGTAGATATTTCTTTTTGTGGCTTCCCCCTTTAAGGGGTCCGACCATATCCAGCCCCCAGACCGCAAAAGGCCAAGTAATGGGGATGGTTCTCAGGGTGGTGGGAGGCACATGACTTTGATTGGCGAAAAGCTGGCATCCAACACAATGTTGGACTAGGGCTTGTGCATCTGCTTGGGATGTTTGCCAGAAGAAACCTGTTTGGAAAGCCTTGCTTACAAGAGCCCGAGCTGCGGCGTGATGGCCACTCATACGAGCATGTATTTCGGCTAATAATTGACATCCCTCCTCTTCAGAGATGCACCTTTCGAGAACACCATTAGTGCTTTTCTTGTATAGTTCACCTTCGTGTACTTTATAGGCTTTAGAACGCCGAACTATGCGACGGGCCTCATTTTGATCATCGCGGAGCTCTTGCCTATTAAGGTAGGCCAGGCAGGGTTCGGTCCAAGGTGCGATGACGGGCATGATCTCCTGAGCCGAAGGTGTTATTTCCATTTCCGAATCCCGGTGACATCTGTATTGAGTTCGGCTGGTGGGGGTGTTATTGGGTCTGAATTAGCATCTCTGCTATCGTCCTGCCATATTACGGATGGCTTGAACAACCTTTCTACAAAGGTGTTAGGTGGGACCGGGTCGCGCTTGGCGCCCATGTGAGCGAGAATGTCCAATGCCTTATTACTGTCCCGAGCCACATGGTGAAATTCGAGCCCCTCAAACCGAGCTAATATTTTCAATATGGCGTTTTGATAAGCCGCCATTTTTGGATCATTTGCATCGAATTCTCCGTTTACCTGAGATATTGCGAGGTTTGAGTCTCTGCGCACCTCTAGGCGTTGTATGCCCATGGATACGGCCATGCGGGGACCATGCAGTAGCGCCTCATATTCGGCATCATTGTTTGAGTCAGTATACATGATTTGAAGTACATAGCGGACTGTATCCCCCATGGGAGATGTCAATATTGCGCTAGCCCCCAGTCCGTCTAGCATTTTTGAGCCGTCAAAATACATGGTCAAGTGGGAATATGCCCCGTACTCTTTAGGGAGTCCGACTTCTGTCCATTCTGCGATGAAGTCAGCCAACACCTGAGATTTAATAGCCCGGCATGGTTTGTATGTCATTTCAAATGGCAAGAGCTCGATGGCCCATTTGGCTATGCGGCCCGTGGCGTCCTTGTTGTTGATAATATTATTAAGTAGTACTTCAGATGCTACTGTAATTAAACACTCTTGAAAGTAGTGTCGGAGCTTCCGAGATGCCACGAACACCGCATAGGCAATTTTTTGATAACGGGGGTATCGTGACTTGCACGGTGTGAGAACCTATAATATGTAGTAGGCTGGTTTTTGGATAGGGAATTTAAGTCCCTCTTTCTCTCGTTCTACACGAGCACAACACTCATGACCTGGTGAGTCGTTGAGATATAAAGCAACATTGGCTCGCCAACACTTGGAGCGACTAGGATTGGATTGACCGCTAATAGGGTCTTTATTTCTTCAAGTCCGGTTGTGGCCGCATGCGTCCATTCAAAGTTGTCCGTGCGCCTTAGTAGTCTATAAAGTGGTGATGCTTTTACTCCCAGTCTAGAGATGAAGCGACTTAAGGCTGCTACGTACCCTGCTAGCTTTTGGACTTGTTTTAGATCGGTTGGCGTAGCCAGTTGTGACAAGGATCAGATTTTAGCTGGGTTCGCTTCAATTCCTCTATGGGAGACAATAAACCCTAAGAGCTTTCCGGCCGGAATATCGAAGACGCATTTTTTTGGATTGAGCCGTATGTCATATGTTCGGAACTTATCGAACGTGAGGCGGAGATCGTCCACCAGTGTTTCGACGCGTTTAGTCTTGGTGACTACATAGTCCACGTATGCCTCCATTGTCTTGCCAATTTGTTTCTCTAAGCATGTTTGAATCATGCGTTGATACGTGGCACCAGCGTTTTTTAGCCCAAAGAGCACAGTGTTGAAGCAGAAGGGCTCGTACAGAGTGATTAACGTCATTGCGGCCTGGTCGGATTCCTTCATTTTTATCTGATGGTATCTGGAGTAAGCATCGAGGAAGCATAATGAGTCATGTCCTGCTGTTGCGTCGATGATCTGATCGATGCGGGGAAGTGGAAACGGATCCTTAGGGCAAGCCTTGTTTAGGTCTTTAAAATCGACACAGAGGCACCAGGATTTATCCTTCTTCGGTACCATGACCAAATTGGCTAGCCAATCCGGGTGTTTAATTTCTCTAATGAATCCGGCTTCCAGTAGCTTGGCCAGCTCCTCCCCATAGCTTGTCTTTTGGGTTAAGAAAATCGTCGCAGTGATTGCTTGACCGGTTTGATCCCTTTGAAGATGTTGAGGCTGTGTTTGGCCAGCCTGCGTGGGATCCCAGGCATGTCTGACGGATGCCAACCAAATATATCCTAGTTTTCTAATATGAATGCACGCAAAGCGGTGTCTACCATCGGGTCTAGCTGTGCTCCAATGGATGTTGTTTTATTATGGTCTGTCGGATGCACATGAAATTTAAAATTTCATTTGCTAGCTTGAAGGAGGTATATTTAGATGTTTTATCAAGGACTACGTCATCCTTGTCCACCGTGGCTCGTAAGGTGGTTAATTCTTCGGCCGCAAAGGCTTCGGATAGTGCCTCTACAGCCAAGGATGCAGTTTCATTTTCGGCACGGAGTGCTCTATCCGGATCACTAATGACTATGATTATTCCATTGGGCCCTGGTATTTTAAGCCTCATGTACCTGTAATGGGATACAGCCTGAAAGCGTGAGAAAGCGTCGCGCCCAAGGAAGGCGTGATATTCGCTGTTGAAGGGGAGAATTTAGAAGAGTAGTTCTTCTGACCTGTAGTTCTCAGGCGTGCCGAATACTATGTCGAATTTAATACTTCCCGAACACCAGGCTTCTCGGTTGGGGATGATTCCTCAAAAGATTGTGTTACTTTGCTAAATGCGGGTTTTATCGACCTGCATTTTTTGAAGCGTGTCCTCGTATATGAGGTTAAGTCCACTGCCGCCATCCATGAGCACTTTGGTCAGGCAAAAGCCGTCTACTATTGGGTTTAGTACAAGAGCGGCTGGGGCTCGGACTGATCGGACCCATGGTTTGTCATCGGCAGTAAAGGTAATTGTTGTGTCATTCCATGGGCTTACAGCGGTTATTTGCTGAACCTCGGTGAGTTCGCGAAGTGCTCTCTTCCGTCGGTTATTTGAAGAGAAGGTCTCGAAAATCGTGAGGACGTTAAAATTGTCTTCCTCTAGAGTTGCGGTGGCGAGGGTGTCTTCACCGCTTTTAGCTACATGCCGGAGTACCCAACATGCTCGAAGGCTGTGAGTTGGGATCATGCCAGGGGTCACATGTATTGGGCAAGGTTTATCTAGGAGTTTGTCCAGAACATACCTGTATCTCGCAAAAGGTTTATTTTTCTTGCCGACGGGCATATGATTGGATGCCCCTCTAGGGTTTGTCCGTTTTGCTTTAGCGGCATATTTTCCGAAGACAGTCTATTCCGGGTGAGTGTTCCGGGCCTTCCAAGTACTTTCCATGGCACAGTAATTTCATACTAAGTGTGACAACTCTGTGAAACTCTGTACGCGACGGCGGTTGAGGGCGTGCAGGACTCCCTCGTCCGTGCAATTGCGGCGAAAGACTGGAACCGCGTCGTCGTCGCAGCAGTCCTTAATCTTGTTTTTAACAAATAGGAACCTAGCCCAGAAGTGATGGACCGTCTCCTAGGTTGTTGTTGCACGTACATTAACTCACATATGTCTGGAGGGCCACAGTTACTTGGAGAGTATTCATTGTGGTGGGTGGGTGTGGTAACATTTGAGTCCCGGCCCAATAGAGTATCCCGGGTTTGCAAAGCATTCGGTGTAGACAACTCAGGCCCGACAAGATCTGAGCGTTCCCCGGGCTCCGTGTCTATCCCTGAGCTCGAAAGACGTAGAGTCCTGCCTGAAGGAAGGATGTTCGGCTCAAAGGGTTCGAAGATCTGAACACAGCCGGTCTCCGGTTCATGAGGAGAAGTGTCTTCGGCCAGTTCCTTGGCGACCGCCACCAGGTGAGCGATCGGGGTGGAATTGTCTTCCCCCTGGCCAGGTTTAAGCCCGATCCGATCATTGGATGCTAAAAGCCCCAGGGCGGCGATGCGATCTAGCAACTCGTTTAAGGACGAGGTATCCGCCGGATTCGCGTTTTCGGAGTGTTCAAGGCCGATGTAGGAGTGATGCTCGATGACTGCGGGGGACGCGGTCGGCTAGAAGGCCACGTGGGCGCATCTGGAGAACCTGCCGAGCTGGAGGACCTGGCTAGGGGCCAGGCTTTTTTCGAAGGTGATGTCATCGTCTATGACGAGATGAGCCACCAATCGCTTCTCGTGAATACACAACGGAGCTCTAAATGAAAGCACCATTGTCGGTGTCAAAACCGGTAGATCACGGGTAGGGGTGCCTAAGCTGTACGTCTAAGGGTCGATGGTAACAAGAGACTAGGGACACGATGTTTACCTAGGTTCAGGCCCTCTCTATCAAGGTAATATCGTACTTCCTGCTTGATTGATCTTGATGAATATAGGGTTACAAGAGTTGATCTACCTCGAGATCGTAATGGCTAAACCCTTGCAGTCTAGCCTATGATTGTTATGATTCTGTTAGCCTCTATGGACTAAACCCTCCAGCTCATATACACGCTGGGGGGGGCCTAGAGTTGTACAGAGATGACTTGGGGAGGAAGGAATCATTACATCCGGACATCTATCTTACCTTTTTACATACATAGGAGTACTATCCGGACACGGGGGATGGCCTTCCACTTTTATCTTCACGGCCCATCAGTCCGGCCCACCTTCAATAGTCTGGACACCTGAGGACCCCTAAATCAAGGACTCCATCACAGGCGGTCCCCACTTCACTGGCCTTCATCTTCGCCACATGCATCTTGACGCGGGTAAAGGCCATCCGGGCACCCTCTATATAGGTCGAACGCTTCACAGCATCGACCCACGGCCTCGCATCGACAAGCCGCTTCACCAAATCAAAGAAGCTACTAGGTATTGGCTCGGCTGGACAGAGCTGGACTATTAAATCCTTCATGGCCGCACCCGCCATCTTACGCAGCTCGACCAGCTGCTTCAGCTGGTCATTCAGAGGTGTTGGATGTTCTGGTGCAAGGAATTGTTACCAGAACAACTTCTCCATTTTGTTCCCCTCCTGGGCTCTAAAGAATTGGGCAGCGTCGGTGATACTCTTTGGGAGATGCGGAAACGCGCCTGAAGAACTCCACACTCTAGTCAGCGACGCATACTTGTGACCTCCAAAGATATTCTGCAGAAGAAAGGCCTTACCAACCGCTATCTACCGCACCTGGTGGATCTCCTCGCGAGCACACCGGGACTCGCCCCGTGCCTCCTTGGCTTCATTGAAACCTTTGTTAAGCTTGGATGTTTGGTCCGAAGTCTTCTGCTCCAACGCCTCGCATTTGCGGATGGCGTCTCGTAGCTCCTGCTCGACTTCAGCCACCCGAGCCTCATGTTGACGGTGGGAGGTCTGTTCGGCCTCTAGCTCAACAGCCACATCGGCGGCCGCCTTGTTCGTCTCACCCTCCTTCTTGGCCTGAGAAAGGGCGCCCTTGAGGGTCTCGACCTCGACGGCGCCAGTTGTGATCATAATCACACCAAACAAGGAGTTAAACTTCTCAATAAACATACCGTCTTTTTTGACATTAAAATTTTTAAGTCCGCATACCTTGTGTTTCAACAAACCGCTTGTTAATGCAGTGGAGCTCCTCGTCAGCTTCTTGAAGCTTCCGATTGAGCTTGGAAACCTCTGCGGCATAGGCGGTCGCCGCCAACATGGAAGCCTGTTGTAGAAAATACCACAATTTATCATATTCCCGGATACTATATGGATCCTCTGCCCGATTCCTTTCAAATTAGACAAAGCATCACGGGCTATGGTCTGTATACACGTTTATTATCCTATTCAAATAAAACATAAAGTTCTCTTAGAGTATTACGTCGCATACCTCAAAGCCTATCAGTAGGTTGTTGAAGGCTCATTCAGTCCGCTCTTGGCAGACTAAATCTTCCTCATAACCGCACCCATCAGGGTGCGGTGTTCTACCACGATGGAAGCACCTTTAAATGCTTCCTCTAGCGTGTTTGGTGCCTCTGGATTAATGGAGGTCGCCGGTGGAGCTGATGCCCATCCCCCTATTGTAGGGGGCTGCCTGTCTGATTCCAGGACCGTACTAGCCTGCAAAATGGTGTTTAGCGGGAGCCCGGATTGCTTGCCCTCCCCGCCGTTGCTTCCCATACAGACTATTTCCCCTTGGTTGATGGTGGCCGAGGTGTTGACCTCGGGCACCCTCTCGTCCGCCCCTGATACATCTCCAACGTATCTATAATTTTTCATTGTTCCATGCTATTATTTATGAAGTCTTGGATGTTTAATGGGCTTTATCATTCACTTTATATCATTTTTGGGACTAACCTACTAACCCAAAGGCCCAGTCCAGATTGCTGTTTTTTGCCTATTTCGGGGTTTTGCAGAAAAGGAATATCAAACGGAGTCCAAACGGAATGAAACCTTCGCGAGAGATATTTTTGGAGGAAATCACGCTCAGGAATCTTCGGGACCAAGTCAGGGGACGAAGGGCCAGCCCTCGAGGGTGGGGGCGCGCCCCCCTTCCTAGGGCGCGCCCCCTGCCTCGAGGCTGGCCCACACGGCCCCCGGTGCCCTCCTTCTTCCTATATATACCTATGTACCCCAGAAACTCCATACGCAGAGAGAAAACCCTAATTCCACCGCTGTAGCTTCTGTTCCCGTGGAGGTCCCATCTTGGAGCCTGTTCCGGGAGGGGGATCCATCACGGAGGCCTTCATCATCATCATCATCACCCTCACCATGAGTTGTGAGTAATTTACCTCAGACATTTGGGTCCATAGCTAGTATCTAGATGGCTTCTTCTCTCTCTCTGGATCTCAATACAAAGTTCTCCTTGGTCTTCGAGGAAATCTATTCGATGTAATCTCTTTTGCTGTGCGTTTGTTGAGATCCGATGAATTGTGAGTTTATGATCAAGGTTATCTATGAAAGATATTTGGTTCTTCTCCGAACTTTTTATGTGTGCTCATAATATCCTTGCAAGTCTCTTCGAATTATTGGTTTGGTTTGGCCTACTAGATCTATAGTTCTTGCAATGGGAGAAGTGATTGGCTTTGGGTTCAATTTTGCGGTGTCCTTTCCCAGTGACAGTAGGGGCAGCAAGGCACGTATTGTATTGTTGCCATCGAGGATAAAAAGATGGGGTTTTCATCATATTGCTTGATTTTATCCCTCTACATCATGTCATCTTGCTTAAGGCGTTACTCTGTTCGTAGGAACTCAATACACTAGATGCATGCTGGATAGCGGTCGATGTGTGGAGTAATAGTAGTGGATGCAGAATCCTTTCAGTCTACTTGTCTCAGACGTGATGCCTATATACAATGATCATGCCTAGATAGTCTCATAATTATTCGCTTTTCAATCAATTGCTCGACAGTAATTCGTTTACCCGTCGTAGAATATCGCTATCATGAGAGAAGCCACTAGAGAAAACTATGGTCCCCAAGTCTATTCTAATATCAATCTACATCTACTTTACTTTTCTTGCTTTTATTTGCTGCTTTATTAAACCAAAATACCAAAAATATAATTATCATCTCTATCAGATCTCACTCTCGTAAGTGACCGTAAAGGGATTGACAACCCCTTATCGCGTTGGCTGCGAAGTTTTATTTGTTTGTGCAGGTGCGAGGGACTCGCGCATGGTCTCCTACTGGATTGATACCTTGGTTCTCAAAAACTGAGGGAAATACTTACGCTACTGTGATGCATCTCCCTTTCCTCTTCGAGGGAATACAACGCAAGCTCAAGAGGTAGCAAGAAGAATTTCTAGCGCCGTTGTCGGGGAGGCTTACGCAAAAGTCATATACCAAGTACCTATCACAAACCGTTATCCTTCGCATTACATTTATTTGCCTCTCGTTTTCCTCTCCCCCACTTCACCCTTGTCGTTTTATTCGCCCTTCTTCCGCCGTGTGTTTATCGTTCGCTTGCCTCTCGTTTTCTTGTGTGTTATGTGCCTTCTATGTGCTTGCATCTTTTCTTGCTAAAAATCTATTGTTATGGATCACCTTAAGGTGTTCTACTTGGATCATCTTCGATCCTTATGCGCTCGTGCTGAAACCCCAACTAGCCTAGTTGATGGGAAATCTTTAGATAAACAGATTGTTGTGTTATGCTGGGAATCTTTGTGAAATCTGTGATTTTACTTGTTGCTCTAAGAACCCTGAAAAACACCTCCCCTACCTATGTGAGTTTAATGATAATGAAATCTTATCTTCTTATGCAAAGGGTGTTTATAGTTACTATGATATCGAACGAATTGAAGAATTCGTTGCTTTTAAGGGTGCTTATGAAGTTGCTTCTTTGAAAAGTATGATATTACTCTCTATGAATCTGAAAATTTTGACATACTTAAATATTGCTATGAAAACTATGCTCATAATGCCAATATCAAAGAATTTATTGAAGGAATGACCGCTGCTTTGAAGGAAAATAATGATATGCATGAATCTATAGATAATTATGATTCCGATGATTTGCTTGAAATATCCCTTGATGAACATGATGCTTGCTATTGTTGTGGACATGATGCCAATATTTATGAAGAAGAATTTGCTATAGTTCCCTATGTTAAACATGAGATCGTTGCTATTGCACCCATACTTGATAGTTCCTTCAATGAAAAGCATGATTGAAATGATGCTATTATAAATTCTCTTGATGTCATTTGTGCTAATGTTATGCAAAACCATAAGCTTGGGGATGCTAGTATTGCTATGTCCACTACTTGTTGCAATGATCATGATTGGGGTGATGCTTCTTACGATCTTGAAAATTTATTTCAACCCCATGGTGAATATGAGATTGATAATAATGTTTGCAATAATATTGAAAGTGGGTTTGGAAGTGTGTCAACTTTAGATCCCATATATTTGGAGTATGATCAATCTTATGATTTTTTTGATAAAAGTGGGTTTGGAGAGGTCATGACTTTAGTTAATGTTGATCCCACTATTTTGGAAGAGTGTCAACTTCGTATGCATGTGGATCGTATGGAGAATATGTTTTGTGATAGCTATATCGTTGAATTTTCTTATGGTCATTCACGCAATTACTATGAGAGAGGAAAATATGGTTGTAGAAATCTTCATGTTACTAAATTACCTCTCTTCATGTTGAGATTGATCTTGTTTCTTTCTTCTTCCTTGCATATGCGATATTGCTTGTCTTGATTTGTTTTCCTATAAAATGCCTATGCACAGGAAGTATGTTAGACTTATATGTGTTTTCCATGTGCTTTATGATGCTCTCCTTGTGCTTCAATTCTTGTCTGTCATGAGAGCATCACGAAAATCGTGCCTAGCTAGGGGCATAAAACGATAGCGCTTGTTGGGAGGCAACCCAATTTTTTGTTTTTTTGTTTTTGTTGTTGTTAGGGAATAAATATTGCATCTAGCCTCTGATTAGATGTGGTTTCATGTTTTGTTTAGTGTTTGTGCCAAGTAGAACCTTTGGGAAGACTTGTGTGAAGTTTATATGATCTTGCTGTGAAAAACAGAATCGTTAGCACTAGCAAAAGTAGTCGTTGGATTTTAATGGAGCGTATTTTTTAGTTGATTCTTTTTGCTTCTGATTGATAGACAAATTGCGCAAATTTAACAATTTAGTATGATTTTTTTAGAGTTTCAGAAGTAGGCGAACCCTGCAGATTACTACAGACTGTTCTGTCTTTGACAGATTCTGTTTTTCGTGTGTTGTTTGCTTATTCCGATGCATCTATGAGTAATATTGGAGGATATGAACCATAGAGAAGTTGGAGTACAGTAGGTTTAACACCAATATAAACAAAGTATGAATTCCTTGCTGTACCTTTGAGTGGTGGTTTGCTTTCTCTTACTAACGGAGCTCACGAGAATTTTTGTCTAAGTTTTGTGTTGTGAATTTTCAAGTTTTGAGTATTGCTTCGATGGACTATGAACAAGGAGTAGCAAAGGCATAAGCTTGGGTATGCCCATGGAACCCAAAATAAAATCAAGATAATCAAAAGCCTAAGCTGGGGGATGCATTGGGAAGGCATCCCCTCTTTCGTCTTCATCCATCGGTAACTATACTTGGAGCTATATTTTTATTCGCAACATGCTATGTGTTTTGCTTGGAGCGTCTTGTATAATTTGAGTCTTTGCTTGTTAGTTTGCCACAATCATCCTTGCTGGACACACCTATTTGAGAGAGTTAAATATGGCCTAGAAATTATTAGAACACTCTATGTGCTTCACTTATATCTTTTGAGTTTAATAGTTTTTGCTCTTATGCTTCACTTATATCTTTTAGAGCATGGCGGTGGTTATATTTTGTAGAAATTGTTGAACTCTCATGCTTCACTTATATCTATTTGAGAGTCTATTAAAACAGCATGGTAATGTGTTTAGGCTAAAGAAACTAGTCTTCACATGATAAACATCCAATGTCAATGTACTAAAATTTTCACACCAAGTGCATTGAATAAATGAGATGTTGGATGCTTGATAATTGTTTTGAGACATGAGGATAGTGATATTAGAGTCATGCTAGTGGAGTTATTATGAAACTGAAGAATACTTGTGTTAAGGTTAGTGATTCCCGTATCATGCACGTATGGTGAACCGCTATGTGACGAAGTTAGAGCATGAGGTATTTTTAGAGTGCCAACCTTTGTGTGGAGGTCCGGGGCGCGCTATGGTTAACTCCTACCAACCTCCCCCCTAGGAGCATGCGTTGATTACTTTGTTTTTGATGACTCGTAGATTTTTGCAATAAGTATATGAGTTCTTATGACTAATGTTCAGTCCATGGATTATACGCACTCTCACCTTTCCACCATTGCTAGCCTCTCTTGTATCGCACAACCTTCGCCGGTACCATAAACCCACTATATATCCTTCCTAAAAACAGCCACCATATTGTTCCTCAAAACAGCCACCATACCTACCTATCATGGCATTTCCATAGCCATTCTGAGATATGTTGCCATGCAACTTTCCACCGTTCCGTTCATATGACATGCATCATAT
Organism: Secale cereale; assembly: GCA_902687465.1. NCBI lineage: Eukaryota > Viridiplantae > Streptophyta > Magnoliopsida > Poales > Poaceae > Secale > Secale cereale. The sequence goes on from LR738711.1 coordinate 779,762,494, forward strand.
TGTCATAGTGCCATGCATGATCATGTAGTTGACATCGTAGTTGTGGCAAAGCCACCATGCATAATTTTTCATACATGTCGCACATGATTCATTGCTTATGCCGGTACACCGCCGGAGGCATTCATGTAGAGTCATACTTGTTGTAGTATCGAGTTGTAATTTCAAGTTGTAACAAAGAGTGTGATGATCATCATTATTAGAGCATTGTCCCGTGTGAGGAAAGGCCAATAAAGAAAGGAGAAGGCCCAAAAAAAAAATATATATATATATAGAGAGAGAGAGAGAAGAGCAAATAAAAAAAGAGGAAAGCCCCTCCAAAAAAATGAGAGAAAAGAGAGAAGGGACAATTGCTACTATCTTTTTCCACACTTGTGCTTCAAAGTAGCACCATGATGTTCATTGTAGAGAGTCTCATGATTAGTCACTTTCATATACTAGTGGGAATTTTTGTTATGGAACTTGGCTTGTATATTCCAACGATGGGCTTCCTCAAATGCCCTAGGTCTTCGTCAGCAAGCAAGTTGGATGCACACCCACTAGTTTCTTTTGTTGAGCTTTCATTCATATTTAGCTCTAGTGCATCCGTTGCATGGCAATCCCTACTCACTCACATTGACATCTATTGATGGGCATCTCCATAGCCCGTTGATATGCCTAGTCGATGTGAGACTATCTTCCTCTTTTTGGTCTTGTCCACAACCACCTCTATTCCACCCATAGTGCTATATCCATTGCTTACGCTCATGTATTGCGTGAAAGTTGAAAGGTTTGAAAAGAATAGAGTATGAAAACAAGTGCTTGGCTGAAGAGGGAGCATAGCCAGACCATATGATTTTGTAGGGATAACTTCCTTTAGCCATGGTATTTTGAGAAAACATGATTGCTTTGTTAGTATTGCTTGAAGTATTGTTATTTCTTATGTCAATATAGACTTTTATGTTGAATCCTTTAGATCTGAACATTCATGCCACAATTAAGAGAATTACATTGAAAAACTATATTGGTTAGCATTCCACATCAAAAATTCTTTCTTTATCATTTACCTACTCGAGGACGGGCAGGAATTAAGCTTGGGGATGCTTGAAACGTCTCCAATGTATCAATAACTTTTTATTGTTACATGCTATTATTTATGAAGTCTTTGATGTTTAATGGGCTTTATCATTCACTTTTATATCATTTTTGGGACTAACCTACTAACCCAAAGGCCCAGTCTAGATTGCTATTTTTTGCCTATTTCAGGGTTTTGCAGAAAAGGAATATCAAACGGAGTCCAAACGGAATGAAACCTTCGTGAGAGATATTTTTGGAGGAAATCACGCTCGGGAATCTTCAGGACCATGTCATGGGACGAAGGGCCAGCCCTCGAGGGTGGGGGCGCGCCCCTTGCCTCGAGGCTGGCCCACACGGCCCCCGGTGCCCTCCTTCTTCCTATATATACCTACGTACCCCAGAAACTCCATACGCGGATAGAAAACCCTAATTCCACCGTTGTAGCTTCTGTTCCCGTAGAGATACCATCTTGGAGCATGTTCCGGGAGGGGGATCCATCACGGAGGCCTTCATCATCATCATCATCGCCCTCACCATTAGTTGTGAGTAGTTTACCTCAGACCTTTGGGTCCATAGCTAGTATCTAGATGGCTTCTTCTCTCTCTCTGGATCTAAATACAAAGTTCTCCTCGGTCTTCGAGGAGATCTATTCGATGTAATCTCTTTTGCGGTGTGTTTGTCGAGATCCGATGAATTGTGAGTTTATGATCAAGGTTATCTATAAAATATATTTGGTTCTTCTCTGAACTTTTTATGTGTGCTCGTAATATCCTTGCAAGTCTCTTCAAATTATTGGTTTGGTTTGGCCTACTAGATCTATAGTTCTTGCAATGGGAGAAGTGCTTGGCTTTGGGTTCAATCGTCCGGTGTCCTTTCCCAATGAAAGTAGGGGCAGCAAGGCACGTATTGTATTGTTGCCATCGAGGATAAAAAGATGGGGTTTTCATCATATTGCTTGAGTTTATCCCTCTACATCATGTCATCTTGCTTAAGGTGTTACTCTGTTCGTAGGAACTCAATACACTAGATGCATGCTAGATAGCGGTCGATGTGTGGAGTAATAGTAGTAGATGCAGAATCATTTCGGTCTACTTGTCTCGGACGTGATGCCTATATACAATGATCATGCCTAGATAGTCTCATAATTATTCGCTTTTCTATTAATTGCTCGACAGTAATTCGTTTACCCGTCGTAGAATATCGCTATCATGAGAGAACCCACTAGAGAAAACTATGGCCCCCGGGTCTATTCTCAACATATCAATCTACATCTACTTTATTTTTCTTGCTTTTATTTGCTGTTTTATTAAACCAAAAATACCAAAAATATAATTATCATCTCTATCAGATCTCACTCTCGTAAGTGACCGTAAAGGGATTGACAACCCCTTATCACGTTGGCTGCAATGTTCTTATTTGTTTGTGCAGGTGCGAGGGACTCGCACGTGGTCTCCTACTGGATTGATACCTTGGTTCTCAAAAACTGAGGGAAATACTTACGCTATTGTGCTGCATCTCCCTTTCCTCTTCGAGGGAATACAACGCAAGCTCCAGAGGTAGCAGCCCCGCTTCCACCTACTCGCGCAGGGGACGCCCACAGGAAAGACACCTTGGTGTCCCCTAGGATGATGGGCGATTGAGCCCGCGATGGCGTGTCACTCTCTGCCATGTCAGGCGGTAGAGAGTTCCCTGACGATAGTGATATGCTCGGGAATGTGCAGGGTGGACTGCAAAATAACAAATAGAATTACTTACGGTACGATAATAGACTGACCGAGGATAACAGTAAAAGTCCGAATACTTCCAATTCGGCCAGGGGCTTGATCCTGGGATGTCTTCAGAAGTCAACTTCAGACTCTGAGTCCGAGCTGTCCGGGAGGTTCAGCTTCCTTCTAGGCGCCCCCTTCCCTGGGTTATCGGGGGCCTCCCTATTCTTTCGCTTCCCTTTGATGGGGAGTCGCTTTCCACCCCCTCCTCCTCTTCCTCTTCATCATGGGAGGAGTGGGCGTCGGTCTCTCTATACTTAGCTTCCGAAGGACCCTTAGGGCGGGGGCCGCTCTTAGCCTTCTTCTCCGGCGTCTAGTACGGCATCGGCACCAGCATCGCCGTTAGCTCAGGCGTGGATGGGTCCTCGGGCAGCGGGGCCGGACAGTTTATCCGCTCCGCTTTCGTCGTCCAGGCCTGTATGGAACGCAAATGTTATAAATCCTATTATATTTGAGATATGGACCTGATAGGTCTTCGGCAAAATCATACCTCCATAGCCAGAGTCGTGCTATCAAATCCGATGTGCTCGTTCTCCTTTGGCCACTTTTTCTCGGCCTTGAAAATCTGCTTCCATTTTTCTTCGTGCGTGGTGCCGTAGAAGCGCTTCAGGGTTCGCGGTCCCTCCAGATTGAACTCCCACAAGCGGGAGGCCCAGAGCTGGCAGGGGAGGGTGCAGCGAAAGAGCATCACCTGAATCACGTTAGTGAGGTGGGTGTCCTCTACTATCATGTCGGAGATGTGGTTCCGGAGTGTCTTCACCTCCAATTGAGACCCCCACTCGAGGCCCTTGGTGGTCCATGAGGTGAGCCTTTCTGGGGGTCTGGATCTAAATTCGGGCGTAGCCACCCAATTATCCTCACGGGGTTTGGTGATGTAGAACCACTCCTGGTGCCATACCTTGTTGGTTTCCACAAAAGCCCCTTTGGGCTAGGTGGTGTTGGGGAGCTTGCTTACCATAGCTCCCCCACAGTCCGCGTGCTTCCCATCGACCACCTTTGGCTTCATATTGAAGGTCTTGAGCCATAGGCCGAAGTGTGGGGGGCACGGAGGAAAGCTTCACACACGACTATAAAAGCAGGTATGTGAAGAATAGAATTCGGGGCTATATCATGGAAAATCTAGCCCGTAGAAGAACAAGAGACCCCGGACAAATGGGTGGAGGGGAAATCTGAGCCCCCGAAGAAAGTGAGGGATGAACACAACCCTCTCACCGGGCCCTGGGATGGGCGTCACCTGATTCTTGCCAGGAATCCGGTGCACTATGTTGGCGGCAAAATAGCCTGCGCTCTGGAAACTCTTCACGTCTTTCTCCATGACAGTGGAGGCCTCTCACTTGCCCTTAGAGCCAGATCTAGCCATTGCTGGAGAAGGAGGTGATGGTGGAAGGGATAGGAGCTGCGGGCGCTGGAGCTAAAAGGTTGGGTAGCAAAGGGTGGAGGAAAGCGTGAGGTAAAAAGGAGGGATCTCTTTCCTTTTATAGGCGGTAAATACAAAACGTTCTCCACTCAACCATAAAACTCGCTTGTTCCCGACGAGATCGTGCGTAAGGTATAGTTGGGTTACCCAAATCATATTGATGGGGATTCCGCGATAAGCAGGCACAATCTCTGTTTCGACAAGACATGCCAATGGAGGCTATTCCTCGAAATGTGAAACCAAAGCCAAGAAAATGGTTTGAAATATTAAAAGGGTCAAATGTAACGTTTCGCCAAAAAAGTTGTCACTAAAGACACAGTGCTTGTTTTGACATATTGCCTTCGTGGCTAAGGGATATACTAATCATGCAGAGCCGGACATACATCCTTTACACTAGAAGACTAACTTGGAATATTATGAAGGAGGAACTAGCCTTGCAATGCCGAAGACAGTATGCGTGTCGTACTCATCGTCATCGAAGACTGGTTCAGGGGCTACTGAGGGGGTCCTGGACTAGGGGGTCCTCGGGTGTCCGGATTACTCGATATGGTCCAGACTGGTGGACCGTGAAGAGCAACATAGAGGATTCTTCCTCATGTCCGGATAGGACTCCTATGTGCATAAAATGGCAAGTTTTAAGTCCGGGTGTAATGTTTCCTTCCTCTGCAAGATGATTATGTACAACCCTAGGCCCCTCCAGTGTATATATAAACAGGAGGGTTTAGTCCGTAGAGACCATCACAACCTCCATAGGATAGACATCTAGGGTTTAGCCATTACGATCTCGAGGTAGATCAACTCTTGTAATCCCCATATTCATCAAGATCAATCAAGCAGGAAGTAGGGTATTACCTCCATTCAGAGGTCATGAACTTGGGTAAACATCACGTCCTTGTTTCCCCTGTTACTACTGATCCTCAGATACATAGTTCGGGACCCCCTACCCAAGATCTACTGGTTTTGACACCGACACCGCTCACATCGAAATATCTCGCGCCCGAAAGTTTAGCCCTATGATATTCCTATTTTACCCCTACCACTTGAACCGAAAAGGGTTGCTTTGGTAACTCCATTGTTTTTTCCTCCTTACCCTGAACATTCTTACCTAGAGCCCCTCCCCTTCCCCTCCGCGCCTCCTCCCCCCAACCACACCAAGCTGTCGAAACTAGTCCTCCGCCATAGCGGTGGACCAAACACCCCGCCGGATCTACCTCCCACACCTTGGAACCCCCAACTGCCAACTCACCACTTCACCGGAGCCAGTTCAACGACTGGCTTGTCCACCGCTCCAGATCTCGTTGACCGCCATCATGGTCCACCCCACCCGATCTGCTTCACCGGCGCCCTCGTCCACCCCATCGCTGGCCCTTCATACAAGCCCTCGTCAGCCGCAACAGATACGCCTCACCGAAAGCCTTGTACACCGCGCCAGATGTGCTTCGTCGACGCCTTCGTTCACTGCACCGAACCTGCTCCACGAATGCCATATTCAACTCCACAGGCCCTGCTTTACTGACGCCACAGCCTCATTAGGTTATTTCGATTTGTACTCCTTCAATTTTTCTCTTCTTTATCGTGGAACTGTTCACTTACCATAGATGAGATTTCTTGTATGTCGACAGGCGCCGCAACCGAAGCACTGGAGCCGCTTCAACAACGGCGACAACCGGCCCAAACTCAACCGCAACACGAGAACCATCGACGATCCTTAGCTATCAAGTATGACAACAATACCCATACGCCCCCGAGAATCAGGTACTATTATCCAATGGTCGGGACCTACGTTCACTTTCTTAGCATAAGCAATGCACCTTTGAATTTCTTCAGGGGATCATTCAATTTTTCATGAGATGCGTTATTTTGCTTGCACCTGTAGGGCCGTAGTTCTGGCAGTGAACATGTTACATGTGCTAAATTACAAACCAATGCACATATAGTTACGATGCTTTTGTGTTGTCCTAAGTATTACTGTACTTTCTAGATATCAATGCCTACTATTTTAGTTCTTGCATGCTATATTTACAATGAGATTTGGCAACCAAATCTCTACTCTCTATATCTATATCTATATGTGCACTGGTTTTTAATTTAGCGAGATCTATATTATACTAGCAAGAGGCCCATGCGTTGCACGGAACGTCAAGATGCATTTATACGGGTTGTTTATCTTGTGGGAGGCAAAGATGAACGGTGGAAGGCCTTATCTGTAATGTAGAGAGGGTGCGGGTATCATTCTGCTCAAGTTCAACCATGGAGTCTTCTATATTGTACATGTGGCAAAATCTGGTGGAATGTAGATGATATCCAACGGCCAGTAGTTCTCGGGTTTGCCATCTCTGCACCGTCGGATTGGTTTCATCCAACGACCATGTTTCAAAGTTATTCGCACACTATATAGGGGTATAGATATAGATATAGATGATAACGGTGTTGTTCTAATGCCACCTGTTGGTTACATCAGACTGCTCCATGTTCTCTATGCTTAATTACACATCAGCAAACTAGCTTGTGGTTCCGCTGCTTTTTGTTCGTTTACCCTACATTTTCTGATGCTAGCTATCACATCACTTCTCTGAGCCTCTGTTCATTACTTTTTTGTGCATTCTTAATCTTCCCAAGTTGCATGACTAATTCAATGCTTCTATTAATTATGGAGCTGCCAAGCCCATCAAGCATAATATTTGTTCTTTTGGGGCTCGCACTCCGAAAAAGCATAAAAATAGAGTGAAGCACATATATTGTCTTGTAAGCACACACCTTCTTTCATTAGTTTAGATTAACCATTGTTGATCAATTCGAACCAGTGCATGCGATTGAAATTAATTTTACCTAAATAGAGGGTGCAGAATAAACTACAACAACTAGATTTCCAACCACGGGATGCTCACGATATCTTCAAAGAACATTGCAACAGCAAGGAGGCTTCACAGCAACATATTGTAAGCCTGTGTGTTTTAGTACATGCAAAAGTAATGCGTGTTGGCTGCTTTCTTGGCTTGTGCCCTCAACCTGTAATCCTATAGAATTACAAATAGTTCAGTTGTCTGCTTTGATGTATTGCTTGATTCGAATGCTTGTTTGTTACTTGTTAGGCTATACGTGAGTTGGCCAATATGTCAGCAGTGCCTATTGTACTATCGTAAAGAAATGCATGCCTAGTTCATTTGAGTTCTTAACTTTTCCTATGAACATCATCATAATACTGTCTTCGTAGTTTATATGAGGCCACACTGTTAAGTGCTTTCTCAGATTTTTTTTCAACTGCTTAGATGTCCGGGCAACTTAAATATAGCGGTGGTACACTGCCTTTCATCTAGGGATGTCAAAATGGGTCCCACTTAATCCCGATTAAAGTCTACTCGTGGTATGATAATTCAAAAGAGTTTTTTTTAGGAAAATGATCTAGCGAGCTAGCAAAAACTAACTAGATGGGACTGGCGGATGCCATTTATTTTCCACTTACATCCCTATTCATCTTAGCATTTTAATTTTTTTTGGCTGATCCTGCTTTGAACCATTTAAATATAGCTTGCCATACTCGGCAATAATTCGTATGTCATTTACCATGTAAGCTTACTGCCTGGATCACACAATAACTATCTCTTACTTATGTCCAGCGGAAACCTTTCAGGATGCTGTTCACACTAGGACATAATGTACAACCCCAGAATATATTTGTGGAAGCAGTATGCCATCCCTGCTACCAGATGGTAGTAGTTTAGAGGAAACACCGCCAGAGAGCAGTCTGAGCACAGATATTATAGTTCTTGAGGCTCTACTAGAGGTAGAAAGAGATGGTGTGGCTACCATGAATGAGGTAATCTTGATCTTGAGGCTAGAAGTTATGCAATTAGCTGCACGCATTATGCAAGCAACCCAGGAATTGGAGGAAGTAAGAATGTTGCATTTGAAGATGGAGGAGGTCCTGTTACTTATGCTATATGAAGCCCGGGGTAATCCCAGTTCTTCTTTAGATGCCAGTTGAAATTGTCAATAGATTAGTATACTTGCATGTTGTCTCATGTCTCTGGATGGATTATGTTGTAAGACCCCCTGTGTGTCCATGTGTTGTAATGATCTGAATCATATTCATATATAAAGGTGGAATAAATCTTTGTCGTGGTTTTGAAGAAATAAATAACAAAACGTAGAATGATGTATGGATATTCGTAATCGAATACAAATTGGATTTGAATTTAGTAGCCAGGGCCCAGGGTAAACGTGAATGCTAATGCTTCCAAATTTTGAACGAAGCTGCAAAACACCCACTATCGTTTGTCGGCTGCCCGAAGGAAGTGTTTGCAAGATAGAAATTAATGTCTACCCCTGACACTTCACATCCTAATCGACCCGATTTCCACTTCTGTCGCTAGGGGTAGACTAGTAAGTTCAATCAGACGTGACACGACCGCCTCTACACCCATTCAGACACGGCGGGCGCCAAACGTGGGCGGCAAAACACATTTCATTCAAGATCATCCGAAAGACCAGCTCCCTCCCTCGGTTTCCCCATTCATACACAGTGGGCAGCAAAATAAACTCTCCTCGTCTGAAATCGATGTGAGCAAATATTTTAAATAGAGGCAGATGTGTAACTTCCCTCAGACATGACACAACCTCCCTACCTATCAGCCTCGTTCATACATCGTGGGCGGAAAAACACCCTCTCCTCGCCCAAAATCACTATCAGCAATTATTGGGGAGATGGGAGATAACCGTCCTATCCCCAATGGACGAGATTTCCAAAATTTTAAACGGGGGCTAAGTTCGTAACTTTCCCACATTTCAGACAAGCGCGTCCCAAAGATTGAGATCCCCCCTCCCCCTCTATTTTCACATTCATACACCGTCGGCGCCACAACAACCTCCCCACTCGGGCCAGCCTCCTCCGTCCACCACCCCATCCTCCACCTTGCTGGAACAGCTACCCCTACCCCGTCGTCCACTGCAAGAGATGGGCATCTCCCATCTACGACGCCGGATGAGGATTATTTCATTGCGTCCTCTCGCTTCATCGGCACGGTCGTCCACCTTGCCTTTGCCGCTCCTACGACCGCCTCGTCCACGGCAACCAGACTTATCCCCCGACCCGGCAGTCTGTCGTCTAAAGTCTTCTTCTGCGCCACCAACAGCCATCACACCCGCAGCACCCTCAACGTATTAGCGGGGGCCTACACGACATCGCAAGAGAGGTGGCACTCTTTCATATCTGCTTAAGTTATTGATCTCACCGGAAAATAAATCGTAACTTGTTTACTGTACTTTCTTGTTGATACCGAATCGTAGTGGCTAGTTGAAAGCACTGTTCAAGATATCTTCCGATATTCCGATAAATCGGCCGATTTATCGCTTACCATTGTCTGACCGGTAAGATAAATCAGCCGATAAATTAGCCGATATGACGATAAATTGGCCGATATGCCGATAAACTGGCCGATTTAGCCCTTATCTTGGGTCGACCGATAAGTTCCCGATAAGCGATATCCCCAACATTGGTTGAAAGCAAACGTTGGTTGTGAAGTAGCCTTTATCCAGTTTGCACCTTCAGATTCACCATGGCACGGTCACTATACTCGTAAAGCTTACGGTTTTCCCCTTTATATTCATTACCATCATCGTAGGTGCTTCGTGTCTTGCTAGCACTGCTCCTCAAGACCTCAACCCATCAAGCTAAATAACATGCCACTCATAATTCCAAAGCTTAGTTGTTGAAATATGAATCTGATATGATGCTCATATTACTAAAACGGAGAACATTTAATTGGTCAGCTAATGTTCATATATTCATTTGGAAAATCATGTGCCCCACATATAGAGAGACATCAAGGATTTGCAATTCTCTATGCGCTCTGGTTCATCACGGGTGGGCAACACACATTGTATTATCTAACTAGTAAGATACACGTGCGTTGCACAGAACATCAAGATGCATTTGTATGAGTAATTTATCTTGTGCGAGAAAATGATACTTTTGACGATTCTAGATGGTCTGCAACAATATCCGGGAAATGATGGGAGCTATGTCATCTTTGATAGTCTAGACAGATAGTAACAGTACTGTGCCTTCAGTTGAATAGAGATGTTCCTTTTGGAGCTGAAGCCTTTCTGAACCCTTTCTTGTCATACCGGCAATACAAGCCCATATGGTCCAGCTAGTTCCACTTTCCTGATTTTACTCTTGATGCTTAGGGTTTTCCCCTTTTATATACCCTACTATGATCTGCGTAGGTGCTTTCTGTCATACTAGAAGTACTCCACCCTTCAAGCTAAACAACAGAGCACTCATAATTCCAAAGCTTAGTTGTTCAAATATGATTGTGATATGATACTGATATTAGTTAACAGACACATTTAATTGGTTAGCTAAAGGTCCCACTTGAGTTTCCAAATGCATGTTGCAACATATAGAGAGACAGTAGAATTACATTTCTTTGTCACTTGTTGACTGTACTTTCTTGTCCATACCAAATCTTAGTTGTTATTTCAAAGCAAACATCGGTTGTTAACTACCCTCTGCGTGGCTTGCAGCTTCGGATCTGCTATCCCACTACCACGGTCAACACTATACTCATCATGCTTACGGTTTCCCCATTTTTTCATGACCACGATCAGCCTACGTGGTTCGTGTCGTAATAGCACTGCTCCACCCATCGAGCTAAACAAGCTTAGATATACAAATTCGAATTTGATATTATGCTGATATTAGTAAAACTGAGACATGTTTAATTGGTCAGCTAAATGTTCCTACTTTAGTTTCGAAATGCATATGAGCCACATATGGGGAGACCGAAAGGAATAGTATTTCTCTGTGCGCTCTGGTTCATCATGGGTGGGCAACAGACATTATATGGAAAGACTTGTAATATCTTCAATCTGCTTGCTCTTCTGCTCTTCTTTTACATGATCCTCTTCTCTTCTTTAATAAATATGTTCCTTGTTGGGAAGAGTAGCAGAGACATTTGCAGTCGACTTGTCAGGTCGAGTTGTTCTCCCTCAGGTAATTTAAATATGTCAGGTCAGGTCGACTTGTTCTTCTTTACTATATGTTGAAGCTATCATCTATGAAGTATCATCACTTCTGGAACTCTCATATTTTGAGTAGTAGCCCACATTATATTAATGCAGACACCAAATTATAGCATGCATGGCATCTCTCAGAAGAATTGCAGAGATATCACAAAGGGGTTTACAGGGAGGCATTATTGGACTAGAATCACTTCTGCATTACAAAGATGATCTCACTTTTTTTTATATTTTCATGCATGTCGGGTATTGAACATGATCAGAATGAATATGAGAATGGGCGCCCGAGACGAATATTGCATAACACTACACTGGCTAACAAACTTGGCATGGTGGTGGATGGCCTATCTTATTCACCCATCAAGGTGCTTGCTCTAACTTGGCAATGTTGTATTGGTCGCACATATTTTGCATATGACCTCTTGCATTACTTTTACTTTGTTACGCACCACCATCTACTTAGTTTAAGCATCATATATGAGTATATGCCATACCTATCCATTTTCCGTACCTATTCCATGTGTCATCATACTTTGTTTTTTCAGTCAAATGTTGTTCGTTCGTAATAGATGTCCATAAGGAAGAGGGTAGTGCAGATCCTCAAGGAGTACAAAGTAGGTATTTGGAAAAGTTAGTGATACATGTTAAATCAGATAGATCGGCAGCCAAACCCCTATTAGAACTGTTGAGAGCCCGACGTCAGGTACTATCTATGATATCAATTCAGAACTTGAACTCCTAGATTTTTGCATGTGCCTTCCCTTCTTTCTTGTATGAAAACTAATTTCAGACGAATCTCCTTCGTCAAAGGATCATACAATCTCAAGACAATACTGGGCACTACATTGCTCTTGTCGTTACCTCTTATGTGGCATCACTGTAAATGTTCACTTCTTTATCCTCCCTTTGCTTGAAATTATAAGATCTATATATACTCTTAGATAAATGTAGAATTAACACAATGGTTATGAAGTTTTGGATTGCTCATGTAAGTACCTGTTTTTTTACTATATACTGCAAAGCAACAACCTCACAGCTCTTTATTAAAACTCAAACCCAAACTGGTATAAAGTACAAGAGGTCGAAGTCTATATGAACCTATGTAAATAAAAGGAAGAAAAAAACTTACAACAAAGCTATTGAATGGAGGCTATCCAGGAAAGGAGGCTATCCCTATATTTACATTTGATCCTATGTGCTAACAAAGAGGTATCATGCACAAAGTTTCTCTTCCAGGCTCTGAAGCTAGGTGTCTCATTTCTGAAGATCTTGCCATTCCTTTGAGTCCAAATATTCCAAGTAGCAGTAAATACGACATCGATAAAGAAAGGGAAACCAAACTCCTTTGTAGCAGCCAATGCCATGGTGTATGTTGTTTGGGAGTTGTGTGAGGTCCAAGATAATTCCAAACTCGCTGGCTGAAATTACAAGTAAAGAAAAGATGCACACGATCCTCAAGGCTAGGTAGATGACACAAGACACATGTGTCATCTTGCACGTTCCAGTGCCTACGTTGCATCATATCCCTTGTGTTTAGCCGATCCATTAGGAGCAGCCATCCGAAGACCTTAATCTTAAGGGTGCAAGAGCATTTCCAAATCCATTTGAAGATGGGGTCAACCACCAGATGAGAAAATGTGAACTCATAGTAGAGCTTAGATTGGAAGGCTCCAGATTTTGAAGGCCAATTCCAGATATCCCTACTCTCTGGATCAATATGTATGGATGCCAACAAGAGCTGGAGTTGTTGAGGTTCATTAAAGGCTTCCACAAACAATGGCAGGTGGAAGTTATGAGCCTCATTTGGCATGTCGAAGTAATCTTTTACAGTGACCAGATCATTAATGACAAACGAATGAAGATGAGGGAACCTTGTTTTCAGTGAGACAGCTCTGTTATCAATTTGCCAATGATCCAACCAGAAGATCACAGTATCACCTGCATGCACCTGTGGAGTAGCAAGTTTGCAAAATTTATAATAGAGGCTGAGAACATCACGCCACCAAAAAGAACCACAACTTTGAGTAGCTTGAGGGGCGAAGACCCATAATACGTGTCCCAAATAAGAGTGACCCAGGGTATATCTAGCTTGTTGAAGAACTTAAATAAGTGCTTCATTAACAATGCCTCATTCTGAGTACCCAGGTGGGTAACACCGAGACCACCATACTTCTTGGGTTTACATATGAGATCCCAGGCAGCCAGGGATTGGCGTGGGGTATCAGAGTTGCCCCTCCAGAGACATTGGCGCAGGATCCGCTCGATTTGCTTGAGAATGCCTTGGGGTAAAGACAATGAACACAAGAAATATATTGGCATGGATGCAAGGACTGATTGTAGTAGCTGCAAGCGGCTACCTTGATTTAACAGGCATGATGAAGCCGATAATCGTCTCTCGATGCGATTCACAAGAGGCAACATGTCAGAGATAGATGGCCGAGAGGTGCCCATAGGAAGACCCAGATAGGTAAATGGCATATATCCCACTTCGCAGCCCAATAATGTAGCAATTCTCAAGCCCTCTTCCTCAGACAAATTCAAAGGAATCATAGAGGATTTGCTGAAGTTTACCCTTAAACCCGTGGCCAATGCAAACTCATCAAGCATCTTTTTGAGTGCAAGGATCTGGCTATCAACTGTGGGCACGATTATAAGTGTGTCATCCGCGTGCACGATCGGGTAATCATTAGAACTAGTTGGTATGGGCATTGTGAGGATATTCCTAGTGCACATTTCATTCACCACTGATTGGAGGACATCAACTGCAATTACAAACAGCAGAGGGGAAAGAGGATCGCCTTGCCGGACTCCAGTACGACACATAAAATGCTGACCGGGGACACCATTCAGTAAAACAGAAGAAGAGCCAGATGATAATAGCCCATTCACCCAACCAGTCCATCGATCATCGAAGCCCTTACACTGCAGCATTCTGAGGATAGTCTCATGCTCGATGGTGTCGAAAGCCTTGGTGAAATCAAGTTTGAGCAAAATGATAGGTCATTTGGAGGCTTTGCACTGATGAATGTATTCAAAGCACCAAGCAAGGCAGTCTTGAATTGAGCGGCAACAAAGGAAACCATACTGGTTTCTATGTATGCATTGGAGGATCACCTGTTGCAGTTGGTTGGCTAAGAGCTTCGTTAGAAATGTTAAGCATGTGTTGGTCAATGATATGGGCCGAAAATCACCAACCACTTCCGGGCATAGCTTCTTGGGAATGAGGGTAATTAATGAAGTATTCAGACACTCCAGATCGCAAGTACCATCAGAAAAAGCCTTGACAAGCTTCATAAAGTCAGCTTTTAAAATAGGCCAGCATTTCTTTAGGAACAAACCTGTGAAGCCATCTGGCCCAGGAGCACGATCAATTGACATGTGTTTAATAACATCTTCCACCTCAGCATCAGAGAAAGGCCGTGATAAACTTTCAAGCCCATCCACTTTCTGTATAAGGGAGTCAAGATCAAAGCCCATTTTGATCCCCTTAGCATGGCCCATGCGCTGTTTAAAATCTGGCCAAAACATTCCCGCCAATTGTTGGTGATCAGTGATCACATCTCCCGAAGCATTTCTGATCGAGGAAATTGTGTTATTGCGGTATCTCTCTGTTGCCATTGCATGAAAAAAAATTGAATTCTCTTCACCAACTTTGATAGACCTGATAGTACAGCGTTGCTTCCAATAAATGAATTGTAGGTGCAAAATCTCCTCAAGATGAACCTTGACTATACGTCGAAAATTTGTTTCGGGCCAGCTTAAAGGGCGAAGCTCTTCCAGTTCATCAAGATATAGAATGACTTTGTTACACTCAGTAATGAGCGCCTTTACTTTAGACAGGTTTAAATGCCACCTTTTGAGAGCATATCGCAAAGCTTTAAATTTGGCCAAGATCGTGGAGGCAATATTGGGCCTTCGGAATTGTTTATTCCACACTTCAGAAACACATTCAAAAAAACCAGGAAGGTTGATCCAGTAGTTCTCAAAGCGAAAGACTCTAGCCTTGGGAATGCATGTAGCAAGAGTGACAACACATGGTACATAATCGGAGGCAGTACGTGCCAAGGGCCATGTAAGTAACTAGCACAACATGTAAGTACCTGTTGTCATGTAGTCCCTATGTATCGAATTAATTGTTGCTCAATTGGATGTATTTAGAACTTAATAGTGCTAGATACATCCATTTGAGCGACAAGTAATAACTAACGGTGATAGTATTACTATACATGCATTGCGAGATAGTTGATTGTCTAGCATTAATCTACATCTTATCTGTCCTGCCCTCCACTTTGTCGGGGGAAACTGTCCTCCCACGAGCACCTATGGGACCGGAGCCCCTTCTACGTTGCGGTAAGGGAGCGGAGGGAGCACGGAGAGCAGATCGAGGAGCGCACGCGGGCAGTTTACCCAGGTTCGGGCCGCGCGGACGCGTAAAACCCTACTCCTGCTTGGATTGTATTGAGTTCTTGAGCTTGGGAGCTTGAAGAACTAGCTACACCGAGCGAAAGTGTTGTCTAGGTTCCGAACCCTTTCTACGTTGTGCATGGGCCTCCTTTTATAGCTCAAAGGGGTCACCGACAGGTGTCAACGTAGAGGAGGGTAAAAATGTAACTTTGGTGGTAGTTGTAACAGTGCGGGAACAGTGGATGAACAGTGGTCTTCACCTAACCTTGACAGTGGGGGACAAGGGCATTAAATGCCTGTCACCGTCGACCCCAAAAGTGTCCGTCCATGCTCCTCCGCTCGCCACAACGGTAGCCTCGTCACCGTGGCTCGCCACCGTGTACCCCAGGCTGCACAGCCATCCGCCACGTGCCCCTGGAAGGGCCCCAGGGCGACGCGTGGGCTGATGAGCTGGAGCGCGGGCACACAGCATAGGTCTCCCCGGCAAGCACCTTGCCGGGGTCTTGATCTTGCCGGGCCCGGGAGCTTGTCGCTCTCCGGGCCCTGCCAGGGCGCATGATGCGCCGAGGCATCTCGTGGGATATGTGTTCCTTGGTCCTCCTGGCAAACTCCTCTCGCCAGGGTCTTGTGCTAAACTGATAACCTTGAGCCTGGTACGGCCTTCCCGGCAGGCTCCACTTGCCGGGGTCTTGATCTTCTGTCTTGTATACTTTGTTCTTGAATGGCTTCATAGGGACCGAAAAGGTTTCCGGCAAGCACGTGGTAAATCCTGCCGCGGGAAGCTACTACTGCCCGTGCACAAGTTGGGGTACTAAGGTACCCCTATCTTAGTACACCGACAGGAGCCCCCGGGCCTGGGCCACACACGGTGCCAAGCGCTGTTGGGCCAGGCCCAAAACAGTGCACGGGCACGCGCGGCCCACGGCAAGCCGTATCTCCTTCCGTATCCGCCGCATCCCCCCCTAACGGCATGCATCGATTGCGGCGTCGTGGGGGAGATCGTGGCCTCGTTCTTTAATGGAAAATGTGGAACGTCCCCCACTTCCCCCTTAAAAGCAGAGGAAGCAGGGGCAGTTCCTCTCCTTCGTCTTCATTGCGCTTCTTTTCTCCAGAAAGCTCCGCTGCTTCTTGCCTCCGCCCCTCCTCCGCCGTCTTCCGCATCCGCGGCGCCGTCGAGCTCCTCGCTTCTTCCCTCGCCGCCCCCGCCATGGCTCCGAAGAGCGACAAGGCCAAGAACGACAAGGCCAAGAAGCAGAAGTCCGAGCAGGCGGCGAAGCTGGCCGCCCTGCGGAAGAAGAGCGTGGTCTTCGCGCCAAGGCTTGGCGCGAAGGAGCTGCGGAACAAGTACTATCTGTTCTAGTCGGGGGAGACCAAAGCCCATCCCCGCACCAGAGCTTTCCCCACCGTCGCCAAAGATCTGTTCCCCGGCGGGTATTTCTTCTTCGCTGCGTTTTTCCACTGTGGATTGTGCCCTCCGTACTCGGAGTTCTTTTGCGATATCATGAACACATACAACCTCCACCTCCTAGATTTCACTCCCAACGCCATCCTTACGATGGCCGTTTTCGCACATCTGTGCGAAAACTATGTTGGGATTCATCCCAATGTCACCCTTTTCCGCCACTTTTTCATGCCTAGAGTAGAATCGGGCGCTCCCCTCTCCGGCGGCATCTCCTGGATCTTCCGGCTGAACAAGAAGGATTCATACCTGAAGGGAGAGCTCCGCGGCAACTGGGAGGAGTGGCGTGCAGATTGGTGCTGGATAGTGGAGGATAAGCAGGAGCCCTTCACCGCGCCGCGCACAACTGCCATAGTGCGCGGCAGAGACTGGAGCAAATTGGCCCCGGAGGACAACAAGCTCAGCATTGCCCTTATCAGGATTATTCGTCTCTGGGTAGCCAAACTGACCATCGGAGAGGTAGGGGCAGATTTCCTCCGCCGCCGCATTGCCCCTTTACAAGAAAGGAAAAGGCCAGCATGGGAATTTGGCAACGCGGCGGATATTATGAGGCTGCGCCCTGGGTTGAACTTCAATTTCACTGCCTTGGAATTGAAGGGGATGGTCCGTGAGCTCTTCAAGCATGACCCGGCCCACCCGGAATGGTTTAGACCTTCCCGGGGAGTGGTGCCGCTGTGCAACAGCACTGCTCGGGATTCCTTGCGCGCGATGATGCCTGCGTGCGACTCCCACGGCGTCGACCCCACCTGGATAGAGCCTCCGCCGGATGCAGTGCTGAGCTTTTTCGACAACTTAGTCGAGAAGCCCAAGAACACCGAGGAGAACAGGGGCCTCACCCGGGCCACTACGGCTCGGGATATAGCCTACATGGCTTCTAGGATGGAGGAGGCCGCCGCAGCTGCGGCGGCGGGTGATTTTGGATACTCTGTGGACGATGCAGAGGCTGGGGACGCATCGTGCCAAGCAGAGGAGGCGGAAATCCTCAGGCTGCTCAAGCTTCCGCCCGATGAGTTTGCCGGGGTTCCTTCCTTGAGGCTTTCCGGGATAGCCGGGGTCGCCGGGGTGAGCGAGGCTGCCGGAGGGAGCGAGGCCACCGGGCAAGGTGCTGGGTCCAGTGGGCCTGCCGGGGAGGAGGAGGAGCACGTCGAGGCTGATGAAGATACTGGTGGATCTCTGGGACTTGACGACGATGCCTCCTCGTCCTCAGAGAACTCCCCGCCTCCGGCAAGTCCCACGCAGCAACCAAGGAAACGCCTCCGCAAGGTGGCTACGGCGACGAGGCCACAGGCGCCTCGACAGCAGCCTGCGCGCCGGGCGACGCGCGCTACCAAGGCGAGCCAAGTCGCGAAGGAGGCGCCCCGCGCACCAGCGCCAAGCGGAGGAGGATCCTCCCGGAGTGGAACGGCTGCTACTTCTGTTCCTCGGCCCTCGGTGACAACGGAGGCTGGGTCTTCGCAGCCCACAGCCCCGGACACCGCCAAGCGCACGAGGGAGCCTTCTCCTCCTGCTCCTCGCGCGGGAGCATCTCAGGTGGAGTTCGACTTCTCCGCCCTCAGCTCCGACGACGAGGAAGAGGAGTGAGTACTTGCAACTTGTAATTTCTTTGACTTTGTCTTGATTTTCCTTGTTGATTCTGATCTTGTTTTTGCTTTGCTTTCAGGACCCTGACCCAGCGGATGGCGAAGAGGGCCAAGATCCCTGTGGTTGAGGTTGAAGACGACTCGCCCGTCGCGGCGACTGGGGACGTGCCGGCGGCAAGCTTGCCGGATCAACCCGCTGCTCCGAGGAGCAGCCCCCAGCGCAGCCCCCAGCGTAAGTCTGGTCTTGAATTTTCTGTTTGTCAGGCGCGCTTGAGGTTTTTGCTTGTACTAATACCTTGTTGCCCTGTTTGTCTTGTGCAGAAGTGGAGCCGCAGCCGCAGGCCGGAGACTGCCCCCGACGAGCTACTTGCCCCACCATCCCCGCCAAGGGCGAGCTCCCCGGCGAGGGAGAGCGCTCCGCCAAGGACGGGTACTCCGCCAAGGGCGAGTACCCCGCCAAGGGCGAGCAGCCCGACAAGGGCGAGCACCCCGCCAAGGGAGGGCGCGGGCGGCCCTCCGCCAGCAAGGGCCACCACTCCGCCGCCAAGGGTGGATTCCCCGGCGAGGGATCCTGTCGTCGAAGAAGTCCGCGAAGGTAAGTCTTGTAGCTTCTTCTTCTTGGACTTGTCTTTTTGGATATTTGCTTGACTTTTTCTTTTCTTTTTCTTCTGCTAGATCCCCCTGCCCCAGAACGGATGGAGACGGAGGCCACCGTCGAGGAGGAGGTGCACAGCGACGGCGGCAACGCCACTGCCGCTGGGGGCATGGCTGGAGCCGACGAGCCTGCCGCTGAGGAGACCGCCCCGACCGCAGATGCCGCGGCTGGAGAAGGGACCAGCGAACGCACTGCTGGCCCGGAGGCAGCAGGAGCGTCAAGCGCTGCGCCGGCCGCCGACCCCTCCGCCTCCACGGAGCGGTCGGGCGTCTATCTTGTGGCTCCCAACGGGATCTTCATACAAGTCCCGTGGGCGTCCTCGTCGCGAGCCCCCGTGGAGGGAGAGACCTACGATGGAGAGGTCCTCGCCTCCGCGGGGTTGAAGGTTGTTGAAGCGCCCGGCGGTGGCGACGAGCCCGAAGAGGAGAAGCTCCTTCGCCGGCTCCTGGCCCTGTACCGGGCCAGGCAGGCGAAGCTGGAGTCCCGGGAAGCTCTCACCGCCAAGGCTGGAGCTGACTTGGAGAAGTGTGCCGCAGAGCTCCGCGCCGCCAACCAGGCGGCCCTCCGCAACTTGGCGGAGGAGCGCGAAGGGCTTGCCGAGGAGCAGCAAGCGTTCCTCCTTGAGAAGGCTAAGGCCGAGGAGCAGCAGCGATTGGTTGGCGAAGAGCTGTCCCGGCGAGAAGGAGCGCTCAACCAACGGAAGGTCGACCTCGACGCCCACGAGGATGACCTCACCGCCCGGGAGCAGGCCATTGGCGGAGCCCTGAAGGAGGCGAAGGCCGCCGCAGCTACCGCGGAGACCGCCAAGAAGGATCTTGAGGCCAAGGTGGAGCAGCTGGAGCGGTACCTGAAGGCCAGTGCGGACAGAATCACCGCGCTCAATGTGGAGCGGGAAAAAGATGCCCACACCAACTCTGACCTGCAGGTACGCCTCTCCAAGAAAGGCGACGAGCTCACTGCCGCCAAAGATTCTATTGCTGACTTGGAATTGAAGGTCTCCACTCTGACTGATTCGCTCAACGCTGTCCGGGATCGCGAGACGAAGCTGAAGGACGAGCTCCGCAAGGAACGAGGCCTGGTGGAGAGCGCCGCCGTCTCGGCGAACCAGTTCAGCCGGGCAGTGGAGCAATGGACCGACGAGCTGGTCACCTCCGCTGCCAATATTGACAAGGAGATGATGGCGCTGAGGGCGGAACACCTCGTGTACTCTCCCGACAAGGACCTCCCCCACAGCGCCAAGTTAAGTCTCTTCTTCAGAGGAATCGCGCCGGCGCTTGCACGGCTGCGGGAGACGCTCCCCGTGCAGTTGGCCGACGAGTCGCGTCGGCTCTGCGCGGGCACCTTGGAGCGCGTCTTGACGAAGATCGTCTACCGCAACCCCGGCATCAATCTTGTCAACGTCCTCCGCTCCTTGTCGGACGACGCAGATCAGGAGGCGTTGAAGGCGCAGGTCGCCCACATTGTTGCCAAGGTGAACAAGGTCACGAGGCGCGAAGGCGACCGTGTAGATTAGGCTTCCTTCTTTCTGTTCCCTTTGCCGCTGCAAAGTACGTTATGGACATGAATCAATTAGTATCACGGCAAGCTATCTTTGTAATATACAATCTTATTTTGATCACTCAATGCAGTGTTATCTCCCTTGCTTTGGTCCTTTACTTTGTATGCTTTTTACCCTACGCTTTTAGGGAACTTGCCGGCAAGGGGCCCTTGCCGCGAGCGCTGAGTGCTGGACTCTGAGAAGCCTGCTGGCAAAAGGCCTTGTCGTCAAGTAACCTTGCCGCAGCTAGTCGCAGCACACTTAGCTTGCTGAGCGAACTCGAAAACGAAGTAAGGGCGCAACACTTGTCGCAGCTCACTTAAGTCGTTGAGCGTGCTCGAAAACAAAGTAAGGGTGCGGCTAGCCACGGGTAGGTTCCTCCGCGCACAGGTTTTCCATACAAAGTGTGGTTGTTCAAGGAAGACAACTAAAGTTTAAAAATTTGAATTATCCAAACTTCGGTAACTTAGCTTAGCTTTCCTGGATTGTTTGTTCCCCGGCAAGGCTCCTCTTTCTTGAACAGCACTTGGTTCATCCTCCACCTCCTTCCCC